>CM070828.1:23792304-24392304 GCA_036326025.1 Chrosomus eos | reverse complement strand
TGTGGAATCTTAGAAAAGATGATTGTGAAGTTTACTTACTAACCCAAGTTAAAGTATGACCAGTGATATAATATGTCCAGGATTAAGTTTAAGGTGTCTAAATGGGACATAGGGTAACAAATTCAAGTATGAAAAGCCTATTACTAAGGATTTTTGCCAAAAGTCTGGATAATGGACATTTAAGAGAGATGAAAATATGTTCTTTAGCAGAAGCACAAAGGCAGTTGTAAACATGTAGAAGAAGAAGCTCTTTGACATTAAAAAAGGGATCACAAGAAGACATGCATGGTTCAACCTCTCGAGGCATTACACAACAGATTATGCAATGCAGCTTGCAATGTCTTTTCACTCGTCAGCAGACAGAACTCATGCAAGATTAAAAAGAGGCTGTAGTTTGGCTAAAGTCTCATCCCAAATGAATTTTGTCCTTTGGGGTCAACATCTGGTCAAAGCTAAAGCTGCTCAGGGCTTTGCTAAGAATGCAATTTTGCTCATAAGTTTGCACAAAAAGATACAGTTTGGCCTGTAGAATATTGTATGCTCATTTACAGGTGTATGCATTCTTTACAAGTTTACTTTCTTTAATTTTGGGTTCCTCAGAGGTCCCAGTGCTGTATAAGTAAAACTTATGGGGTGACTTGGAGCTCTAGCCGAGTCTCGGGTTCGAGCCTCCTCCAAGGACAGCAAGCCAAGTTAGTTTATTAAGCTTTAAGGCTGAATGGGCAGGCGAACTAGTGAGATTCTTTTATGCATGTAAATTTATTAAAACATTTATGCTACCATAAAGCAGACATTACTATTATTTGAAGGTGATTTATTTCCAGTAAGTAACATTGCTCATATTTAAGGTCAGTTGTAATTCTATAGCAAAAATATTGTAGAAATGAACATTATCTGGTGAGTGTACTGCTGTAGTGCACCCATCTTGTCATTTTGATTATGACATATTGCCAAATTCACATTTTGTTTACATTTAGTTCCCATAAGATTACGAAAATTCAAACAAGGGCCAAGAAGTTTCTCCAAAAGTCCAGGTGATGAAGGATTGTTGTTTATATGATATAAATATAATTGTGTTCTCAGAGAACATTATGATATTAAAATCAAAACAAGGTCTTTTATTTTATTTCTTCTACTTTGACTGGTTTGAGACATAAGACAAATGTTTCTTGGCTTGTATATGAAGATGAATTTATATTATGAATGTGATGCTGTTGAAATATTCACTCGCCTGCAATGGAAATATAGAGTATAAAGATGATTCAAACTCTTCTGTTCTTTTCCACATGTCAGCTTTAGTGAAAGTCAACCATTAAAGAAAATATTCAGTATTAGTATTACTTAAATATTGAACAGTAATGGTTTTAAGTAATTCCGTATTATATAATAACCTATAATATTATGTTAAGCCATAGTTATTTATCATGTTTATCATGTTCATACTTTGTATGTCCTACTTTTCATTTATGTCAAATGGCACTTAAAATGAAGAGGAGACATTACAGACAGGCAATCTTTGCGCACATATTTCCTCTAGTGTTTACATCCGTGTAGAATACTTTTGGAAAAATAATGGGGAAAAAAATTGTGTACAAAGAAATAACGGCTGTGCTAAAACTTTTCTATCAAACTTTAAAACGATTTCCCATGAAGGCAACATTTGTTTGTGTTCTCTGTGCTATTTTAAGTCCAGTGTTGTCAGATATAATAATCCATGTACATCCTTGCTGCATTCTTTTTACACAACTAAAGCGACCGTTCACTGACACCCGTGCAAATGTAATCATTTTTCTCCTGCTTTCATTTCCCGCAGACATGCCAGGTTTTGAATGCACACGTTTTACAGTGTTTTGCAGCTGATAGTGAGTTAGGCACTGTGATGAAAAAGGAAAGG
The DNA here is from genome assembly GCA_036326025.1 of Chrosomus eos. NCBI lineage: Eukaryota > Metazoa > Chordata > Actinopteri > Cypriniformes > Leuciscidae > Chrosomus > Chrosomus eos. The sequence continues at coordinate 24,390,410 of CM070828.1, read as the reverse complement.
CACTTTCAAATGGATATCAAGCCCCTTATTTATACTTAACATGTCAATTTACTTTGTTAGTCCTACTTGAAAATGTTTCCAGTTCAGTTTTAACTGTACACCTCGTCCGAAATGTTTGCCTTCAAATTATGTATTATATAAAATATTTAAATGGCATTTTAAACTGAACTCAACTGAACTCAATAGACCTTAGTCAAAGTAGCACCATCTTTGATTCAGTGGGTTGCACTGTTATTTAATGTGTTTTTGGATTGTACTGATGAAACACTGCAAAAATATCTTTCCAAGAAACTTCAGTAGACTTAAAACTCCAGACAACATGAGCTGAGGAAAATTATATGTAATCTGCAAAATTTATATAGCTTTTTACAGCGGATGCCATTTAAAACATGGTAAGTCTACCCCTCGCAGCCTCGCTTTCATACCTGTCACGGCACTGCTCTGAAAAAGGTCCATTAGAAAGAAGCCCTCTTCTGGAAATGGAAAGCATGCTAGCACTAACAGTCACAATAGCAGACATATTTTAAAATCCTGGTTCTTACCTTTAGAGCCTTGCATGGCCAAGTCCCTACCTACATCACTGACCTGATACAGCTCCACACTCCTACCCGGAGTCTCAGGTCTTTAGATCAGAAGTTATTAGTTGTTCCCCGTACCCATTTTAAAACTAGAGGGGACCAGTCATTCCAGGCAGTCGCTCCCAGGCTGTGGAATGCTTTGCCTCTTGTTTTACGTTGCGCAAATTCAGCTGATTCTTTTAAAAAACAACTGAAGACTTTGCTCTTCAAGCAGGCTTTTGGTTAGTCGAGGGGTTGTTATGGTTGTTTGTTGTTTGTATTTTGGGGAATGTATTTAAATTGCTCTTGTATTACATTTTACTGTGAAGCACTTTGTGATGTTTATCTGTGAAAAGTGCTATATAAATAAATTTTACTTACTTTACTTACTTACATACTATTCATGCAGCTCATGAGGCCTAAAAGAGTTCGGCAGGACTTTCAAGATGTGTACCCACTGTTGATGTGAGGTGATAATGTACATGCAACACTGTAATGGTTTTTCACAAAACATCTTAAAACCGAAGGCATGCCTGAGTGAAACATTCAAAAGTTCTGATAAAGCTGGAAACCACAGGTTTCTGAAGTAAGCAAAGTTATAATCAATACAGTATGTCCTGTTTGCCCTTTAGAGCTTACAAATCATTACAGTCATGCATGAAGGCAAGTTGGATAGCTGTTTCAGACAAATGCATGAAATGATTTTAAGAAGAAACATTATTTGAAAGAACAGAGAATATGAATATACAATAGTGTGTAATGTGTTGATAATATAATTAAATATTAAATACTTAAATGGTTTCCGATTAAACAAAAACAAATTTTCTCTTTTTCATCAATCAACCTTTCAGATCTCAGATCCAGGTCACCCAAGAAATCACAACTTTAATCACAAAGTTTCTACATTGTCGTGATGTAACTGTGTCCGGCGACCGCTACCTCATGGAAGGGGGATCCTCGTCTCCCCTCTAAGGCCTGTAAGTTCTCGTATGTCCTTACGGGCAAGGTTTACAAAGCCTGTGGGCAAGCTGCTTCCTCTCTGCATGCCATGGCATTGCTTCAGGTCCACCAGTCCCGGGCACTCATTAACATGCACGAGGGTAGCCCAGACCGTGAGCTCATGGGTGAGCTCCACACTGCAACCGACCTTGCCCTCCGGGGCACGAAGGTTGCAGCTCACGCGATCGGTCTGGCGATGTCCACCTTAGTGGTCCAGGAGCACCATCTCTGGTGCCATCTCTGGCTCAATCTGGCACACATGAGGGATGCGGAAAAGGTTCGGTTCCTGGACTTCCCCATTTCACAGGTTGGGTTGTTTGGCGACGCGGTAGAGAACTTTCCCCAACAGTTCTCTACCGCCCAGAAGCAAACGGAGGCCATCCGGCACATCCTGCCCTGGCAGCCCGCTGCTGCCTCCACCCGTCCGTTGCTGGCGCAGACAGGGCACCCAGCCAGCTCCAGGCTCTGCCAAGCCAGGTGGCAAGTGTCAGCATAAGCGCTCCTGAGCGGGTCGCTCAGGGATGGAGGGAAGAGCTCTTGGAGTTGGTCACCGATCCACTCCTACCCCCCGGCGGATGGCCGGAGTTCTTTGTTTTTGTGTGTGTCTGTTCCACCCACATTTTCAGAGAAAGAGCAATTTCTTCTGTGCCTGGGTCCCAAGAGCGCCAGACTGCTGGTGTGTGACCCTGTAAAGCCTTGCACCCCTCAGCCCCTTATTAGCCAACCGGACCTAGTTCCCCTAAACTTATGCTCCTCTCGACAGCCACTTCCTGTCTCATTCCTCTGACTACATTCTCTGGGATGGACCTCTGACCTCTGGAAACTACATGTCTGGTCCCGAAAGGACGGGATGTGGTGGTCCTGAGTGATCTACCACAAACATGTCGTAGACACCATCACTTCTGCGAGAGCACCCTCTAACGAGGCATGCTTACTCCCTGGGGTGAAACCTGTTCGTTGAGTTAAGTCTTCTATACCAAAAGGAGACCTCGAATTCCAGGCACGGGGATATCCTGAGACCCCGGCCTGGATGTGTGCCCAAGGTTCCTACCTCTCCATTGAAAAGGGGACCAGGTTGTGAGCCTGCTATTGCTGCCCCTGAGGAAGCAGACCCAGCTCTGGCTTTTCTCTGCTCTTTCCGCTCCTTGCGGTTATAACTGGACAAAATGCAAAGCCTCAGGACCTCAGACCAGCTCTTGTCTGTTACGGAGACCTGCAAAAAGGGAAGGCTGTTTTCAAGCAGAGGTTGGCCCACTGCATAGTGGTTTCCATCATATTCTTATGTTATCCCAAGGTGCACGAGCCCCCCTGGGTAGTGAGCTCCTCAAAAAAGAGAGTATTGTTCCTGCCTAGGCGTTGACACAGAGTGCCTTCGCTGATAGACAGGGGGGTGAGAAGGCTTTTGTCTAGGCACTGGAAGGTGGCAGCACTAGTGGCATTTTAATTGGGATCCCAATCCAATCAGGGAACGTCTCGGTTACGTATATTACCCTCGTTCCCTGAAGGAGGGAACGGAGCCACCCCAGTGACGTAGTCCCATAGCCACTATTGCTGGACCACCGCTGACTCCGGGGTCTGCTCCTCAGCGACAAACAACTTGTGCGTGCATCCACTTCCGTGTTTATACCCGCCCTGCAGGGCGGAGCGTGTGATGCAATTCTCACACACCTATGTGGATTGACTCATTTGAGCGAAACACATTAAATCACACTTAATTTTAACATTTGCACTCCTTTAACAGTCAGAAGCAAAGCATGCTGGGAACTAGAAATCTGTTGTAACATTCCGTGAATGTGTGTACTGTATATATATATATATATATATATATATATATATATATATATATATATATATATATATATATATATATCTATATATATATCACATCTATATGGGAAGATGTATGTGATATATGAACACAATAAAGGATAAAACTTTGTGAATATTACATGTAATGCTATTTTTGTCTTCATGTATATATATATATATATATATATATATATATATATATATATATATATATATATATATATATATATATATGTGTGTGTGTATTAATATATAGCCATACATGGTCAATGCATATATTGCAGTATATTGAAAAAATATAAGTACTAGTAGTTTCCCATATGTAAAATATATGCTTATGTAATCTATTGCATTATATTTTGCAGTATATTCCCATTTTGTTTGGTAAGGGTGTGACCTCATCTAAATCGTAAAAGTTCAGTCTAGTGCATCTCCTCCTTATCTCACATCAACCAAACTCATTTAAACTGTGTCTCATACAATTTTCAAATAATTCCAATACCTAAATCACACATAGTAAAAACTAAAATAAGTTAGCAATATACAGTTGCTCAATCCATGCCAAGGAAACAGATCCAACTTCCATAGATTTGGAGCTTTGAGCCACAAGCTTTAAACGAGGTTTATGGATGTGGGCTGAGAAGCATATTAGCCAGTGAAGCAGTCACCACGACACATTATAAACTCAGGTTTGACCCCGCCGAGCAGTATTACTATAAGTGGCAATATAAATGTAAATGGGATACTTCAACTTAGAGATCGGTAAAGATGGAAAACAATTACTCAATCCCATTACATGTGGAATAAATAACACACAACATAGTTGTTAATATGATTAGTTCAGATGTATGGCTTCTATTATGACATTTTATGGCAATGAAATGCTGAACATATTTATGCGATTATTGTTTTGTATATATAATTTGAACTCCCGATTGAATAAAAAAATTGTATGCACAATAATCACGAGCCTGCTTCTCCCAATATAATTGTAAGTCTTTAGAGAAGGGTCTATTGACAGTGGGTTTATAACCAACTCTCTCTGTTTTCATATTAAGCTTATTGCTTTTTGATGAATTACAACACTAAAAGTTCACATTCAGTACAGTCTCAGAGAACAGAATCAACCGCAAAAACATTTGGATGCGACCTAAAATTATTTCATTATTTCTTTATTAAAAATCCATGAGACATTTAGAGCACATTAGGCTATTTATATATACTTGAGCGAGTGTTCATCCAAGCATATTCATGTTGTGTGTAAACATTTGTATCAAAACTGAAACAGGTTCACAAGAGGCAGAAATGAAAGAAACTGTGCCTTGAGCTGAGATTAGCTTACATTAGCTCCCTTAAGAAACAGTATTTCAAAACCTCTAAAATTTAATTTGAATACTCATCACAGACAGTTCCCACATGCATAAATGCTTCCTGGCACTCCTTCCGAGAGAGCTGAATGCATGCAATCATGACATGCACCTCAAACCCGATGCTCTCTAGCAGCAGAGAGTACTTTTTGCCTTTTGAGAAATGAGAGGAAGTCTTGAGCACAACAGCTTGAAGATTATTTGTGAATAAACTCAAAGCTGAAAATCTAGAGAGACAATGATTAAATTATTTAACTTACGTTCAGTTTAAATGGAGACTCTTTCAGAAAACACAACCTCAAATGGATTTTGTACCTCTTCAGAGCTCTTCTTAAGGCTGTACAACACATTTCTCTGCATATTTAATCAAAGTTCCTTTTATTCTATAATAGTTGAGACAACAGTGGTCCCTAAGAGGTACTTCTCCCAGACAGAGACTCTTTTTTTGGTTAAAGTTAAAGGGACACCATGAAAAGAATTAGGCCCTGGTCACAGTTATTTCAATTTTCTATTTTAGTGCTGCGTCAGTGGACATTTGTCTGTTCTAACTGCATGGTAGCTGCAGAGGTCATATGTATATAATTGTATGGTTGAACCTTTAGGCTTGATGAACTCAATACGTGAGTTGACATCTCTTACCATCTCGCTGCTATACCGCTAAAGCTGAGTCTTAGTCTAATGAGGTCAGAGGAGGGAAATAACTTAACAATCACTTTATGATGATTAATAATCTTCAACAGAGCTAGATTAGACTTGATAGATAGATTCTATATAGATTAATATAATTTTATATATATAATGCTGCAAACCTTTACTTTTTTATCTTTTCATTGATTAAGCCATAAGTATTATAGATTCTAAGATGGACACTTGCATTCCAAACTCCAATACTTTGCTTTTGCTCAAAACCATCAGAACTTACTCAATCTAATTGGGAAACCAAGTAAAGGAAATCAAAATGCAATCAGTTAAATCTCTGTGTTATTCTGCATCACTGTGTAAAACCCTCTATTTGATCCAAGTGTACCCAATGAAAGGTTGAGAGAGGTCACCTGGATGGTCACTGATAAGCACTAGAGTTGCCAGGGCATAACTTGACCATAATTAGCATTAAGTGGATGCTCATTCACCCTGTGCAGAATTCTAATTTATGGATTGTGCCATAAAGGATCAACTGGTTGTGCAATAATTCCAATTACACTTGTGATGTTGAGTCACTGAAGGAGAAGAATGAGAAACCATCTGCACACAGAGTACAGTAATACAGTCAGTACATTAAGGCACATTACAGGGTATGTGTGAAGGAAGACTTCAATAATTCACTGCTTATTCAATTTGTGGAGGTTAAGTAGGTTAACTTTTATAGTTGGCAGTGCAGAACCCTTCAGGAATGCACGAAACTCTGCAGAATGATCTGATATTCTTTCCAAGTGGAAAAAAGGAAGAGCCCAACCACGTACATTAAAGGGTTAGTTAACTGCAAAATTAATTATTTGCTCATTACTTATTCATTCATTATTTACATTTTCATGTCATTCAAACTTTTTGTTTTGCAATTGCCTGAAAGCTTTTGCAGCTTTAATAGACTTTTGTTGTTAATTTCTGAATTCATCACTTGATATACTAAATATTAAACCGCTCCTCATTAAACAATAAAACTATGTGTTCGATATACTCTGTATATTGACATGATATATAAATAATTTATTCAGTGCTTTAGCTAGTGTTTTTGGTTATTGTTGTCATTTCCATCCAACAAACTATACTTTTTATGAACCAAGAAGTGTACATATCTGATTGCTTATTTATTATTATTATTAATATTATTCTTTATTCTTTTGGTCATTCATTTATACACATCACAGCTGTATAAAGCTATATAGCCAAAGTAAGTTACAGCAGATTAATTTCAAACAGAACATTGTAGATTCAACAAGCATTGTTCCTGTCTGAGTCATTTCTTCCTTGATGATATCCTCAGGGACAGGGTTATAGATAAATGGACCTCCATTATGACAAGGACATACTTTTAGATACACAATATGGTCAAATGTATGTGGACAGCCACTTCTAATTGACTATATGCTACTTAATTCAGGTAAAGAGCTAATACTATGGTATGGATTAATATTTTAGAACAAAATATTGGCAACAGTTTGAGGAAGACCCTTAACTGTTCCACCATGACAGTGCCCCTCACAAAGCGAAAATGTTCTTTATGCAAATGATACAGTGGCACATTTGATCATGGATGGAATTACATGATTATTAAAACACAAGACAATGTTTACCCCCCCCCCCCCCCCCCCCCCCAACTTTTGACTTTGTCCACACCCTTTTTTTCTGTTAAAGCTGTAGTCTAAACAGATCTGTCAAATGTTTGTGGTAAAAATCTGATTTGGTCCACATTCAACTGCAATTTGAACATAAAGCATTCATTGCTATGCAATCAGTGCACATTACAGTATATCTTTAGGCTTATTTTATCAGAAGGATTTTGTATCTATTTATAACTGTTTCATTGAATAGCTACAGTGTACAGTCTTCTCCAAATAACAGCAGGCCACAGCCAGTATATACTGCAGAAGACAATAATGCAGTTCTAATTGGTCAGTTTTGAGGGCCAGAGACTGAGTCTCCTCGTCAAGGGTATTACACTTCATCAGAGTGAGAAAGATGCAATACTCTTGGGAATGTCAAAACCATGAAAAAAAGGGCCAGGCGATTAAGAGGCAGTGATTAAGACCTAGCGTTGCACAGTTCAAGTGCATTACGATATTGTTCCTCACTTTTTTGTCAGTTGTAGGTATTCTAATTGAGCCACCTTCTGGCTCCCTCTACCCCTTCACTAATGAGAACATTCCCTTGTTATTTTCTGCCCCAAGTCTATGGTGTGATTGTGTAACATACGTCTGCATTCAAGCACTAAAATTAAAGCTGATGGAGAAACACTTCAACAAATCTTGTCTTAATTTACATAGACAGCACACAGCTGTTCAAGACAGCTTGGTGTGTGTCAATTTTACATGGCGTGGATCCCCTGACAGGGAAGGTCATAGTGATGTTGAATCACATTGCTTCCACTTATCTTTTTGTTGGAAATGCTTTAAATGAGCAAATTTTGTCATAATTTAGGGCCAATTTTAGGCATAGGCAAAAGTGGTCGCCAATATGATTGCCACCCCCCACTGGTTCTCCCAACACTATTGGGCTAGAGTACTGTCAATCCGACGATTCCTATATGCCATTGGATCAGAGAACTGTCAATAACTGTCTGACTGTTGCATGTTTGAAGTTTGCATTTGGAGCGCTCAACAACACCATTAAATCGATCAATGCTTTGGCAAGGAACCACACAATAACGCTAAATTCAAAGGCCAATTAAAAAAACAGGTACAGTAAAAAGTGCACAAATCCTTATTTTGTTAGAGAAGTATTTGTGGTAGTCAAGAAATGATGCTGTGAAATGGGCAGATAGCGTAATATTGCTCAGTGTGTATTTTAGAGGCAAAATAAACTGCACATTTTATGATGAATTAAGTATGCAGTTATATTTGGACTCTATAAAGCATTAATCTCTTCCTTGCATCTCCAAAATGTGTGCGTTTCTGCACCAATGCATTGTTAAAGAATCAGTGTGTTTTGTTATTGTCCCATATCAAACTTTAATGGCCATGGTATAATAAAATGTGCTAATTCACAACACTAATAGATCCTTTATTAAACCTCTTTGTTGAATTTAAAGCATATTTACGGATGGTGTTGAAATGCTGAATCGATTCATTCGTTCTAATAGTGCTTAATGCGAGCAGTGTCATACAGAGGGCATAATGCTGAATTATTTAAAGGGGAAGTTAATACAAGTAGTCCTGATTTGACTGGGGGGCTCCAATAAGGATTTCGCCTAAATGGCTAGAAACGGCCCTGAGTGTAGCCTACCCCAAACTCCACTGTCACCTTTCCCTTTGCTTAGTTGGAGACACTTAAAATTCAGTGATAATATTGATTTGACTGCACTGACAATTACAATGAATGGGAGATTTCAAGCTTTTAAATATTTTAAGTTTTAAGTAGGGGTGCAACGGTACAGATAGCCCACGGTACGGTCCGTACCTCGGTTTTTGGGCCACGGTCTCGGTTCGGTTTCGGTACATGTTTTGTGCAGAAAGAGACTGCTATTTCATCCCAAAATTATGTTTTATTTTTCTTATGAGCATAAACAGAATGTCACGGTAGGAAGAAAATCAATGTGTATGGAATAAATTAACACTCTAGTCTACTGAACAACACTAAGTACGGTAATACAACCTCTTCAACTACCACTTATGAAATACAAAATGTAAACAAACACTTTAGAATATTCAAGTGGATCCCAATTCCAAACCTTGATAACTGGTATATGAAGTGATCAATGTGAAAGAAAAAGTGCACTTTTACCTTTAAACAAACATAAATTAGCTTGTGGTTTAAAATAATAATAAAAGCAGATCAAAATAATATAATAAAAAAAAATATTATCGGGATGTCATTGGTTGTTGCGTTTAATCTTACCCAGATCAGAGAATGTCTAATAAGACGGGCTTTGCCCAGATACAATAGTGCTATTTTCTGATTGGCTAACAACACGAGACGAATCAGACGCACTTGATTCCTGCCGGTTCCACAGTGAGAGCGGCGCGGTCAGAGTTTTGGGCGCTGCGGCATATTAAATATATTACAAATAGTTTTTCAGCGTGAGAAATAGAATGTGTGGCGGGAGAGCGTGACAAAAGACCGAAATGAGTGACTGTCACGCTCAATGCGTGACACTTGAGACGAGCCCTGCTAGTAATACGAGCCAGTGAGTGACAGAAGTTAGCGTGTGGGTGCACAACAGTGATTGGGACACATTAACTTGCAGCGGGAGCGGGCTTTCGTCTGCCTGGACAGCCAAACGCACCTGAAGGCGTGTAAAACAAAAACTAAAAGGATCTGCGCGAACTCAATGGCAAAACCGAAGTCCCGCGGGACACGAGGGTAGATTGTCCCGTGCAGGGCTGACCGAACGGTCCGGGATTTTACCGTGTACCGTTGCATCCCTAGTTTTAAGTAAAATGATAGCTTTGATTGACAAACAGACCAGAATTCAAATCCTCGTTTATGTAAAGTATTCCGGCAAATGGATCCTAAACTTCAGTTATCGGATCATTTGGTCAATGAGTTGAATTTAAGAACCTGAATGGAACGGGCTGATTTGTTTTGAAAAAAATTTGTTTATGAATTGAATATTGCTGAAGCTCTTATGACGGCGCCGAAGAGAGCTTGGGTTAGCCTGACTTCGTCATACTCATATTCTAGTCAGAATGTGAGTCTGATACTGCTCCATAGGGCTTTGGTTATGAGGCGTGTCTTAACCGAACCAGGGAAAAAACAACAACTCTGCACTCAATTGGATAGACCGACAAGCAATCATAGCAACGCAGTAAGTAACGTATGTTGAGCAACGCATAGTTGTCAACAGAACTCAACGCACGCACTCTGGAAAAAGTATTAAAAAATGAATGTGTGTTAACGATCTTTGCCGGTGTTGCAAAAAGAATTTAAGGATTCGCGGAGTACTTGCAAACACGAAAAGCATTTTTAAAAGAAATGCGTTTGATGACGTGATGATTACGTAACTGCAGATCATCTGTCCATCATCGTATAAAGCCCGCCCTGGCAATTTGATTGGCCCGACGATTTCTGAACCGATCATAATTACTCCTCAATGGATCAAGTCCAGACCGAACTTCCCGACCAAAAAATGTTGTGGGCGGGGTTCGGGATGGCATCCAGGCTAAGCTTGGGTAGATATTAAAAAGTCTTTCTATTAGGATATAATCTTAGCTTGTTTCTTTTTTATGGTTACAGAAGATTATAGATACAGCCCAGATATGGGCCAATTTTATGATTTTCCAATCACTTTCTTTATATGGAAAAGAGTAATCGTGGTAAAATTCTGATTTTGTATTCCAGAGAGTAAAGCCATACAGGTGTGGAGCGACAAAACTTGACACTTTTACTTTAGCTTGAACTGTTCCTTTATCATAATTTCTATATCCATGCTATAGGGAAGTATGCGATTTTGGATGCAGCCCAGGTCTTCAAATAACTTCTTTGTGAATCTCACTAGTACTTACTTTTCTGGTATTTGACCTGTGCTATGTATTTTTGCCTTTACCCTCTCTGCCTGTGTTTTGGACTTGTTAGAATTGCTCTGCTACTGTCTGGTTTTGACCTCTGCCTGCCTGACCTAATTATACTTTGCCTATGGATTGTGAGTCTGTCTCTGAGTCTAATTTGTCACATCCTTTAAGAGAGAATGAGCATACTATTCTAATTTGGTTTAATTTGAGACAGAAAAAAGGGAAAAGCATCACACTTTTCAGTTCTTTACTGGGTATTTATCATGCAGCCATTATTAGTAGAGAAACACATTCTATTGCAACTGTATTGTAAAGTGTTGATCCTTATTTAAGCACTGGAAAAAGAATACACTCAAAAAACAAAAGATGCCCCCTCTTTGGAAAATGTAATCTTTATTTTGTATAAGCTGAATCTCACTGGCAGATTGTGGAGATAAAGATTTGGCTCAAGAAAGCAGCTGAACTTATGTTTTGTAAATCAGGAGATCATGTCCTGTCACTTCAGTCTAAGTCTGGTCCCTGCGAATGGCTATTTTTTGTCATCATGTTCTGAAAGGTCCTCATGGGCCCATTCCTATGCCTTTCCTAAAAATAGCTCTGCTTAATGTTGACATAACCCCTATCTTTACAAACAAACACCTCATCAGAGGCAAAAACCACACAAAGGATTTCCAGGAAGCAACTTTTGACAGGACTTTGAAACAAACCGGTAACAAATTTGCTGAACCATTGGCTAAGCGAAAAGCTTTGTCCCTTGAGGCCTAGCCATTGCTTTGTAGTCACAACACTGGAAAGGTCTACAGCAAACTCTCCAAAATTAATCCCACAGTTGGCAACACACCAACACACTTCACTTCTAATTTTATAAACTAGGCTCACACATCGTTTTGAATTATTCAGTGGTATTTGTAATATATTTCATGTAATGCGTCTACTGTAATATCTTATTTTCAGATTCCTTTCACCTTAGCGGTGGGCTTTTGTTCCTCAGCGGCTGTAATAAAGAATGTCGTCTCGGCATGATAATTCATCATGTAGATTAGACTCCATATACAGAGTGTTCCTCAGTCCATGTTTAAAGTATCTCTGTTTCTCCGCATAGAGTGTATTCATGCTCTCAATGCAGTGTCAAATACTGCTTGCTCTGGTCTTGAAAAGTTTTCTTAAATCTTGAAGCAGGCCAAATGTGACCCTGGATGACAAAACCAGTCTTATGGGTCATTTTTTTGAAATTGAGATGTATACATCACATGAACGTTGAATAAATAAGCTTTCCATTGATGTGTGGTTTGTTAGGATAGGACAATATTTGGCCGAGATACAACTATTAGAAAATCTGGAATCTGATGATGCAAAAAAATCGAAACATTGAGAAAATCCCCTTTAAAGTTGTGCATTAGGTTCGCGATTGTGCTGCATTCACTCACAAAAATAAATGTTTTATACATTTACGGTAGAAAATTTACCAAATATCTTCATGGAACATGATCTTTACTTAATACCCTACTGATTTTTGGCATAAAAGAAAAATTGATAATTTTGACCCATACAATGTATTGTTGGCTATTCCCACAAATATACCCGTGCTACTTAAGACTGGTTTTGTGATCCAGAGTCACAAATGTGTCACCCCATAATTAATTGCTGGATGCTAAGGACTAATCATGACTAATTGTCTGTCCAATTTTGTCTCTCTATCACAGCAACATGTACAGGCTTGTGAGTCCTCATGGACAGCAAAGACGCCTTCGATTATCAGACCCTTACAAAAAAGAAGTTTATTCAAGTGTTCTATTACTGTAGTATACTTCTTTTAAACTAAAAATAAGAAAGTATACTTTCAGTCTACATTTTATATACTTCTCAAAAATATACTTTATGTACTTCTCATAAATATACTTAAAATTACATTTAAGTGTACTTGACTTATGCTGAGAGAAAAGTTCACGCATTTGGCCTGTAGTTGTAGGCTACTCAATCTTTTGATCGAGATATACTTAAAAGTATAATTAAGTATTCAAAGTATACTTGGCTTGTAGTTGTGTTAACTCTTTTGATCGAGTAGCCTATTAAATATACTTTTTTTACATAGTTTTTCATACAGTCTTACGAAACTTAAGAATATTGATATAAAACAGATATGTTTCTAATTCTGCGTATCTGAATTTTTGTGTAGGCTAGTCCACTGAAAGTGTACATAGGAATTTACTTTAATTCTACTTTACTCTTTCCCCACCATTGACTTAATTTTCCAGCTATCCATGTTTTCACTGTTATACTGTAGGCGGCGCTATGACACATCTTCTAGTACAGAATCTCCGGATCAAAACCGTCTAAGGTTACGACTGTAACCATTGTTCTCGAGAAAGGGAAGGAGACGATGCGTCAACAACGCTTTGGGAACGCTCCCAGTGTGAATGCGTCTGAAGCATCTATAGCCGTGTTTCCACTGCTGGGCTAGGGCCAGGCCAGGGCTAACAGCGAGCCAAGCCGAGCCAGTGGCCTCGGGCCGCAAGCACCGGGCTTGCGTTCCCACTGCCGGGCCAGTAGCCCCACAGCGCTGCCCTAAACCCCGCCCCTAACACGCCTTTCTGGATCAAACGTCATACAACCAACTTGTCTCGCGAGTCGCCACAACAGAGCGACGGTGACCCAGCACACCGTCCATCAAGTCGAACCATGGAAAGTCCCTTCTCTGAGCTCCGCTTTGTCCATTGTGCATTTTAATCGCCTTGTACAATACTGCGCCCGCAACGTTTTTATTTTTTCCTGAACTTGAAATGTTGCGCGCTGAATGCATAGCTTAGAAAGTTCAGCATCGATGTATTTAATAACGTCCTCGTTTCTTCACACGCCGTCAAATTGACGTTGTACCCTTTCTTCTGCCCAAATGCTCAGAAGAGCTTTGGTATCTTCGACAGACCAGTACAGGCGATTCTCCGTTTCAAACAGCGATTATTTTGCGCGATATAAAAAGGTGAAATGTGCATCTTGCTTCAGATCATAACGTTCCATAACACCGACAAACTCCGCCTTTTATCTTGAGCACGCCTCTAGCCCGAGCTGGCCCGCTTTGGCCCAAGGTATTCGACGAGCCAGAAATCCTGGCCATTGGCCCAGAGTAAGCCCCGCTCAAGCCCCGGAAGTGACAGTGGAAACACGACTGGCCCTGTCACGCACTAGCACGGCTCGGCCCTGGCCCGGCAGTGGAAACGCGGCTTATGTCAACTAGTCCAATGGAAGGAATGAACGTCACGGGCGGGTGACGTCATGACCAGGAAGTGGTAAAAGAGCATTCGGTGCAAATCGGCATTAGCTTCAAAAATTGCCGAAGCAAGCCGATCACAGGGATGCAGGAAGTATGGCAGGGTGAGGCATCGTCTCGTTCCCTTTCTCAGGGAACTATGGTTACATTTGTAACCTGAGACGTTCCCTTTCGAGGGAACTCGCGATGCTATATTTCGAAGAACTATTTAAAGTTTAAAGCACAATCTAATTTAATCGTAAACACAGGAGTTTATGGACATTTGTCATAAAAAATATAAAAATATGCCATATATAATATGTGACTTTGCCAAAATGTGAATCTATTGACTTGAAGCAGTGCAACCACCCTTTGGCCCTCGTTTTTAGAGTGTTGCTTAATGAGGCTAAACATGGCAGAGGTGATGGACCAAAATGGGGATGGATGTTGCTCTGTCTGGAAGAGGGGAAGGCTGTTATTATAATTGATAGTCCTTGCCACTCACTCCCATTTCAAAGTTCATTACCAGCAGCGCTGCACTCCTCACTTCAAGCTTTCGCAAGGTGCTTCATGGTTCTTCCCAATGCAGGAGGGATTTATGGACCCAAGATGGATCATCTGGGCTTTAAAAATACACTAGGAAATGAAATCATGCGCTCTAAATCCCTCAAGATTCTCAGTTCAACATTCATTTAGTCTTACTGTTATTGCTTTCAAATGAAGCAAAACTGTCATTTACCCCCAGAGAAATACAAAAATACTTCAAATGCATTAAATGGAGCAGAGAGATAATAAAAATGTAATTTAAAAACAGTGACATTGTTAACATTGTTTTATCAGATGTGAAGGCCTCTAGCAAATGATGACGGGGATATACGTTAAATCTCTTTACGTACGCCATCTGAATGTGCCGAGGCATGAGGTATTATAGACAGTAGACAGCTAATTATGGCTCTGTCAGTGTGCTGGTGGTGGGGAGGTCACATGCATAATTCTGGTTGACAGTAGAAGAAACTCATTGTGTCTGAGATATATAAGCACAGTCACTGCTATATGGAGATTCTTAGTCTCTATTTATAGGGAAAGTTCATACATTTTTTTTTACTACCTCTCATGTTGTTCCAAATCTGTAAACTTACTTTTATCTACGGAACAGAGAAAAAAAGATATTTTGAAGAATGTTTTAACCATTTGTAAAAATGGTCTTAATTTAAAAGACTGCAGTGGTTTAAAAAACTAACAAACAAATAACTGTTAATTGGTTAAGTTCCCCTAAGTTCCCTTACAATATACAATGAAAAGATGTTTAATAGATCTAACAAGATATTTCATACAGTTTTACAGTAAAAAATTGCAGATTTGATTAATTCTGCAGGACAAAAAATGCATGCAGCTTTGGAACAACATTAGCCAATAAATATAGAATTGTTATTTTTGTGAGGCGAACAATCTCTTTTACATCTGTAATTTATAGTTTAAGATTCAGTGCTTTTAATTGATCCAGCTGCTGTATCAATGTTTAAATACTTTTTAAAGCCAGCAGAGAGATCTCACAAGATCTGACACAAACCATAAAGTAGAAACAAGCTCTTAAAGCAAGAGCTGCTGTTGCACTTGTTATTACTATTCATTTAAGCATCAATGGTGAAAGAAATGAGCTTTTAAACTTTGGTCTGGTAGGTAGACAGTATTTATTATAGTGATAGATAGTCAGAGCATCTCTCATCCTTTCGCTTAGTTACATAGGCAAATTGTGACAATTTTGTATCGGGTTGATCCTTTCTCTGTTTGTTTTTACGATCAATAATCTAGCAGGATCATCAGTCTTACATTACATAGACAGTATTACATGACTGGAAGCAGGACAAAAGATGAATCAAATTTAACATGCACATAATGAACAATCGTTTATGATTCAGTATCGCAATTATAGACAATAAATCATGCCCTCCTTTTTAATGAGTACAGGACGTCTAAGAAATCCCTGATGCCTATTGAGTTACAGCTGGACTGACAATTACTGCAGTATCCTAATCAGTTTATCCATTTCCACAGAGCTATTGTTTTAAAATTATCTTCAGTGACATTTTGGTGACATTTACAAGAGAATTAAATGCTATTGAAATTTTGTTCCTGAAGCATCAGCATGCATTTTTGAGAAACATTATAGTGTGTGCTATAGCGTATATTACTTCTGTCTACATTATATTACACTACTCAAGAAAAGGGAGCACTTGCTCATCAAAGTAATCGTTTTCCCTCAACCCTGAGTCAAATAAGCCTACTAATGACAAAACTGCAGCAAACCGTGATTTTAAAATTGAAAGATGAAATATAGAAGATGAAGCAGAGTTTTGACTCTTTACCTTGAAGACTAATGTTAGTCAGTGAAAGTACCTTCCAATATTATTGCTTAACTTTGTTAAGTTTAAAAAAAATATATATATATTTTGCATCCTTTGAGCAAAATGGAGGAAAAATGCTGGGGAAAAAATCAAATAAACAGAACAAAGTTAATGTTGTATTGTCAGAACATAGGTGTTGTTTTGTTTTTTTGCATCAGCTTTTTCCTTAGATCATTGAATTTTCATTGCAAAAAATTTTATATTTATACTCTTAAAGGATTAGTTCACTTTTAAAAAAACTTTTGCTGGTAATTTACTCACCCCCATGTCATCCAAGATGTCGTACTCGGTTACTAACGTAACCTCGGTTCTCTCTAGAGAGGGAACGAGTACTGCGTAATATCTTACGCTATGGGGAAAACTCTTTTCCACGAGATATTGAAGCCAAAAATTATCCTTAATTTTTTACTAATGTAAAACGCTTTGCAGCAGCAAGCAGACCTAGGCGAGACAGCTCGCGCGCCTATTGGCTGCTCTGCGGCAATAGCAGCAGCCTATCGAGAGAGGCTCTGCGTGACGTCGCAACGAATGGGGGCCTTTCGCGCCCATATCGTCACGTCCCGCCAGAAAGGGCGTGGTCTCGCCCTATATCTAGGCTCGATAGCTGCTCTTACGTCGGTTTTCATCGCCGAAGCGAACCAGAGCGTATTCCAAGCACGGCAAGATACGCAGTACTCGTTCCCTCTCTAGAGAGAACCGAGGTTACGTTAGTAACCGAGTACGTTCTCTTACGAGAGTATCTCTCGTACTGCGTAATATCTTACGCTATGGGGAACACAATGCAACACGCCGTGCTGGTAGGGATCCAACACCAAAGTCCCAGGGGCCGAAGCCCGGGGCGCATATAGTGCATAATCACCATAAACTCACAGAGAGTGAGGGAAGAGAGGCTAGAAGCATCATTCCCTGTAAATAGCATCCGAAAGGAGCTAATCATGTGACAATAAACCAAACCGTCAGGGTGAACATTCAGCCTGAACTGGGTGGCCACAAGTGTGTCAACTTTTAAATGAGCTGCTGTACCGGTCAGTGAGCAATACGCAGGTCAAACTCAGTATCCGAGCCGCACAGCGGGCAGATAGCACTGAATTTTATACCGCCAAAAGCTTAGCTTGTAAGGCGGGGACCTCCAGATTATAGTATTTTATAAATGTAGACGGCGAGGCCCAGCCCGCGGCCATACAAATATCTTGCAGGGTAACCCCGCTAGACCATGCCCACGAGGAGGCCATGCCTCTTGTGGAGTGCGCTCTAACACCCAAAGGGCACTGTAGGCCCTTAGAAGTGTAAGCCAGCGCTATGGCACCAACTATCCATCTGGATAGGCTCTGTTTCGACGCGGCAAGTCCCTTAGCACGGCCGCCAAACGAAACGAAAAGCTGCTCAGTCTGTCTGAAACCAGACGAGCGGGACACATAAGCCCTTAGTGCCCTGACAGGGCAAAGGAGACTCGCGTCCTTCTCCTCATTGAGAACCGGAAGGGCAGACAGGGAAATCACCTGGGCCCTGAACGGTGTGTTGAGGGATTTCGGCACGTAACCGTGCTTTGGTTTGAGTATGACCTTTGAGTCATTAGGTCCAAACTCCATGCATGACGCGCTTACTGAGAGCGCTTGCAAGTCCCCTACGCGCTTCACTGAAGCGAGAGCCATAAGAAACGCTGTCTTGAAAGACAAGTGTTTCATGTCTGACGACTGGATTGGCTCGAATGGGGCGCCTTTCATGGCCTCCAAGACCGTGGAAAGGTCCCATGTCGGGACTGAAGGGGGCCTGGGAGGGTTTAGCCTCCGAGCTCCTCTAAGGAAACGCACGACTAAGTCGCTTTTTCCTAGTGACTGGCCAGACACCGGTTTTGCAAACGTTGCTATGGCCGCCACGTATACTTTGAGCGTGGAAGGGGACCTGCCCTTATCCCGTAGCTCCTGAAGGAAGGAAAGCACTTCCGTAACCCCGCAGTCTACAGGTGAAAAGCCCTGCGCTTGACACCAAGCAGAGAACACAGACCACTTCGAGGAGTAGAGCCGTCTGGTAGACGGGGCTCTAGCCTGCGCGATCGTGTTTAACACTCCCTCTGGGAGGTCAGCGGGTACCCGTTGATGGCCCATGCGTGCAGGGACCACAAATCCGGGCGAGGATGCCAAATCGAGCCTTCCGCCTGAGAGAGGAGGTCTCTCCTCAACGGTAAAGGCCATGGAGCAGCGCTGGTCAGCTGCATCAGGACAGGGAACCACGACTGGTTTGTCCAGAGCGGAGCTATGAGTAGCACTGGGCATCCCTCCCTCCTGATTCGCTCCAACACCTGAGGCAGGAGTGAGACAGGGGGAAAAGCATAAAGGGGGCGGCGGGGCCAAACATGGGCCAGCGCGTCCCGGCTTTTCGAGAAGAATCTCGGGCAGTGAGCGTTTTCTTGGGACGCGAACAGGTCCACCTGCGCTTTGCCAAACGTTTCCCACAGCAGCTGGATCGTCTGCGGGTGCAGAGACCATTCTCCTGCTGGAACGTTGTTTCTGGACAGCCTGTCTGGTCCCACATTTAGGTGACCAGGTACATGCGCCGCTCTCAGCGAGAGCAGGTTGTGCTGAGCCCAGACCAGGAGGCGTTCCGTCAGCCTGTAAAGGTTTCGGGACCTGACGCCGCCCTGGCGATTTATGTATGCCACCACTGACATGTTGTCCGACCGGACCAATACGTGGTGGCCTGTTATCTGGGGACAGAAGCGCCTTAGCGCTTTGTCGACTGCTATTAATTCCAAGCAGTTTATGTGAAGGAGCTTCTCCCGCACTGACCATAGGCCAGCCAGCGGTCTGCCCTCGAGCAGCGCTCCCCACCCCGAAGTGGAGGCGTCCGTAGACACCACCTTCACACTTGAGGGGATCCCCAGACTCACACCTGACTGATACCAGTCGGTTGCTTTCCACGGTTTCAGAGCCGAAATGCACTGAAGGTGGACCCTGAGGCGAAACAGACCTGCGGTCCACGCCCTGGGGGGAACTCATGCTTTTAGCCATAGCTGCAGTGGGCGCATGCGGAGCAGGCCCAACTGGAGTACAGAGGCTGCTGAGGCCATGAGACCCAGCATTTTCTGAAACCTTCTGAGCGGGACTATAGAGCCGTGTCGGAAGGATTTCGCGACGTGCTGAATATTCAATCCGCGCTCTGGTGACAGGCGTGCCGTCATGGATAGCGAGTCCAACACTGTTCCCAGAAAGGAAATCCTCCGACTGGGGAGCAGTGAGCTTTTCGCCCAATTGACTGTAAGGCCCAGCTCCTCGAGGTGCTCGAGTAATGCGGCCCTGTGTTCTAAGAGCTCCGTTCGTGAACGAGCTAGAATCAGCCAATCGTCCAAGTAGTTCAAAACTCGCATGCCCCGAAGTCTCAGGGGGGCGAGGGCCGCGTCCATGCACTTCGTGAACGTACGGGGTGCTAGGGACAGGCCGAACGGCAGGACTGTGTATTGATACGCCTGGCCCTCGAAGGCGAATCTCAAGAATCGCCTGTGATGGGACGCTATTTGTATTTGGAAATACGCGTCTTTCAGATCTATTGACATGAACCAGTCTCCTTGGCGCACTTGCGCGAGGATTTTCCTGGTCGTAAGCATTCTGAACTGGCGCTTCACGAGCGCTCTGTTCAGCAGCCTCAGATCTAGAATGGGTCTGAGCCCACCATCTTTCTTCGGTACCAGAAAATATCTGCTGTATAAGCCCCCTTCGCTCTGAGCCTGAGATAAAGGTTCTATAGCCCCTTTCTCAGTAGTTTCGCTATCTCGGCTCGAAGTAGATGAGATACTTCGCTTTTCACCGTAGTTTCGACGCGCGCCGTGTAGCGGCGAGGGCGTCGAGCGAATTGTAGCGAATAGCCTCTCTTTATAGTGTTCAGCACCCACTCTGATACCCCGGGAAGCCTTGACCACGCATCCGCGTGAATAGCTAGGGGCAGAATGAAATCTGGGCTCTGGCCGCGGGAAAGCGGCGGCACAAGAGTCCGTGTGTGCTGGGAACACAGCGCCGTGTTTACGGCGTTCGAGGCGGGGGGCGCGCTGATCACAGCGGGCAGCCTGGCCGCGCTCATCTCCTCTGAGGCGGGTGGCGCCGAGAGAGCGAGCGGGGCGAATCCCGTGGGATTCGGCGTGTCTGTGAGGAAATGTGGGCGCGGGACCACGGGCACATTTGCTACACTGAAAACACTGTCGTTTAGGGCCGACTGAATGTGTGTTGGTTTCGTTTTTACAGAAACCGAGGGACACGCAGCGTGTAGTGTAAGCGGGCATGGGGATATGGGCGCGTTCACTACATTGTTTGCACAATCGACCGGAGTCGATTTTATTTGTGCGAGCCCTGCACCGTGGCGGGCTGTGTCTGGGTGTGGGAATGGGCACTGGGGCGTGGGCATTCTTACAACACTCATAACACCATCGGCCGAGACCGGAACACCAGAAAATACACTCTTTATTGGATTTATCTGGGTAGCCGTAAAAACAGCTTTTGTGTGCAGGCAAGCGGGCTGAGACACCGGCTGCTTCACTGCAAAATACACTGGGACAGTCACAACGCATGGGGCTGAACGAGCGAGAAGTTTTGGTGGAAATCCGGCCGCAGCGGGATCTGAACACCGTCGTTTTCCTAGAGCGGCTAGGAAGACTTTGAGGCCTCGGGCTTGATCTCAATCCTCGGCCGGGGCCCGTGGTGAGGGGGGCGGCGTCCGGCGGAGCGAGACCGCGGTCTCTGATCCCGGGCCTGGCGGCGCTGTGAGGCGGCGGCGGCGGAGGGCGGTGCAGGCTGGGGCTGAGAGCTGCGAGCAGGCGGCTTGGTGCGGCCTGTAGCGGAGCTCGAGCGCTTCGGCAGGAAGTGCTTCATAGCCTGAGAAGTCTTCTGCACCTCAACAAACCTGTCCGCGAAGTCTTTGACGGCCGTTCCGAAAAGGCCCTCCGGGGAAATGGGCGCGTCGAGGAACACAGAGCGCTCGGCTTCCGTCATCTCAGACAGCGTCAACCATAAGTGTCTCTCGGCAACGGCGAGAGAGGCCATGTTCCGCCCCATGGCTTGCGCAGCGGCTTTAGAAGCGCGTAGAGCGAGGTCCGTAGCGCTCCTCAGGTCCGCCACACAGATAGCGCCGGGTCCCTCCTCGTCCAGCTTGAGGAGGAGGTCTGCCTGGTAGATCTGCAGAATAGACATCGTGTGCAGGGCTGAGACTGCCTGCCCGGCTGCGGTGTAAGCGCGTCCGTGCAGCGATGATGTCACTCGACAGGCTTTGGACGGGAGCGTCGTCTGAACCCGCCGTCCAGCAGAGGGCGGGCAGAGATGCGACGCGACAGCCGTCTCCACCGGAGGAATGGCGAGGTAACCTCTACTTCCCGCACCGTCGACAGCGGAGAATGCCGCGGAGGTAGAGGTACGCATCCTGGCGGAAAAGGGGGCCTTCCACGACTTTGCAACCTCCTCGTGAAGTTCCGGGAGGAAGGGCGCGGGCCTAGATTTTGACGGAGCCTCGTCTTTCCCGAGAAAGCGCCCGTCTAATCTGTTGCGCGGCGGCAGCGTGGGTGCCTCCCAATCGAGGCCGATGCTTTCCACGGCCTTGGTGAGCAGACGCATCAGCTCAGTCTCAATGCCGGCTCTCTTCCCAGAGGGTTGGCGGGGAACGTTAGCGGAGGGGAGGTCCACAGAGCTCGCCCAATCCTCGCTATCCGAAGCCAAGAGAGAACACGCCTCGGTGTTGTCGTCCAACTCGATGGCGGACGCGGCGGCGGACGGCGGCCGCTGTCCGTCGGTGAGCGACTCGAGCGAAGCCGGCGAAGCTGGCGGGCGAACCGGCGAGCTTTGGCGGGCTGGAGATAGCTCGGGAGGCGTCACGGCAGGCTGGGATGCGGGCTCGGAGAACGAAGCTAGGCGAGTCCGCAGAGTCACCATAGGCAAACGTTCACAGTGATGGCATCCGCCGTCAGCGAGCGCGATGGCCGCGTGATCCTCACCCAGGCAGGACACGCAGATGACATGTCGGTCCTCGTCGCTGAGTGGGGCTCGGCAAGAACCACAGGAAGGCATCTTTAAAAAGACGCCGCTCTTTTAGAGGGGTGGGAAAAAAGCAGAAATGCAAACACACACACACACTCTAGGCTAGGGCTGTGCGATATGGACAAAAAAAAATTATCACGATTTCTTGGGGGTTTTTTCGATTTCGATTTTAATCACGATTTTGACACAAACATACATGCTTTACAGTTTTAATGCCTTTTGTGTGAATTTGAAACATATTTCCAAAGGAAACCAATTAGAGCTTTATCGTGTAGCACCAAATCTAGTAAAACATTACATATTGCTCTTTGTATTGTTGTAAAATACATTCAAAATCAAAAAGATCAATTATTTTATATATAGTCTAGTCTACTATAAAATTAAGACATATTAAGTATAGCACAGCTGTTTAATGAGGCAACAAAATATGATAGATAAAACAGAACAAAAAAGTCTATTAATAATCTTTCATTGAGCAAAAGTATTGTGATCTGATTATGAAAGACTCCAATACAGTGCTGCACAAAGCGCTTATGCGCATCCCGAGCGCAGAATGATGCGCTTGAAGCAACACTGTCACAGCGCGCAGGCGCAGCGCGTCGAGTCCGCATTGAAAAGTTCAAAGCACAAAGGAAATACATATCGATGCATAGTGTATTATACAGTATCTATCTATGCAATAGTTTATTGAGCCTTTTCTTTTAACAGTTTTAAATTTCAGTTACTGTGCGCGTGATGAACAATTATAGTGCTCTGACTCTAGTGTTGTGATCTAACAGACACACGGTAGAAACGAACAGTCCAGCAAGATAGTCATTTAATGCAAAACCATAGAGCTTTATCTACAGATCAAGTTTAATAATATTAACATTGAATGACCATCTTGACTTAGAGAGAGTTGCATCGTTGACTGTCGTAACCGAACGCGACGCGCTGTTTGATGCTGAATGGAGAATGACTGACAGCCGCAGCGGAGGAAACTACTTGTAAACCAACCAATGGTATTCCCTTACCTTCCCAGAGAAAGAAACTGGTGAGGCAAGCCCCTTTGCGCTACTATTTCCATGCACTCGCGCTCCCTTCTGGCACGCGCACCTGTTCGCAGTTCACTAAATCTCTGCTACCCGCCCGGTCTGTTCTGTTCTCGCGCTCAATTTAGGCGCGCTGCATTCTGATTGGTTCAGATAGCATACTGCGAGGTTGGAGCCGGCAGCCGGGAGCGCGGAAAAAATCGTGCTATGAAGCGATTTAGAAATCGCGCATGCTCAAATCGCGATTTTATTACGATTTCGATTAATCGCACAGCCCTACTCTAGGCAGAGGAAAGGATATAACGCCGGAAAGCACAGCAGGTACGGCGGCTGAAGGCGGCGAGGCCAGCGACTCCAGGCTCAATGGCACGTCCCGCTGAAGGCTACAGGTCGACGGCGCGGCTTCTCACTCTGGATCCAGCGATGCGGGAGGCTTCGCTGAAGAGATGAAAATCGACGTAAGAGCAGCTATCGAGCCTAGATATAGGGCGAGACCACGCCCTTTCTGGCGGGACGTGACGATATGGGCGCGAAAGGCCCCCATTCGTCGTGACGTCACGCAGAGCCTCTCTCGATAGGCTGCTGCTATTGCCGCAGAGCAGCCAATAGGCGCGCGAGTTGAATGAACGAAATGACTCAAAAAAAGACTCGTTCAAAATGAACAAATCTTTTTTAGAGTCATTTCGTTCGTTGAATGAATGAAATGACTCGAAAAAAGATTTGTTCATTTTGATGAACGAGTTCGAACAGGAGAGTAACGAACGTACATCACAGAACAGAGCAAGGCGAGCATTTGTGCTAATAAAACGTAAACCTTTTTATTTAATTTTGAATTGACCGATGGTTTCGCTAGATAAGACCCTTATTCATCGTCTGGTATCGTTTAAAGCCCTTTGAAGCTGCACTGAAACTGTCATTTGGACCTTGAACCGTTTGGTTGCCGTTGAAGTCCATTATATGGAGAAAAATCCTGGAATGTTTTCATCAAAAACATTAATTTCTTTTCGACTGAAGAAAGAAAGACATGGACATCTTGGATGACATGGGGGTGAGTAAATTATCAGCAAAAGTTTTTTTTAAAAGTGAACTATCTTTAAAATCACAAAAAGCCAAAAGCACCATACTGTACTCAAGACTCATGCAGATATATAAAATAATCAAAATTTATTACAGTTGTTACCAAAACATAAATTGAAAAAAAAAAATCATATTAGCTCAGATTCCCAATCAATAATACGATCCTAAACAATGTCACATCTGTGTATTCTGTTTTTGTTTTCCACAGCTCACCCAGACCTAATGATGTCACTGGAGTACAGTCACTTTTTCCATGCGTCCTGGTCTGTTTTCAAGCCTGGAGTGTCATTGAGTGACATCAGTATTCCCACCCAGGCCTGGAAACCCTTACTTGGAGCTAAACCCCTCTCAGCCATGCCTCATAGATCTGTCAGTGACTTCACATGTCCTTATAACCAAGCAGCAGGCCACACAAACACAAACAGCAAACAGGCTAGGTCTCTGACTCTCACATGGTATAAATGATGACGCTGTTACTGTATGTTGACAGAAAACAATGAATACCTTTTAGACAGCTGTCAGACTGTGTTCAAAGGCAGAATACTAACCCAACCCATGAAGCCTCTCAATTGATTCAGTCACTTGTCAACGTATAATATGACAGTGTAAAGGTGATATCGTACATAAGATGGAATGGAATGGACAAAAATAGAGCAGAGTCTTACATTTTTTAAACTACAGTCACATTTATCATACTCGTAAAAATCTTATAGATGATTTGAATAAATGAGGACATCTATTCTTACCCTCTTTTATAAATATTTAATTAATCTAATCACCATTCTTTATGAATAGAATAGAGGGCATATTTTTCATTCATAATAAAATATTACATTTTAAGAACTGCTCCATTCTTCTCTTGAAGAGATTCTCATATAAGAATTGTAACAGAAAATACTGTTTTAACATGTTTGTACCATGCCTCAGAGACTATATTTTAGCATAATCAGAAAGAGATTCATTTGTAGTAGCACCAATACACAGCATTTTTTTCCCAAACAATATATTTTAAAATTAACTGCATATAGTGCATCCGGAAAGTATTCAACGCTCTTCACTTTTTCCACATTTTGTTATGTTACAGCCTTTTTCTAAAATGGATTTAATTATTTTCCGGAAAATTCTATAAACAATTCCCCATAATGACAATGTGAAAGAAGTTTGCACCTTTGGCACCAATTACAGCCTCATTCACAGAGTTGTCCCGTAGCCACTCCTTTGTTATCGTGGCTGTGTGCTTAGGCTCATTGTCCTGTTGGAAATGAACCGTCACCCCAGTCTGAGGTCCAGAACGCTCTGGAGCAAATTTTCGTCAAGGATGTCTCTGTACATTGCTGCATTCATCTTTCCCTCGATCCTGACTAGTCTCCCAGTTCCTGCCAATGAAAAACATTCCCACTGCATGATGCTGCCACCACCATGCTTCACTGTAGGGATGGTATTGGCCAGGTGATGAGCAGTGCCTTGTTTCTTCCAGACATGACACTTGCCATTCAGGCCAAAGAGTTCAATCTTCGTTTCATCAGACCAGAGAATTTTGCCTTTTACTGAGGAGTGGCTTCCGTCTGGCCACTCTATACAGGTCTGATTGGTGGAGTGCTGCAGAGATGGTTGTTCTTCTGGAAAGTTCTCCTCTCTCCACAGAGAAACACTGGAGCTCTGTCAGAGTGACCATTGGGTTCTTGGTAACCGCCCTTCTCCCCCGATCACTCAGTTTGGCCGGGCGGCCAGCTTTAGGGAGTCCAGGTGGTTCCAATTAAAGGTTCCAATTTACGGATAATGGAGGCCACTGTGCTCATTGGGAACTTCAATGCTGCAGAAATTTTTATGTATCCTTCCCCAGATCTGTGCCTCGATACAATCCTGTCTCAGAGGTCTACACACAATTCCTTGGACTTCATGGAAGTGAAGATGTGACATGCAACGTTAACTGTGGGACCTTAAATAGACCGATGGTGTGAGGACCCTATTGAATTGCTCTGTTTATTATTATTTTCGTTATTTATTTTTAATAAATTTGCAGATTTCAAACAAACTTCTTTCACGTTGTCATTTTGGGGTAATGTTTGTAGAATTTTGAGGAAAATAATGAATTTAATCCATTTTGGAATAAGGCTGTAATATAACAAAATGTGAAAAAAGTGAAGCGCTGTGAATACTTTTCAGATGCACTGCATATCAACACAAGTCATCCAGGTTTTATTAAAATCTAGCTTACTGCAATGTCAACAAGTGTCTCATACCAGCCACCGAGCAAACGCACAGAGTAACATTATAGTCCAGTCATTTTATGAAAAAAGGTTGAACAAATTGCAACAGAAGCAAACTCAACTGATTTTGTATCCTCAATATGTCCCTGAGTAAGGAAAAAAAAGCCCAGAAGAATCCCATTAGGGGAAAGTTTTGAAAAAGACCCAAATATAGACTATTCATTCTTTTTCTCACGTGAATAGAGTAAAAAAATGTTGATTACTTACATCAAGACAAACAAAAATCTTTATTAATCTAAAGTTCTGATCCCATCTGACTTCTGATCTATTATGCTGCCTAAATCATAATCTGTTGGTTCGTTGGCCAAAGCAAGACTGGCCCCCTGACTGGGTATAGCCAGTTGGGTATATTGGGTATAGCCAGGTGAAAATGTCTTGTTGAATCTTGTTGACATATAACAGTAAAAAATACGTAATGTTAAAGTCTGAATGGAACCCATAGGCACATGAGCATTAATACATAGGGGCAGGACAAAGTATTTAGAAACCAGCCTTTATTAATTATTGTTGCAGAGATGGGGTTTGGGGCTGGGTCCGTGGGACGGTTTCTGGGGAATGAGTCTGAGGGAAGAACAGGAGACAAGGGTAAGGAGAATGCAGAAGACAAAAGGTAGGTAAAATAAAAAGTGGCTGGATCAAAAAATCTAATTACAGTACACAATGTACTAAATGGGTTCCATTCAGACCTGAACATTAAGTAGCCTATTTTACTGTTAGGCCTATATGTCAACAAGATTCAACAAGACATTTTCACCTGGCTATACCCAATGTTTAGATCAGTTTGGGTATTTATGCAAATTAGCACATATACGTAATTAGATTATGCACTGTTTGTTCATGTTAACAAACAATTTCAAAAAGTTTGTATTGTTTGTATTGTATTGATCTAAGTAATCAACTCAGTAATTTTCATGGCGATATCTAAAGGTCTAAAGGCTAAAGGTTTTACATGAGAAAAAGAATGAATAGGCATATAGGCTATATTTGGGTCTTTTTTCGAAACTTTCCCCTAATGGGATTCTTCTGAGCTTTTTTTCCTTATATTAGGGATACAAAATCAGTTGAGTTTGCTTCTGTTGCAATTTGTTCTTTGAGCCTCATTTTGGCTTAAAATGACTGGACTATTATATAGCCTAGCATTTGCAATTAATCAATAGAGCAATAAATATTTAGATTTAGGCTAACTTAATATAATATCAACATTAGCAACATTAACTTAATGTAATATAATTCGTTAAAGAGAAGCAATTAATTGGCTACAAATGAAATATGAATTTGTCCATATTGTTTAACCTACTTTTTTCCCTTTAGTGATGCAAGTCAACAAAATCGTTTTAGTTACTTAAAAAAAAACATAAGCAAATAAGCATTTATTTTGCATGTTGTTATTAAGCATGTTTTCTGTTACATTTCTTTACCTTATTATCACACCCCTGGCAAATTACTATTACTATTATGTAACAGAAGATACTCCTTGCTCTGAAGATACAGAAACATCATACTAAGAGGACCACTACAGCTTAACATTAAAACGATGAGAACACCTGAACTGAGCATCTGCGCGTGCAGCGAATGACTTCTGTGAATGACGGAACCGGCTCCGCCTAAATCCGTTGGGGGAGAGGAGGGGACGAACAGTCGACAAGGAGAGAGCAGAGAGAGGAGGAGAGAGAGAGAGAGAGAGAGGAGAGAGAGAGAGAGAGAGAGAGAGAGAGAGAGAAAAGGAGGAGGGGGGTCTGATAGAGGAGGGAGGAATTGCTGAAGAATCAGACCAACTAAGATAAAACGCTGAGAGCCACACCGGGGCTTTGATTATGACGTAGGCAGGATTCTCGAGCGATCAGCGCATCCATCGCGCGCCTCAGCAAGTTGGTGAAGAGACTCGCCGGCGCGCGTGAAGCTTGGAAGCCTCCTCACCTTATAAAGTGCATCGGTGACGAAAGCTATCGCGTGCGCGTAAATTCAGCACTTGGTTCTCGAGACAGCTCCAGTGTGTCGGCTTCCCTAACTGGACTCAATTAAAGAGCAGTTCTTTCAGTACTTTCAGAACACTCTCGCACGCATGAACATTAGAAGTGTCATCATATTTCTTGTGCTCATCTAGCTGTGATCCATAGTCCGGGACCATTTTTATTCTCCACTAAATATGTACCAGGGGCATTTGCAGGTAAGACTATGTTAACATAAGACGTACACTAATTTTGTTGACATTTATGATGGCTGTTATTTGTATTGTTTTAGTTACACTGAAATCACCGGATTGCACTGGAAGCATGTTAGGTGCAATTATCCAGTGATCAGTGCATTAAAACCATGTCAAAGTTTTATGTCAAGTTGGATTTTGTCCTCCTCTTAAAGTTGCTGTTGATGTCTATTGTATTCATTATTTAAGATACATTAATGGCAGATACTGTAAGTCTCAGACATGGTAAGTTATTTATACATTTAAAAAGACATTTTAGCCAGTTTATGTAGATCGATTAAGAAAACCAATGCATGTTAAGCCAGTGCTATTAGTGTACATGACGCAGGTGCCAGTTGGACAATTTAAAAAGTAAAATAGCCTACTCTCTTTGCAGAAAAGAAAGGAAAGCAATTTTCCAGTTACAAAACGCTGGCATAAACATTCATCTTCTGTCTTGCTGTGCACTTTAAAGATTTTTCCCGACGCAGTTGCACACTTTGTTGTAGTATCACCAATAGTGAATTACCCAATATTTTGTTGTATCTTAAATAGGCCTACACAGTTGAACTTGGAGCAATCCATAAATCACATTATGTGCAAAATGAGACCCATCAGGGTGTTTTGAACATACTTACAGCAACAATAAGGTTTGATTGTGTTACTTTTGATGAAGATCTGTTAATTATGTAACTGCTAAATTAAAGCAGGCAACGCGTTGTTTACCAAGTCTCACAACTTCCAAGTAATTTACCAGCTGAATATTTTATGACTTCTATTATAGCATCTTAGGAAACCAGAGTAGCTTTTTGATACCCTTTGTCTCTATGGTCTGCTATTGTCTTCGGTTACCTTCATATCAATTGGTTTTATTTGTATTATATTTACAATAATTCTCTAGTTTGTCCAGCATTTCGACACCAACATACTTACATTTGAAAAGCTTGATATCTAATTTAAAAATATGTGCTATATACAATATTGTACGAGAATAATT
This sequence comes from Chrosomus eos, assembly GCA_036326025.1. Lineage (NCBI taxonomy): Eukaryota > Metazoa > Chordata > Actinopteri > Cypriniformes > Leuciscidae > Chrosomus > Chrosomus eos. Next base: position 24,360,297 of record CM070828.1, on the reverse strand, counting down.
GTTCAGTTGTGTTATTAATTTTCCAGGAGACAGAAAATAGATTTGTTTTCAGGTAACGGTAATCGGACACCTGATAAGAGTCTCATATGGTCCTATTCATAACTGTTCTCATCATGTTAGAGGCTTTTATTTCAGGCTTTGGGGAGTTAGGGAGAGTAAGATATCACATTTTCTCTGTCAGGTAGGGAGGTAATTTAAGAGGAAATGTTCTCTCTGTGCAAAGCAGATGTTTTATCTGTCCTTAAATGGGCTCTTTGCAGCTCCTCCTTCCCTAAACAGACACACTTATCTTGACAGTGATGGCTCATTCTCCTTTAAAGCCATCCCAGAGTATAGAGCCAAGTTTGCATTTGCACATATATATATATACATAGCAGCACTACCATGAAGAGTTCAAATCAAATGATAAATTTTCTAAGCAATAAAGTTTGCAAGGATGTCACAGAGAGTTGTTCAAAGATAAGTCAACAGATGATCATGCATTGCTGGTTTTATTAAAGTTAATTTAAACTTATCTTGTGGAGTTTTTGAGAACATACAGCTTTTGTTGTGTTAAACACCAGCCTCTTACCACACTAGGGGGCATTGGAAATCAGTATATCCCACTGATCATTTTCATAGACAAATGTCTTTGAGTGTAAGTTCTGTCATTTCATCTTCAACAACACAACAGGATTTGATAATAATATATATACAAAAACATGTTTTTTTAATACTTGCATAGTATGACAGCTCAGAGGTATTGTTCATATGTATCTTTGTGACAATCAGTAAATTGATGAACATGCAGAAAAATATCAAAGTAGTTTTATTTTAAGAGCTATTTGACCTATCAGCTCACACCTTAAATGTAACAACACGTGTTATAATTACTATAAATAACTCCAGTTGCTTGGGTGATTCCTGCCCTTTAGAGCCATACCGCTGTTTGAGATTAATTTGCAATTCACAGTGTTGCATTCACTATCAAACATGGACATCACAAATAGTCCAAAAGTGCAGCTATCGTGTGCGTGATTTGTCTGTCTTGGTCTGGCTGTGGCTGGAATGCGCCACACTGTCCGCCCAAGATAAAGCACCTTATGGAACGCTATAGCAAAAGCTCCTGTGCCTTTTTATCTTCTTATTACTTTAATTAGTCGAGACATCTTTTGCATATTCAGGAATTAATGAAGTGTCTCTATACCTCTTTGCTCAGTTCAGGGTCTACTTGTCATTTTTAGAAGTAATTCTTGTTTAATTAAACATATGCTTCCTTTTCATCTCCTTTTCAGAAAATCTTAGCCTGTGTGTCCTATTCCCTGGATGAAACCTTTTATATAATCCAATAAAGAATCTATGGTGTCACAGTTCAGTATTCACTTAGTGTATCAGTTCCTTTTTCTATAAATCCATTTATTTATTTCATAAATGATATATACAACCATACCACCATGGAATGACCCATATTAATGATTGATTATATAAATTATGGTTCTTTATGATTCCCATGCATCACTTTCTCCAGGCTAATAGTCTAGATCCAGCTTTGGCTGCATTATTTTGCTAGTGAGCCACATTAGACAACTTGCCAAATTGTGTGTACAATGTGTATCTTAGCTTGTTTATATAACTGTTGAAATGGTATATGAATTGTATAATTGTATAAACTGTATACAATTTATACACACATTTGCACATATATGCACATTCGCTTTTGTTCTGAATATCAGCATTGTTTTTCTAAAGCTCAGTCACATGAGATGTCTTAGGTGCAGAAGGGTAAAATACTTCCCTTAGAGTCAGTTGTTCTGCTGGCTAATAATTGGCCATTACCCTCAACAGAGCCTCAGTATAGCATTTACTGGGCTCTTCCGGTCTGTTTTTAAATGTATAAAATCAAATAAATGCAATGTTATCCTCCCATTTTCTAAATGTCTGCCTAATGGGTACCTCATAGAGCTGTTGTGTTTTGTATGCCTTGGTGTGGCTTTGCCATGTGATTGGAGTCTCCCTGATTTCCCACAGGTGTGCAGATTAAACCCTGTCCAGTGTTTTCCACCGCTGCTTTGATAGGCTGGCAGGCATGAGGTTGGCTTTTTCATGTTTCACCTCTGGCTTTGACAGTGATAGTGCTTTTGGTGGGAAGGTGAACGGTAGTTCATCTTGGGCTCTCGCCTTTTGAGCTGGGCTCAGAAATAGAGAATGAGACGTGCTTGTGTGACACCTGTGAGTGTGAAATATGTTGGCCCAGAGGGCGAGGGGGCTCTCAGAGACCCTACAATTGACCCTTCGCAAGGAGTTTGATTGACAGGCGATCTGACCAATCATAATCCACCATCCGCCGAATCCACCATTTTTGTACGACAAAGCAGTCAGAAGAGTTAGTAGATTAACGCTGGAGGATTTGAACTTGAAAAACAGAGTGTACTGATATCTTTCCACGGTTAAAACAACATTCCTTCTTATGTTCTTTCATGTTTATTTGATGCTATAAATTAACTAGAAGGAAGAGATGATAAGTTCATGAGCAGCTTTAAGAGGCTCTACAGCGATCTGTCATCACACATTAAATAGCCACGAAATGGTATTTATTGTTTACATTTCTTTAAAAATAATTACCATATTTGAAAGTTGAGACTTTGTTTCATATCAAAGGTAACCTGGTCAGTCCTGTCTGCCAGCGTGTTGTCAGTGTCCTCTTTGCTCCGCAATGTATTTTTCACCGTGTGAGAACATGATGTGGCGTGAGAGCGGCCATGGCTTGTCGGACATAGCAACAGTTACTAAAGGGGGCGGGTCTTTGTGAACGGTCAATTGTGACAGCTATTGATTTATGTGTGAGGGTCTTAATATGACCTTACAGGGACTTTCCCTATAGAAAAGTCTGAGAAAGAAAAAGACAGATAGTTTTAGAGAGTCTATCCTCTGAATAGTAATGTACTACGCATAGATTAATCATTTGTGGGCTAATAGAGGTTAGATAAATGGTGTTACAAGCAATGCTGCTATACACGTGATAAAATTACAAGCAAATTATAAAAGTGCCCTGATGGAAACAGCAAAGATACATAACAGCACTCTGCAAACTGTACAAAATGTGAAGGGAAATTGTGTTTTGTTGTCAACCATCAATTTATGCAGTTTCCCGCTATTTTCAAATGTCTCTCAGAGGTTTAGAATTCTACAAAATGAAAAGACGTTAGGTCACCTAATGGACCTCTAAAATGTTTGTTCACTTGCAGACTTAAAGGGATTCACCCGAAAATGGAAATTCTGTCATCATTTACTCACCCTCATGTTGTTCCAAACCATATGACGATCTTTTATCTGTGAAACATAAAAGACAATATTTTGAGACAAGTCGATTGTCACCAAAAACGATAACCAAAATTATTTTAACATTTCTTATGTTGTGTTCTGCAGAAGAAAGAAAGTCATACAAGTTTGGAACAACATGAGGTTGAGTAAATTATGACAGAATTTTCTAATTTTGGGGTGAACTATCAGTTTTCTTTCTTCTATATAACATAAAAGCATATATTTTGAAGATTTTTTCAGCTGTTTGTATATGTCAGCATATTTTATGTAATTTGTGTATGTGTGCGTTGATCAATGTTTTGGTTTGATTTACACATTTCTCTGTTCATCATAAATAATGTAGCTTTAAATGACTTGTAGTATAGCAGTCGAATTGTATATTTCACGCCAACTTTTTGTCCATAATTTAAAAGTCCAAAACATTCAAGCTTTAAAAAGACAATATTCAAAATATCTCCTTTTATGTTCCACAGAAGAAAGAAAAGCACATGAGTTTGGAATAACATATGAGTGATTAAATCATAACAGAATTAATTTTTTTACGTAAACTATTACTGTAAGCGAAAGGTTTTTGGTTAATAGATTACAGCTGTTCTTTTAAGAAACCTTTGATTAATTTTAGTGAAATAAAGAGCTACTTTACTAAAGTAGACTGTCAGGCAAGCTGGAGGGTACATATTTTATCCAAAGACATGAACGTCAACGTAAATGTTAATGGAACATATTTTAAAAGCTCAACTGATACAGCATGGTCCATACAATACCAAGATTATGGGTTCAGTTTCCAGTGAACATGTATACTGATAAAAAATGTATAGCTAGTGTGCAGCATCTGCCAAATGCTTAAAATGCCAAAAAGAGGTTGTGTGACACCTTGTGTGTTATGACTACCTTAATGATTTAATGCAGTATTTTCAGCGATTACGCAATCAGTCTGTCTAGCTATTGAGAGTGCAGTATCCGTCACAATAATACTGAAATCCTGTTGATAAAATCCGGAAGAAGGACAGTGTAATAGAGTGGCATGTGGCAGCCTTTCAAATAAAATCGGTAGACCATCTGTCTCACTCAAGGTGTGCTTCTTGACACAGGGTATTTTTACATTACCGCTTCTACTATTTGAGTTTTGCATCTCTGGCTCAACTCTTCAAGCTAAATTCCAGAAGAAACATAAAAGACAAGGGACTATTTTGTCCTTTACCTGTTAAAGCTGATTAGGCTGAGTGTGTCACGTCTCTCATGGACACTTATCTAAGAGGACAAAACTCAAGGCCGGCGTGGAAAGCAATCAGCAGGAGATCAGCAGGAAAAGAGTCAGGAGAAACAGACCGGAGCAAGTTGAATAAGTGATCGCGTTCGCTTTACCCCTGGAGAATATGTGAGCAGTATTTGTGGAATCTTTATCTCATTTTAGAGTGTGATGGTTGGTCTGACTCTGTCACTTCTGTAAGGGCAGTAAATAAATCATGAGGGTCTTACATGAGTTGTTAGCAAACACTGTTATGTAATGCATAAATAAGAGGGTAATTAATATATAATAAATTAGAAAGTTGCAAGGCCAGTGAAAGACTTTCATCAAGAAGCTTCTTTTGAATTACAAATATTGGAAAAGCATGATCAGTGCAAAATTGTTGTGTTAGCTATGTTTTTCATTCTTTCTGAGGATCCAAAGAAAGCATAAGATTCGTTTTTTTTAATGTTCATGAATTTAAATATGATGGTATTCAGGGGTGTAATTAATGAACAGGAACCAACCAAGGTTGCCATTGAGGGAATGGGAATTTTGCATGTCCTATCCCATAATTCATGAGCTTGGGATATGGATAACTAAAATGAGAAGGTTGGTTAGGAACAATTCCTTTGAGCTTTAAATTCAAACTCATTGCAAGAAGTAGGGCAGTTACCACTGTCCCTTTGTGGTGCCTCATCCATCTCTAAGTGCAGCCATTCATCAGGGTCCATGGTGGACCCATCAGCTATAGGCGTCATATGAGGCTAGGCATCAGGGAAGGCGGGATGTACAATGGTGCTGGAAAATTTGGAGAGAGAAATATGGACTCTCATCTAATCTCTTTAAAGTGGCACCAGTGCTAGCAGGGGTGCAGCAGCCATTATAAATGGGTGAACATGACTCCCAACAACCCACTTCAGTTGTATTTCATTTTGGAATTACATTATGTAGTTAAAGCTCTTAAAAAATGGCAGCTAATAGTGTAAACTATCATTTTGTTCTCGGTGTTAGCTGGAATTTTCAAATCGCAATTACTGCACTTTCTCATAAACAATTATGGGCATATTATTTAAAATGAGGTGATGAACAAAGATACTATAACGATTCATATTTCCTCCTTAATCTATCCACTCTTCTGCATATTATTTAAAATGAGGTGATGAACAAAGATACTATAACGATTCATATTTCCTCCTTAATCTATCCACTCTTCTGCATACTCTCTCTCTCTCTCTCTCTCTCTCTCCTCTCCCTCCTCTCCTCCTCTCTCTCTCTCCTCTCTCTCTCTCTCTCTCTCTCTCTCTCTCTCTCTCTCTCTCTCTCTCTCTCTCTCTCTCTCTCTCTCTCTCTCTCTCTCTCTCTCTCTCTCTCCTCCTCTCTCTCTCTCTCTCTCTCCTCCTCTCTCTTTCTCTCTCTCATCTCTATCTCTCTATACTAATTAGCTGAACCAAACCATTCTATAAACTAGTCCACAGAGATCAGAGGAAAAAAACAAATAGAGACTGCTCTGAATTTTCAAATGAATGTTTAAAGCTTTGTGCGACACAAAATTGTCTCAAAACTCTATACGTAACATTTGGTGGATAACAATCAAGAAATTGCTGTAGAAGAAGGTGAGCTTAATTGCATGAAGTGAGACCAGCAACTGAGGGTGTGGATGTAGTCAGATTTCTTCTTTTTGATGTTTGAAGATTTATGGTAGAGATGTGAATTATTTTCATCACACAGCAGGCCATCTTTAGATGTAATTGAATCAAAACTTGACTAAATTACAGATACTTTAATCAAGCCTTTACAGTATGTTGTCAGCTAAAACATAGCTGCATTTAAACGGTACATTTGAAATAACAGAAGACATTAAAGAGATAGTTCACCCCAAAAATTCAGAAAAATGATCACACTCACTAAACCTCTTGTCTTTCTAACCCTGTAAACTTTCATTCTTCATTGGGACACAAAAGGAGATGTTCAGCAGCTCTCTTGTCTTTTCCATTCAGTGGAATTGGATGGGGACCAATGCTGTCAAGCTACATAAAGGACAAAAATAGCACCATAAAAGAATTGAAAATATAGTCCATCTGATATGTGTTATATTTCAAGTCTTCCGAAAACATAGCTTTGCGTGAAGAAATATTGGGAAAAATATTGCCTTAGAAATCCTCCATGGTCATCATTGACTTTCACTATATGGAAAAGAGCTGCATTTTGCTATAAATAATATAATACTTTCAGCTCCATTTAAAGGGATAGGTCACCCTAAAGTGAAGATTTTGTCATCATTTACTCACCTTATGTTCAAACCCTGTATGATTTTCTTTCTTCTGTTGAATACAAAAGCAGATATTTTAAAGAATGTTGGTAACAGACAGTTGACACTAGCCATTGGCTTCCATAGTAGTAAGAAATATTATGTAAGTCAATGGCTACCATCAACTATCTGTTACCAACATTCTTCAGAATATATAAACATTAAAAAAAATTTGAGGGTGAGTAAATGATGACAAAATTTTTATTTTTGGGTGAACTATCCCTTTAACACATTTTAGTGTCCTTAAATACACTCTGATGCATATTTATATCAGATGTTCCCCCAAGACTGAAGTAAAATTAGGGTCCAAAAATGTGTCAGAAAGGCTAATTCTGACTTTTGGCATCCTGAAATACATGAGACATTTATTTGGACACAGTATTTTATTATATGCACTGTGGCACTTCATGTTCAATAGAGCTGGAAACCAGGAATCGGCTCTATGCACGGACATATTTCCGGTGAAGGTCTAAGGACGCTCGATTACTTCCGCCGATCGTAGAGTGCTATGCTATACCGAAAATTTATATTGGCTTCTATACTCTTTGGCTATACTAAAGGAACCCCTCATTTTGTTTATGCTTATTTTATTTATTATATAAAAAAAACATAACTATATATATATATATATATATATATATATATATATATATATATATATATATATATATATATATATATATATATATATATACACATAACATGACATCTAAACGTATGAAAGTTTCGTTTCAAAGACGGGAGGACAGCAAATTTTGAAGATTCTGCCATAATCCCGTTTTCCTCCGCTTTAAATCTCCCCAACCGGAAACTGAAGAGCAGTCTTGCGTCAAAGGGCGGAAGTTATGCGTGCATATAGCCTATTAGACCTCTAAAAATATGCATATTAACCCTAATATGCCAACCAAAACATTGATGCACAGCCATTACAGGGGGCAAAGTACAGAAAGCAACAATAATCCTGGCAGGCAGTTTGAGGGTTCACCTCAGTAGAGGGCTTTTTAAAGAAACTCAAGGATACTTCAGCAGGGGGCAGTGCCTCCAGCACAGCTGTGACATAAACACTTGCCTGGTCCCATCTGTTCCACACAAGCTCACATGTGTTGAGGTCAAGTGGTGCTGGCATGATGAATTCCCTACCCAGAAAATGAAGAGATCATGCTACATGCAGTATAAAAGGTCAAAGGGCATCATGCTATATATCCTTCAGATGACCATGCTTGACAGGAGTGATAGGAGTGTAATGCAAATAGGAAAGACAGAGAAAGGCATAGGAGAAAGGCATGTTTGTGGTGTAGGAGTAGATTGACGAGATTGCAAAATGGGAAAACAAAATTTGTTACATGGCACCCCACACTAGGCTGAAGTGTTGAAACCTAAGCTCTCTTCCAAAAAGCCAGTGAACGGCCTACGGATGCAGCATTTTAGGCATCATAGGTGTCCTTTAGACACAAAAGCTGTTCCAAAAGGAAGGCATCTAAATTATTCGGCTTGCTAGATACTTTGTTTTGGCCAAATTCTGAGGCAGAATCGCACGTATACTTTATGGAGAAGTCAATCCCATTATGCATTATGACAAGTTCAGAAATTATGATTGTACACTACTGTTCAAAAGTCTAGGTTGGGAAGGTTTTCTTTATGTTTTTGAAAGAAGTCTCTTGCTCACCAAGGCAGCATTTATCTGATAAAAAATACAGTAACATGGTAATATTTTGAAATAGTATTACATTTTAAAATATATTAAATTTGAAAACTGGTTTTAAATTATAATACTATTTTAAAATGTAATTTATTCATGTGATGGCAAAGCTGAGAAAAGCGTTCACATTTCAGCTTTGCCATCACATGAAAAATTACATTTTAAAATAGTATTATTATTTAAAACCAGTTTTCTAATTTAATATATTTTAAAATGTAATTTATTCATGTGATGACAAAGCTGAGTTCTTAGCAGCCATTACTCCAGTCTTCAGTGTCACATGATTATTTCAGAAATGATGCTGAACAGCATTGATTTGAGACATCTTTTGTAATATTAATGATATGATGATAACTAAATGATATAATAATAAAATTATTTACAGGTACTCTCAATTTTTATCAAATTATTTCATTCTTCTTAAAAAAAAAACTCTTACTGACTTTTGAAAGGTAGGGTAAATACATGTATACATGTATGTTCCTTGTACATTTAATTAAATATTAAAAAGTATCAATACAAATATTTCAGTCTAATTAAAAGTTAATACTTTTTAGTATTTGTGTGCTATTATGAGTATTATGCCATTATCTTAGCAGCAACACACTAACATTACACTGTTATTGCTATTTGTGCGGTGCACAGTGTAAAATACAACCATGAAGAATTAGTGTAAATTATTCAGAAAATCATTAATCCAAATGTTTTTATGAATAGTTTGCATTTATACATTCATTCTGCTTGCGTTTCTTCATGGACTAGACCCATTTTGAATTGCCTTAATCTGATATAATTAAGAATACGTTGGGTTAACAATAAATAAATGCAAAAATACATAAACTGTGAGTATTCATAAGGGTAAAATAGGAGGATTGTTGACGGGACTGTTTAACTCTGCAAACAGCAGCACATGTTTCTATTTTGGTCTGATAAAACAGCCCATCTTTTGGCCACCTCTGATGAGCTTAACCTCTTAAATCACTCCCTGTCCTCAAATACTTGAGGTCCAAGCACATTCAGCTAGCTCTGTTTGCACCAATCAGTAGTAATCTTTTACAAACAGATCACGGACAAACTTAAACCGCACACATATGAGAGCGAACGAGAGCTAGGGAACACGGTTGTATTACAAACACTGACACAAGACATTGGCCTACATGCACATTTCCACCAGGTGTTCAGGGATACAATGTGTGTGTGTGATTGTGTTTGTCTGTGTGTGCTAGACTGACCCCTAACCACACAGTCTGGCTCTACTGTCATGGGGCTCGACTAGTCGAGACACAGATGGCTCTCTCAGGTAACGGCTGTGTAGTGTAAGAACTTTCTCTATGGAACTCCTTCTGCTGAAACAGCTGGTTTACCCAGCAAAACTCGCTTCTTCCTGAAGCACACACTCCCAATGAATTATCACAAGTACACATACTATAAACCACTATAAATCTACCCGCAAATGCTCGTTTTCCTCCCATCATATTTAGCCTGGATATCTTATGGCCCCTATTAGTTATATACATTTTTCTATTATAATGTACATCTAAAGTCTTTTATTGTTATTTTTGTAAACAATACGTGCACTATTAAATAAATTAAATATACTTTCGTTGTGAAATTATTAATCGTAATCAATGCTAACCAGTTTATTTAGAATAATATGACTCAGTGGTCTAGACTTGAACATATTTACTGTCATAATTCTTTAGTTACCCAGTACTTTGCTTTGTCAGCATTTATGTCAAGCTCTTACTGTATATCATAAACTTTCAGGCAAAGCCAACATTCTAAAAAACGAAGCTGAAAACAATTATAATCTTACAATCAATTTGAAAGGTCACGTTTTAGTGTCACAACCAGTTTCCATTTCTCCAAAGACATCCTACTAAATTGGATGATGTGAGTGCATCATAGAAATAGCTCCTTATAATGAGAGCAGTTGAGCATGGCAGATAATTCCTCTGGTGGCAGGGGGCTATTTGTCAGAAAATAGAGTAAAGTGGATTCTTGCCGCCAGTGAGGAACCAGTACATTACTGTTTGCTTAGTGGAACAAATTGAGTGGTAACAAATGAAAAGAAAATCAAACCCAGTGAGAAAAATGTTAGAATAAACTAAAATAATCTATCTACAATAATTAAGGCAGAGGCTGTTTACTCAAAGTCACATAGTGAAACAGATGGTATTTGCACCCAGTGTAAAAATAATTGTATTTATCTAGTAACACAGATTATAAATTAGTTTACTGTTTATATATTTTACCACTTATATTGTCAAGATTCCCTGAATTTAGTGTTCTTGGTCTTGCTGTGTCTGGTTTCTTTTCCTGTGTTTAGTTCCTGTTTCTATAGCTATCCTTGTTGATCTGCATGGTTACTACAGTCCCACACCTGTTCCTCATTATCCCTCTTGTTACTCAGTGTATTTATACCCTTGTGTTTCAGCCTGTAATTATCAGTCATTGTCTTTGCACATTTGTTGTAAAGCTGTTGCGTCTCGTGTGTCTTGATGTTCGGACCATTCTTGTCTGGATTATTCTTGCATTTATATGTTCATAGAATAAAGACTTTCTAAAATATCCTCACCTCTCCTCATATATATAGACAAATATCTGTTAATGTGCCATACATATATACACCACCATTCAGAAGTTTGGGATCTTTCATTTCAGCAAGGATGCATTAAATCGATCAAAAGTGTTAGTAAAGACATAATGTTACAAAAGGTTTCTATTTTTTTTAAATGCTGTCCCTTGTATTCCTCAAAGAATCCTTAAAGTATCAAGGTTTCCAAAATTAAATTTAGCAGCACAGCTGTTTCAACTAATAATGTTTCTTGAGCACCAGATCAGCATATTAGAATAATTTCTGAAGGTGACTGAATACTGAAGTAATGTCTGCTGATAATTCAGTTTTGCCATAACAGGAATAAATTACATATTGAAAAAAAAAATTATTAAAATAGAAAACAGTTCTTAGAAATATAAATAATTTCACAGTATTACTGTACATGTATAATTTATATAATATTTGTGTATTTACATTGGGTATATGAATAGTATAATTACACATACTATGCAACAACAACAACAACAACAAAAAACACATGTGCTGTACCCTCCAGAATTTCCAGCATGCAGATCAAGAACGCAAATCACTCACCATCATTGACAAAAAGAGAATTCCCTTAAATATTCTGTAAGCTGACCTCATAAATTTTGATGTCACATACATTTTAATCTCAGACAAATCCTTTGCAGGCTGAACAGATTGTCTGTATTTTAACCCAAATGATTTCTGATTGTCATGGTATACCAGTCCAACTAGCAAACTCTCAAGCAGAGGACCATGTCAATTAAATCCCATCCTCAGGCACAGATCCTATCCAGCAGTGTCTGCCAAAGCAAAGGTCAGTCATGAGCCAGGCCCTGGCATAAAATTCTCAAGTCTGAGACTGAAAGCAAAGGAAAACAGCTGTGTCCTAAGTCATTTATTCAATTTAATTCTCACATTGATAATACTTTGCATCTTCAAGAACTTGTACCTCATAATTATCTCAATTTATCTTGTCACTTAATTTATCTTAATTATCTAATTTGTTTTGTCTTTGTAACATCTAAGATATTTTCCAGTCTTTTGTTAGTTGACTAATTTAGGGCTGGTAAATTGTGACAACAGGCAACCGAGGAACATGCCAGGAGCTTAACAACAAAGCTGTGTGACTGAAAGGAAAAAAAGAGGCTTAAAAACAATAAACAAATATCAGTTTTGAAATGAGACCATTGTTGTTCTCAGTGGCTTAGACAAGGCTTCATAAAAACGACACTGTCCCTTTAAATTGCAATCTGACGCTCTGCGCCATGTATTGTATTGATAATAAATAAAACAGCTGGTGATGAACTCACTCAGTAATTGCTACTTCAGGGAAAATGTGTTTATGCCCAATCATTTCCCAACATTATTCACTGTAGTTCTGGATTGCCTTGCGTCACATTTGTGACCCGCCGCGTTGTTTTAGGAAATGAGGATGGATGGCATGATTACTCCGATCTCTCCGTGGCTCGTGCAATCAAAACCATGGTACTTGTCTAATCTCACACGGAGCCCTTGCTCTCCAGTGCAGCCATGAAGACAAGTCTGACAAAATGGCCCTCCGCAATGAAGTCCTCAGCAGAATTTCGGTGATTAGTTTATGTAGATTGACATTTATACGGCCATGGTAGAGCTCGCGCCTTACGATCTCTACCAAAAAAGCACTCGAGTGAAAACACAGCCTTGTAGCTCTATAGCCTCTATCATTTGTCAGTCTCAAAATCTATGCTCCTCTTCTCAACCTCCTGAGATTGATTGCAACCAGCACTTCATGTTTTTTCTCTCACTTGGAAGAATATTGCTGATGAACAGATCAAATCATGCAGAGCACATTTTTCATTTGGAGTGATGGAGAAGGAACAAGAAAAAGCGAAAAGGAGATGAATTTCTTTTTCATCTTTGAGTGCATTATGCACACTTGAAAGCAGCTTTGCAACTCCAGACCTTGAGATCAGTAGGTAAAAGTGGGCCAATGGCCAGTCTAAATTTGTCTGAACTGTTAAGGGGGGATGCCGTGCATGGGTTTCCAGTGCACAGGGCCTTCAGTAGGTACAAATATCACTTTACTGTTATGCCCCTGCAACACAATCCCTGAATACCACATATTGATCCGAGCTGTTGGGCTTACGCACTAACTAAACACTTTCACAGCTTTCTGGAACACAGGAGCTCTTATTTCCAATCACTGTGCTATATTTAGTAATTGCAAGGTTTCTATAGTAGCCCTCATATGGCCCATACGTGCTTCCGACAATGTTAGTCCTACATAAGTTTAATGGATGTAATTTACAGTAAAATGTGCAAGGCCTTACAAATGCTTGACATAAGATGATTTCATTAATAAGTTGGATGAGAGGATGACCCCCACAATGTACAGATCACGTTGACAGAACTGAAACAATGACCAAAAAAGTGGCTTTTAAGGTGCCTATTTTTTTTTGGCCCTTTTATAGATAGGATGCGAAGGAGAGGTAGAATGAGATCAAACTGTTCCAGCTCACTCACACCACCCACCAGGGTTTGTGCCATTCAGATCTGAATTGAGAAAGCATTTTAAAATTCAATTACATTTTTAATTAAATTAAATTAAAAATTAAACAAATGCATGATTCATTTCAATTTGAAATGTAAAGGAAGAAGTATTAACCCTTTAATGCATGAATGTTTTACAAATCATTATTACATAGCGGCCTTTAGCAACCCATATCTATATCTAACATAGATGGAATCTAACTGCCGCAATATTATAAAACTCTCCTTGTTATTCTGTCTTTTGTAATAAATTTTTTCACAAACAGAGTAGCTACACAAATGTCTGAGTTGAGATCGGGCCGTGACTGATGAAATGTATGGCAATTGACAAAAAAAAAACATTGTTACAGGAAGTAGGCGTCAATGATAATATTAAAAAAATTATAATAGTCTTTTTGAATGATTTTGTAAATATTATTTCTAAACATTCAAGATAAAATTATATTATGTATATATTTTGTCTTGATTGAATAATTTTGTAAATATTTTATAAAAAAATTACTCAATTAAACAGTTAGAATTTGTTTTTTATTATCCTTGTTTTTTTCCCCTCTTCATGTCTATAGAAAATTACTATCCCTTTAACATATCTGTACATGCCGCCCCCTTTTGAGTTCCTCTTGTCTTCATCATATACCCAATAAAAGTGAATTACAGGAGAAAATAAATCATGGACATTATGTCTCCTTTCAGTAAAACAATGTCCAGGTCAAACATCCTGATTACACCTTGCTCCTGGTGCATTGCCGAGCATGTGAAATGGGTTAAATGAGTCTGTCTGGTGGCGAGCCGTTCTGACGGCCTCATGTGCAGCTGTGAATACAACAAAGTGATTTCAAAGCAATCTGACGTGGTGCCCATGAAAACAGAGGCGATAAAGCCAGCACCGGTATCTGGCCTCTCTCAGCATTACGTGTGAATGGTTTCTGTTCTCCTAATCTGCTTTCCAGATGTGTGGCTTAGAGCTGCCATATCAGGGCATCAAGCTTCCTGTCAAAGCCGAGGCCAAGCGATTCAGCAGGGGTTGTGACTAGAAAGCGCCCAGCTGGTTAATGCCTGTGTCTCAGGCAATGCATAACACCCAATCAAAGCCGTCCTCCCATTAGAAATGTGGAAGGACTCAGGCCACTTTGTTACAGATGTCAGAGGGGATTATAATAGGATTGAGGCCAACATGTTTGTGATACATGTAGTGACTTTCGTATGGATTCTGATCCTGACCATATTTCACATTTAACAGCCAGTACATGCTTGTAAAACATGGACGTTACTGCGGGACTTGGAAGGTGCCAAACATACAGTATACATGTTTTTTTTGTTTAGTTTTTTATGGTGGGGACCGTATGCAACCCTCTTTCCCTGAAGGAGGGAACGGAGAGGTAGTCGACGTGTCGACTGATTGGGATCACGCCAGGGATACACATATGTACTGGGCAGTACAACATATGGAATGTCACTGGGGTGGGCTCCAGCCTATGACAGGGGGAGACTCAACCGGACAGTGAGGGCAAAGCAGTTCTGCCGAGGGAAGACACGGGCTCGCGGCAGGGAGCTGTACTGTGGAAGAATACACATATGGGATCGCCGTACGGATCACAACATATGGACCCAGCCTAACACAGGTTCCACCAGTGCATACGAGTGATAGGCCTGGCTTCGGACGTTCCGCCACGTTCGTTGCCAAAAAGTACGAAGGAACTCAACAGGGTTCGGCTAATAAGGGGAACTCACTGGAGCAAGAATTGTGCACGTATCCAGTCCATAGGAGGGGAATGGCGCAGCAAGCCGACACTTCGAACCGGGCTTACAGTGAAACTGGCTTCCTGTGAAGGGAGCCCACGGGAAGCAGCGGTTCGACACATAGGCTAGTCCTCTAGCGAACGTGATAGGTGTCACCCAGCCCCCAACTCTATTTAACATCTGTTCAGCGAGGCACTCTGTGTCAACGCCTAGGAGGAGCTCACCACCCAGGTGGGCACGTGCATCTTGGGAAAAATTTCTCACCAAGATGAAGGCAACCACATGTAGTGGGCCAACCTCTGCTTGGAAACAGCATTCCCTTCTGCTGGCTTCCGTAACAGACAAGAGCTGGTATGAGGTCCAGGGTTTGCATTCTGAGCACATATAGCCGCAATGGAGCGGACGGACAGAGAAAAGCCAGGTCTGAGTCTGCCTCCTCCGGGCAGTGCTTTCAGGCTCACCACCTGGTTCTGTAGGAGAGGTAGGAACCTTGGGCACATATCCAGGAAGGGGTCTCAGATTTCATGAGAGTTAGCCAGCCTGAATTCCAGGCACGATTCGTTGACCGAAAATGCGGTCCCTACCCTATAGATAGACATCAAGCAAGCAAAACTGTTTCTCTAAAAACAGTATTTTTAACTTACTACCTGAAGGGCTCAAGTGAGCTCTCTGCAGTGCAGTGGCACCAGAGATAAATCCCAAGAGGGTAAAGAGGGGGCGCAAGGCGGATGATCAAGTCGTACTTCCCACAGATTTGTATCCACTGCATCATGATATGCGTCAATACAGAGGCAACACCATTTTGAGGTGGTGGCTCCAACCCATTAGCAGGAAAGAAGCACTGAAGTGATCAAACATCTTCGGGATCTCCTCACGGAGAAAAGACTCAATTCAATTCAAGAACCAGACCTGGAACTCTCCAAGGTCTAAATGCGGGTGCCATCATACCCCATCCCTGAGAACATACTCAGAGGAAGGAGTCAGGAAGGGCTGTCAAGAGGAGAGGTCTGGTTGGGCCAATAAGGGGCAACTAGCAAGATCTCCTCCCTGACTTTAGCACAGTTGTGTGCAAGAAGGCTCAGAGGGGAACGCATTTCTGCGGGGGCCCCGGGGCCAGTTCTGGGCAGATTTTTTTCTGTGTCCAGGGATGTCCACTCAGACAGGAGAAAAAACAACTGCCGGAGGGACGAGTCCGGAGGGGCAACATATCTAACTGAGTGGCCCCAAAGTGGTCCCACACAGCTGGACCGTCTGGGAACGGAGACTCCACTCTCCCTGGGCCATAGGCTGTCATGAGGCTCATTATCGGCACAATTGAGCAGGCCAGAATAAGTGGAATTAAGCGACCTTAGAAGCTTCTGACTCAGAGGAGGAGGTGCTGGGCGAGTTGTGACATGCGAGGGAAGCATAGTGAAATGGTCGCAATGTTGTCTTTTCAGACCAGTACAAATTTGCTGAGTAGAGGTGTCTCAAAGCGAGATGAATTGCAAGCAACTCGAGGGAATGGATGCCAATGCAGCCGGAGGACCACCCAGACCTCTGTAACTACATGCCCTTTGTACGTGGCCCCTCAGCCGGTATTGATGGACACTCGTTCTAGGGACCATTGGCCCGGGAGAAACAAAAGGTCTGTTACGGACTGAGGGTTTGGCGGCAGGCGAGGGTACTTCCACACGGAGCGTGCTGCTCTGCCACGGCCATGAAGGGTGGCTGCGAAGACAGTGCTGAAACGGTCTTCATATGGAGGAAGCCGAGCGGCTGCGTCTACCATGTGCCCCAGGAGCCTCTGAAGAGTTTCAGTGGGACCCTTTTTTACTTCTATACAGTACTAAGCATTCACACACTCTTTAGAGATGTGGTGGACCGAATCCATCTCCAAACTAGAAAAGAGATCCTCAGCCCGTGGACGAGTTTACTCTTTCCCAGTTTACTTGAGGACCCAACTGGCTATGAGCACTTGAAGGGTAGGACTTTTTACTGATACTTCACACCTTTCAATCGCACAAACACAGGATGGACTGCGGTGCTGAAGGATAGAGATCTGGGGCCGTATTCACAAAGAATTTTATCTTACCACTAGGAGTACTCCTAAATCGCACTAAAATATTTTAGCTAGGAGTTTTCTCTTAAAAGTTATTCACAACGCCTTTCAGACCTACTCTTAGTAAGGAAAAATGACAACTCCTAAACTAAGAGTGAGTCTTCGTTGCTATGGATGACGTCAATTCTCATGCACAAGCTTCCTCGCAATGATCACGGTGATTGGTTGTTAGATGACAGGGCCATCATGCGGAACATAACCGGAACATAACACGCAACACATCATGGAATTACGACATCTAAATATGTCTGTGTCCTACACAAAATAATAATAGTAATGTCATCGAAATGCATATCATGTTTTTGCAGGCCCCAGTGAAGTGTAATTCTAAAAAGGCAGAGAGAGAGAAAAAAAGTCGTGAATTAAATTAAATTAAATCAAAGTAGCCTAATACCCTAATGAAAACCGCCACTTGCCTAATAATGAAAAACGACACTTGCATTAACACTTTGCATTGACACATTAATTGACATCCTATTAGCCTAAATAGACTAAGCTACTTACAGCAAGGATATGTTGGTCCTATTGAAGTAATGTAAAAGTTGAATGACGGTGGATTATGAACTCGCCAAAACTGAAAAGTAAGCCCATAACGCAGGATCAGTTATGGTGTGTTCACAACGAACGTGAATAGAGCGTCAAATAGGCTACGCGTCTAGTTAGACGCTTGAACATTCGCTCGAGTTCAAATTTTTCAACTTGCGCGGAAGACATTCGCGGCAAACGCGTTGCCCAATTCGCGTCATTCGCAACGCCCGCCGCGAATGATGCGTCTATTCACGTCTTTGCATTGACTTTGTATGAAATCTACTCGCGCAAATAATTAAATTCGAGTTCGGTGTGAACACACCATTACTGCTGCTGGCTCAGTTGGTGCTGAAAAAAAAAACATAATAAAAGGGAAATTCGGCACAGGGATATCATCAAGCAAAACTAAGCGTGAGAATGGGAGAGGATTTGTTTGCAGATCAATGCAGCATTCCCGCTTGTGTCGTGGACCCCGGACGACTGTAAGAGGCGGTGGTGTGCGCTACAATCCTTTGTGAATAGGTCTTAGTGAGTTAGGAGTCCTCTCGACTTCTTTTAAGCTGTCCCAGACTTAGGTGCTACTTTTAGGCCTAAAATGCTTCGTGAATTACTCTTAGTGAAAAAAATTAGGAGTCCTAAAGTTAGGAGTGACACGCCCATTATTTTTAGGAGTTGCTCCTAAATTCGCCAGTTAGGAGCTACTTTTAGCCTTAAAATTCTTTGTGAATACGGCCCCTGAAGTACATGTCTTTTAGGTCGAACACTGCAGACCAATCTTGGGGACGGAGCATTTGGAAATGCATCTCTGTGTAACAAATTGAACCGAGGCTTTTGAAAAAGGGCCCGCAATTAACACAGGACCAAGATAGTCGTGACCCACCTCTCTAGGGTACCATGAAGTACGGGCTTATAGAAGCCGGCCTTCATATTGGCTGGAGGGAGCGGCTGCATCGCGTCTTGGCCAGCAAACTGCGATGTGCGCACACAAGACAACACTTAGTTGTGGCTAAAGTCACTAATTTTAGGAGCATATTTGCTCAACACCCAAGTGTGACAAAAGTCACAAATTTTTATATTCAATAGTACTCGAAGATGACTGGCTCCCTGGCGTGATCTCAATCAGTCGGGGACTGTTGCTTTTCTATGGACTAATGGTATTTTTCTAATAATGGTAATTTGGAACATTCACAAACCTTTTTGCATTTTAGGTTTAGATTTAGTTTATTTAGCTGTTTATTTAGCCATTGGCTATGTGATTTCAGGTTTTACTATCCTTAATATTTATAAGCAAAACCTTATTCACCACACACACACACACACACACACACACACACACACACGTTGGGTTTTCATGTGTTATGGGGACATTCCTTAGAAATAATGATTTTTATACTGTACAGCCTATATTCTATCCCCAAACCCTAACCATCACAGAAAACTTTCTACAATTTTACATTTTCAAAAAACATCACTTAGGATGATTTATACGCTGTTTTCCTCATGGGGACCAACAAATGTCCCCAAAAGGACAAGGATTTCAGATATTGCTATCTTTTGTGGGGACATTTTGTCCCCATAATGTAGGGTTTACCAGGCGCACACACATTTTGTCAAATATGAACAGATTATTTATCAGCTATTCCTTACAATGTCAGCATTAAGGAATTAATTTTTAGATCCCAAAACATCTTGTTGGTAAATGTGCACTTCTCCCATGATCCATTTTGATTTTAAATTTCGCAAAGCTTATTATTGACTACAATGTAAAGCAGAAATATGTAATAGGGGTTATTTTTCGTGTCATAATTCCCTTAACAGGCCATATATACTCAGCAAAAAAAGTCCTCCCACTTCTTTTCAGGCAAAATTCTTATTATGAGTAAATATGAACATAAAAAGATTCAACAACTGAGACATAAACAAAACAAATGTCACAGACATTTGATCATAATAATAATAATAATTCATTACATTTTATATAGCGCTTTTCTGGACACTCAAAGCGCTTTACATAGAAGGGGGAATCTCCTCAACCACCACCAATGTGCAGCAATGTGCAGAAATGGTAATCAATCCCTGAACAAAGTGGGGGTCAGTATAAAAAGTGGCAAGTATTTGTCAGTAAATAGTAAATAGTCAGCAAGTATTTGGTGTGGCCAGCAGCTGCTATAAGTGCTACAGTGCATCTCATCCTCATGGATTGCAGCAGATTTTCCAGTTGAAGCCATGAGATGTTACTCCACTCTTCCACCAAGGCACTTGCAAGTTCTCAAACCTTTCTGGGGGGACACATGGTTACATATGATTTGGCACTGCAATAATGATCAGCTGGCCTTTCTGTCTTATGTGTCTTACATTACAGACTTTGCAGTTTATTGCTCTGTTCACATATGCAGTCTTCAGATCTAGGACTATGGCATGTTCACGCAGGTGATCAGGGACCCTAGGAGTGTTTTTCAGAGTCAGTATAAAGGTCTCTTAAGTGTTTGAAGTTATTGGAACTGTGACATTAATTTTCTTAAGGACTTTTCCAAAGGTACACGTGCAATAATTGTTTAAACCCTTTCCAATAAAGATCTTTAAAGCTGCTATAGGTAAAAATATTTTTTTACATATTTGTTAAAACTGTCATTATGTCCTGACAGTAGAATATGAGACAGATAATCTGTGTAAAAATCAAGCTCCTCTGGCTCCTCCCAGTGGTCCTATTGCCATTTGCAGAAATACAACGCTCCCGTCAGAAACAACCAATCAGAGCCAGGAGGAATGTCTTAGCAGTGTCAATCATCGTGTACGCGCTGAGCACACCCCTCTCTTGCACAGCGCGAGCGCCGGAGCGCGTACCGTCGTTCAAACTCAAGATTGAAAACTGCCGATTCTCGAGTGACACCTGCTCATAAAACAAAGAGGTAAAAGGAAAAAGACCGATGACGATATAAGCGAAGAAAGAATTAGACAGAGCCAATTGACTCGGTTTCAAAACTCTAGCCACATAACATATAGATAAAATGTCACGCACTCTCTCTGCTAAGCAACAATTGAAACCTGCTAATTCACTGGCTTGTCATGTTGCTGAAATAATGTACTAGCACACCTTATCTAGCATTATATATCGCTAGAATAATTACTTACTGTAACGTTAGTTACCGTTATATTAAAAATATCTTACTAGCTATTTATAACGTATAGAGTGAAGTATAAAGAGTGCAACGTTATAAAGTTACATGTATTGTAAAATACATAATGATTTAGGACCAAGTTTGTAGTCAAAGTATGGGCAGGCCATAGTCAATCTAAAGCATATTGTTGATGTTTAGTCCCTATTAGTGAATGTGCCATATAACTTTCAATCCGCCGTCATCGGTGGTGTTTACTAGCCTGCGCATTCACAACAGGCTCCGATGACGAGCTGTGGAGGGAGGGCTGTAGCGCAGCAGAGAGCAAGGGGGTGGGACCTGTAAGTTGTGCTTGTTCAAATTTTCAGGCTAAGTCAACATTTTCTCAAAACTCCCTACTGCAGCTTTAAAGCTTATTTGGATTTTACAATCTAGTGGTACGGTTTACGAATTGCAACCAACAAAAGTTACTGCGGCCGATAGGAAAATATGTCATCATCTGAGACAGCAGAGTAGCCAATTAAGAAATGAGGTTTCTTTATAAAGATAAATTAAGAAATGATGTTTACTTTATTTTTGAGTAAAACAATGTTATTGTGATTATTATTATTACTTGTTCATCATTGTGTTAGTGTTTTATTCGCTGACTTTAGCTAGCTTCTTTGCACGAAGAACAACATAGTGACGAAACGTGCTCTGTAGTAGTTTGTCCGCTTAGGGCTACTGTAGAAACATGTCGGCGCAAAATGTCTATTTCAATGTAAGGGGACCTGTGTTGTATGTAGATGTTTTATGGCTCATTCTTATGTAATAAAAACATGACGGTTCATTATGTAAGGTCTTTATACACCACTGAAAACATAGTTATGTATATTATATTGCATTTCAGTCTACAGATCGTCCTAAATATTACACAATGCACCTTTAGAATACAGTATATCCAAAATAGTTGCAATAATATATTAATATAGAAATATTAAAAAACATGTATTTTATTTATTAAAAAAACATGTATTTTATTTATTTCTACTTGCTGTTGTTTTGTTTTGTTTCAAAGTTGTCATGTGTGAGGGGGTGATTTTTAAGCCATTTATCATAAATGTGATGTGACTGGTCCATCTATATCATAAAAAATATAAATTTGAGACCATTTTGGGCTGTCAATAACCCTCTCAAAATTGGACACTTCTGAAATATCAACCATACTATAAATTATATTTTTGTGATTTATATGTAGCTTGAAGAGAATTTTATTTCAATCAAAATGCACAGCTACTTTTGAATGGCTGTCAATGGAGAAACATTTGAATGGCTGTCAATGGAGAAACATGCTGCCTGCATAACAGCGTAATAAACCAGCAGGGGCAAACTGCAGAGGGCAAACCAACCAAAACCTTCAGGTTTAACCCACTTAAGTTGATTTGCAGACTGGTTGCAAACATGATAGGCAATGATTACAAGGTAATCAGCCAATCATAGTGTCCTGAAGGCACTGAATCTGTTCAAATTAATGCATGTTCACTGCATGCTTTAGGACATCAACGACCAAGCTGAAGGGAGGCAAAAGAGACATGAGAAATCTGCCGTGCAAAGGCAAAAGACCTTAACTTCAATTTTGGTCAAAATGAGTTTTTGCCATATTTGGAACAATGGACATCAGTTTTATCATGTGGAAAAATATCTTGTGTCAATTTTGTTCTTTTCTGCTAAAAATAAGATGTTGTTTTTGCCATAACTTCCAAAATCAGAGGGAAAGCAAAGGCAGAAGCCCTTAACATCAGTTAGAGTCTTTTAGCTTTGTTCCGCTGCACTCTAGAATGCCTAAGTTACAGTGGAGTTAAGGCACTATGCCTTTGTTTTACCCACCAGGAATGTGTTTGCCGCGCTGAAGTTACGGTGTTATGCCTATATGTAATTAGTTTGTTGTTAGACTCCCTTCTTTGTAAACTGTCATAAACTGACTATATCAATTATGTCCAGGAAAAGTTTTTTAATTGATTCTGGAAAACATACTCACAATGTCATTAGATATAAGCATATCCCTATACATTTTGTCAGAAAAGGGTGAATGGTATTTGAGAAAGAGCGTCTACATATTACTGGCATAGCCAAATCTTAAATGTAAGAAATATTTGTGGAAGGTTACTTTAACAGTACCTCTTGAGTTATTTTACTTAAATTAAGTACAGCGATAACGTTTTAAAATGATCCAGTACAGATAATAGCCTTCTCATTATTTTTTATTTTGTAATATTCTATTGATGTAATATTAAGCCTTACTAGACAGAACTCACTAAATGTTATTTTAAGGCTATCATTGTTATCATAGAAATGTTTGTATAGAGTGATAAAAGTCAAAATGGTCATTAAATTAGAAGTTAAGGTATTTTGCCTTTGTATGACCCATTATTGTTTTGCAGATAATGCAAAGGCAGAATACAGTAACTTCCGAATAAGGGTCAAAGGTCAAGTTTGACCTCAAATTTTTTTTATGTACATAAATATATTCATTATGACAACTACTTTGCAAATTTTCAGTGTCCTACCGATCATACAATTGGCTGGACAACAAAAAAACTTTAAAGTCATTTTTCTCAGTTTCACACTCTGGTGAGTTAAGGTCTTTTGCCTTTGTAGGGCAGTAATGTACTAAAACTGCTATTACTGTATATACATACTCTTGCTTCTTGTGCCATAGTATTATTTTATATATGTGCTACTAACAGCATTGAAATTCAGAAAAATCAAACCTCAAGCATATTTGCTAATTAAGATAAGCTGCAGCTAAAAGGGTAATCAGTATATTATTTAATGTCAGTATATGGCCTGTTTTTTCACATCCATTAGTGGCTACCAACAGATATGCCATTTTTCACACAGCATTTCACTGACAATTATAGCTCTATTTAAACATGCTATATGCTACATATTGTCATATGGTTTTGCCATGTAATTCATAATTTTTAAGTCAAAGAAATTGTCAAAGAAATAAAAGTCCCAAGTGGGCTTTTTTGTTTTGTTTTGTTTTGTTTTGTTTTGTTTTGTTTTGTTTTGTTAAAAATGATTAATGAAGCATACGTAATAATCTGCTTAGGCTAATATTCAAAGGATTTTAAAGTCATAATCATATTTAAAAAGGTGGTAGAGAACAGCGTTCATTTAGATATATTGTACTAGAACTGCAAAAAGCTGGTAACAAATAAATTATTGCTGTCAAGCCAAAGCAAGGATACACATCAGAAAAAAAAACTTTGTCTATTGCTTTGAGGTAATCTATGCTCAAAATGGTAACAAAATTAACTTTTAGCAGATACACATTTTTGAATTTTCAGTACTAATTAAGATCTAATAAATTATGACTCATCCTGCACTACACAGATTTTTGTCCAATCAAATGCTCTTTAGAGTGAGAATGGCCAATTAATAGTATTTTCAGCTGACTAGCAAGTAGCAAATCTTGGTTCAAAGTTATGATGTGAAAGTTAAGGCCTAGCTGTGTCCGAAACATGTAATGTCTGACTAGGTACTACATTTGAATTTACAATGCTACAGTTAAAGTACACTCTATATAGTTTGAATATAGTAATGAAATTCGGATGTACAACATCCGCCATGTTGTTACTGTGACGTGACCTACCAGCATCAGCTGTGTCGCTTCACGTCATTCATAAAACCATAAGGTTTGTCGCTTCACGTCATTCATAAAACCCCTTCCTTGGCCTTACGGGATAGTAAAAATGTCCATGCGTACTTCAAAATCTTGGCAGAAATAGGTAATTTGGGAGACTTTTCGCCTACTGTTTTTTGAATGCTATCTATTTTGACATACTGCCGTACTGTTTTTCATATATATAGTATATAGTATTTTTTGAAGAAAAAAAAACTTCCTCCACTTCCTGTTTCAATAGTTCAATACATAATCACAGGAAAGAAAACTGATCATCAAGTAATTTACATAGTGCATAATCTTTGATTATTTTCTGTCCACACACCCTCTTTAGCCAACTTCAGTAGATATAAAAATAGATTTATTACTTTACAAATGAGAATATTTTTCCCCCATCTCATGGGTAACCAAGACAATATGGCACAGTGCCATATGTTTACATAGGAGGATCTTTAGCGGTCATCTATTATAGTGTGTTGGGTTGCCCTGATGACTTCAGCACCACCGTGCCGTCATGTGCTACTTTCTCTTGTGTTTCTGCCAACTGTGCCACATTGCATTTTTTCTTTATTAAAATTCCCCTGTCATGCATCCAGTCTATGCTGCCTCATACTGCCTATCTGTCGATTATTATCGTACGCATTTACCATTCCTCACTAATGTTTTCAGTTTTACCTATGAAATGAATCACAATGATTTGGTAGCTCTCATGATACCAGTTTGTGCACCTCCACAATCCCTCATGCACACACACAAACATGCCCAAACATGTCTTCTCTTACACACATACACATGTAGAGATGTGCAGGAGGGGTCATGAGCTTAACACCTGCTACCTTGAAATATGAAACACCTTTCACCTCGTCTACCAATCAAAGGATGTTGTGCAGCCAATGAAAGTATCTACACCACCAAGGAAAGAAAACATGTAACACTATACAAATAGTAATGATAATATATTTAATAGTAATTATGGTAATAGATTCAGTGGACATCTTTTAGTCGGACTTCCTGTAATCTATCATACAACACCTGGAAAAATACAGTAAGAATCATTTGAGCCTAAGACTAAGACTTTGTTTCATGAAATGTACCCCAGGCTCACTGTAAAATATGTGCCTCTGGTGACATCTCTGCAAAAATTATATCATGTTGCTTGTTCCTGTAATTTGCATGAACAGGATTAAAGGTTGTTGGTGTTTTACTGCTACTAGTACTTTTTTTTTGGAAACTGCTATGTATGCCAAGAAAAATGTAAGGCACATATTTTTTAATGAGCCTTCATTTCAAAGTTGGAAATGTACCAACAAATGTTGCACGCTTGAAGGAGCTTTTCTGAGTAACAGAACCTCAGAGCAGGTATGGTCATGAGCATTAGAGATGCTTGGTATAGCATCATAGATCTAGGACACCAGCCGAAGGAGTCTCTTGTGAAGATGAATTGGCTTTCCTGGCTTTTCTAAGTCGAGATAATCAGGCTAGATCTAGTGCAGCCAAAAGAGAGAAAATTCAGAAAGAGACAGAGACTGGGAACTACAGTTAAGCTACATTAGTGTCCACTCAAGCCCAATAACATGGACAACCGTTCATAACAGATTCATCTTAATCAGATCTGACTCTGAGGTAGGGATGCGCTAAATTTAGACATTAGTTCTGTTCCTAAACCTATTAAGCTGCATCACTGACTAGTGCCCACATAGGCTGCTGTTTTTTAAGGCGGCTCATAAGTGACTGATTTGAGTTTAAAAAGAGTTTGTTATAAGCATGTCACTATGCTGAAGGACTACTCTAAAGGCCTGTTCACACTGCGACGAATGATCATACAATAAACATTTTAATTCGAATGAACGGCTGTTAATTATGGAAGCTTGTTTCCGCCACAGAATAAAACATTTTAAAAGATAACTGTGACTTTTTAACTCACCATAGCAAGTTTTTATCTCACAATTCATCTCATAATTTCTCAGTGAGAAAAAAAAGTCAGAATTGCTAGTTATAAACTCGCAATACTGAGAAAATAATTCTGACTTTATTACACGCAGTTGCAAATTTATAGCTCGCAATTCTGATTTTATAACTCACAATTCTGACTTTATATCACGCAACGATATAAAAAGAAGATAAAAAGAAAAAGTCAGAAATCGCAATTACCTTTTTTATTTTTTATTCTGTGGTGGAAACAAGCTTCCATGGTTAATCCATCTATTTAGACCAACACAAAAAATAAACACTTTTCAATTTTTTCCATCACACAGTGAAGAAAACTGGCCAATCGATAAGATTCACACGTTTGGTCACAACCGTGAGTCACTACAACTTTGTGGTGTCCACAAACAGACTGTTTTGCTAAGTGACGATAAATATTTGAGGTAGAATCCAGAAACAGCTCTCTTGTCTCTGTAATTTTGTATTTGGTGTTGTTTGATAATAAAAAAATCTGAACTGCTGTTTCAAAACATGTACATACGGCTAGCTTGACTTCCTTTCTTATCCGTGACAAGTGGGTGTCAGAAAATGTAAATGGCGCTTTGAGTATTGGGATATTTCTTCTTTTCTAAAAGTGCACTTACTTTCAGAGAGTGAATTTGCACTTTCATTCAGTCCATCTGCCAATTTTTACGCATTGGTCTGAACAGACCAAATTGTATGAGATAATCTGACCTAATTTATGTGCAAATATTCCTGTTGGTATGAACAGACCTAAATAAGCAACAATAAACTGATCACACAAATATTAAGTAATATTTTTTATAGTTCTTAGTATTGAATGAAGTATTGAACAAAATGAGCATTTCTCATGCTTCCTGCGCCATCTTGGATTTATTGCCTTCTCTGTGAAGGATATGTTTTACCGCCTTAGAATTTAGATAAAATCTTAATAGGCAGCATAATGAAGTTTTCAACCCTTTGGAATATACTTAAAATCCTGTCTCCATATGTGGCTCACTAGATTATGGAACAGAATATATTGTGTATGTAAGTGTATGTGTGTAACGAGTCAATGTGTTTAAGTTCTGTTTTGTGATCTTGGTTTCCCCTGTCTTTGTGGTTTTTGGTTTAGTCCTGTTAAGTTTTCCCGCTCCTCGTTTGTGTTCAGTTTTATCACCTGTGTTCTGTTAATTATCCAATCATTCCTAGTGTATTTAAGCCCTGTGTTTTCCCTGAGTGTTTGTCGATCGTCGTCTATGTGTGGTTGTGTGTAACCTTTGAAGTCCTGGAGTTTTGTTCCTGTTTCAGTTTGGAAAGTTTCATTTATGTTATTAAAACTTTATATTGAAGTTTCCGTGTCCTCGTCTTCGGTCACCTGCACAAACCCTGACAGAACGATCGACCATAAACAAATATGAGCCGAAGAAGGAAGATCAAAGAGGTGAGCCCATTCGAAAACCCCATCCTCTACCAAGAGGAGCGCTCACTCGAGGAGTATGCGGGGCTCTATTTAGAACTTTACGATGATGTGTCGTTGGAAGAGGAGGAACTCACAAAGAGTTTCTGGGGTGGTCTGAGGGACCCATTGGCCCAGATAATTCTAGTCAAGGATCTCCATCTATCCTTCCTGGAGTTCGTGGATCACACGTTGTGGGCGTGTGGATCCAGCTACCTGGTAGAGGATCTACCACTCCAACCAGCTCCAAGCCCGCCAACGCCTGAGCCCATCACCTGCACGCCAACGCCTGAGCCCATCACCTGCACGCTCACACCAGAGCCCATCGTCTGCCCACCAGAGCCTGCACACCGCATCAGCCCTGCCGCCAGATCGGTCCCTGGACTTCCCCGGATGATATCCGGTATGACTGATCCCCCACTGATATCGGTGCGATTGGCCAAAAAGAAGGCTCCCAAGGCTGGGGTTCACGTCAGCCACATCCAGCCAGAGCCTGAGCCCGTCGCCTGCCCGCCAGAGCCTGAGCCCGTCGCCTGCCCGCCAGAGCCTGAGCCCGTCGCCTGCCCGCCAGAGCCTGAGCCCGTCGCCTGCCCGCCAGAGCCTGAGCCCAGCCCCAAGCTCCCTGATTTGCTGGCCCCGTCCAGTTCCGAGTCCCTTGAAATGCTGGCTCCGTCCAGTTCCGAGTCCCTTGATTTGCTGAGCCCATCCAGTTCCGAATCCCCTGATGTGCTGGTCCCGTCCAGTTCCGAGTCCCATGTTGACCCAGAGCCAGAGCCTGTTGACCCAGAGCCAGAGCCAGAGCCTGTTGACCCAGAGCCAGAGCCAGAGCCTGTTGACCCAGAGCCAGAGCCAGAGCCCGTTGACCCAGCGCCAGAGCCAGAGCCCGTTGACCCAGCGCCAGAGCCAGAGCCCGTTGACCCAGCGCCAGAGCCAGAGCCCGTTGACCCAGCGCCAGACCCAGAGCCCGTTGACCCAGACCCAGAGCCCGTTGACCCAGAACCCGTTGACCCAGCGCCCGTTGATGTCAAGTCAGTTCCCGATCATGAGCCTGTCCTCCCCAAGAAAATTTTGGGGGGGCGCTATACGCCTTCGCCGTGGCCGGCCAAAGATCCACGGAGGCCTGAAAAAATAACACCACCATGGCCGCCCGAAGGGTCTTTACCACCACGGCCGCCCGAAGGGTCTTCACCGCCGTGGCCACCCGAAGGGTCCTCACCGCCATGGCCACCCGAAGGGTCCTCACCGCCATGGCCACCTGAAGGGTCTTCACCACCACGGCCACCTAAAGGGTCCTCACCGCCATGGCCACCCGAAGGGTCCTCACCGCCATGGCCACCCGAGGGTCCCACAGCACCGCCCTGGACGCCCGAGGGTCCCACAGCTCCGCCCTGGACGCCCGAGGGTCCCACAGCTCCGCCCCGGACGCCCGAGGGTCCCACAGCTCCGCCCTGGACGCCCGAGGGTCCCACAGCTCCGCCCTGGACGCCCGAGGGTCCCACAGCTCCACCATGGCCACGCCCACAGCCTGCTCCACCGTGGCCACGCCCACAACCTGCTCCACCGTGGCCACGCCCACAGCCTGCACCGTCGTGGCCACGCCCACAGCCTGCACCGCCCTGGCCACGCCCACAG
Organism: Chrosomus eos; assembly: GCA_036326025.1. NCBI lineage: Eukaryota > Metazoa > Chordata > Actinopteri > Cypriniformes > Leuciscidae > Chrosomus > Chrosomus eos. The sequence continues at coordinate 24,330,474 of CM070828.1, read as the reverse complement.
CCTGCACCGCCCTGGCCACGCCCACAGCCTGCACCATTGTGGCCACGCCCACAGCCTGCACCGCCTTGGCCACGCCCACAGCCTGCACCATCGTGGCCACGCCCACAGCCTGCTCCGCCGTGGCCACGCCCACAGCCTGCTCCGCCCTGGAGGCTTCCTGGACCTGCACCATGCCCTCGTCAGCCTCCAGGGCGCCCACCCTCCCACCCCTTTGGATGTTATACGGCACGAGGACGCGCCTTCGGGGAGGGGGGAGGTACTGTAACGAGTCAATGTGTTTAAGTTCTGTTTTGTGATCTTGGTTTCCCCTGTCTTTGTGGTTTTTGGTTTAGTCCTGTTAAGTTTTCCCGCTCCTCGTTTGTGTTCAGTTTTATCACCTGTGTTCTGTTAATTATCCAATCATTCCTAGTGTATTTAAGCCCTGTGTTTTCCCTGAGTGTTTGTCGATCGTCGTCTATGTGTGGTTGTGTGTAACCTTTGAAGTCCTGGAGTTTTGTTCCTGTTTCAGTTTGGAAAGTTTCATTTATGTTATTAACTTTATATTGAAGTTTCCGTGTCCTCGTCTTCGGTCACCTGCACAAACCCTGACAATGTGTGTGTGCTGCACAGTACATTTTCTTAGGCTATGGCTAATCTGTCTACCTGGAACTGTGCTAAATGCCCTGAAAAAGGACACTGTGGAGATCTTATAAAATGTATTTTGCTCTGCGGTAATTATATAAATTAGCTGTCCACTGAATGCTTTTTACGTTTTTCAAAAAAAAAGGACAGTTGGCATTTAAAATAGACGTAAAGGGATGTTACCCGTTTAGACTGACCCTTTGAGCAAATTAGATTCAAACCATTCTCTCCTGTTAAAACTTTCTGCTTTCTTAGACATTCGTTTAGACATTTACGCGCTACAGTATGCTGTATTTGTTCACAACCTTACAAAAACTAAGATGGTTTTGTGAATATGGTAGGTAATGTTTTTTAGACATTAATACCAATCTATTCTCTGAAGTACCATATACATACCAATGCAGCCTACATAAATATGGTAATCATACATGGTTTATATCAATGGTATTGTTACAAGCTGCTAAATCTGGCTAAATACGTTTCAATAGAGTTACGGTTTAGTCAAAACTTCTACCAGGACAGGCTAATGAGGGCCAAACCTTACCTCCTTGGTTTCACCTAAAAATATTGTTCATATTGGCCATATTGTTAACTGTTAGCTTTGCACCCATATTCAGGTAGAGAGATATGCATGATGTAATTCTACAAATCTTGGTTTCTGTTCAGAAGAATGTGACATTTTTCCTCAACATGAGATTATTGTAATAATAACACTCTCATTGAGGGCTGTCAAGCCCAAAAGTTAAACAGTGTGCAGCTCTGCAACTTTTTTGGTGACTGTGCATACTCTGCCTCTGTTAAATTCAGGGAGACCCCATAAATACACTGGCCATCTGTGAAAGTCAAAGACTGTAAGCTTGCAAAAAGGCTCTACTCATCTGTCTTGCTAATGTGCAAGTGGATGCAACGACCTCAACCCCTCCCGCACTAGAGTTAGAATGAATAATGCCATGCACCTCTGGTGAATTTTATTTTCAACAGTACACCTGCCTGGCTGACTGCCCCCAGAGACAACATTGTGGTTTAATGGCACAATGTTTCTTGTGTCTCACAGCCAATGAGAGCAGATCAGTTGCTAGGACTGTGCTGACGTTAACATTAACCATGGGAGGGTGAGGCCCAGTTTCTCTTTGTTGTAAACTGTAGGATGCTTGTCATGAAATCGGAACTCCAGCATTCTGTAATGAGCTGAGCAAAGCAGAGAAGCTCAGTCCTCACTAGGTTTATGAATTTGAGCTAACTTGTGTAAAATACTGATTGTTTTAAACAGGTTTTCTGTATACTTCCCCTTTTTCCATTGGACAAACAGATAGCCCCGCCTTAAATTCATGCCACTGGTCGGTTATGGCCATACTTTTTCAAAACGACTTGATCTTTATGTTAATTTTCTTGTGATGTTCTCACAACAAAAGTTTTTTAACAAGAATAAAAAATAATAATATATTAAAATAGAAAAAAATATTTTAAACTGTAATAATATTTCACGATATTATACTTTCCACTATATTTTTGATCCAATAAATGCAGGAGAGCATTAGAGTCTTCTTTCAAAAACATTTAAAAAATCTTACCGACCCCAAACTTTTGAACAGTAAAATAATAAAAATAATAATACAATTAATTTTGAGAGAAAATCCTCCTACAAAAGGCTTTGTTTTTACGCTCAATCAGGTCACCAGCCTCGCTCCGTTCTCTCACGGCTCTCGGCCCCGCCCTGCTTGCCACAGGCTTATTTATAGTTGTCTATTAATATCATTAGAGGAGTATTTTAACATAAAAAAAATTACACACTTCAGCTTTAAAGCTGCCATTATTTTCTCATGAAAAAGATGATTCATGAACATCATCAGAAAGACCTGGAAGACTTATTTTGCTGTCTTGCAGTGATACATGATCAGTATTGGAATGATTCATTGATCTATAAGTTGCCGGAAAGGAAACGTCTCAGGTTACTATTGTAACCATAGTTCCCTGAGAAACAGGGAACGAGACGATGCGTCGAACGACACGGTGGGAACGCCTCTTGCGTGATTGCGTCTGAAGCATCTATGCCAACTAGTCCAATGGAATGAGAGAATGAGCGTCACGGGCGGGTGACGTCATGAACCAGGAAAGGATAAGAGCACTTCCGCTGCTCGCCGGCATTTAGCTTCGACAGTTGCCGAAGCAAGCCGATCGCAGGGACGCAGGAAGTATGGCAGGGGGACGCATCGTCTCGTTCCCTGTTTCTCAGGGAACTATGGTTACAATAGTAACCTGAGACGTTCCCTTTATCGAAAAAGGGAACTTCGAGATGCGTCGAACGACACGGTGGGAACGAGAATACCCAACCCGCCATAATTACAAGTACCTGAGTGTCAGTCAGTTGATCTAAGCACTCAGCACCTGAGAACCTGGGGTATCCAGGTCCAAACTGTAAAATCTCACAAATGTGAGCGGAGAGGACCAGCCCGCCGCATCACAAACATCTTGAAGAGATACCCCCTGCAATATGGCTTTAGAAGCCGCCATACTCCTGGTCGAGTGGGCTCGGACCACCAAAGGACAAGGCTGGCCCGAGTACTCGTATGCCAGTGAAATAGCCTCGACTATCCACTTACTGACTGTCTGTTTTGAAGCAGGAAGACCTTTCTTAGGTGATCCAAAGCAAATCAGTAATTGGTCGGACTTTCTGATTGAGGATGTCCGATGTACATATGTGTCCAATGCTCGCACTGGACACAACAGGTGCAGTCTTTCCTGGTCCGCAAATGGAGGAGGACAGAAAGCCTGCAGCACAATAGGCCTCGGAGTCAAGGTTGGAACCTTAGGGACGTATCCCTGTTTTGGGTATAGGAACGCCTTGACCACCCCCGGTGCAAATTCAAGGCAGGTGGGGGAGACCGAAAGAGCCTGAAGGTCGCCAACTCTCTTTAGGGACGAAATAGCTAGCAGAAAGATAGTCTTGAAAGTCAGGAACTTTTCTGAGACCGAATCTAAGGGCTCGAATGGGGCCCTAGACAGGCCTTCTAGAACTATAGTCAAATCCCAAGCTGGCACCTTAGTGCGGATTGCAGGCCTCAGCCTCAAAGTGCCACGAAGGAAACGTGTAATCAGGGGGTCTCGACCCAAAGATATACCTCCCACCATAGTATGGTAAGCCGCAATGGCTGCCACGTAAACTTTTAGTGTGGAAGGACAAAGACCTGACACAAAGCGCTCCTGCAGGAACTCGAGTACTGTGTTGACAGAACAGTTAACTGGATCCCACTGGTGTCGGTGACACCATAAGGAGAAACTCTCCATTTAAGCGCATAAAGTTTCCTCGTAGCCGGAGCTCTGGAGCTTAGGATGGTCTCAGCAGCCTCAGCTGAAAGACCACTATCTATAAGTTGGGCCCCCTCAGAGGCCAAACCCAAAGATTCCACATGTCTGGTCGAGGGTGAAATATTGTGCCCCCGGCCTGAGACAGAAGGTCCCTCCTCAAAGGGATCTCCAATGGAGGCCCGTCTAGCAGAAGGATCAGGTCCGCAAACCAGATCCGACTTGGCCAGCGTGGTGCTACTAGCAGTAGGCTTATTCCATACCGACGGACCCGCTCCAGAACTCCTGGGAGCAGAGCAACAGGGGGAAAGGCGTACAGACGTAGCCTCGGCCACGTCTGCACCATGGCGTCCAGCCCCAGGGGGGCTGGGTGCGTCAGAGAATACCAGAGAGGACAGTGCGTCGTGTTCTGAGACGCGAACAGATCCACCTCTGCCTGACCATATGCCTCCCAGATTTTCTCCACCGCCTCGGGGTGGAGTCTCCAATCCCCTGGCCTCAGCTCCTGCCTCGACAGGATGTCTGCTCCTATATTCTGGTCCCCAGGAATATACACTGCCCTCAGGGAGAGTACCTTCCCCAGAGACCACAGGAGGATCTGGTGCGCCAGTTTGCAAAGCGGACGCGAGCGCAGACCCCCCTGGCGGTTCAGATAAGAGACCACTGATGTGTTGTCTGTTCGAACGAGCACATGATGGCCTCTTAGGTCCGGAAGGAAATGTCTCAACGCATTGAAGACGGCCATCATCTCCAGGCAATTTATGTGCCACGAAAGATGATGGCTTTTCCACAGACCCTGAACCGAGCGGCCTTCCATTACCGCTCCCCAGCCGGTGAGGGAAGCATCTGTCGAGATCACAACTCGATGGCAAAGAGCTCCCAACACCGGACCCTGGGTTTAGAACCAGTGTTTACTACATATAACTAAGGCACGAAAGCATTGCCGCGTGACCTTGATATGCAAGTGGGTTTCCCCTCGGGGAGAACCCTCTGGTCCTGAGCCAGCACTGTAAAGGTCTCATGTACAGCATGCCAAAAGGAATTCCGTTGGACACTGCTGCCAGTAGACCCAACAGTCTCTCGAACTGTTTACAATGCGTGACTGGTTTTGGGTTAAGAACCAGTGTTTACTACATATAACTAAGGCACGAAAGCATCGCCGCGTGACCTTGATATGCAAAGTGGGTTTCCCCTCGGGGAGAACCCTCTGGTCCTGAGCCAGCGCTGTAAAGGTCTCATGTACAGCATGCCAAAAGGAATTCCGTTGGACGCTGCTGCAACAAGACCCAACAGTCTCTTGAACTGTTTTACAGTGCGTGACTGGCCTAGCCTCAGCTCTTCTGTGGCTGTTAGGATACTAAATCCCGTACCACACCAAGGAAAGTGGTTCTCAATACTGGAGAAAGCACACTCTTCTTGGTATTGAGCCTCAACCCCAACATCTGCATATGAGCGAGAACGACACCTCGGTGCCGAACCGCCAACTGCTCTGATTCCGCTAGAATCAGCCAGTCGTCGATATAATTCAGAATGCGAACGGGGTGACAAAGCTAGGCCGAAAGGAAAAACCCGATATTGGTATTCTTTGCCCCTGAAAGAAAACCTCAGGAACTTCCTGTGCTGAGGGAGAATGGAGATATGGAAGTATGCATCCTTTAGATCTATCGTGACGAACCAGTCCTCGGATCTGATTTGGGTCACGATCTGTTTGAGGGTCAGCTAACTTGAACTTTAGTTTCTGAACTGACCGAATAAACAGGCGAAGATCTAAAAGGGACGCAACCCTCCATCCTTTTTTGGAACAATGAAATAATGGCTGTAAAAACCCGACTCTCTGACGGGTGAGTACACCTGTTCTATAGCTTCTTTGCTAACAGGGCCTTTACTTCTTGTCCCATTACCAGAGCCTGCTCGGGATGCACCACTGTGGGCAGCACCGCGCTGTAATGAGGAGGACAAGAGCCAAACTGGATTCTGTATCCCTTCTCTACAAACTGCAGGACCCAATGAGAAATATTCGGCAGAAGCATCCACGCTGCCAGAAAATTTACTAAGGGAACCAGCCCCTCGAGGCTGGTCTCTGGTGTTACTGAGGGAGCCAAATCTGGAGCCTGAAACATAATGGCAGGAACTACCTGACCTGACTACTCAAAAGCCCCCCTCAGAGGGCGCGAACCAATGCTGTACCGCAGCATAGCATCAGCGACTCGCTGGAGACCGCTGCGCCCTGAAGCACCGGAGGTGGCAGGGTTGGCAGGAGGGTCTCGTGAGGACCCCGAAATGGAACGGGCACCGTGAAATGAGGTGTACACCACTCTACTTCGGTCGGGGCTGTCCTCACAGGCCTGATGCCTAAGCATCAGGACCTTTTTTTTTTTTTTTTTTTAACCGAAGCTTTCTTCGCCTGAAGAACGGTCCTCAGATCCGGCTTAGGCTTAGGCGACTTCGGTTGAGAGGGTTGCGTCTGTCTCCAGTATCTACATGGAGGAACACGAGACGCAGCACTCTCTTTCTGTGCACATAATATGATGAACTCGACGGCTGGGGCTGCTCACGCCCAGCAGCCCCAGGGGGGCTGGACACAGCGAGGGAGAAACCTTATTATATATATATATTTTTTATATATATATCTTTTATCACCTAACAACGACCGCATGGAATGCGTCGCCGAAGAGACCCGAAGGCTCAAATTTCGCTATATCCAGAACCCCAGCAGATCGGCCTGATAAGCCTGGAGCATTATAATATAGATTTCTATAAACATTCTCCAGCTGACCTGCTGCCGTATAAGCTTTACCCATAAAACCAAAGTAGTTCTGCTTAAACCTACGCGCTGCCTCGGCAAACGCGAGATCCCAGCCACAGAATCTTATTTTTGCAAAATACACTCGAAATCTAAGCGGTGCCTCGGCAAACGCGAGATCCGAGCTAGATTCTGATTACAACATTAAACCTACACGCTGCCTCGGCAAACGCGAGATTCTTTAGTATAGGCTTATGAGCAAAGCAGAGACTTAAATGATGATACTGGACCAGGTGAAAAAATAGCATTTTCCTATTTTTATTTCTGTTCAGCCTGGGGCATCATATCATAACCGTAATCTTTCAACCCTCTAATCTTGAATAAACATTTAACACGAGGGCTGAAAGTAGTGATAAATACGGTTTATTCCATAATTTAAATATTCAGTGTGTAAATCAGGGAAAATGGAAGCCTCGTGGTGGAGATAATGTGATAGAAATAAGAAAACGCTCGTCAAGTTTCTTAGGACGAGCGTTCCTTTTTCTCAGCTGGCCATTAAATATTTAATTTACTAACAGCACGGGACAAAACCTCCACCAGTTCATCATATACTGGAAAAATAGATGGCGAATCTAATTCAACAGTGTGTGTGCTTGCTTTCACTTTCAATATTCTCAACACAAACCTCCTCGGAGGAAGAAATGAAGGAAAAAAGGGCTCTCTCTCCCCGAGCGGAAGAAACCGCAGAGCGTGCTTCCAACACCGGGGAGATAGAGCTGGATCTTCCGGGCAAGGAAGAAGAAAAGGCCCTCGGACCGTTCTCCCACCCCTCCAAAAGATCCTTTTGCGATCCCCAGGAATGCATTCTCCGCGCCGCCTCGGCAAACGCGGGTCCTGTATCCCGTGAGAATCGCGAGCCTGCCACTATCATACAGAGTGACAGGCGAGAGCAGAGCATGCTAATCTGGTAGTTTCACTTTCACAATGTTAGCACTCAGCATGCTCTTACTCTCAAACAAGATGCCACAAAGCTGTGTGTGTCCCCACCCGTTTAAATAAACGCGGGCAGGGAGGAACACACTGTTTGTACATTTGTTTCGCCATAACGTTTCCGACAATATTGTAACAGACAACAATAAATAGACAGAGACAGTTTGACACAGATCGCTTGCTGAGGCAACAGAAGCTAAATGCCGGCGAGCAGCGGAAGTGCTCTTATCCTTTCCTGGTTCATGACGTCACCCGCCCGTGACGCTCATTCTCTCATTCCATTGGACTAGTTGGCATAGATGCTTCAGACGCAATCACGCAAGAGGCGTTCCCACCGTGTCGTTCGACGCATCTCGAAGTTCCCTTTTTCGATAAAGGGAACATAACACTCGTAAGGTAATCGCTATCGCACCCCAGAATGGCCTAGACTTGCTTTTTCAAAGGAGCAAAGAAGAGAAAGGATAGAGGTCTGAAGAAATGTAAAAGGAAATTATACACATTATGTTGCATTAAAGTGAAAATCACAAATGACAGTGCTACTCATCAGCACAATAACCATGCACAACATTCAGAAACTCCTGGTAGTTTATGTTAATATTAAATTTTCAGTTATGTTGGGCATTTATAGGAGTTTTTGTTACTGAATTATTGAACAGTACCATTGTGCTGAAGAGTAGCGCTTGAGCTAGGCTGTGGTAGAACACTGAGATCTATTCTCAGTACTGACGCCAGTCTTTTAGTGGTTCATTATTACATTGTGCATAATGATGAACAACACAGTTGACCCAACACTGATTTATTATTAATAAACTAAATTAAGTTTGTACAATTTATCCAATTAAATTATGGGTAATTTACCTTTACATCAAGGTGGAAAATGACTTTCATCATATAAAACAAAAAAGATTATCAAACTTATCAATTAATTTGACCTAGCTGGAGAAACCGGGTTATATCTACTGACAGTTATGCTTCAGGAAAACCTTGTTTTTTCATGTTGGTTGAATTCAGTTATAAGCAGTAATCTTAAATCATTTATTTAATTTTAACAAAACCAGTTTTTCAGGTTGGTTGAACACAGTTAAAAATTTGTTAATTATTTATTTATTTTCAACTAAACCAGTTATTGTAGATGTTACCACTTGAAGTAGCCTACATGTTCTAAGTTGAATTCTCATAAATACTTAATGACAGTTTGTTTGAAACTCAGAATTGTAGATCCTGTCTGCAAACTGCATATTTCCAAAATGTTGATTACATGTTTGTTTTAATTCACATCAATCTGTCTTTAAATCCAGATATTCCTCAGTTAAGGTTGACTTTTTTATTATATTACAAATGAGTTTGTATTAATACCCCTAGTTTACTGAAAATGTTAACCTGAAAATGTGGTAATCTAACAGATTTGATTTAAAGATTTGATTAAGTCAAAACTAATATTTAACATAATGTAAATTAATATACATTAGGTGGATTTTACTCATATATATATGAAGAGTTCAGATGCAAAAGCCTCTAAATGCCATCTGAAATTTTCTTCTAAAATGATCATTTTTATCAAGCTTGTATTTTTAAATTCAGTAATTTCACTTAAATGACAATTAATGGGTAATTTTTCTTGCCATTAAAGTGAAATTATTGAACTTAAATATACGAGCTTGATAAAAATGATCATTTTAGAAGAAAATTTCAGATGGCATTTAGAGGCTTTTGCATCTGAACTCTTCATATATATATATATATATATATATATATATATATATCAAGTTTTAAAATACAAGTAGTTCCGTATACAATAATAGTTCCTTTACTGCAAAAAGTTGCGGGTGACCACTTTTTACAGGTGAGAAAAAATAGCTTGCTTCAATCTCTATGTTAAACTATTGTTCAATAATTAATAAATAAATAATAAAAATGAAATTATATTCTGAAAGAACGTAAGAAGTAGTAGCCTTCATTTAGCAGATGCTATTGGTGGCAATGCACAATAGTGACAGTCCTCTATGCCAATTTAAGGTTACATACACACTTATTGATTTTCTGTCATGTTGGGGACTTTCCATTGTATTCTATTGTTTTTATACAGAGCTAATTATATTTTCTGGCCCCTAACTTAACACATGCCTCTAAACCTAACCTTCACACAAACCTTTGCCTTTTTATGCGTTGGATGGGGACCATTGGCTGGAATAACCAAAGGTGATTTCAGATTTTACTGTCCTTGTGGGCACATTAGTCCCTATATTGTAGGGCAGCACTGACCTATAAACACACACCCACACACACCTAATTAAAAATTTAAAAGAATATCAATTTAAAAGAATATGCACCTATTGTATCTCATATAACCTACATTTTAACATTAAATGCTAGCTGTGTTTTAATAGCTGTTATGTGTGGACAAAAATGCAATAGGCTACTGGAATATCTCATATTCTAAATGATTGCGAAATGTGTTAGCAGTAGCACATCGTCTGCCTCAAGCATAGAAAGCATATCAAATGTAAACATTCTTGATGTAAGGTGAGAATTGTTCAGGAAATTGTTTGTAATTTAAGAGCAAAAAAGAACATCCTAAAGCCTATGAGAGCTCAGTACCATAAGCCTTAGTCTCATCCTTTTGAACAGCGAGATCATTCTGGCCACTCCCTAATCCTATAGCTTCACACCTCTGCGATCCAGCAAAAAATTGGTCTCATGGGACATAGTTTACAGGAAATGTTTTGACCTTGGGTCACACATATATGCTGGCAGCTTTCATCCAGAAGTGCTCTTTTCCTTAGAGACCAAAGAAGATTCGTCCTACAGCCCCAGTGACGCGCCACAAAGGAGTAGCCTCCCAAAAGCCAGAGGAGAAAGTTAGGACACCCTTTAATTAGAGACCTCAAGACTCGGGCTGGCGAAATAATGGCGATAATAGGCTTTGTCTCTACAGAACAAGGGATTTGGAAACAACAGACTGTGCAGGGCATTCACAAAGTCCCAAAACACATTTTTGAAGGGTTCTGATCACCAAAAACTGGTCATGCATAGGGTGTCGGCTCATTACCAGTTCTCCGCCCAGTCATTATATTCTCATTAAACACTCAACAACAAATCATAAGAAGATGATCAGGTCACCCTGTAGAAAAAGTGGACAAGAAGTGTGCGGCTTTCATATACAGTGTTTTTTCAAGGGGTCAATTACAGGTTTTCTATATTCTCAGTTACTGCAGTGCCTTTTATCTGAATAGTTGCACTGTTACTATATTAAATGCCCTTGTGGTTTCGTATAACGTACACAAACTTGCATCCCCACCTCAGGAAAGAGGTAATGCAAAAACACAATCTCCCTTTACCTTTCTCTCTTTCTCGACATGCCACCATTTTTTGCATGCGTAGGTATGAACCAATTATTTCACATAGATATATATTGGTTTCCTTCCACACGTATGTAATATTTTCAATGCTTTCATTTAATTTTTTGATAAGATGGCACATGAAGCCGCTCTACAGCTATCAACAAGGGTAATAAAAAAGTAGTCTTATATCTCCATACTGAAATCAAAACACAGCGATGAAACTTAAATTACTTCATATTCACATCACCCTGTAATTACTCTAAAAAACTCAGCCTTAACGAGTCTCATGGGCAGGGGCGTCAGACTGGGGGGAAAAAGGGTACCGAGTTCCCAGGGCCCGAGGCAGGGGGGGGGGGGGGGGGGGCTTAGAAGTCAGTTTTCTATACAGACATATACATGCACTAACATTTGTATAGCATTCATGTAAAAATAAAAAAGATCCTGTGCAAAACTAAACTTGTAGTTAGGCACTGGTTTGGTATAAAAAAAGTTATTTTCATGCTGTGCAGGGCCCCACCACCCCTCTCGAATCAATGTATGGTACGACCCGCAGGTTAGGTGCTTCTGCTGAGGAGGACCTGCGGTGAATCAGTTGATGAGACAGGAGCTGGAGTGAGCCGTGTGATACTAGGAAGACAGGGGAAGAGTCATGTCTTTCCTTAAGAAAGGAAAATCAGGGGCTCAAAAACAAAAAGAAAATAAGATTAAAGAAAGGCAAATGAGGGCAAGCAGTTGCTCACTCAGTTTTTTTAAAAGAAAGGTGAGCTCCAAATGCATTATCGAGCTTTGACATTGTCTCCAGCTTGTCTCCTCTTCTGCTGCAGTTCTCCCCAGAGTCAGAAGTTTACATGTATATTTCCCTTTATTGTCAAAATCTAACACCCGCGAAAGCACAGATCGTTAGCGCCTATTTTACCACATTGCTATGCAAATTAGCTCGCGCACGCTCTTACATTAAGTACGATTGTTCTCAGTTTAATGCACATCTTAATGATTGAAAATGACTTATTTTAACGTAACGTAATTCAAAGACTGAATGTCTAGTTTGGCGGTAAGTGTACCCTGTGATTCTATAGTCTGCATTTATTTTAAACAGACAAATAATCGTCAATTAACTTGTAGGCTACACTTTAAAAAGGTATTGTGACAATAAAGGATATTTTAGCAACCATTTGAAGCCATATATATTTCAGTTTCAGACCTGCTAGACCTTTTGTCATCTCAGTAAGTAGTACTTTTGACAATAAAACAAAAATATATTAATCAGAGTGTGGCTTATTTTGTTTACATTTTAAGGGTTTTTATGATAAAAGTGCAATACCCCACCCATTGGTATCACTATTGGTACGGGGGCCCAGCAAGATGGTTTGTACCCAGGGCCCAAAATTTGGTGCTACGCCCCTGCTCATGGGCATCAGTGACGTTGCTAAAATTTACAAAACTGACCCATGTTGGGGAGGATGGGGTAAGACTCCACACAGTGGAAGTTATTTAGATATCAGTTCAGATATCAAGTTCAGAACTATAATGCATTACCTAATATTTTTCCTATAGGGAAAATAAATGAAAACATTTGCAAATATAATTGTTAATGCAGAAAATGGAAATGCTGTTATTTATATTTATCAAATATATATATATATATATATATATATATATATATATATATATATATATATATATATATTATATATAAAAATTGAGGTATCAATAATGTAAAATACTCTAATGTCCTATTTAAATATTACATAGGAAACTTTTAAAATGTGTTAAATGTATTAAAGACATATTTTATAACAATGAAGAGATCTCAGAATAGCAGCAATGCAATATATTCGGATTGAGTCATTCTACTCACTAATGATGAACAATATATTAATTGCACCTTTAAGTTTATACAACCATAGCGACTTGTAAAAAAAATTTAACGGATGATGTACAAAATTATTTTAAACATTTGGACATTGTATTGTATTGTACAATATTTATAATTATTTGTGTCAATTTTTCTCCTTCAAATAAAATAAATAAATACCAAATATAAATTATAACTCATTCATCTAATTAATCATTTTTAAATAATCAAGCTTTTTTTCCCATTGAATTATGATATAAAACGTTTACACTGATATTTATGTATATCTCTCATCAAATATATATATAGAATATATAGGAAATATCTTTTGATATTTAATAAGATAGCTATGCATTCACATAATCTGTGTTATGTGACAGAAACCTCAACTAACATCAAAACTGATTGAATAAAACTCACATATTTTTATCTTCAGATAAAATGTAAAAATTAAGAATAATAAAGCGTTTCACTAAATGTGCTAAAATGTGTCCAAGAAGACAATAGCTCCATCTCACCATAAAAGTCCCATTCATTAATCCAACAATTCTAAAGAATGACTTAAGTCTATGTTGCTGATTTGGTGTCATATAATGGTAAGGCAAAAAAAAAAGAAAAACTGTACTTCGAGTTAACACGACTTTAATTGGCTGGCATGTATTATTCTTAACTCTGCCTTCAGATGTTGAAGGTGCTTTTGTACACCTGAAAGTGCCCTGCAGGAGCTCTCTGAGTTTAGCATTAGCATTTAACATGTCGCCGAAGAACAAAGGAAAATGAAGAAGAAAGCTTTTACACAAACCTGACCTTTAAAATGTTCTTCTTTAGTTTGTGAGTGGCAATGGTGTCTGCGGTGCAGTGGCGAGCAGCTCATTATCAAGATTACTTGTGCTGTACAATAAAACTTAGTCCAAAGAGACTCATGGAATAGACAATGATGCCACATAACAAGTGTCCGGTGAGTCAGATACAAGAGGATGGCTACAGGCAAAGCCAGCTGAAAAGAACTTTACGGCCACAACGAGCATCAGCCTGGACATCTTGATGCCCGCTAATTGCAGGGAACTCTCTTTTCCTCTAGCAAAAGAAACGAACTGGAATGTGTGCTAGTCAGATCTTGGACATTGCATATCAAGTGATTGTTTGCTTTATTTTGAATATATCTGTTTAAAGTCTGAAAGGCATTTATATACACTCAATACTTTTATTGCCCTGACAGTGAGGATAATACCTTTTTTTAATTGAAACTTAACCACAAATGTGTTTCTTTTAACTCATAGGATCTCGTTTGGCATTGCCATTTCTCATTTATCTTTTATTAAGGTATCGAATAATTACAATTATTTGCTTTTAGACAACAACAAAAAATTACTATCATGACTAAAAAACAGATTTACAAAATAGCTTTCTCTCAAAATGAAGCAGGCCCCCTGAAATCAAAATTTACGTTTTATTAGCTTCTCATCACATCTTCCGTCCAATCAAATGCTCTCTAGAATCAAAAGAGTCCTGCAACTCCCGCCCCCTGCTATAAATACTACCGGTTAAAGCGACATTGACACGTCATTGAGCAATATGGGTTGGAAATGTGTGTTCGGTTGCTCAAATGCTCGAGTTTTATTCAGTTTTCTGTTGGTTAAGAATGAAATGGCTAGAATTTATTCACACCTCTACTATTAAATCCAACGAATCATCAGCGCTAGGATTCACTTCCATGGTGCTGTCAAGTACGACTTGCAGTCTGTGAGTTAAAGGGGGAGGAGCCACGAAATGTCCCGCCTTAGCTTCCCGTTTAAGTGGAAATTACATCAACACATCATACAAAGCTGCGCGTTCCAAGGCACTTCAGTGAGCCTTTAAAGAAGTCTTTATGAGTGAGTCAGCAAAAAATCTGATTAATTTAGGAATGATACAAGTGACTCCCTGTTTTAGAATATGCATATTTCCCTATAGGTGAACAACTATGTGAAATGAGTTGGAACAGGAGTGTCCATAGTCCATGGAAGTTTCTTGTATGCCTAGTCCCTTACGCAAAGAAAATATATTTCCTAATATATGAATGATCAATATATTAAATAATTTAATTGTATATTGGAAAATATACAGAATAATATATTGTTTAAATACTGTATTACAATTATGTTGAATAATACACAAGGAATTGACGCTTTCATATATTGAAAAATAATGTATGTAATTTCATATTCAGTAATACACTTTCTTACAAAAAAAGTATGTGTACTGCATGTGTATAAATATATTAAACATATTTACTCATGCAGTATATCACACATATAGAAATATATAATGTAATCATTTCCTATATTTTACATTTATATATGTTTAATATTTTCATACAGCTAGTTAACAAAAGTTTTAAACACACATGTTTGTTAGGAAAAGGGACCATCATTGTGCTGAAGAGGGCACAGCAATGCCTTTTTAAATAAAGTAATTAGTCTTAATGTTCTGCTAATAGTCAACCTAACCACAGGCTCTACTCTTCAACTTAAGACCAGAAACCCTTTTAAATTCCAAAATAATAGAACTTAAAACAGTAACACATCTCCCCCTATATTAATATTGAGCAAAACATGTGAAATATCACTTAGTTTTAACATTTACTCTCCTTTTACAGTCAGAAGCAAAACATGCTGGGAACTAGAAATATGTTGTTACTGATTGTAACTCATTCTGTGAATGTGTATATACATGTGTGTACAATACATTCCCATTTATATGGGAACATATTGTACAATATATTTACACAAGGATAAAACTCTATGAATATTACATGTAATGCTATTTTGTTTTAATTTCTAAATATTTGTATATGTATCAATATAGCCATACATGGTCAATGCATATATTGCAGTATATTGAAAATATAAGCAGTTTTCACAAACAGTACACGAAAAGTACTTCCACCAAGATTCTGAATTGCATCAGATTGACACTTTACTGTCCCATGAGGCCACAGGATAGGAGTTGTGAATGGCAGTAAAGCAACCAACTGACATCGCAAGTCAATGACAACATGGCGGATGAAGTGCTAGATTTCATTAATACTACACGCATTCATATAGAACATACTTTTTTTATGAAATAAGTTCCTCATTAAATGTAGTATCTACTCAGTCAGTATGCGATTTTTGGACACAGCTAATGTCTCTGTGAGAGTCACAGAATCATTCACTTAAACAATCAGTTCAGAAACAATGATTCAATCAGAAACGAAACACTACTTTGTTGCTCAGAAACACAAATGGTAAATTTTCCTGTGGCAACTGGCAATATTGTGTCTAACATAAAAGTAAAAAAAAAAATTCATAAAAGTTAAGATTAACTTCTTTTTCTAAATGAATGAAATCACTGATACTTTTCTACCACCATCTCTGAAACTTGCTAGTATACATTCCAGCTGTACTAATCTATATCTCGGCATAACTATCTATATACGTGAGCCCTCTTTCTGAATAAAGTTGGTCAGAAATTATCCCATATTTGCCGAACAATGTATTCCATCTGCTTAGTCCCTGAAATGCTCTAATTAGATCAGCAGCAGAAAGTGCTCCCAGCACAGGGAGAAAATTAAAATCATTAAATGAGCGGGACTCTGCCGCATATTTAGGGCACAATTCTATGTGCTGCATGACGTACTGCTGCAGCTGCAAATTGGCATAAATGACCACATTGAAGAATTGTTTATATTTATAACACGGGACATGCAATCTCTCACAGCATTTCATGTTAATACCCTTTGTTAGAACTAGCTGTGACTGTAGAGCACTGTGGATTGTTGAGGTCAGCGGTTTGTATTAGGACACAGTGGGTAATGTAAATACACGAGAAGCACCTCTGAGAGTGTCAAGGCAGTTCTAGCTCTTTTAGGAGATTAGAACCTCTGCTGATACATCAGTCCTAAACATTTAAAGGTGGCAAGCAGGCGTGACGCCTGATCTAGGATCTTTGAGCTCCCTTTGGAGAAAAGTCTTTAGAATGGGTTGGTGTTGTGGTCATGCAAGGCGATGACTCTATATTTCTTATTTAATTTAATAAGGATCTTGACATTTTTTCTATTCAGTATTCAGTTTAGTAAATAGAAATTTCTATAGAGTTTTCATGTGTCACATACGATTGTCCCAATTCCCTTGAGAAAAGGGACAAATGAGAGCGGAGTTTCTCCATAGAGAAACTCAAAAGCGAGCATTCTCCTCGCCCAAACAAATCATGAATAGCTCATGTGTGTGATCAGGTGTCAGACACTGATGAACTTCCGGAAAGCTTTCGCTGCCATATTGCCCTCAACAATTCACAAACAAACGGCTTGAAGACAAGAAAAAAGATGACGTGTACAACAGGCGCCCTTTTATACTCTGGTCGCACCAGTTGCGTCGTCATAGGCTGTCGTTGGCCAATGTTATTGTCGTTAATTGTTAATTGTACGGAACTGTCTTTGTAATATGCCTTTAACACAAACAAAAACCATGTTCTTTTATCCTGTCTTCCTACAAGAAGTGACAATTTTTGGAGGAAAACAATAACATACATAAATTTCAGTGAGTAGCAATAGATTTGATGAATTCTGTGAAGTTTTGTGGTATTAACTGGTTGGTTTCTAAAACATTGCATCATTTGACATTTTAAAATATCACACTTAAATCATGGCAAAAACACAGCAAAAAAATAATAAAATATAACAAATAAATTAAGTTGAATTGATTTAAGCAAAGGAATCAAAGGAAACCATTTTCTTTCCTCTAGCCATCAAGGTTAAAAAATTAGTTCAGATATTTGGATTCAATTTTAAGTAAAATAGTTGAAAGCTCAATGTAATACGACAATATCTTTTTATCAATAAGTGGCACCAAGATGATGCGATTAAATTTTCATGGAAATCGGAGCAATCGGAGTTTGCCAGTTAGCAAAAAGTGTTTCTGTTTTTCAATAAGCTCCATCTACTGTCAGGGAGTGAATTTGCACGTTCATCAACATACAAACATCAAGCCAAAATTTATTTATTTAAAGCGAAACTGAAACAGCATTGGGCTCACATGTCTCATTCGTCAATAATCCAAATATGTTTCCATATTTGCCATGTAACAGATTTGTTTGCTAAACTATTATTCATTATATAGCTAAACAAGTACCACACTCTCACACAACATGGACTCTTGTTTTCAGTCAGGACCATTTTTCCTTAGTTAGTTTGTTGTCATGGACACTCGTTAGTTTCAGCTGTGCACTAATCAATCATCTTATTATCCTCTCACTATTTTAGTTGAGTTATTTTAGTGTGACTTTGTCTGGTCTTGTCTATACTATGGTTGTGTTGGATCATGTAACTATGTTAGACTTAACCTGTGTAGATTATTAAAGATTAGGCTACCTATTTAATCTCATCCTCATCTTTGTGTGCGTTTACACAACCTGATTGTGACAGAAGACTAGACCTAAGAAAAGACAAGTGGCGTGTTTGTTAAAGAGTTTTTTGTTTGATTTTCTTTGAGTATGTGTTTCTTGGTTTCTTTCTGCAATATGGATCACCTTGGAACAGTCAAACTGTTATGCCTTGAGCAGAAGTTCCGCTCCATCGAGGAGCATTTGGAGAATTCCTCAGCCTCATGCCAGCTACATCTTTCCCGGACAACTGCCTCTGCAGCTTCCTGCATTCCGGCCTCAACACCGCCACCAGAGGGCAACTGTCCGGGGAAGCCCCCTGAGAGAGAGCTTCACCAGATACGCAGAGTGGGTGCTGATGTCCTGTGATTCGCCGGTCACAGTGGACATTGTCGACGACAACACCAGCCCCACTAACTACACAGTAGCCAGACAACAACACCCAGACTGCGAGGATTGGCAGGCTGACCCCACCGCAGGCAACAAGAGCTACTCCGCTGTGATGTGCAAGCCAGCGCTTACAAGAGCGACCGAGCTGAACATCGCCACAGAGCCCAAGCACCACGTGCTTGACCAGGTGTCTGAGCCAGCAGCTTCATCCATTGGTGAGGGAGTGCTAGTGGAATATGAGGGTATGGAAGGGAGCCCCACCCACCGTCCCCCCACTGAGAGTGAGTGTTTGGCAAGCACATGGGAAAACATTTTTGATTTTGGAGAGGTTAACTTTCTGCCCAGTTTTCTACCATCTGAATCTGTCTGTTACGTTTCCAATTCTCTAGTCCCACCAACCTCCCTCTCCCACCACCTCTCCAAAAGTTTTTGAGACTTCATTTTTTGTCTGATTTTTGCATCACTCTCCAAGCTCCTCTTCAGTCCCCAGCCCCACCTGCCACACAGTCATCGCTGCCTCCCATCAGCCCTTCAGTTTCACCTCAGCCCCGACTCAGTGGCATTGATCCAGCTTGGGACTGCTGGGAGCCATCTCTTCTTGGATGTGGGAAGCCCGTGGCCTCTGTGTGCTCCACTCCTCCTCAACCCGTCGCCCTGGCTCCTGCACCTGCGCTCCTCCCTCCCTCCATGTTAGCAGTGACCATTGGCCATTCACCCTTGCCAGACTCCATCAGCACATCGGCTTCACCTGGGTCGGGCATCCCTACACCTATACAGCGGACTTGCTGGCCGGTTGTTTCTCCCTCAGCCCTCCACCCCTTCAACTTCGGCCAGCTCCTCCCTCCCTCAGGCTCCGTCTCCGCCCTCAGTCACTTCAGCTCGACTTCAGTCCTTCGGATCCCAGCCACCATCTCAGGGGGTCGTCACTGCAATGAAGTCTCGGCCGCCTAGATCAAATCGCGGACCCCTTTGTTACATCAACTCTCCGGCTGTGCGGTGGGCTCCTTCCTCCATGACATCACCTCCGGTCGTCCCCATGGTGGCACGATCAGGTTAGTGACATCTCCATGGCTCCTCCCTCCTGCAACGCCGCCATGAGGCGCAGTCTCAGCTGTGGCCTGGGTCAGTAACCATCTTCCTCTGCTCAAGGCTCCTCTATGGCGTTTACCACCATCTGCTCCACCCTTTTGTATTCCACCTCCTCCTGGTCAGCTGTCCAACTCCAGAACCTCTTCCTGTGTCCTCTGCCTATTTTGCCAACCCTTTGCCGTCTCCACATCCTCTTTGCCTCTTTGTCACCATGACGCGAGGACGTGCCTTCCAGGACGGGACGTTCTGTCACACTCTCACACAACATGGACTCTTGTTTTCAGTCAGTACCGTTTTTCCTTAGTTCGTTTTTTGTCATGGACACTTCAGCTGTGCACTAATCAATCATCTCATTATCCTGTCACTATTTAAGTTCAGTTCTGTTTGTGTGACTTTGTCTGGTCACGTCTTTGCTATGGTTGTGTTGGATCATGTAACTATGTTGGACTTAACCTGTGTGGATTATTAAAGATTAACTATTTACTAGGGCTGACTTCTAATAGTCGAGGATTCGACGATTCGATTCGGAGAGGTCTGATTCGACTATGAACCTCATAGTCGAATAGTAGGGGGTCTGTTCACATATCGCGTCTTTTGCGCGCTCAGGTTCGTTATTTCAAAATAGGCGCGCGGTATGCAACAAATGAGCAGCAGCACACTACATGCCTGTAACGTCTGGATCACATTTGTTAGCATTTACAGATTTATTGACTCACAATGGCTTCTAAAAAATCATCAAAAGTGTGGGAGTATTTCGAGAAGGTTAAAGATGACCCAAAGAAAGTTAATTGCAAGTTGTGCCAGCAGCTTCTTTCAAAATCACACGACGACAACCAACATGGCTCATTTGAAACGGGTAAGGCTTGTTAACTTTACAAACAAAAAACAAACACACAGTTATACCACTCTTTTGTCAATACAGACATAAACCCTGTATTATTATTATAATTTTGGGGGAAGACGCGTGCGTATTAATAAGTAGCCTAGCACACACACGCAAGGTCTCTCGCGTTCTCCCTCTGCCCTGCGCGCGTGTAATTAATGCGGACTCTAGCACACACACGCAAGGTCTCTCGTGTTCTCTCCCTCCCTCTGTCTTGCGCGTATTCAACGAAACCTATAATATATAAAAATACATACATGTTAACGGTGAAATACGGGACAAATCATGATTTTTTTCATAATAGCCTAAGTCGGGACACTAGAATTAGAGTTGAAATATGTCCCGGGAAAAACGGGACGTCTGGTGACCCTACCTATGTGTGATGATATGTTTTGTTCATCTGGCTTTAAATGAATAAAAGGTATTTGTTACACACCATGTTTTTCTTTTAAATTTTTTTTTAGCTATTTTGTTTTAAATGGAAAAAAATCTAGCTGCTATCTAAAAAAAAAAAAAAAAAAAAAAAGGTTCGACTAGTCGACTATGGCAAAATCTAACGAATCAGATTCGACTATGAAAATCCTTAGTCGAAAACAGCCCTACTATTTACTCTCATCTTCATCTTCGTGTGTGTTTACACAACCTGATCGTGACAAGTCTTTGTACTCCACTCGTGTTCCAATATCCACGTAAAACAGCATCATAAGCTGGACGATTATGACTGGATAGATATCACTCGTATAACCGGCTGCGAGCGAACTCACATCTCTCACACCACCATGGCAAATCTAATCCAGTAGCTCATCGTACGCAGAGCATGCGGGCTGTGAAGACTCAGAGACATCATCATCTTCATCAGACATATATCCTGGTCTTCTTAGCTTTAAGCCAGGAGCACACTGACTCGCTGCCGGATCAGAAGATGTGAGCGATAACACATTCTCATCCAGCAGCTTGCCCTCATCGGCTACCAAAGAATGAGAAAGTTCCATACCTTTCTCGAATTCCTCCATCTATAAACCCCATGATCCTAGTTTCCTCCTCGCTTCAGCCGAAGTAGGTCCTGGTCCGTGGGGCACATACAATTCCCAATTCCCTTGAGAAAAGGGACAAATGAGAGCGGAGTTTCTCCATAGAGAAACTCAAAAGCGAGCATTCTCTTCGCCCAAAACAAATCATGCATAGCTCATGTGTGTGATCAGGTGTCAGACACTGCTGACACGGATGAACGAACTTCCGGAAAGCTTTTGCTGCCATACTGCCTTCAACAATTCACAAACAAACGGCTTAAAGACAAGAAAGAAGATGACGTGTACAACAGGTGCCCTTTTATACTCTGGTCGCACCAGTTGTGTCGTCATAGGTTGTCGCTGGCCAATGTTATTGTCGTGTTTTGACCCATGCCTCAGACAAAGGTCATGCTGGAGGCATTCCCCATTAGCATCCTTGGAAGCAGTACGAGTTCCCAAGGGAACCGTTAAGTTTTAAATAAATGAGTCAAATCGAGGCGCGAGTAATTAATTAGATATTTTAAATAACCAACAAGAGCATGAAATGTTTTGTAACCATTTGCAGACAGTATGTTTGAGCCGTGCATCTTGCAGCCTCACAATCACTATAGTTTGTATATGTAACAATGTTCGTTGTTATGGGAAGAAGGAGGCGGGAACCGGCGAACATTCAACAACTTTTAATAAAAATAAAACAAATACAAAATAAAAGTAAGTGCCAGCAGCCCCTCACAGACGACTGCTGGCACATAATAAAATTTCTTAGACAGGTTATTCAATTTAAATTAAAAACACCAGTTCAGCTAAGTCTGGAGGCTACTTGCTTGTCCTTTGCGTTGCTTTTGGGGGTTCCCCTTCCTCGGGTCTGAGGGGTTTCCCGGCCGGGTCCGTGTGGTTGTCTTGGAAGTGCCTGGATGGAAGTTTCTGAACTGCCGGTAACGGGTGAATGGCA
The DNA here is from genome assembly GCA_036326025.1 of Chrosomus eos. Lineage (NCBI taxonomy): Eukaryota > Metazoa > Chordata > Actinopteri > Cypriniformes > Leuciscidae > Chrosomus > Chrosomus eos. Next base: position 24,307,897 of record CM070828.1, on the reverse strand, counting down.
GGCGAACAAGAGTCTTTACAGTTCGAAGCGCGTTGCAGGAGAGACGTGTAAACGAACTTTACAGCAAACTTAACTTTGAACCGAGACTTTCACGAAAAAGAAAATAAAGGAAGAAATGAAAGTAAGACGAGTTTGATGGCTTGAATAAGCTGTTTTAACCCCAATCTTGCTGGGTTAGTTGTCTGCTGGTCTAATTTGGTCTGGTCAATGTAGAAGCGTGTGAACACGCTCTTTGTTGTTTACAGAGAGAAGCACGAACAGGAACACTCTCTTGCTGTTGCTCGAGAGAGGCACAAACTTAATTCAACACCGAACCGAACTGCTCTCTGAACCGAACTGAACCGAAAACTGAACTGTGAACTGAACTGAACTGAGCTGCTTTGTTCGGGTCTTTAACTTAAAGTTAGTCCAACCTCTTTTGGAGAATTCTGACCAATGAGACAATGGCATCATTTTAGGAGGTGACTCTATTTTCTTCTTATCGTAAATCATGCGTTATCTGTGATCTCCTTGCTTTCCAGCACTAAGCAGAGAGAACAAGAGGCCACAGTTTAGACATTATTACTATTAAAAGAACACCAAACATTTTGCACAGATTTCAAACAAGCCATCTTATGAATTAAGGGCATACGATTATTTTGATTGGAAGCACGATACTCTTTCATTCATACACACAGTTATAATCACAATTACATGATTTATATGGAATCTAAGATTTATATGTAATCTAAGCATAGTACAAACATGAATTGTTGGAACAACAAGAATTATGATGTTTGATTATAAGTCCACTGAGCATTGTTCTGTGTGAGTTTTAATATGCTTGATATGTAAAGTCTCATGGTTTGAGAGATTTCAGCTCTGGGTCCTTCAGAGGCATTTATGACTACGGCGGTCTGTTTTACATCTGTTGTCCTGGGATCGAACACCTCGGTCGTTATCTTAGTGGGTCCATCTCTGAACCAATCGGTGTTTTCCAAACTATCTAACGTTGTCAACATTCATCCAGTTGAGCACATCACTTTGGGGCCAGCAGGGTCATAAAGTCCTTTCTGAGGGGGTCTATTGTTGACTGGGGATCTTTTATGGCTGAATTAGTGATTGAGTTCTGTTTGGATGAATCAAATGGAAGATTCATTTGTGTTTGGTTCACCCTCAAACTCTACACATATTTTAATGCTGCAAAATATCACTATAATAGTCCAAATACTTGTCCTGCCATCTCGTAGTTTTATGGTAGGATAGCCCGGGATGCTTTTCAGATGCTCCTGCATAGAAGTTGGGCTGCTGTGGTATGACAAGTCTAAGTCAATAGCTCAGCAGTGTAGAATTTTATACCTTTCAAGGGGGAGGGATTTACATAGAGGTGGAGAGACTCGGAACAAAGCATGCAAATGAGTTACAGAAGTCAGCCCGTTCCCAGAATTTTCCCAGCCCTAATCTCATCAGCAAAACAGTGTCATTCAAATGCATAGATGCTAATCAAATCAGCCTAACTATTCAATGACTGGGACAGGGGGCTCCAAGAGACATTTAAGACAAAGGGTGAGAGTTTTAGTAATCTGACTCATTTAACTTACAATAGAGAGAATAGGACTGGCAGGAATCTCTTGCTGGGAACTCTGTTTAACAGCTGATATCATCATCATAACCTTAAATGCTCAATTCAACTTTCTCAGTTTATATGCGATTGTATTGGAACCTAGATTTAATATTTTATATAAATTTGTAGTTCAACATACAGTGCTTGGCCCCTAAATACAGCTGCAAGCAGCAATGAAGGGGCCAAGCACAAAGAAGGCATGATAAGTCATGACAGCATGGCTGGGAGAATCAGACCAACTGCAACAATGAGTAATTTGTTTCTAGCCCTTACTGTTCAAAAGTTATTAGCATAAACGTAAGTGAAACTTTGGACAGTTGGTCGCGCAAGAGTCTCTAACTTTCCTGCAAGCAGTTCTATGGGCTGCCAGCCCGTACCGTAAAGGTGCCAGAGTTTCTGGTTTCTAATTAGAAGTTTTTCTTTCTCTTTCATTAAAACCAAAGAAGTTAATCAGTTATTGTATATCAAGAGCAGGGACACGTTTGTGAGCATTTTGCTTTGTGATTTCACCGGAATGAATAAAGAGTCTCCGCAAACAGCCTTAAGCGATAGATTGAAGCGCTCGTTTGTGTGAAGACTGTGCACGAGTGCCCAGAGAACATTGTTGCCTTCCGCCACTGATAACAGCTGCAATGAGCACACACAGTGTGATTTTTAAACAACAACACATGCATTCCAGCACCAGAACACCTCTTATTTAACACAAACAAATGAGTTGTTAATCAACAGGAGATGTTTCTTTTGTATAAGGTACATCCGTGCCGCAAGATGTTTCAAAAAGTGGAGGGGATAATATTGACGCTGGTAAAAAGTTGTGGGGACATGTCCCATCCGCAAATTATGCCTATGGCTGCCACTGACTTCCAGAGCAGAATAACAAGAATACTACTAACGATTACAATAGGTGTCCATATTCTGATTCCAATAAGAACACTAACAGATACAATAGGTGCATACGGTGCTTGGCTGCTATTAATTGAGTTCACTGGTATTCAAAAGGTTTAAGCTTTAACTTGATGTTTGTAGTAGTAGAATCCCAGTGATTTCCAAACATGTGTCTCTTCATTTCATGGCTACATTTTATTTTTGTAACAGGCCCTTCTTAACTGTTACTCTTGTACAGACGTGTAATATTAGTAAGGCAGTGCTGTGTTTTGTTCACACACAATGGTGATTGGTCCTGAGTACAGTGGAAAGTCAAGGCTATTTAATATGAATGTTTTCTTTGAAGCTGCATGCAGATCCAGCAAATGGACCAAGTCCTGCCAGGAGCTGAACTAGAGATGCATCAAACAGCCATGCATTATCCACGCTACTGTTACATAATCCAAAGACTAATGCAGAGTGCAAGCACCAGTTTTGGAGCAGTTCACTGGGTTGTGCACTATTCAGATTTGACAGGAGACTTTTAAATTCAGTTCCTGTATTTGAAGAAGAATTTATATTTACGTTTGTTATATATTTTATTGACCATAATGGAAGAACACTTAATTTCTCAGAATGCTCTAATACCCATAAATCTTCAAAATGGAGCCAAACAACATTAAGCAGCTTACAAAATGGAAACATCATTTTTTGTCACAGAACTTGTGTTGGACTAATGAAATTCCTTCTGCTGTGCAACTGTGTTGTATTTCTTTGAATTGCAGTTCCATGAAGTCATTTTCCACTCATTTGAATTCATATACCAATTCAATTTCTAACTCATGAATAGAAAGGGAGCCCCTGAAATCCTGAATTTTGCTCGAACCCCATGTCATCGCATCACAAATTAATCTTCCTAATTACTGCTAATTAAGTGAAATATTTAAAACCCATGCATTGTGCCTCCAAAGATAATTTGGATACATGATGATTTACAAATGAGTGCAAATTGTGTGCATTGTGAAATGTAAGAGATGTTAGTTTAACATTTGCATAAAAAGTTTGGAATGCTAATGGTAATTAATTATTTGAGATGTCACCTTTTTGAGGAAGTGATCAAATGTGGCAGACATTTTTACTCGTCAAGGAAACTATTCAGCACCACTGATACCAGGCACTTGTGAGATTATTTACATTGTAAGCTGCCGACTGCCGTAATAGCAGCATTACTATACACACACTAGTATAGTGTAGAATTTAGTTTAATTGTGTCAATTAATTTTCTAGCAGCAACAATTTTTCAAATGTGTTAGTAAATACTTTAATCATGAATGATGGCTGTTCTTGTGAACTTTGTTTTTGATTTAAAAAATCATTTAAAATGTATCATGGTTTCCTCTAAAATATGAAGCACAAAGTTTTCAACATTGATAATATTAAGAAATGTCTAGCATATTAGAATGATTTTTGAAGGATCATGTGACATTGAAGACTGGAGTAATGGCTACTGAAAATTAAGCTTTGCCACCAGATTTTCGAATACAGCGATATCACAAAAGCATTCAGAATTAAATTTCCATTACATTCTCTAAACTCTAAGCTCAAATGTCACAACTGTTTGCTTTAACAATAGAACTCTATTGCATGTCTGCAAAACGTAGTAACTTGCCCAATTCCTGCTTCAAAACCTAGTTATTGTGTAGAAAATTGGCCAATGACACCAAAATGAAGTGTTTTTGTCATCGTGTGAGTCACACTGATCAAAATGCTTAGATATTTTTTCACCATGGAAATATTTGATTTCATGTTTCTTTTCTACTTTTTATTTGACAGTAACTGCTTTCTATACAAGATGTCAGTTTTGTCTGAGCATTTTAAATACAGATTCACGGAGTAGGTTAAAATTCACTTGCAAAATTCAATACTGTAGTACACAAAAAGAAAATGAACATTGCAGAAATGTGATATTGTAAACTTCTACACATTTCAGTTATGTAAACTTCTACAAAATAATGTCTGTAAATAATGTATTATACGTATGACCAAGCTGTTTCAAGTTTGATGTCCTTGTCAAATGTGGTGATATCGTCAGCAAACTCCATAACATACTGTGGACTTACAAACATTCATGTATAAATTTATGGAATAATATGCTAACAGATTTTATATGAATGAATGCAGTGAAGGTCACACGATAAGAATTTTAGTATTTGAAGAGTGACTTCATGAGAATCAACTATCATCTGTCAACAAGCTATTGTGCAATGTGGCATGTACTTTTTGACATTGCCAAACTAAGCAATTTGCTTAAACATAGAAGTTTTGGCAAAGGGCATAGATGACAAAAAAAATCATAGACAAAAACCACTTTAGATGCTACATTTTTAATAAAACTTCATTTATCAGTCTGAGTCAACTAATATGTTTTTTTTTTCGTCTCCTTTTAATAGCATTTAGTTCTCTGGAGAGATGTCTCAGCAGGTCACGTACACACAATGGCACTGGACACAATCACAGGGTAGAGTGAATGAATTGAGAATTGAGCACTTCTTGTTTTAAGAATGACGACAGTGATTCAGAGAAAGAGATTACTTTTCTTATCTCTAATGGCAGAGCCATGCTAGATTAGACCATAAGGGAATACATTTTATCAAAAAAAGATGGCTGGAAAGTTTTACGGTGTAAATTGTGTTTTTTTTTATTTTTATTGAATTAGATTTTGCAAAGATGCATTTCATCTTTATGAAATCTATTGCTGACGTCACCACACAAAACTAGGATTTGAAATGTAGAGGTGGATGATGTTTTATTTGAGTGTTCAAATTGCTCGTTGACCAGATCAGTATTTTTGGGGGGGTTTTGCAGCAATGCATGAGACTTTAGCAATGGATGTTTCACCATTGATCATGTTTTAAAAGATTAATTGATTTTCAAAAAAAATCTGTAATTTTTATTTTTACAGTTATTGGAATTTAATTAGTAATTTATTGTTTTTATTTAGAAAAGCAGTTTTTTCCCAAGATAAACTTTGAATGTTGGCTTGACAAAGCCTTATTTGAAAGTGTTGAAAAAAAGTTTAAAATGCCTTGATGTTTGAAGCATTATCGGCCTTACAGAACAATAGATAGATTAAATAATAGAATGATAGATAGGCCATGTTTGTCACGTTTTGATGTGTTCTGTTATTGTTTTGAGATCTTGGTTTCCCCTGTCTTTGTGGTTTTTGGTTTAGTCCTGTTAAGTTTTCCCGCTCCTCGTTTGTGTTCAGTTTCATCACCTGTGTTCTGTTAATTATCCAATTATTCCTTGTATATTTAAGCCCTGTGTTTTCCCTGAGTGTTTGTCGATCGTCGTCCTCGTATGGTTGTGTGTCTTCTGATTTCCTGGAGTTTTGTTTCTGTTTAAGTTTGGAAAGTTTTCATTTTGTTATTAAAACATTTATATTGAAGCTTTCGTGTCCTCGTCTTCAGCACCTGCACAAACCCTGACAGAACGATCGACCATAACAAAATAAAATGGAGAGCTGGAAGCAGGCCTTCGTAGGAACCCGGATGGCCATATTTCGTGGGACCCGTGGAGGTCGTAGTAGGGGATGTGACCGAGTTCAGGTGGTCCCGAGTCCAGTATGGCCTGAGCCCATTGCATGCACGCCAGAGCCTGACCCGTTTGCCGACCTTCCTGAGCTTCTTCCCCAGAGCCTTCACCGCTGGTCCTGTCCAGCCCAGTCAAGCCTTCGCCGCTGGTCCCGTCCAGCCCAGTTGAGCCTTTGACCGTCACCTGCCCGCCAGAGCCTGAGCCCGTCGCCTGCCCGCCAGAGCCTGAGCCTGTCGCCTGCCCGCCAGAACCTGAGCCCAGCCCCAAGCTCCCCGAAATGCTGGTTCCGTCCAGTTCCGAGTCCCCTGATGTGCTGGTCCCGTCCAGTTCCGAGTCCCCTGATGTGCTGGCCCCGTCCAGTTCCGAGTCCCATGAAGCGGCAGAGCCAGAGCCAGAGCCCATTGACCCAGACCCAAAGCCAGAGCCCATTGACCCAGAGCCAGAGCCCGTTGACCCAGAGCCAGAGCCAGAGCCCGTTGACCCAGAGCCAGAGCCCGTTGACCCAGAGCCAGAGCCCGTTGACCCAGAGCCAGAGCCCGTTGACCCAGACCCAGAGCCCGTTGACCCAGAGCCAGAGCCCGTTGACCCAGCGCCAGAGCCAGAGCCCGTTGACCCAGAGCCAGAGCCAGAGCCCGTTGACCCAGAGCCAGAGCCCGTTGACCCAGAGCCAGAGCCCGTTGACCCAGAGCCAGAGCCCGTTGACCCAGAGCCAGAGCCCGTTGACCCAGACCCAGAGCCCGTTGACCCAGAGCCAGAGCCCGTTGACCCAGCGCCAGAGCCAGAGCCCGTTGACCCAGCGCCAGAGCCAGAGCCCGTTGACCCAGCGCCAGAGCCAGAGCCCGTTGACCCAGCGCCAGACCCAGAGCCCGTTGACCCAGACCCAGAGCCCGTTGACCCAGACCCAGAGCCCGTTGACCCAGAACCCGTTGACCCAGCGCCCGTTGATGTCAAGTCAGTTCCCGATCATGAGCCTGTCCTCCCCAAGAAAATTTTGGGGGGGCGCCATACGCCTTCGCCGTGGCCGGCCAAAGATCCACGGAGGCCCGAAAAGATAACACCGCCATGGCCACCTGAAGGGTCTATACCGCCATGGCCACCCGAAGGGTCTTCACCGCCGTGGCCACCTGAAGGGTCTGCACCGCCATGGCCACCTGAAGGGTCTGCACCGCCATGGCCACCTGAAGGGTCTGCACCGCCATGGCCACCTGAAGGGTCTGCACCGCCATGGCCACCTGAAGGGTCTGCACCGCCATGGCCACCTGAAGGGTCTGCACCGCCATGGCCACCTGAAGGGTCTGCACCGCCATGGCCACCTGAAGGGTCTTCACCACCACGGCCACCTGAAGGGTCTTCACCGCCGTGGCCACCTGAAGAGCCAGCACCGCCCTGGACGCCCGAGGGTCCCCACAGCTCCGCCTTGGACGCCCGAGGGTCACACAGCACCGCCCTGGACGCCCGAGGGTCCCACAGCTCCGCCTTGGCCACGCCCACAGCCTGCACCGTTGTGGCCACGCCCACAGCCTGCACCGTCGTGCCCACGCCCACAGCCTGCACCGCCGTGGCCACGCCCACAGCCTGCTCCGCCCTGGAGGCTTCCTGGACCTGCACCATGCCCTCGTCAGCCTCCAGGGCGCCCACCCTCCCACCCCTTTGGATGTTATACGGCGCGAGGACGCGCCTTCGGGGAGGGGGGAGGTACTGTCACGTTTTGATGTGTTCTGTTATTGTTTTGAGATCTTGGTTTCCCCTGTCTTTGTGGTTTTTGGTTTAGTCCTGTTAAGTTTTCCCGCTCCTCGTTTGTGTTCAGTTTCATCACCTGTGTTCTGTTAATTATCCAATTATTCCTTGTATCTTTAAGCCCTGTGTTTTCCCTGAGTGTTTGTCGATCGTCGTCCTCGTATGGTTGTGTGTCTTCTGATTTCCTGGAGTTTTGTTTCTGTTTAAGTTTGGAAAGTTTTCATTTTGTTATTAAAACATTTATATTGAAGCTTTCGTGTCCTCGTCTTCAGCACCTGCACAAACCCTGACAATGTTATGTATTTGTATTTGAGAGTTTAACAAACAGTCATGCTTAAAAGTTTAATGTTAATTGATAATTTTAACAATATATGGGATCATACAAAATGCTTGTTATTTTTTTATTTAGAACTTTCCTGAATACGATATTTTACATAAAAGATGTTTAAATATAGTCCACAAGACAAGAATATATATATATATATATATACTGTATATGTTAAAAAAAACTTGTTCAAAAGTTTACATATCCTTAATTCTTGTTGTTACCTGGATGATCAACGACTGTTTTTTAGTTTTGTGATAATTGTTCTTGAGTCCCTTGTTTGTCCTGAACAGTTAAACTGCTCAATGTTCTTCAGAAAAATCCTTCAGGTCCTGCAAAATCTTCAGTTTTTAAGCATCTTTTGCAGATTTGATTTGAGGACAATTGATGGACTCAAACACAACTATTAAAAAAAGGTTCAAACATTCACTGATGCAAGAAAAAACAATGCATTAAGAGCCAGGGGGTGAAAACTTTTGAACAGGTTCACTTATTTTGTTTTGTTTTTAAAAAGTATTACTGCCCTTCGGAAGCAACACAAGACACTTACATGTTTTCAGGAAGACAAATTAAGTACAATTTACCTTGACCTTCTAATTCAAAAGTTTTCACCCCCGGCTCTATCGTGAGTAAAATTGATCCAAAAAAAGAAAAAAACTAATTACTTCTTGTGGCCTGCGTATTCACAACAAGTACAAATAGCAATGCAGATTAAGACTAGGTGATTTCCTAGGCAGATATTGACTTGGGGGGTGGAGCACAGGCGAAGCACTGCTACTTGGGCGCAGAGATATCACGCAAATTAGGTAGCTATGTCACACAAGCGGGCACGCTCATCTTGATCTGACACGTTAAGCCTGGTCATCGATGGCAGTACCTTGTCCCACTCACCACAGCACAGACACTCTATTTCAGTCAGCATAGGTTGGCAAATTCCCCCACACTCACATCACCAGTTCGTGTTGGCTCTCATCCTCACGTCCTCAGGCTGTTGAGCAATTGCAACCTCCTCCTCCTGTCGTTCTATTTCCAAAGCACGCAGCTCCTCTTCTGTAAACTCTGGTTTGTAGGTATGGTTCTGGATCTTGACTGAGAAGTCACCCTCTTCATCTCTCACAAAATCTGCCATGTTCATCGCCATTCACTATGTCTACTATAGGAAAAATAGCCAGGCAGCTAATATTCACGCCGGTATGTTGACCGAAGTTGGGGGATTTCAGGTATTGCGTTATATCTCTGTGCCCAAGTAGCAGTACTTCGCCTGTGCTTCACCCCAATATAATCCCAAGCCGATTTCTGCCTAGGAAATTGCCTAGTCTAAATCTGCATTGCTATTTGTACTCATTGTGAATACGCAGGCCTCAATAAGTAATTCATTTACTTATTTATTTTTGGTCACTTTTACTCACGAAATGCTATCCGACAACAAAGGATTCCATTCATTATGTTAAGCTAAGCTAGCGGTGGCATTGCCAGACTAAGACAATGCATGCACTGAGACAAAAATGCGTTAGCCCACCTATCTAAATGTAGGGGAGACGGTGCATAACCCCTATTTCAAAAAACAGTGGCGTGTTCCTTAATCCATCATGTTTCCTTCTGGAGCATCAGTGAATGTTTGAACCTTTTTTAATAGTTGTGTTTGAGTCCCTCAATTATCCTCAGTGTGAAAAGATGGATTTTAAAAGCATACTGTCACTGCTGGAAAGCATATTCTTTTGCATATTCTTCAAATATGGAAAAGATGCTGGAAAATTGAAGAATTTGCAGATTTTTTTTTAACTGCTCAGGACAAAAAAGGGACTCAAGAACAACTATTTACAAAACAAAAAAAAACAGACGTGGAGTATCCACGTAACGACACACAGTATTAAGAGGGATCTTAATCAACCCCAATTAATCAATCTCAATTAATCAAGGGTATGTAAACTTTTGAACAGTGTCATTTGTATAAATACAGCTATTTTTTGTCTTGTAGACTTATTATGTAAACATCTTTTATGTAAAATATGTTATCCAGGACAGTACTAAATTAAAAAATAAAATGCATTTTGTATGATCCCTCTTATTTTGTTAAAATAATTACTGTAAAATTTTACAGATTCTGCAATGTGTATGTACTAAACATTTGAGCACAACTGTAAGTGTATGTAAACTTATAAACATAGTCATTTGTATAACTACAGCTATTTTTTGTCTTGTAGACTATGTAAACATCTTTTATGTAAAATCCCTCTTATTTTGTTAAAATAATTACTGTAACATTTACAGATTCTGCAATGTGTATAAACATTTGAGCACAACTGTAAGTGTTCTCAATTGAATAAATTCACTGGACACTGCATTTACGAGTTTAGCCAAGCCGAACAGAGCTGTCCAACTCAATTTAACCCATTATGTAACTTGTCCTTGGAGCAATTGGGTGCCTTCTTCTTCCCCAGGGGAGGCAGTGGTTGAATCCTTAAGTGACTAACTGTTCAGACTGGCCATATGTCTCTGTCTCTGTAGTTCAGATAAAAGCAGTTGACAACAGCCACCATTATCACTTGCATGACTGTGGTGGCACTCCATCCCGCAAAGTAAAACCCAGGGTGACGTGAGAAAGAAAATACTGTCATTCCGTACAGCTGTTTCATGTGTGGCTTTAGGCAGTGTTTCCTTTTGCTGTGTTGTTGACACTCAGTGTGATCATATTAATCTTTTAGAATATAAATCTTTGAGGCTTTAAGCACCGTAGGACGAATAGTACTTGGAATATCTAAATTTTCTGTCCTGACACAAGGCATTGTTGATTTCACTGTTGTAGGGGAAAGACTCTAGGGCTGCAGATAAGACCGTTGCCATGGTCCTGAAGGAGATACCCAATAAGGCGTCCTCAGAAGGCAAACCCCTCCTCACGGTGACAAACAAGGTGGGCAGAACTACTGCAGCTACCGCAATAGTGAAATGATGATGATAACCAATGGCAAGGCTTTGACCATCACATGTCTAACCTCTACCATTTAGCCTAAATAAAAACTGCCATCATAAATGTCTTACTGACAACACAACAGCTAACACTGGCTTTTTTTTATTTCAGAGCAGCTCTGTGGGGTACAAAATTGAGGCAAGGCTTGTCACTGGCAATAGAATGGGGACAATAGAAATTATAATTTTAGATGGACACGTGGGGCACATACATTTAAATCGTAGCCTTACAGTATGTTTAGTGATGGTCAAGGAGTTTACACCACAAGCACAATATAGATCACATATTTAAGCTGTAAAAATATAGGGAAAGACTTCACCACATGCTTCTAAATTGTAATACCCTAATAAGCAGTTCAATTTGATATATTTAATGTTATTGTACAAATATTTTACAAAGCAATGCACAATATATCAGTAATGTATCAGACTATATTTTAATTGTGCATCATTTCCATCTATATTTCCCACACATTTTGATTACCATTGCAGTCATCAAACCACTAATAATGTTCCAAATCCCAAACGACCATCCATTTTTCATGTTGCACTTTATGTTATCATGTCTAAATTCACTTCACTTAACAATCATTTCCAATTATTTATTTGATGCTGGAACCTTTCTGGCAAAATACATTTCCTTGCTCTTTAGTGGTTGATATGAGTAGCGTCGTAGCTTTATTGCTCATCTTGTTGTTGCCTGTGTGGTTTGTGGCTCATTCAGTGTTTAAATCTTTTAGTTGGCATGTGTAACTGTCATCTGTGTAGTATAAGTCTGTGTGTTGTATTGATGCCATACAGATTCAAAACAATTCAATAACAATTGCACCAAACTAAGCCTTTTGTAGCACTAAAATGATTGGCATCCGCTCTTGCTTCACCAGTCACTAAATGACAGATCATTCAAATATACCTTTGCAAAGCATTTAGTGGTTCGTTTTGTAATCAGTCGAGAATCAATAGACCAGTGACCTGAAGTCAACTGCACTCCTTTGCTTTGTCCATAATAGCGTGAAGGTTAGTTCATTTTCAAATCAAGTGAGATCGAACATGGCATGTGAAGCACAGCATCGTTCCTCTGTGTAAAGTCTTGTCAATACTGATGCCAGAGTGTTATCAGATCAATACTGACCTATTTAACACAATGTGGAACCTGTAGTAACTTCAGTCTTGTAAAACAACTAATGGTCCGAATGAAAAGTGGATTTCATCGGCAAAGTTTATTTGGATGCATGCATGTCATTCGGTTATATTAGGGTATTTATACATATTATTTTAAAAAAGCCTGAATAATGTTCTGTTGAGAAATTATCACTTCTTATACTCTGTGTCCCTAACCAATTTAATACTGTGTATTAAACACCTGCCGTCACTTCAAGAAAATTGCAGAACTTACCGGCTAGACTCTTTATCTGAAGAGAAAGATTTTATAATTAGCCAAAACACACTGAATGACGTATAATTGAAAGCATGTCTTTTTTTACTTGATTGAAAGCACTTTGTCATTGCGAGAACCAGGCGTCCTTATTTAAACTTTTTAATGTTTTTCTTTAAAATATTTGACCAAATGAACAACCATGCTGGTGTTGCATAAACATTTTTGGTTTAAATATTATATTAATTATACAGTTAATTATACAGGCCTCACACACAATTTATCACTCGAGATAAAATAGTATAGGCTTTTCACAAGGTATGACTTTTACAGCAAAATACCTCTGAAAATCATTTATTCATACATAATGCAGTTGTGTACATTCATAACACTAATAATTGCCTCACATGAGCTTTTACCTCCCTCAGCTAACCTCCCTAACTCTCCCCCCTAAGACTCCCACAACAATATCTTGGAGTTACCACCAGGAGCTAAGCCCACGTGACACAATTAGTTGAAGTTTTCCATGACATAATTCAGGATAAGTCCTCTGAATGCTTGTGTTTTGATAAAGCATATAGCGGAGAAGAATTGAGGGGAGGTGGGGGGGGGGTGTTAATTTTATAAAGAGAAGAAGTCCATCAACATTATTTTTCTTACATTCCAGCTAGTGAGTTTATTCTATTTTACAATACAATACAAAATGGTACATAAATTCAAAGGGGGGCGGGGGCAGGGGGGGGGGGGGGGGGTGGCGGTGCGCTACAAAGTTATCATATTACTTAACAACCTCTAAACATTTAGCTAATGTAAGGTGTCATTTTAAAGCTTAGATGTGATCTGTAAAATTATCGTACATAACAGGTAGAATTGTGTCATATATCATTGAATGGTCTCAACTAGCTATTTGTTTCAGTTTGAGACCAAACTATACCTACATAAATATATTATAAATAAGTATTTTTATATATATTATTTATATTTAAATTGTTTGTAACTTTGTGAAAAATTTGTAAACAAAAGTAGATAGCATATCTTTATTTAGAGCAGGTGGTCTTGAACAAGCCCAAACATAACATAAGCCAATGCGAGTGACATGACATACTGCTTGGCTAAAGCTATAGGACTTCCAGGATCCAATCACGTCGCAATCATGACAGGGGACAGCCATTTGTAGTGGTGTCCAAAACCATAGTGAACGTTAGAGTGCACTCAGTCAAACCCACAATGCACCGCAATAACGAGTGTACAACTGATGCATGGTGATGTAGAGCCTTTCACCCCTTAGTAGAAATCATATTTCTAAATATAAATCACGTTTCTGGGCACAGCATCATCTTAGTGGTTGTTTATTATATGTACTTTTATTGTGACATTTACACAAGTACGTAGGTCTTATGTTCAGTAAAATCACGCTTTGAAGTTTTTTTTTTTGTTGTCCTTGTTAATTATGTATATAAATAAATGGCTAGCCTACCTATACTACATTGAATGGCTTGAATACATTTAATTTCCCTAATTCATGGGGCTAAATGTAGTTTCTAGGGCTGGGTAAAAAAATATAGATTTCTCGATTTTAATCGATTCTCATTTTTACGAACCGATATCGATTCTTAAATCCCAAGAATCAAGTCATCCTATTTTCAGTTGATGAATGAATGGTTCCCATCCCATAAATCGCAATAATCTTTGTGCTTTGATACTATTGATATGAAACAAAGTCTCAGATTTCAAATTACGTCCATTTTCTTATGAAATTCAAATACATAAATATTTCAATGTTTTTGAAATTCAAAAGCATACATTTTGGCGCTGTACGATCGCTAAGATCGCTCTGGCGCAGCTCAGCTCAAGATAAGCAGCAGAGCACGGCGCACTTGATCTTCTCTTCCGCCTTAAGCCCCGTTCACACTACACGAGACTTTGTCGCTGCAGGTCACCAGTGGCTGCGATGGAGGGCGTTCCCACTACTGGTTGCCTAGTAATGTTTGTGAGTGACATTCCCGGATGTTACTCTATGTTAGACAACAAATACGTTTTCTTGACGCTACAAATACGCTACAAACACACATTTTGGAAGGAAAAGTCTAAATATAAATGGAATCAGTACATAAAATGCATAATATTAAAGATGACCGAGAAACAGTGAGTGTTCTTTGCCATCGCGGCTATTTAACTGCAGCAAACGGGCAAATACCGGTCTATCTGGGTTCCCGAAACCATCCAGGCACGGAGTCAGTACGGTGAATACCACTGTATGTACACGGAGATATATCATACATTATAGGACAGTTTCTGACTGCTAAAATGAGCTTCTCGTTCAACTTGCCTCGGTCAGACTCAGCACTGAAGAGTGACGCGCTCCACTGACTTCACTCCTATTGGTTGTCGCTCGCGAAAGTCGCTCTTCATTTGCATAAAGTTAAACAGATCTCAACATTGTCGCGCGACAGACACGCCCCATCTAGTCGCCAACGGTCGCTGTCGCGCGTGTCGCCGGAAGTCGCCCGCTCACCATTGAAATGAATGGTATCGCGTCGCTTGGTCGCGTGTAGTGTGAACGGGGCTTTAATAATACCAGTTACAGCGCGAAATAAACATGAATGAGCATCTGAAAGTGTGTTAAAAGATAAGAGTACAACTTATCAAAATCCGTATCATGTCACATGGAATCGCCCCCCAAAAAAACAGGTCAAAGACAAAGGTCCGTTTGCTAATGTTTGCGGCCACAAAGTGACATCTGTTCCATCGTGTGATGAAGTCTTCATCTGAATATGTACACACTGCCTGCCGGCGAATGACAGCTTGATAAGTAGTAAAAAATAAAAAATTATAACTTATGCCTACGTATCATATATGGCTAGCAGGATGTCAAACATTGTAGCCTACCTGCTTATCCAATCCACATAGCATCAGACAACAGACAGGAGCAGCTGGGGCAGCGAAATGCGTATAATCCTGTTAGCAATCTGTTAGGCTGTAATGTAGTATAGTAATAAGTTTACGATAGTATGCATGCAAAGTAACAAAGTAAGTAATACGTAGACGCAGTACAACAGTCATGTGCCATTCATTCTCCATGTATTCATCTTCTCATATCATATCAAATCACGTACAGATGAACGCGTTCTCGCCACCTACTGGCGAATGTGTATGCAGTTTTTACAGCATTAGTTAAAGGATTAGTTCACCTCAAAATAAAATGTTCCTAATTATTTGTTCACCTCAATGCCATCCAAGATATCCATGTCTTTCTTTCCTCAGTGGAAGAGAAATTACGTTTTTTGAGGAAAACATTTGTGGATTTTTCAACCAACGTTTTGAAGTCCAAATCAATGCAGTTTCAAAGGTCTTTGAAGTGCTTCAATGGGCTGTGTACGATCGCAGCTGAGGAAGAGGGTGTTATCTAGCGAAACGATAGTTCATTAAAAAAATAATAATAATATATATCTGTTTTTAACTACAATTGTTCGGATTGAGCGGATCTCCAATGTGCTGGGAACTACGTCATCACGTTGAAAGGTCACGCTCCAAAAAAACGTTTAGGTTTTAAAAGATTCAAACACCTAGGATACGCACACGTAAGGACAATTTTACACAATAATATGACACAAAGACATAAATATGTCATTCAACATACAATACGATTTGAACTATCCTCCTTCGCACGGTCGCTTTGTAAACAGTGGGGCGGTACTTCAGCCTGCGCCGGCGACATCGAGCGTGACCTTTCAACGTAGTTCCCAACGGGTTGCAGATCCGCTCAATCCGAACAATTGTAGTTAAAAACATATAGGCTATATATTATTAGTTATTATTTTTTTGAAAATGACCTATCGTTTCGCTAGATAAGACCCTCTTCCTCAGCTGCGATCGTGCACAGCCCGTTGAATCACTTCAAAGACCTTTGAAACTGCATTGATTTGGACTTCAAAACGTTGGTTGCCATTGAGTTCCATTATTCGAAGAAACATCCAGAAATGTTTTCCTCAAAAAACTTAATTTCTCTTCCACTGAGGAAAGAAAGACATGGATATCTTAGATGGCATTGGGGTGAGTAAATTATTTGGAAATTTTCATTTTGAGGTGAACTAATCCTTTAAGAGATTTGTTTTCCTTGTGAAAATTTACCATGTATTGTACCTGATATCCAAAATAATCAATATTGAATTAAAATCGAATCGAATTGCAAGCTTGTGGATCGAAATCGAATCGAATTGTGAAATTTGTGTCAATACCCAGCCCCTAGTTGCTATAAAAGCTTTTGAGGATCATGGGACAAGATGGGACAGAAGCAATATGAATCTCAAAATAGAAACATTATGTACAGTATTACATTAAAAATCAAATCCTAAGTAAAGCCAAAATGAGTGGCCTTGATGTTCAAGTCTTGGCTGAATTTTATGTTGCAATATTCATTGTTTGAATTTATAGAGAGCCTCACCGTTATATAACACACTAAATTATTTACTTAATGCTTTGTTGTATCTTTCGATCAAGGGACACTTGTAAAATGCATGGATTCTTTAAAACAATAACAGTAAAAAAAAGGAAGATTACAGATAAACTTAGCACTCTTTTTTAATGGAAATAAGGGTTCAAAATTTAAGCGGAACTTTTTCGAAGCGGAAGTTCTCAATATTGTAGGAAGTTTTAAATTAAATAAACCATCCAAGAAGCAGTTGTGGAAAGAGTACTAACAAATTGTACTTAAGTAAAAGTATTGCTACTTAAGTAATAATTTACTTGAGTACAAGTAGAAGTACTAAAAAATAATATGACTTAAAGGTGCAGTGTGTGACTTTTAGTGACATCTAGTGGTTCGGTTGTGAGTTTGCACTAAGGGCTCAGCCCACTGCTCACCCCTCCCTTTCGAAGAAGCTACGGTGGCTAAAACGGGACAAACATCGTCGTCTGAGACAGCAGAGAATAGCCAGAGTAAACCAAGCTTCTGTACCACAGTCCATTATAAACCACATCATGGATAAAGTTTACAAAGCCATAGTCAGGTGAGGAGCAAGGGTCTTAATATATAATATAATAATAGTAATCAGCTGATTGTCTCACGAACGTAACCAGCACATTTCTCCTCACATAGCAAACCCATAATACAGCGAGGGAGAAGAACCACATGAAACTATGCAACTATATATTTTTTCTAACAGGGTAGTAAAAGTTTAGCTGGCTAATATGAGCTGTTACTGTGGCTGAGCTGGTTAAAGCGTTAAGCCTTGTTTATACTCAACGCGTCCGCATGAGCCCAAAGGTGCGTGCGGCAAAAATGACGTGATTGTAACAGCGCGCGTGCCTCCGCATCCCCTAGACACCACTAACTACACACAATAGGCTTTTTTCTCTGATTTTGTAAACTCGATCGACTTAAAATGCTTCCAAGATCGACGGGTTGGTGATTCCTGTAACTGTTTTACGGTCAATGACAAGAGTAGCCTACTAATCAGCTGTCTCACGAACGTAACCAGCACATTTATCCCCAGATAGCAAAGCCATAACACAGCGAGGGAGAAGAATTGAGTTACATGAAACAATCCAACTACATATTTACACCACTGTCAAGGGAAAATTAACTACTCACGGTGTTTATGACTAGCTTCTTCTAGCTTTCTGCGGCTTCTCTTTCAAGGTAGTGACGAAACGCGCTCTGTAACGCTGTTTGTTCGCTGTCGGCTACGGTAGAAACATGACGTCACAATATGTCGACCTTCATAGAAGGGGATGCCCGTGCCTATGTAGATATAAATGCCTCATTCTAAGGTAATAAAAACATTACGGTTTATTAAGTAAGTTCTTTATACACCACTGAACACATAGTTATGGATGTCATATTGCATTTCTGTTAATAGATACTCATATTTTTTACACATTGCACCTTTAAGTAAGAGTAGGTCTAAATAAGTAGTTTGCTTAAAAACTATTCAAGTAAACTACGTTACAAAGTACTTTAGTATTATTTTTCTATTTTTACCCAAAATGGGGAGATGATAGCGACATGGGGCGCTAAACATTCACATGTCATCTGTTTCATTCATACTGTCTGGAAGCCCAGTACATACTGATTCATCCCTCACGCAGAAAGTCCACAAGTGAGATTCATAGAAGTATTAAACTTATGACATTTCAGGAAATGCCTTGTATCGTGGATATATTAACATGCAAATAGAGATGTTTTGACTGATGAAACATGAAGACAAACAGATGAAAGTGATAATATATCTGTGTTCATCAAGCTATCTCAGGTATTTTTATAAGAATGATGTATGTCTTGTTGTGGCAAAAACTCTGTTAAACATCATCACTGCGTAAGAGACACTCAGAGTCAAATTAATAAAAAGAGAAATGTTTATTCTTGCAAGAAGGCCCAGTCGCCATCACAGCCGTTACATTCTGTGAAGTGAGTGGCACGCACCAGGAAGACATGAGACAGCTTTTATACTCTTTTCAAGGTTCCTTCTCACCCGCTGTACTTTTCCACCCAGATAAGGCCCCCACTTCTGTTCAGTTTTTCTTAAGGACACAAACTGGTACTGGAATAAACTAGCCAAACCTGACCATTCCTAAGGTCAAGATGTCCTGTCCCATATATTCCTGAAACGTCACGCACAAGCACGTACACACATATACTTTTACACATTGAATAGATTAGGAATAAATGACTATTAAAATTTCTACAACAATTCCACACTTTTTATCATTCAGATTACCCATAATCACAATAATAAACAAAAAGACAAATTTTAAGTCATATCATCACACTACTCTTCATCTCTATTTTCACATAACTGATCACTCTTCTTAAACATTTGTGAAAATAACATTTTGAAAAGAAAAAGCTTAGGCTGTTTTTGTAAGGATAGTCCCTTAAGTATTAGCAAGCAGATAAAGAATTCAACTAAAGCCGGGCTAGATAAACAATCACTGTTGTTGTACCCCAAGCATAGCTTGACCCTCAGTCACCTTAGTTAAATAAGAAATAGTGTACAGACTAGTTAGAAAAACAACAAATCATCAATCCACAGTGGTTACATCAAAATATAAAGTATAAGAAAAGTATAATAAAACCCTTCATTTCAAAACCCTCTCCTTGTACCTTATCACATAGCGGATAAGCACAGCTTTTAACCATCTGTTCATAACAAAAACATTCATAGGAAGAAGAAAAAGAAAAGAAAAACAAACACCAAATGTCTAACACATGTCACTGTAGCTTCCACTACTAGAATCATCTTCATCACATTTCTTGTCATTGTCATCATCATTTGGATAAAACTGTCATTTTACCAATTTAACTGAGCTGGAAACACACAATATTGACAATCCTACCCCCGAAACCCCAAAGAGTAATCAAACAATCCATTCATTTTCCTAAAATACTTTCTAATTAATCAGTGACCAATCAAATCTCGTTGGCGTTGTTTAAGGTGAGATGTTTGGACGGTGGTGTTGCAATCTCCATCCTTGCAACCTTGTTTGTGGAGTGGACCATAGCCTCTGTCACCTGTGAATGGAGATCTTAAGTGTTTTGTTAGTGCTGCTGGTCGTCCTTCTGGTGTGACCTGTGGAATTTTCACCATTTGTTTACTGATTATATACATTATTAGTTCCAAATTTATTCTCAACATCTGGCCACTCCAACAACCTGAAACTCATTCAACTATTACATTAACATTCAACCCACTTTACTCATGTCAACAACACAATATTAATACATTTTGGAACAGAATCATTCTGTTAGCTGCAATCCAATCCTGACATTCTGTGAAAGGAAAATTTTAAGTTATGCTCTGCTCCATTCTCTGTAAAGAAAACAAAATGTCGAGGTTATTTTCAGATAGTAAAACTACACGTAGTTTCTTTTGTCTACTGTTCTGCCGTGACCTTCGCTGCCACATCTGCCCCGGCGTTTCCTGTTGAAACAGTCCTGCAAATACATTTACAGAAAGCAAATTTTGTTTGGGACGGCCTTTTACCCAATTAGACCCAGTGTCCTCCCAACATATATTGTCCCTTAGTAAACCATATTTGGCAATTGTTATACCATCTCCCTCTTGATGCACGACACAACTCGAGCATCAATTTAACATAACATTTAACATAGTGTTTTGATAAAGTTGGCATCAACACTAACCCAAACGTTGTCCTTCAGACAAATTTCCTCCAGACATCTTTTGCTGTCTCTGAAACAAAAATATTACATTCTTCACTTAAAGCCACATTATCATCTGCTCAACGAAGTATTTGAAGGGCAAAGGCCCTGAGCCTCACAGCGTATCCTGCTTTTCAGGCCTGTTGTTTGGTCTCTTAATTCAGTCATCTACAAACATTTTCAAAGTCATCAATTGTTTCTATCAAGTCAGGTCGTGGTGTACAGACTTGGTCACTTGTCAGTCAAATAACTCATCCTTCTTCCCACAATAATCATACATTTTTAGGGGCTCTCTTGATAATTTCATGTTTGACTTAGCCAATATGTCACTTTGTTGTTGCCATCAAATCTATAACATTTTCATTTATCTCAGCCCATGCCAGATTGTGATCTACAACTCCACAATTCCAATTTACACAAATACTTAAACTGATCCAGAACGTAATTCAAATCAACATCATAAAAGACTAAAGTAATTAATACCAGACAGAGCTTGATGACCAATCAATTTAAAGCTCGTCCTATGTTCTGTATCATCTTTTCATCAGATCCACTCACAATTATCGCTTTCTGTAAAATTTGTCAATGTCCTTAACCCATCTGTAATGGTGAAACAATATACTCCCTCTTCAGGTGGAATATTAGTACCCCAAACTAGTACATACAAGACCTAAAGTGCTGTCACCATCACACACACACTCATACTAGACACCCATATCTTAACTACTCATTCTCAATGTTCGCCTTTCTTTATATTATTGCTAAAAAGATTTAAATTTTGAGTAAGATTTTAAACTTCACATTTTCTGTAGCTTTTGCCTAATTTTACATGGTCTCTTAACCAGTTGCAAAGCATTTCTGTTCATTATTCATTAGATTTTTAGACAAGTCAGCTGGGTTGCTTTGTTTAATTTTCCTTATCATTATTTTGCTTCAGCTTGCTCTAGCAGGCCGACAACAGAAAGACAGACACAGTTTACCATCCCTTCCTCCACTCAAACAGTCTCTCTCTCTTATTAACAAATAATAATTACATTAAATTAATCACTATCCTTTTACCATTAAATTTTGTTATCCAGACTTTTCTCAAATCAAAAACTGTCTTCATCTTTAGCCACCCACCATGTCAAACGACCTCCAGGAGTTAAAACATATTAGTTCAAAATCAACACTTCTATAAATTTTCTTATTCTTGCCCATGAGGCAGCCAATACATAAAACGTTTTGTTCCTGTCTCCCATCACACATAATGGCAATCCCCTCGTTTCAGGTGGCTCTTGAACTCCCCCATAGCTCTTTATCTATAATTTTCTCTTCAGGGTGTTGTCCCCCTGGCTTAATTGCAGACACTTGTCACAATGAAAAAAAAGCGTACGATTATGCGGTTTCTTCTGGCAAGTGGTATAGAGGAACTCACATTCTCTTGGGTCAGACAGCCGCAACTCGTCACCGCGCATCTCACCTCTCAATGCTCTGCTGACCCCAGTGGCCTCCAGTAGTCAGCGCTCAACTCTCACTACCTTTCTTGCATGTACCACACCCCCGTCCTGAGGTGCCCAATGTCCGTGACCCCCTGCGTTAGGCTGTCCCCTGGCCAGGAGAATCATCCCGTCATTGAGTAGCCATCGTACACACTGGTACCGCTCTTTCCCATCACACAATCAGTTTCCTTTAACAGAACTCAGCTGTTTTCTGGAGCTTTAGGAAAGGTACGTTCAAGAGTCACCAGAGCCATTCTGATTGCCTAATAGTGTTTACACAGGGAGACAGGTTAATAACAGCAGTATTTAATCACTAAAATCCATTAACCATCTTAAAATCATCAACCTAGCTATACATCTGTAGCCGTAGCCATCGGGCCTGTTTCAATGGTGGAGACTTAAGATAAGACAAAGAAGTTACTGGTCCTAAAATAAAATAATCAAAAATGTTATTTCTATCATTTAAGGTCTGCATTATTATTTTAAAGACTTCTTTAAAGTCGTTCAGTTTTACATTTAAAACATTCACCAATACAAATTGCCCTCTTAATGGCAATGGTTTCTTTAACATCTCTGTGTCTGATTTTTCAACTGAAACACTGTGCTTTACTATAAATAGCTTATTATTACTTATGACACAGGGTCAGATAACAGCCTGTTAGCTGAGATTGACTGAGAGAGACTCTGAGGCACTCAGGACCGGTAAACTGTTCTCTCATAAACTTCTAACTTCAACAAAATCATTAAACTTTATCTATCATCTTTTAACTATCCCAGCTTAAGGCATCTTTGCCAGAAATGACATTTGTTTCCAAATAAACATAATTTTATAGTTGTCTTTATTTAGACATTACAAATTTCCACTCAGATTGAGTGTCTGTCGTACTGGCCGTGTACAGCCACAGCAGACATCAGATTCAGATAAGCGAGCTGTTTCATTACAGCTCCTAACAAACTTATCTTTTAAAAGCAAAACATCAGCTTCTAGTTCTCAATAACCATAGTTTAATATCTGTCTTCAAAGTTTTTCTAGGAGTTTATCAATCTCCAATCAGGATTCACACTAAATTTGACAAGGCTACTCTGCATCTTTCACAGTTATTATAAATCATCCGTGAGATTTGTCTCTCTATATTACCTGAATCCTTTTTCAAAATGTTGCATTAAAACACAATCATACTTTTAGTTACCTTTCTGCAACTCCCATTTGTTGGAGTCATTAATTTTACATCAAACTGTATTCATCAATTCACTTATAATAATTACTATTATAGATATTTTCAAAGGATTCACTTTAAGACTTCAATCTTTTGACCTTGTTTTTTTTTCTCTTATTCTTTCTCAGACGAAATGTTAATATCGTCACTTAAACACTGATCTACTTTCAAACCCACATTATTACCAGAAATGTGTCACTATCACATTTTCAAACCCCTTCTCAGTGGGCATTTACAGTTACATGTTAAATGGTCCTGCTGACCACAATTTAAACACTCTCCATCTGCTCTAACTTACTGCACACCCTTGAAGCAGTGTGTTCCATTGAGGAATGCAAACAGAGCCACTGATAAGCAGTGCTCCATATTCTTTTACAGTCCACCAATGGCAGATACAACAATAGCCGAATCATCATTATTACTGGCACAACATACATTATTGATTTCCGGAATCTTTGGACATAGCTGTCTTTACATTTTACTAATTTGCTATTATCATCAACACTGATTACAGAACAAGTGCATATCTAACATCCAAAAAGCCGGGCTGAATAAGCAAACACATTCGTTTTTTATAAAACTATAATTTCCAATTCCTTTCATAATAAACGAAGATGGATGGTAAATCCATTCCTTTTCACTACCCCATTATACCCTTTAGGTTCAAAACACAATGATTGTCAAACTAAACCTAATTTCAATCATTATTTTACCATTAAAAATATAGAATTGTTCCCCATGCTTAAAACATTCTTCATGTCATGTTAATTCCTGTCAATCATACAATGCCTTATTTTATTCTAAAACTGTATTTTCATACCAATTAAACAGTTAATTTGACTTCCATAAATTCTGTCAGACATTTTATTTTCATCACATATAGTTTTTTCCCTACTATATTTCATCTCAATCTTCCCCTACATGCCATTTTCATTCTGTATCCTCTCCTTTCTTTTCTCAAACATGCCAGTTCCTTCATTATCTAACCAGTACATGATTGTTTGCACAATCCCCACATAAACATATCTCACACACCAACCTTCTTGTTTTTCACTTCCCTCTTCCATCAAGTTTCTCACTTACAGTTCTCTCTTTTTCTATCACTCTATCACTCTATTTCACACAGACAGCCTTATTGCTGCTTGCTACTTCAATCCTTATCGTATAACTTTAAGTTCTATAGACATCTAATGTCATGCATCCATTTACTGGATGAAGAAGTAAAAACATTATTTCTCCTGGCAGTTCGACATTTTATCTTCAAGCCAACATTTCATTATCTGTTCACATTTTCACACACATGTTGAACGCAGACACTTTTATTTCTCACTGCCCTGTTCAACTGTTCCCCGCACCACCTTTAATCTTGTGGCGCTCAATATCATACATTTCTGCCCTTAATTTGATCTCATTTGACAGAAAACCGGTGTACCAAATTTCGCAAGCTTGCTTTTGAGACATCCCCATACTGCTGCTTCTCTGTTCTCTGTGGATTTCTCTTCAACGCGCGTTTTCTTTAGTCTGTTAGGCGTCCCCAACAAACCCGATTCTTTTCTTTTAACCCAAATCGGTCGGGTTGCACTATTAGTGCCCTCCTAACTATGGTTTACCAAAAAATCTGTTACGATTGTTCTGGTTCCCCCTAATTAGCCTCAGCACCTAAAAACAAATTGCTCCGTGGTGGAACAACTCATTTTCAGGTTACCTATCTGTTTGAAATCTCTTGATCTGTCACAGTTCTCAATTAATCCCAGATTATTTATCTGCTTGAAATTTCTTGATCTGTCACAGACCTCAATTAATCTCAGATTATTTTCCCTCGTATCTGTTTGAAATTTCTTGATCTATATATAGATCTCAATTAATCTCAGATTACGTACCACAGAAACAGCCCTCAGCCAGTATGGTTCAGTTTCACTCTTTGAAAAATATTTTAGCCCAAAAGAAAAATATTTTAGCCGTCTCTTACCAGAGATGTCTTGAGTTGCCACGGGTTCGTTTTCATCTGATTCCAGTGGAGCTTCTCCTGGCCCTGATAGCGGTCGGCCCCTCTCTCTGAAACTTACGAGGTAGAGCTGGAACTGCTCAGTCCAGGTGGCCAAACACCGTCCGCTCTCAGGTCCAGGAGGTACTGCCAAGGAATCCCACTCTGACACCAAATGTTGTGGCAAAAACTTCTGTTAAACATCATCACTGCGTAAGAGACACTCAGAGTCAAATTAATAAAAAGAGAAATGTTTATTCTTGCAAGAAGGCCCAGTCGCCATCACAGCCGTTACATTCTGTGAAGTGAGTGGCACGCACCAGGAAGACATGAGACAGCTTTTATACTCTTTTCAAGGTTCCTTCTCACCCGCTGTACTTTTCCACCCAGATAAGGCCCCCACTTCTGTTCAGTTTTTCTTAAGGACACAAACTGGTACTGGAATAAACTAGCCAAACCTGACCATTCCTAAGGTCAAGATGTCCTGTCCCATATATTCCTGAAACGTCACGCACAAGCACGTACACACATATACTTTTACACATTGAATAGATTAGGAATAAATGACTATTAAAATTTCTACAACAGTCTTTAAAGGGATAGTTCACCCAAAAAGAAAAATTAGATTTACTCACACACAATCCATCCTAGGTGTATATGACATTCTTCTTTCAGACAAATACAATCAGAGTTATATAAAAAAAAATGCCCTGGCTCTTCCAAGCTTTATAATGGCAGTGAATGGCTGGAGAAAATTTGAAGCCCAAAAAAGTGCATCCATCCATGATAAAAGTGCTCCACTTTTGCTCCAGGGGGTTAACAAAGGCCTTCTGAAGTAATGACGAACACAGAAGCTCAGAGGAAAGAGCTAAACAAAACACCGGTCACGAATTAGCAATTTTGAAGAGAAATGTCTATATAATAGAACGATTATAAGTCTATATAAAAGTCTATATAGAGGTCTATATAAAAAATTCTATATAATAGAAGAGGACCTTCAGTTTGTTGCACAGTCCTGTTTTGTTTAAACTCCAAGAGGCGTCTAAGCTTACGATACTCCTACAATCCTACGCCATACATGCGCCATGGGTTACTCTTGTGGCGCAAGTTGAATTGCGTAGTATGCGTACAGTTGTCTGGTGGAAGCTAGTTATTTTAGATTATAAAGTTATAAATATGGGTATTTTTCTTACAAAAACCCATTATATAAAAATAAAATAAAAGCTTCTCTTCCGAAGGCCTTTATTAACCCACTGGAGCCATGTGGAGTAGTTATTTATTTTTTCTAATTTTTTTCAGCCATTCACTCCCATTATAAAGCTTGGAAGAGCCAGGACATTTTTTTAATATGTACACTCAGCGTACAGAGGCGGCAGCCAACGGGCATGATGATTATCTTCGACGTTTAGTGGTCATGTCATGGCGAAAAACATTGTCATAATAATTAAATTAAACTTTTTATAGAAAACTTTTAACTTTTACTTTTACTTTTAAGTACAGTATTCTCTCATGTGAGTGTACACCATTCAGATGACTCTTCACAAAAACACAGCTTAATTCTTAATGTGTAAAACGTTTTAATTTAGCTCCAAACTACTGAATGCACCTTAAATGAAGACACGCCAGATGTGTTTCCTTCTCTCAGACAGAACAGCCCGTCAAATCCTCTCTTCAGCCAGATTGCTATTGAAATAATCAGACTAAATTAATTAAGTAGTCAAACTGTTTTGCAATGTGACTGTAATCTGCTTTAATAATAATTAAATAATAAATAATAATTCCTATTTATGTCAGCAACTAATGTGTGCCTGAAGTGAAAAACTGTTTTAAACAGAATAGAGTAATCTAATTAAGTTGTAGAGCCTTAAATATTTTCAAAATAATCCTCCCCCTCTCATTATGGCCCTTGTTCTGCTGGCATTCACAAGGGAGGAAGTCATGCTTTTATAATAAGCCTTAGAGGGGAAAAATAAAAGTAAGCTCCAAATCCAGCTCACCATATAGTGATAAAACATCAGAACAGTATGCTGTTATATAACCCAACCTGACACTTCAAAATGTTCAAATGCTTGCTGATCAGCAAACTGAACTTTCTGCATGCGAATGAAGGCAAAGACAACAGAAGACAGAGTGCCATCATTTTCTTCCCTTTCATAAAAAATGTACAAGGTGTTGTAACAGCAGGAGTTCAGCTTGGGTAACATCAGGCATTCCAGCCAACGAAGGAATACATCTCCTCCCTGACACCAGGAGAGCCAGAGTTATCTGTCCAACCCAATTAAGACTGCTGGGTCAGCGTTCTGGCATAGACTCTCACAACAGGAATGTTCTCCCAAGCGCTCTGGCCAACATCCACTGCTCATGTTATTCATGAATATTCAGTGTTTATTTCAAAGCTTCTGTCAAGCTGTACGTAGAGATCACAAACCTTCATATAGTCGCTAGTTTGAATATGCACCAGAAAATTTCTAAGCACAGATCGTTTTTGCTCAGAGAGGTATTATCCATTTTTTCCATTATTATTAATTCAATTGTTTTTCTATGTCCATCTCTAACTTAATTCCTGCTGGACTTTTTGTCTCTAAGGTCTTATTTAAGCCCCGGACAAATTAAAAATAAATCCGAGGGAAAACTTTTATTAAAACCTTTATCCCGAGGAACCTTTAATTAAGCCAGTCTTGATAAGGTCAGAGTTTTAAATTTATAGTTATTTCAGTTTGCATTAATTGAAAAACATGCAACAGTCTATTTAGGCAGCGTTGCTTGAAGCATCTGTTGTTGTTAAGTCCATAGGACATGTGAATGTGACATGAAAATACATGTGTGCTGTTTTACAACCAGCAGTGTTTTGATGATACACAGCCCACTATTTGAGCATGAGTAAACTCAGATTTAAAGTGTAAATTGCAGGTTAACCACCACAACTGATTAATGTGTACATTAAAGTGCCCAATATGTATATATTTAAAAATTTCTGTCTTAAAATGCGTTAAAATAACATTTATTGGGGTTTCTTCAAAGGTAGCGTGTTTTTTACCGTAACTGGGTGATGATGTCATAACAGGGAGCTGCGGACAGCTATGCACTCACTCAGTGTGTGCTGTTTGAGGGAGAATAAAACGATTTGCGGGACTCCCGCAAACTAGAAATATCTGAATAAAACGTAAAAACTAATACAATTTTATTCATCTGTTGCAGAAAATCAATAAGAACATCTAAAACAAAATAGAAACGGTTTACAGGCAGAGTTTCTATTTCTAACATGTCAGCAGCGAGGAGCGATGTAGCCAATCACAGCCATATGTGTTGATTTCTTGAACGCAACAATAGCCAATCAGAAGCATTTACGATGGACTCCCCTCACCGCTCAAAACAGACTTTTTGTTCAGTACTGAATTCTGTATGCTGGCAAATCCTCTAATTATAACAAACATAGTGTAACGTTATATATTATGAAAGCTTCATGAAAGCTTCATTGATAATAACAGAGATGTGTGAGATCGCGATGAACTGATGTCAGCTTCATGCCATGCACGCAGTAGCCCGCTTGCTTTTATGTTATAACAGCGACACGTAGGCTAACTTGAAAGTATGAGGAGGTACAGAAAAAAAGTATTTTTGCGGGCGGGAGCGGGACAAAACATGAATGTTGCGGTCGGGAGAAAGTAATTGAGCACATCAGTTATAACGACACACGTATTCAAAAATAGCCGGGTTTAAACCGGGCTCGGGCTCATAATTACAGTTTATGTGTCGGGCCGGACTCGGACACAGCGGGCTCGGGTAACGTTAGGGTCTTGCTTGATGTTTTGGGCCGATCTAAGCTCTACCTCGGGTAAGTTATGCTAACACTTACAGGCACGAATCAGCCGTTTGTCCTTGGGAAACTTGTGGAGCCTCTCCCCCGTTTTTGGTGTATTCGTACATCCCGCACAAGCACAATAGTTAACCATTTTCGCTAGCTAGGTCTCCTCCAATATAACGTAACTCTAGGCTTGTAGCATATAGACCGTAGAAGCTTGGAGTCCCTGTTATGACATCACGCCCAGCCTAGTGGAAGGAGGGGGCGTGCTTAAAAGCACTGTAAAACGAACCAACTTTTCATTATATTCAGCATTTGGTATAAAAAATATAAAAAAAAACAATGGTGGGCGGTTCTTATCTTTATATTTAGTAAGCACATTGCATTATCTTCGTGACGATTTTTACCTGAAATTTACACTTTAACAATACAGGCTTAAAAATTACATTTTAAAATGTATTAAAATAGAAAAAAAAATTTGAAGTGTAGCCTAGCCCAAGAATATTTCACTATCTGTTTTATCTGAATTTTTGATCAAATAAATAAAACATATAAAATATTACCAACCTCAAACTGTAGCTTTACAATCTAATTAGCAAACAGGTAGAAGCTAAAATAAATGTTTAGTTTCTAAGCATAAGCTGTATCTATTCTATTTGTTCACTGCATGTTTAGTGACTTTTGACCTTCGAAACACAAATACAAACATATTATGCTGTTAGCCTACTGGTGGATATTATGAACACAGTTAACTAATGATGTTAACATACAACTTTTAAAAGCACTGTTAAATGTGTCAGAAACCCAGGTATTACACTTGTACCAAGCAAAATAATATATGCCTACACAACTAATTTAAATAGCTACTTATTCAGACAATAGCAGGTGTTAGTTTTGTAGCATTCCAGTCATGTAAGCTGTCTGCCAATTCAGGGGCTGCATCCTCTGAAGGCTGCATTTGAATGCCGATTGCGTCACAGCGGCGCGACGAAGGCTTTCCCAATTTGAAGGATCCTTCGAATGTGGCCTACTGTTAGTGTTGCCAAGTCCGAGTTTTTCCCACGGAAAGTTGTTGCCGTGTGTAAACTTTGTTTCCACGGGTTGATTTCCACCCCCGTAAGTACGATTTCGCCACTCCAACATCCCCAAAACATCCCTCATACTCAGGAGGACATGAAGTTTCAGAGAGAAACAGAGGAGAGGAGATCACAGGAGAGCAGTGAGAGAATGGACAGATTGATAGAGAAATAACTTTTACATAACTCACATAATTCACATAACTTTTCACATAACTTTTGGTTATGTGAATTAAAATTTGTAAGTTAAACAATCATATACATTACTTTTAAAAGTTATATTTGTAAATGAAACAAAAATTTCTTTGCATTTTTTATTCTTGTAATATGGGGCGCCGTTTGTAAAGCGGCTCACGCTGAAAATAACAGCAACTTTTTGTCACATTTAGCATGTTTGGATCTTCCAACAGGACAGTGACTACGTTTACATGCAGCCAATAACCCGTTCAAAACCGGGATATTAGCAATAACCCGGTCGCGAACGGCCATGTAAACACCGGCAAAAACCCGAATATGCTCATATCCCGGATTTTAAAAATCGGAATATTATACCTGGGGTACCCCTTTTCTAGCCCAAATTTTTGGTCATGTAAACGCGTATCGGCATATCCCCATAGTGATTTGTGTTCTGCGCATGTTCTATTCGCTAGGAATCTTGGTATTTTGAGAAGAGAAACTTCTCTGCGCATACAAATACAAAAACCCGCGTGCAGTATACCGGAAGTAAACATGGCGAGACGCAGCACAGCATACTTTTGGAGCGAGGCAGTGCTTTAAGTGGCCCAAAAGAGGTGCCGGTACTCTATTATTATTATTATTTTTTATTATTATTATTTTTTTGCTGACTCCCCTCCTCCCCTGAGGTAACAACAACTATATTAAAGGGGTTTAATATACAGCAGTCAACAGACGACCACTGGGACAAATATTGAGCCCTGGCACTGTAGCCACATCAGCCCACATTACCCCCACCCCCCACAGCCATGTGCATTTAAATGTTAGGCAGTTAGGGGGCTTCGGGGGCATGCTCCCCCAAGAAAATTTTGATTGCTCTGACCTACATATGTGAAATTTAAGACTTTTTAAGGATCAAAAATGGATAATAAATAGCTTTAAAATCATGTCAGTGTGCATTAGATTATTTGTCAATACCTGCTCTCTCATCTTAATCTTTCTTTTTCTCTCAGTCTCCTTATCCTGCCGTATTTCTTCCCCTCCTAAAGCTGAACTTTGACAGAGTCTTTTCATTTTCGTCTGTCAGTGAAGAAATTAATCATTTTCTAGATAAGTTAATTACTCAAGGCTACCAGAACAGCATTGCCAATAGGAACCTTCTACAAGCTTTGGAATTTGAAAAGTAATTTTAAATAATACAAATTATAGGCTACATTTAATGCAGTTGGTGGAATTGGCAGACGTTCCCTAGGCACGCGCTGTGGAAACGCTTCAAAGCATTCTCAGGTATAAATGCAGCATTATTGCACGTAGGTGATTTTGAACGAATATTTAATGTCGATAATGGTTACATAATGTTAAAACTGATCCTGCTATTGATCTAAGACTGCCGACCCGTGCCGAACAGTGGCAAGGGAAAACAAATGTCCGGCGAAATATCGAACCTAAAACTAACTTTACCGCGCTCAACCACTGTGAGTACATTTCACGCATTTGCAGTGTTGTGCCTGAACGCGTTCAATGAACGATAGTTCATGAACGCGTTCATATTTTGGGCGAACGTGAACTGAACGTACTGTATTACTGCCTGATGAACGTTACTGTGAACGCGTTCATTCTGGTGTCTGTGAACGCACGCGCTCTCAGTTTAGCTTCGTACAATAGGGTGCCAGATTTGTATAGAGCCTTCCAGGCGAAAACACGGCTAAAACACACGTAAACAGACCTTAATATGTAGCGAAAAAACACCCAATCTGGCAACACCAGCCAGCAGTGTCGCGCCGCGGCCGGCGTCGACAAAGCAGTGAGCGTGGAGGCGTCGTATGATCATTTAAACGGGTTTCATGACGAGGTCGGTGAGGATGGGAAAAATCTTACATTTATGGGCAAACTGCCCGTCGATAAAATAATTGTTGTCTGTGGTTGTATATGGGCTGTGTGGTGGCAATAATAATAATTTAAAAAAGCTCGCAACATATGGAAAAAAAGAACTATAAATGAACTAGTTCATTTTTTGAAGATTGAACTATGAACTGAACTAGTTCATTTTAAAATGTGTGAACTGAACTTTGAACTAGTTCATGTAGAAAGTGAACTTTCCCAACACTGCGCATTTGTAATAGCTCGCGTTCAGCGGGGGGGAAGGGAGGTTGATCGGTCATCGGCCCATCTCGGGACCAGCGAGATTCGTTGAGATTAATTAATTTATTTATTAATTTATCTGAGGTGCCTGAACGCAGTTCCGGACCGTTCCTGCCCACTTTAACCCCTGCCCTGTGTATGGGTAATGTAGTCTCTGCTCTCGGTGGGACGAATTAGGAAGCGTGCATTGTGAAGGGCGCTCTGAAAAGCGTCAGCGCAGCCAAAGGATTAAAACAGATGTGCAAATGAGCGTACCGGTACTCTAAAAGCACGTTCTGGGCGCACGGAGAGGTGGCGGTACGCTCAAGAGCTATATTTAGAAGTGGCGGTACTGAGTACCGGCGCGTACCGGCCCACTTAAAGCACTGGAGCGAGGTCAGTAACGTTACCAGCATCAAAGCGCAAACAAAGGCGATCGCTATCTGCCCCGAACTATTCATTATCCTCATGCTGCTGCTGTTGTTGTCTTTGGATACAGGAAGAAGAATCGAAAATGACGCATATTGCGTCTTAAGGTTGTCCGTACGTCCAGACGCTAACCGTGCGTCGCCGTTTACATCAGGATATTGCAATTCCGTGTATACAGGAGAAACTCTCTCTGCTCACGCATGTAAACAGGTTATTCCTAATGTTTCAGAAACCCGAATAGTGACCTTAACCCGACCATAACCCGAAAATTGGCTGCATGTAAACGTAGTAACTGAGCACAAAACCAAGCATCTGCAATGACCATCCCAGTCCCCAGACCTGAACCCTATAGAAATTTAGTGGGCTGAACTGAAGAGAAGTAGCGCCAAACCGGATCTGCGAATCTGAAGGATCTGGAGAGATTCTGTATGGAGGAATGGTCTCTGTTCCCTATCAGTCGGTCACTCGTAACTCGTAACGTCGTAACTGACTAATAGGAATCTCGCTAGAGAGCCCAATCTACTTCGAGTTCAACTAAACGAGCCAATGCACATTCGCATGCAATCATTTCCATCAGCTGTTCAGCCCCGCAGCATGGATATACATTGAGCAGAAGGTGCGATTGCACTTCAGCTTTTTGCTTTGGAGCCGAGCACTTCGATGCTGTTTTCTCTATCAAGAGTGTTTCTTCAAACGAGTGCGAACTTTCAACAGGACCTCTCCAGTCTGGTGCGGGCAATACAGCGCGGCAGTGTGGGCGATCTCGCTCTCTCTCTTTCTGTCTTTTTTGTTTTCAAATTTGAGCAAAACAAAAAAGCTGTTTTTACAGCTGGTAAGGTGCTCCGTGAGAGCGCTGAAAAGCTGTTCTTACAGCTAGTAAGAGCACCAGGATAAGAATAAGCCGCCTCTGCCATACACGCCATGGCGTTGTTGCAGGTCCATCAGGCCAAGGCACTGAAGGACCTGCACAAGCAGTACCACTGCTAGCCATTTTGGTGCCCTAAGCATAATTCCTTCATGATTCCAGACCTTCAGCCCGTGTTCAGACCCCTCATTCCTGATGGCAGGAGTGCCCTTGGAACAGGTGTCCAGAAATGCTGTGGTGTTCACAGATGCCCCTGCCACCGGCTGGGATGTCACGTACAACGGGCATGCAGTGTCAGTGGACAGGCTCCCAACTGCTTTGGCACATCAACTGCCTCGAGTTGCTAGCGGTACACCTCACTCTGATCCGCTTAAAAAGGCCGCTAGAGGGCAGGGACGTACTGATCCCTACGGACAACACTGCGATCATTGCGTACATCAACCGACATGTCGCAACTCGCCCGCCATTTCCTCCCCTGGAGTCAGAAGCATCTGAGGTCGCTTCGAGCCATGTATGTCCCCGGTATGCTCAACCATGTGGCCGACGAGCTGTCAAGAGCTGTGCTCCCGGGAGAATGGTGACTCTACCCCCAGGCTGTTCAGCTGATCTGGAGAGAGTTCGGGGAGGCTCAGGTAGACCTGTTTGCCTCCTCAGAGACCTCCCATTGCCAGCTGTTTTACTCCCTGACCGAGGGAACACTTGGCACGGATGCACTGGCACACAGCTGGCCCCGGGACCTCAGCAAATTTGTGTTTCCCCCAGTGAGCCTACTTGCACAGATCCTGTGCAAAGTCAGGGAGGACGAGGAGTAGGTCCTTCTGGTGGCTCCCTATTGGCCCACCCGGACCTGGTTCCCAGAACTCATGCTCCTCGTGACAGTCCCTCCCTGGCCCATTCCTCTGACTAAGGACCTTCTGACTCAGAGACTGGGCACCCTATAGCACCCGTGTCAGGACCTCTGGAAACACCATCTGTGGTCCCTGGACGGGTCGCAGAGGTTCTAGGTGACTTACCCCCAGAGATACTTGACACCATCACTTCTGCGTGGGTGCCGTCTACAAGATGTGCGTACGCCTTGAAATGGAACTTGTTCGTCGAGTGGTGTTCTTCTCGCTGAGAGGACCCCTGGAGATGTTCGCTAGGGTCCGTGCTTTCCTTCTTGCAGCAAGAGTTGGAGCGGAGGCTGTCTCCCTCCACCCTCAAAGTGTATGCTGCTGCTATTTCAGCTTATCACTACCACAGAGATGGTAAAACAGTAGGAAAGCACAACCTGGTTGTCAGGTTCTTTAGGGAGCGAGACGGTTCAACCCTCTTCGACCCCCATCCATAACCTCTTGGGACCTTTCCCTGGTGCTCCCAGCCATCCAGGATGCTCCCTTTGAGCCTTTGCAATCAGCAGATTTAAATCTTCTCTCCATGAAGACTTTGCTGCTGGTTGCACTGCCCTCTATCAAGAGGGTAGGGGACCTGCAGGCATTTTCGGTCGACGAATCGTGCCTAGAGTTCGGGCCGGTTGACAACTATGTTGTACTGAGACCCCGGCCTGGCTATGTACCCAAGGTTCCTACCACTCCCTTCAGGGACCAGGTGGTGAACCTGTAAGTGCTACCCCTGGAGGAGGCAGACCCAGCCCTTGCTTTGCTCTGTCCCGTTTGCACTCTGCGTCTGTACGTGGACAGAATTCAAAGTCTCAGGACCTCAGATCGCTCTTTGTCTGTTATGGAGGCCAGCAGAAGGGAAAGGCTGTCTCCAAGCAGAGGATGGCCCACTGGATTGTGGATGCCATGGCCTTGAGTTACCAAGCACAAGGTCCCGCTCAGGTTGCATGCTCACTCCACAAGACCCATTGCATCCTCCTTGGCGCTGGACAACAAAAACTACCTTGAGAGGGAAAACAAAACAGACTTGACCACACAGCAGGGAAACAGACGGTGTACATACAACGATGAACCAGCACAGGATTGCAAACACAGGGAGACTTAATAGGGAGAGCAAACAAAGCAGGTGACGAGGGAGGACAGGTGGGGCAAATTAATCAATAATCAGGTAACAAGATGGGCGGGGTTAGACAATCGACAGGAGAGCACATGGCACAAGGAAACATGACAATCCATGTGCTCACACCAAACATGACAAACACATGAGCACATGGTCAGCCAACACATTCACCAGACAAGTGCCCCAACAAAACAAGACATGAACACACAGCTAATGAGAACACTCATAAGCCACGTGTTCACACAAAACATGACAACTTGAAAGCATGCAGCTAGTGAAAAACACAAGCTGCATGCAACACAGCACAAGACAAAACATGACATGAAAGCACATGAAACAAGGCACAAAGACAAGACAAAACATGAGTGTTAGGGCTCTGTCACAAAACCAAGAAATAGACTAGACAGAAGTGACAGAACTCTGACACAAAAGAGTATAGTAACGCCTCTGATGCAAACCTATACGACACACAAATAACCAAAAAAATATTTACCATGTGCAGTATGTAGTAAGAAAATAATGAATTTATCCACATTGAGCACACAGATTAAGCATCAGGAACCTGATGTTGCAAATGTGTGTCTTTTTAATGACTAAAGGATTGTATTTTCAAAAGAGCGGTAGTTAAGGCTTAAAAAAAATGTAGATAAGCTGTAGCCATGCACTGCCCACAAAAGTGCTCTCCTCCGATGAGACTGTGGCATGGCTGAATGAACACTATGAGAAAAACCAGATGATGATTGATGTGTTTTTTTTCATTCTGTTAGACACAAGGCCACCTCTTTCCCAGTCTCTCAAGAGAACGTATACACACATTCTGTCACATAGCACACATAGTACACTGATGGGGGCTTTATAAAGAAAGTCTCTCACCTTGTCATAATTACATTCATCCACAATTACTAGGACCTTTAAAAAAACAAGCATGACACGTGTTCTATTTTGTGATTTCTCTCTGTTTAAGTGATAAAGGGAGAGAGAAACATTCCCAGGGACGTATGTCTGAGGGGGGAGGCAAGGTGATAACTGTCGTCTCAGTCCTGTAAATAGGCAGGAGCTGTAACGGTAGTGACTACCAGCATTACCTATCACATGCAGAGATGGTCATGGCGCAATAGAGACTGACTGCAACTCAAGCAATAGGAGAACAAGAGGCCAAGTGTATTAATGTAGATCTCATCGCAGTCTTTTGCTTGATTTTTCAGCTGGTGAGCGAGCAACAAGAGAGTCGTCCCTTGCTGAGCCCTTCCATCGATGATTTCCTCTGCGAGACCAAGTGTGATGGAGCTGCCCGCCCAGTAACCTCCAACACAGCTGGTACCAGAGATACCGACCTTCCTGTAGTTCCTCAATAATTCTGCTTCTCCACTATACTATACTCCACTGCACTATACTATTATGCTAGACTAAATACAATTTTTTTGAGGGGTCCTATTATGCCCTTTTACAAAGTTAATTTAGTTTTTTGGGTGTACTAAAATATGTTTTCATGCTTGATTGTTCAAAAAACGCAATATTTTTCACATAAAAATTTTTACATTACAGCTCCTCTCTCCTCAGTCTTGCTCGAACACGCCGATTTCGATGAAGTCCCTCCATCCGAAATAAGAAATTTGATGTGATTGGTTAGCTGGCCTGGTGTGTTGTGATTGGTACCGTGTAGGGCGTGTTCAGGAATTGTTCCACCCCTCCATAACTGTGAGTTATTCTCTGGTGTAAATATTGCGTCAATTTTAATCCAATTCGAGCCCGATTCAGACCCTGACATGTTAGCAAACAAGAGGATCGTGCAGAAAGGATTTCATGCACAGACTTTGCAAGCACAGATTTCACAGGAGTGGTATGTTTTTTGTAAGTTTCTTATACATTATAGATACAGTGTTATCCACAATTTAATTGTGATATTTGTTGGACAACTAAGGCAATACAAACAGTAATCAGTAACAAAAGCATGGTTAATTTTCCTAAGGAGCGGTGAACCATCTTACAAAAGTGAAAGCTTACAAAAGCAACAAAAAAAATCTGTTCTCCATAAAATGTGCAGCGCACAGATATACATTGGGGTTATAATGTTCAGGAACAGTGTTTAAAATACATTTTAACCACTCTAAGTTGGTCAGTCTTAGGAAGGTCAAGCAAATGAGTTTTGGAAACAGGGTGGGGGGAAAAGTATTTCTTTGACATAGCGGCTAACACAGTCTTCTCTAATGCAGATCAGCCAGGCCTCATTTCCTTTTATGCGTATTCCGTAGGCAGGGATTATTTAAATGAGTAACATTGTGACTTCATAAGATCCGGAAAAATCATATTGCAGTCCAAAAAAGCCTCTCAATGTAGTTCTTGAAAAAAAATTCTTGTAACCTTGCGGATCTTTTTTTATGCTCTAACAGCAACATTACATACTAACTAAAGTTGAAAAAGTGGAAAAGCATAATAGGACCCCTTTAACAACATTTACAATATAATCTGATTTTTTAGAATCAAAACCAACAAGCATACTGTAGCATATTAATTAGATTTTTTTATATAAATTATACTACCATTCAAAAGTTTTGGGTCAGTAAGATTTTGGTTATTTAAATTAATATTTTTATTCAACAAGGATGCATTAAATTGATCAAAAGCGAGATCAAAGTATTTTATACTATTACAAAATAATTCTATTTAAAATAAAATGCTGCTCTTTTGAACTTTCTATACATAAAATAATCCTAAAAGAGATGTATTACGGTTTCCACAAATTTTTTAAACATCACCACCATTTTCAACTGTGATAATAATAAGAAATTACTTGAGCACTAAATAAGCATCAGGATCACGTGACACTGAATACTGGAGAAATGGCTGCTGAAAATTTCATGCATACTTGTACAAAAATGAATAGGAGAAATTGTAACACTCCATGTAAACTAGAAATGGACCGGCCTTAAAATACTGGTTTTGTGTATGGTTTGAACTAAAAAATTTTTTTTTTAAAAAAAGCACAATTTATCATACCAGTTTTATTCCTGATTGAAATTCAAATTGATTCAAAAATTCAAATTTGCATGACTGGAAAGAGCTGCCTGGTGGAGATACCAAAATAACTGCAGAGTTAAATTACGTTAAAAGGGACTTTATTGAGCTAAATAGTTAATTTTCAATTCAGTCAAGACATGTACTTAATTTAATTAAGTCAATTATAATTAAACAAAAGGGTATGCATAATGTTGCCTTATCAAACCAAACAAATTTAAACTTTTAACTAATGCCACTGTTCCGACAAATGTGTGGTATTTTTGTGTAATCATTAACATGGCAAACCAATAGTTGCTGCTAACACGATATATAACCCATGCTTACGTTTCTACCTAATTAATTCCTCACAGATTATTATATCACAGATATATATATACATTATATACATCTTCACCAATGATTAGCGGAGCTGACAGACACATTACTAAATGTGGAAGTAAGTGGCTTCTTACTGCATGACAGCTGTATATGTGAAGTTCACACTGAGAAGTTGAGCAAGTAAAACGTCTCAGGTTACTATTGTAACCATAGTTCCCTGAGAAACAGGGAACGAGACGATGCGTCAAACGACACGGTGGGAACGCCTCTTGCGTGATTGCGTCTGAAGCATCTATGCCAACTAGTCCAATGGAATGAGAGAATGAGCGTCACGGGCGGGTGACGTCATGAACCAGGAAAGGATAAGAGCACTTCCGCTGCTCGCCGGCATTTAGCTTCGACAGTGCCGAAGCAAGCCGATCGCAGGGACGCAGGAAGTATGGCAGGGGGACGCATCGTCTCGTTCCCTGTTTCTCAGGGAACTATGGTTACAATAGTAACCTGAGACGTTCCCTTTATCGAAAAAGGGAACTTCGAGATGCGTCAAACGACACGGTGGGAACGAGAATACCCAACCCGCCATAATTACAAGTAACTGAGTGTCAGTCTTTCTTTCTTGTTGATCTAAGCACTCAGCACCTGAGAACCTGGGGCAGCATCCAGGTCCAGACTGTAAAATCTCACGAATGTGAGCGGAGAGGACCAGCCCGCCGCATCACAAACATCTTGAAGAGATACCCCCTGCAATATGGCTTTAGA
This sequence comes from Chrosomus eos, assembly GCA_036326025.1. Lineage (NCBI taxonomy): Eukaryota > Metazoa > Chordata > Actinopteri > Cypriniformes > Leuciscidae > Chrosomus > Chrosomus eos. The sequence goes on along the minus strand of CM070828.1, from coordinate 24,268,029 downwards.
AGCCGCCATACTCCTGGTCGAGTGGGCTCGGACCACCAAAGGACAAGGCTGGCCCGAGTACTCGTATGCTAGTGAAATAGCCTCGACTATCCACTTACTGACTGTCTGTTTTGAAGCAGGAAGACCTTTTTTAGGTGATCCAAAGCAAATCAGTAATTGGTCGGACTTTCTGAATGAGGAAGTCCGATGTACATATGTGTCCAATGCTCGCACTGGACACAACAGGTGCAGTCTTTCCTGGTCCGCAGTTGCAAATGGAGGAGGACAGAAAGCCTGCAGCACAATAGGCCTCGGAGTCAAGGTTGGAACCTTAGGGACGTATCCCTGTTTTGGATATAGGAACGCCTTGACCATCCCCGGTGCAAATTCAAGGCAGGTGGGGGAGACCGAAAGAGCCTGAAGGTCGCCAACTCTCTTTAGGGACGAAATAGCTAGCAGAAAGATAGTCTTGAGAGTCAGGAACTTTTCTGAGACCGAATCTAAGGGCTCGAATGGGGCCCCAGACAGGCCTTCTAGAACTATAGTCAAGTCCCAAGCTGGCACCTTAGTGCGGATTGCAGGCCTCAGCCTCAAGGTGCCACGAAGGAAACGTGTAATCAGGGGGTCTCGACCCAAAGATATACCTCCCACCATAGTATGGTAAGCCGCAATGGCTGCCACGTAAACTTTTAGTGTGGAAGGACAAAGACCTGACACAAAGCGCTCCTGCAGGAACTCGAGTACTGTGTTGACAGAACAGTTAACTGGATCCCACTGGTGTCGGTGACACCATAAGGAGAAAACTCTCCATTTAAGCGCATACAGTTTTCTCGTAGCTGGAGCTCTGGAGCTTAAGATGGTCTCAGCAGCCTCAGCTGAAAGACCACTATCTATAAGTTGGGCCCCCTCAGAGGCCAAACCCAAAGATTCCATATCTCTGGCCGAGGGTGAAATATTGTGCCCCCGGCCTGAGACAGAAGGTCCCTCCTCAAAGGGATCTCCAATGGAGGCCCGTCTAGAAGAAGGATCAGGTCCGCAAACCAGATCCGACTTGGCCAGCGTGGTGCTACTAGCAATAGGCTTATTCCATACCGACGGACCCTCTCCAGAACTCCTGGGAGCAGAGCAACAGGGGGAAAGGCGTACAGACGTAGCCTCGGCCACGTCTGCACCATGGCATCCAGCCCCAGGGGGGCTGGGTGCGTCAGCGAATACCAGAGCGGACAGTGCGTCGTGTTCTGAGACGCGAACAGATCCACCTCTGCCTGACCATATGCCTCCCAGATTTTCTCCACCGCCTCGGGGTGGAGTCTCCAATCCCCTGGCCTCAGCTCCTGCCTCGACAGGATGTCTGCTCCTATATTCTGGTCCCCAGGAATATACACTGCCCTCAGGGAGAGTACCTTCCCCAGAGACCACAGAAGGATCTGGTGCGCCAGTTTGCAAAGCGGACGCGAGCGCAGACCCCCCTGGCGGTTCAGATAAGAGACCACAGATGTGTTGTCTGTTCGAACGAGCACATGATGGCCTCTTAGGTCCGGAAGGAAATGTCTCAACGCATTGAAGACAGCCATCATCTCCAGGCAATTTATGTGCCAAGAAAGATGATGGCTTTTCCACAGACCCTGAACCGAGCGGCCTTCCATTACCGCTCCCCAGCCGGTGAGAGAAGCATCTGTCGAGATCACTACTCGATGGCAAAGAGCTCCCAACACCGGACCCTGGGTTAAGAACCAGTGTTTTTTCCATATCTCTAAGGCACGAAGGCATCGCCGCGTAACCTTGATCATACGAAACGGGTTTCCCCTCGGGGAGAACCCTCTGGTTCTGAGCCACCACTGTAAAGGCCTCATGTACAGCAGGCCAAAAGGTATCACGTTGGACGCTGCTGCCAGTAGACCCAACAGTCTCTCGAACTGTTTTACAGTGCGTGACTGACCTAGCTTTAGCTCTTTGATGGCTGACAGGATAGCAGCTACACGTACGGGCGACAGGCTGGCCCTCATCGTCACTGAATCCCATACCACACCAAGGAAAGTGGTTCTCTGTACTGGAGAAAGTACACTCTTCTTGGCATTGAGCCTCAACCCCAACATTCGTATATGAGCGAGAACGACACCTCGGTGTCGAACCGCCAACTGTTCTGATTCCGCTAGAATCAGCCAGTCGTCGATATAATTCAAAATGCGTATGCCCTGAAGCCTGAGAGGGGCTAAAGCTGCATCCATGCATTTCGTGAATGTGCGGGGTGACAGAGCTAGGCCGAAAGGAAGAACCCGATACTGGTATTCTTTGCCCCCGAAAGAAAACCTTAGGAACTTCCTGTGCTGAGGGAGGATGGAGATATGGAAGTATGCATCCTTTAGATCTATCGTGACGAACCAGTCCTCGGATCTGATTTGGGTCACGATCTGTTTGATGGTCAACATCTTGAACTTGAGTTTCTGAACTGACCGATTCAACAGGCGAAGATCTAAAATGGGACGCAACCCCCCATCCTTCTTTGGAACAATAAAATAACGGCTGTAAAAACCCGATTCTCTGTCGGGAGAGTACACCTGTTCTATAGCTTCTTTTGCTAACAGGGCCTTTACTTCCTGTTCCAATACCAGAGCCTGCTCGGGACGCACCACTGTGGGCAGCACCCCGCTGTAACGAGGAGGACGAGAACCGAACTGGATTCTGTATCCTATCTCTACAATCTGCAGGACCCAAGGAGAAATATTCGGCAGAAGTTTCCACGCTGCCAGAAAATTTACTAAGGGAACCAGCCTCTCGAGGCTGGTCTCTGGTGTTACTAAGAGAGCCAAATCTGGAGCCTGAAACATAATGGCAGGAACTACCTGACCTGACTGCTCTAAAGCCCCCCTCAGAGGGCGCGAAACCGATGCTGTGCCGCAACACAGCATCATTGACTCGCTGGAGACCACTGCGCCCTGAAGCACCGGAGGTGGCAGGGTTGGCAGGAGGGCCTCGTGAGGACCCCGAAGTGGAACGGGCACCGTGTGATGAGGTGAACACCACTCCACTTCGGTCGGGGCTGTCCCCACAGGCCTGGTGCCTAAGCATCAGGACCTTTTTTTTTTTTTGAGCCGAAGCCTTCTTCGCCTGAAGAACGGTCCTCAGATCCGGCTTAGGCTTAGTCGACTTCGGTTGAGAGGGTTGCGTCTGTCTCCAATATCTACGTGGAGGTGCACGAGACGCAACACTCTCTTTTTGTTGCACACGATATGATGAGCTATGCGGCTGGGGCTGCTCACGCCCAGCATCCCCAGGGGGCTGGACACGGCGAGGGATAAACTTTTTAAATACATCAGACTGTTTTTTAGTCTCCTGGAACCTTTCCACTGCAGCGTGGACTGCGTCACCGAAGAGACCAGAGGGTTCAAGAGGAGCGTCTAATAAAAAAGTTCGATCTTTATCTTTAATCTCAGAAAGATTCAACCATAAGTGCCTCTCAGTGGCTACCAAAGCTGCCATAGACCGCCCAATAGCTCTAGCGGTCTCTTTAGTAGCCCTAAGAGAAAGATCGGTAGCCCTACGAAGTTCTCGAACATCGTCATGACTAACACCCTCACTGTTATCCAAATCCCCCAGCAGGTCAGCCTGATAAGCCTGGAGCAGCGCCATAGTGTGTAAGCACGCTCCAGCTTGACCTGCCGCCGCATAAGCTTTGCCCACTAAACTAGATGTAGTTTTTAGCGGTCTAGTGGGCAAAACTGGGGCTCTCATAGTCGATGCTGGACCAGGCGCGAGATAACTCGCTAAATTTTGCTCAGCCTGGGGCATCGATTCATAACCATATTCTTTTAGCCCTCTAATTCTTGAATAAGTGGTGGTTTGAGGGCTAAAAACACGAGATGAATATGGTTTTATTCCAAGATCTAGATATCTCACTATGTAAATCAGGGAAAAATGGGAGCCCTCGTGGTGGACATAATGTGGCTGAAGAGAGAAATCGCTCATCTAACTTGCTTTTAGGGCGAGTGTTTTTTATTCTCAGATGGCCATTCAATATTTAACTTCTCTACAGCTCGTGACATGACATCCACCAGCTCATCATACGCCGGGAAATAAATTGTGTGTCTCTTTCCCCCGTGTGTGCATTCTCACTTTCAACACTCATAACATCAACTTCCTCAGAAGAAGAACAATGCAGAAAGGGAGAGCTCTCTTCCCGGGCGGGAGAAACAGCAGAGCGTGCTTCCGACACCGGGAGAGGAGAGCTAGATCTCCCAGGAAGGGAAGGAGAAAAGGTCCGCGGACCCGTCTCGAACCCCTCTGCGAGATCTAACTGCGATCCCCAAGAATGCATTCTCCGCGTTGCCTCGGCAGACGCGGGTCCTGATCCTTGTGGATCGCGAGCCTGCCCACTCTGTTTATCAAAAAGTGACAGGCGGGATCTGAGCATGCGAAGCGGTAGCTTCTCACAATGCTGGCACTCAGCCCCCTCGAAGGCTGAGGCTGCATGCTCAAATCCCAAACAAATCACACAAAGCTCGTGTGTGTCCCCACCCGTTAAATAACGCGGGCAGGGAGGAACACACTGCTTGTAAACTTGTTTCGCCATAACGTTTCCAACAATATTGAAACAGACAACAATAAATAGACAGAGACAGTTTGACACAGATCGCTTGCTGAGGCACAGAAGCTAAATGCCGGCGAGCAATGGAAGTGCTCTTATCCTTTCCTGGTTCATGACGTCACCCGCCCGTGACGCTCATTCTCTCATTCCATTGGACTAGTTGGCATAGATGCTTCAGACGCAATCACGCAAGAGGCGTTCCCACCGTGTCGTTTGACGCATCTCGAAGTTCCCTTTTTCGATAAAGGGAACTGCATCCTGTCTTGCCTACACCACAAAGCAATTAAGACATCCACTACTACTCCCATAGAGTATCTAGTTTACTTTCTGATTGTAGAAAACAGCATTTTTAATTTACCAACAGATTACGTTTGGAGGATATTTCGATTTGGTTGCAATGAAGCAGCAGTCGGCTTATTACTGTGCCTCTGAACATAATAATAATAACCTTCTGTGAGGTTCAGAAACCAGGCAGAATTCTCTGCAATCAAAATGTCACAAAGTACATAGTTCACAGTATGACAGATTTTCAGTCTGTCAAACATTATGCGTTGTGCCTGACTTTAAATGTGAAGCCAGAGTAAATTGCCAAGTAAACACTGCATTAAAGTCTTTTATCTTGAATACATTTTATGCTGAATTAAACTACACTCTTAAACTAAAACGTAATTTTTGAGGAACACCAAATAAAAGCAATAAAAAAATGATGACTTGCTTTGGTTTAAAAATTGTCAATGCGTCAGGACTCCTATACTTCTTTCTTTGAGACACTTATGAGATTCAAAGCAAAATCAGTGCATTGATTAAACCACACTGAATTTCAGCTCTATATCACTTCTTAAGCATCTACAAACAGTAAACATAAACTGAAGTCATTGCATTAAATAATATATAATAATGAACCAACAATGTGTAAGGTTATGTAAACTTTAACCTAGATGTACACTGCAGTTCAAACGTTTGGGATCGGTAAGATTTTTAATGTTTTTAAAAGAAGTCTCTTATGCTCATCAAGGCTACATTTATTTGATCAAAAATAAAATAAAAAATAGTAATATTGTTAAATATTATGACAACTTAAAAGATTAATTTTAAAAGATTTTCTATTTGAATATAATTTAAAATAGTTTATCCCTGTGATGCAAAGCTGAATTTTCAGCATCATTACTCCAGTCTTAAAGGTACAATAAGTAGGATTCTTCACCACCAGGGGTTGCTAACCTCTTACAATAACAAAGCCTTGTATTGATGACGCAAAGCATTAAGCGGAATTATAGATCTTGTCGTCAAGTTGATGGATCTTTTATGGATGAGTGAATACATTGATGTTTTTAACATGACTGTGGTATGAAGCAGGGCGCGATTGCTAGACGTATACCAGTGCCACGCGCAACACGAGTCCCGCGGATATAAAATAATTAGGACATTTCATTCTACCGAACTACACGCAAGTGCTCAACTAATACTCACACAGGTCAGTTTATTAGACGAATTAAACTTGAGGTAACGCAGCGCTGTTTCACTTGCTCTAACAGTTACACTATCACACTAAACGGCATTTGAGTGTGTTGAATGTTGTTAGTTAGGTTGTTTGTTGGCTATATGAGACTAGCAGAGAGCTAGATCAACATTAGAATAACATACAGATCATATTCTAACATTTCATCATGTTGAACTAAATAACATTGATTAGTTTTATGTACATTTGCTCACCTGTCTAATAAAGTACATGCAAGAGCAGTGTCTCTGTCAAGTTGAAGTTAGTCGCGGACGTGGAGCTCTCGGCATCTTGAAAGATGTTGATCTTTGTTTTAGTCCTCTTTTTGTCTCAAAGTCTGCTTGCCATGGTCCATAATATTTGAACAAAAAAACAACAGCGTGAGCGTCCTGCTAGGCATAACCCAGTTGTCCACGCCATGGTTACTATGGAAACCGAGTAATGCAGATATGATGCCATTGACTGGCAACTCCCTCACCCCTGCTCACATGCCCCGTTTCTTTGGTTGAAATCTCAGTTTTCTCACGATTTACAAATAGTTGGAAACGTTTGGGATATTGTAATTAATCAAATAAACAAAATATATAAAATTGGCCTAGTGGTTTTTGTATATTTTACTTCAAAAATCCTACATATTGTACCTTTAAGTGTCACATGATCCTTAAGAAATCATTCTAAAACGCTAATTTGATGCTCAAAAAACATTCACTATTATTATCAATGTTGAAAACATTTTTCAGGATTCTTTGATGAATAGAAAATTCTATTTCATTTATTTGAAATATAATCTTTTGTAGCCTTATAAATGTCTACTGTAAGTTTTGATCAATTTCAAGCATAATTGCTGAATAAAAAGTATTGATTTTTGTCTTTCTTTTTTTCTTCTGACCCCAAACTTTTGAGCGGCACTGTATAATGTTATAAAAGCTTTCTATTTTAGATTAATGCTCAAAATTCAGCTTTGCATCACATGAACACATTACATTTTAAAATATATTAAAATAGAAAACAGTTATTTAAAATGTTAATAATATTTCACAATATTACTTTTTTTTTTTTTTTTTTAAATCAAATAAATGCAGCCTTAGTGAGCATAAGAGACTTATTTTAAAAACATAAAAAATCATACCGATCCCAAACTTTTGAACGGCAGTGTATGTTTGGTCATTATAACAATTTCAGTACCACATTTATCAGTGGTTTGGTGGCTTATTCAATGTACACATGCTTATCTGCTTGATCATTTTGACATCAAAACCAGATTTAAAAAATCTGATGATTATACTTATTATATTTTATAATGATGTTTTTATCAACGACATGATGTTGACATTATATGATGTTTAAAAACTTTTCTAAAAAATGCTATAAAGTTTTCAAAACTATGATGTGAAACCAACAACATGAATGCAAAGAGTATTTTTCTAAGTGTCATAAGTACACCTGCCAGCCGGAGTGCCTATAGCTACCAGAGTGCACTCATACTGTCTTCTTTATTGCATAATCAACTTAATTTTCCATGTCTCAGGGACTCATCGTGTGTGGACTGCTTCTATTATCATCTAATTTATGTTCTCTGATATAAGCCCTGTGTGTTCAGTCGTTCTTTGCAAAGTCTCGTTGCTTGTTCTTCTGTCTGTCTGTCTGTCTGTCTGTCTGTCTGTCTCCTGCCTGTGCCTTGGACCTTTTATTATTATCTGGATTGATTACTCTGTGGTTTTGACTTTCTGCATGTTGGTTTACACTCAGCTGCTGGATCTGTAAAAAGCGAATTTTCTGTTTTGTGTTGGAGATCCAAATGCAAACTTTGATTGTAATCCATATAACATGCATGAGGTCAAAACCACAGGGTAATCAATCCAGATAATAATAAAAGATCCCAAGGCACAGGCAAACAGGGTAATCCAGAAAGACAGACAGAATAACAAGACCGTGATAAGGAAGCCAGAGTTTTAGAAATGCAGTGTAATACTAACAGTGCAAGACAGTGCAAAGGATGACTGAATACACAGGGCTTATATGGGGAACATAAACACGATAGTAATATACAGGTGGAAGCAATCAGCACACGGTGAATCCAGGCAATGAGTCATGGGAAATGCAGTTCATAATGCGATAAAGAAGACAAGAGAAGTGCACACTGCTGACTATCATAGGCACTCTGGCTGGCAGGCGTGACACTAAGAACTTGACACGTATATTTAAAACAGCTTTTCTTTCCTTTTAAACAGGGCTTATGTTCTTCAATGTGGGCACATTATATGTCATTGAACTAGTAATCAATGTTTTATTGTATATGTGAAAGGAATCATTAATTCAATATTTCAAACAATCTTCTTGATTATATTGATGGTTACTGCACATGCTGAGGTTCTTGTACTCTTAGCTTGCTTTAAAGTAAAGGGCTTTAGAAGATGTCAAAGTCTTAATGGGTATTTGGTGTGCAGACTGGTCCTTGTGTGATCACGGGCGGCAGAACAAAACAAAAGCATGTGGTGTTAACCTGGTTTCAGCTCTGATGTTTGTGCCAGATTTCAGAAGGTGTGCTGTCAAGCCCTCAAGGCTTGGATCATGCAACCTCCATGCTGGCATCTACAGTATATGCAGTACTGACCTGCATGGATATTTTGTCTACTACCTGGTTATGAAGACCTCTGTTCTCCAAGCCTGATGGGTAACAGGATGGCGGTAGAAGCTGAAGAATACAGGGGTTGGACAATGAAACTGAAACACCTCTCATTTTAGTGTGGGAGGTTTCATGGCTAAATTGGACCAGCCTGGTGGCCAATCTTCATTAATTGCACATTGAACCAATAAGAGCAGACTGTGAAGGTCCAATTAGCAGGGTAAGAGCACAGTTTTGTGCTGTGTATCAGGATGACAATGCACCAATACACACAGCAAGACTGGTGAAAGATTGGTTTGATGAACATGAAAGTGAAGTTGAACATCTCCCATGGCCTGCACAGTCACCAGATCTAAATATTATTGAGCCACTTTGGGGTGTTTTGGAGGAACGAGTCAGGAAACATTTTCCTCCACCAGCATCACGTCGTGACCTGGCCACTATCCTGCAAGAAGAATGGCTTAAAATCCCTCTGACCACTGTGCAGGACTTGTATATGTCATTCCCAAGACGAGTTGACGCTGTATTGGCCGCAAAAGGAGGCCCTACACCATACTAATAAATTATTGTGGTCTAAAACCAGGTGTTTCAGTTTCATTGTCCAACCCCTGTATGTCTTTAGAATCTGTTCCTAACGTTCATGTACTGCATAATGGGGGGTTCAACCATCTAAAAGTTTTATTCTTTAATCTCACCTAATCACAAAAGCTGACTACATTCCCTCTGAATATTGAATGAACACATTATTCTCAAACCTTCATCCTCTGCTGTGGAACACAGTGTTCTGTAGAGAGTGTTCTTGATAAAGTGTATATATATATACGCACTTTAACAAACACTCTTTGTTCTCTTGGAGAGGAACATACATGCAACATCAAAGATTATTTGGCACAGGCCCCTGAGCTGTCGGAACTGCCTGATGTGTTTTTGTTGCTGTGACCATGCAGGTAGTGCCGCAATAACTAAGCTAGATTATGTTATTCAATGTTTTTTCTTTGGTTGGTGTGCTAATTTGAAGCTGAGCAAAAACTTGCTACTTCACAATTTATTTGTAATGCACAAATGAGACTTTGCTCTCAAATGTTAGCGTTTTTTCATATATTGAACACAAAAGGGGATGGATAAAAGGATGGGAGGATGTTGATGCATGCTTCAACCTCAGTAATACACTCTTAAAAGCGAATATTCCCTACTGCTATTTACAGTCTGAGAGCAAACTGCGACTGGTGGTTCCTTTCCAGAACAATCACCCTCTCTGTTCCTCTTGAACCTTCATTCAAGTCGCTGAGGCCATCACAACTTTCAAAAAAAGTTCCCTCTTTCTCTTCTTTTTGTGCATTTCACTTTTGCTCTAGTTTATACTTATGCTTGAAACTTGGAATTGGCCATGGGTTATGTCCCACACTTTCAAAACCACTGAACTTTCTGGAACAGGAAGACAAATACAAGTGGATGATATTAATTTTGTTTTTGCTTCCTATGTCCAGTACTGTCCTCCTCTCTGGACTTGCTGGATCTGAGTGAGCCTGGTGAGAGAAGACACAGCAAAGACAGGAAGAGCCCTCTTTCTTCTAAGGGCACACCGTACAGGAGGAAGCCAGATGAAACAGAGCTGATTCAAGTGGATGTTGAACATAGTATACCCTGTTCCCGCACACCTGAAAAAATTTCATTGGACTCAGGTATTATGTGCCACACAGCTAAAGTAAAGGGCTGTAATGCAAAGTAGCACTCTTGCAAATCAGTCAAGGGAAATCAGATGGTTACACAAGTGAAAATGGGTTTTTCATACGATTAACTGAACAGATTCTGTAACGGATAGTACTTTTTCATTGAGAACAGCATTCCGTGCTTACATATCGTTACCTACTTGCCCTCTTCATTATGTGCTTGCATGGGGCAAATGCCTCAAATTTTGGTGTTGTTTGTGTTTTACTTAGGTTGCATTATGATAATATATCTCTGTCAAATGGCATGGCCTCATTTTGTTCACAGTAGCAGTTCCATCTTCACTGGACAAATGGGAAGAACTCAACCCACACCCAGAGCGAAATGGTAGCAGAAAGTGGAAACTTGAGAGAAGACGTTCATCCAAACTTTCTGGCGAATTTGTGTGGTGAGTCGCTGTTTTAATTAAAAATTACATATGAAAATGCTCAATTTCTTTGTCTAAAAGATATTAATTAATAGTTTTCAGTCACACGACTGGCACTGAGACCTGGAGGGTGAAACATCCCTGTCCCAACAATGTTCCATTTGTTTCAAGCCACTCATATTTAGATTACATCTCAAAAGAAGAAAAACAAAAATATATGAACAAAATGCAGGTTTTGGACACTTGCGATCCTTATACAGAACCTGCTGCAGTATTTCAGTCACTAAAAACAGCAGGACATTCTAAAACACTTAACATGAAAAACACTTAATGTAGCCTACTTAAAGGGGTCATATAATGGCATTTTTGTACAAGTTAATATGAATCTTAGGGTTTAAATGAAAACTTTGTAATATACTTTTATTAAAAATTCTCATTAGTATTTTAAGAAAACACTCATTTTACCTGCTCAAAAACAGCTCTGTTTTCAGCACGCCGTTTAAGTGCATATGCCTTTAAATGATAATGAGCTTCGCTGACTCCGCCCCTCTGTTCTTCGGGCGCTTTAACACAACGCATAGACATATACACTAGACGTCACCTTGGCTACAGCAGTTCATTGGAAGGAATGCGTCAATAGAGCCGCCATTTTGGAACAGGGGAGCCCCTTCTCTTTATGCATCAGCGTCAATGTATAGGCAAAGGTCTAACGGAAATAAAATCTCCATAAATCGTCATGAATGCGATTTTCTAGTTTTTTGGTTCGTTTTAACAGTCAGACATGTATTTATCATCGAGTCCAGAGAAATTTATTAAAAAAAAATTTACTTCCCAGTTCAGATTTCGTTCGTGAACATCCACACGCAGCACAAAAGTCCGGCATCATCCATGAATTTGAAGTACAGGCGGAGATAGCAGCGTTACCTAGATACTTCCTATGACAAGAACCCTGTTCCAAGATGGCGGCGGTTTTGACGCATGCTTAGAACCCCCGCTGAAATCTTATTGGCTAACGCCAGCAACGCTGGCCAATTGACGCAAATATGCAAATACTGAAACCCCGTTGCAGTATAATGCAAGTGCAGCGTCAATTCCTCCTCAGAATCTCTCTCTTCACGCTCAAATCGTGTGCTAGAAAGCTGATACTACCCTACTTTGGATACTGCTATCGTTGAAGGTGCACCGGAGATAGCTGAACTGTCTCCAGCATCCGATGGCGACCGTCTGTAATTTATGCTCGGGCCCCATAGTGCCCCCCGACTTGCACCTGTTACTGCATCGCGTGCATGGGGCTGGCCCACGTCAAAGAGCAAGTTGGACGCGTGGTTCCTCCAATCGAGCCGCCGTCAGGCCGCTTCGAAAGGGGAACCCCGTTCTTTCCTGATGTGCACGAGCACGTGGTGAAGTCGTGGGTGGCCCCGCAATCGGCGCGCACCCTCACTTCGACCCAGGCCATGTTCCCCCCCGTGGACGAGGCGGGGGACCACGGCTACCTCCGCATCCCCCCTGTCGAGGAGACCGTCGCTGTACATCTTTGCCCGTCAGCTCCCGCCCTGGGCTCGGACCGCAGCCTGCCGTCTCGAGCTTGCAGGTTTACGGCTCACCAGGCTAACAAGGCCTACGGCGCCGCGGGGGAGGCGGTCTCTGCACTACACGCTATGGCCGTTCTTCAAGTGCTGCAGGCCAAGCAGTTGAAATCTCTGGATGGCGCCGCCTCTGTCGACGCTGACGCCATCCGAGACCTCCGTTCGGCCACGGACCTCGCGCTCCTGGCCACGGACCTCGCGCTCCTGGCCACGAAGCGCTCGGCCCAGGCGATTGGCCGTTCGATGGGGTATTTGGTGGTCATCCACAGACACCTGTGGCTCACCCTGTCGAACGTGCAGGAGGCGGACAGGAAGACGCTGCTAAACGCACCGATCTCCCCTGATGGCCTGTTCGGAGATGCCGTAGAGAAGGTGACCGAGCGGTACTCCGAGACTCAGAAGAAGGCGAAGGGCCACGTGATCCCTCGGCGAGCGCTGCCGCCGCCCCCGCCACAGCGCCCTCGCTCTCACTCGTCTTCCGCCTCGGGGCGCCAGTCCCAGGTTGCAGCCAGACATCAGCCAGCCTCCCGCCCGGGACCGGATGCCCGTAAAGGCCGACACAGGCAGTGGCAAGGGGCGGGAAGCAAGAGGCCAGCTCAGAGGAGCCCGCGCAGAAAACCCGCCGCGTCCCCAGCGAGGCCCAAGCAGTCGTCCTGACCGCTCGGGCAAGAGGAGAGGAGAGCGCCCGGATGGCCCCGCTTCCAAGCGGCGCGCTCTAGAGCACGCGGTCCCTCTGCGTTCGGCGAGCGACGCGTGCGGTCGTGTTGTGAATGTTGTGTGTTGTTCAATAAAGCAAATTACTTCTTCACAAACAGAGTTTTTTTCTCCTCTTGCACTTCACACTGTGTTACCCGTCCTGTCTTCGAGCAGCGCAGAGTCACGGTCATTAACTATAAAGGGAAGCGCGAGGTGTCTATCCCCAGCCCTCACATAGCGGCGATGACCGCAGGTCTAGACCGGCCCACACTCAGTCGTTTCCTGACGGCGTGGGAAGCTATTCCGGGCATCTCGCCTTGGGTGCTGAATGTAATTCGACACGGGTACACACTTTAGTTCAAACGCAGACCACCCCGCTTCCGCGGCGTAATCCAGTCATTAACTTTGCCCCAAAACGCTCATGTACTGAGGCAGGAAGTGTGCAGTTTACTCGACAAAAGGGCGATAGAGCCGGTTCCCCCGAGCGAGCGAGCGGGAGAGCGGGTTCTACAGCCGCTACTTTGTAGTGCCGAAGAAGGGAGGGGGTCTCCGCCCCATACTGGACCTGAGACCCGTCAACAGAGCGCTTTCAAGCGCGCTTTCAGGATGACTACACTGAAACAGATCCTGGCGCAAATTCGCCCCGGGGATTGGTTCGCTTCAGTGGATCTAGAGGACGCTTATTTTTACGTCCAGATAGCGAAGCGCCACAGGCGATTTCTGAGGTTTGCGTTCGAGAATGCGGCGTACCAATACGGTACTCCCGTTCGGGCTAGCCCTCGCCCCCCGCACTTTCTCGAAATGTGTAGACGCGGCACTTTCACCCCTCAGGTCGAGCGGGATGCGCGTTTTGAACTACCTGGACGACTGGCTGATTCTCGCGCAGTCGAGGGAGACATTAGTCGGCCATGTGGAAGCCCTACTTCGCCACTTGGAAATGCTTGGTTTGAGGGTGAACGTCCAGAAAAGTGTGCTCACACCGAGCCGAACTACCACATTCCTGGGAGTATGCTTGGACTCAGTGAGTATGAAAGCGCGTCTCTCCCCCGAGCGAACGGACTTCTTCGCTCGGTCTCTTCAGACCTGGCAGACTCGTCCCACTGAAAGAGTTTCAGAGGCTATTGGGACGGATGGCAGCGGCTTCGTCCGTGTGTCATTTGGGACTGCTGCATAGGAGACCGCTCCAGCACTGGCTGAAAGCGCGCGTCCATCCGAGCCGCAAGCGCATTATGGTCAGCCGTAAAAGTTTTCCGGTCTCGACTGGAGCAGCGGCATGTGTTGATTCGAACCGAAAACACTTCTGTGGTCTCTTACATCAATCGCCAAGGCGGTTTGCATTCCAGGGACCTATTCAAGCAGGCAGAATCCCTCCTGCTGTGGGCGGATCGGTTCTTTCTCTCGGTGAGAGCGGCACAAATCCGCGGTGTTCTAAATCGGGGGCGGATATGCTCTCGAGGAACGGGATTCCTCAAGGGGAATGGAGGCTTCACCCCGGGACGGTTCAGCTGATATGGGATCGTTTCGGCAGATCAGAGATCGACCTCTTCGCGACGAGCGAGAACGCGCATTGTCGGATGTTTTTCTCGCTGTCCCGTTCCCCCCGGGAGATGGACGCGCTAACTGCGCGATGGCCGAAAGCCCGTCTCTATGCCTTTCCTCCGGTGAAAATTTTGCCCATGGTGTTGTGCAAAATCAGGGAGGAGAAGGTGGCGGTGACTCTAGTAGCCCCGTACTGGTCGAATCAGCCCTGGTTCGCGGACTTGGTGGAGTTACTAACAGGGCAACCGTGGGAAATTCCGCTCAGAAAGGACCTACTGTCTCAGGCGAGCGGATCGATTTTTTGCATCCCAGCCCCGGGCTGTGGAGTCTCCACGTGTGGCCGCTGCAGGGGCGCTGAGCGGGTTGGAGGTGCTTCATTCGCGGGTTCAAAATACCATCGCGGAAGCGCGAGCCCCGTCTACCAGACGCCTGTATACTCTGAAGTGTTGTCACGGCCGCCCTTTGAGCCCTTAGTGTCGATTGCAGTTAAGGAGCTTTCGATTAAAACGGCGCTGCTTCTCGCTCTCGCTTCGGCAAAGCGGGTTGGGGATTTACAGGCTTTCTCTGTCAGCGAAGTTTGTATTCGCTTTGGACCCGGAAACTGTAACATGACTCTCAGACCGAGGCCGGGTTATGTCCCTAAATCGCTCAATACCCCGTTCAGGGCGCAGATTGTTTCGTTGCCTGCCCTATCTGTTGAGCCATCGACCTCACTAGGTTCGGATGCTCAAAGTGCTATCTGCCCAGTCAGAGCGCTCCGGGAATACATCTCGCGCTCGGCTGCTTTCCGAAGCTCGGACCAGCTGTTTGTGTGCTTCGGTGGATGCAATAAGGGACGGGGAGTCTCTAAACAGAGGCTTGCTCACTGGATTGTGGACACTATTGTTTTGGCTTATGATTGTATGGGACAGGAATGCCCCCTCAACGTTAAGACCCATTCGACCAGGGCGATCGCCTCTTCGTGGGCCTGGACTAAGGGTATGTCTATTCAGGATTTGTGTCTTGCGGCTGGCTGGTCTTCTCAGAACACGTTCGCCAGGTTTTACAAGTTGGATTTACCCTCTGTAGCGTCTCAAGTGCTTTCGGTGAGTTGAATTCATACACAGCATTTTAGAGCTCTCTGCGCTTTGCTCATGAGTTGTTCTGTGTGCTTATGTGTATTTAAAACTTTTGTCACCGCTATGCGTTGGCCTTATTTTACTGTTGTTGTTGCCCTGTTGGTCGACAGTGCAGATTTCCCCCGGTTAAACTGTTCGCGATATGCAAATTCTGGCAGTGTTTGTGAGTTTGTGGTTCGTCCCTTTGGACCTATCAGAGGTTGCAGGCTAGCTATTGGCCAGTCTCGTCCTATCAGATGCTTGCATTCCGGGGAAGCGGTGTCTGGTGTTTGTATTGGGTTCTGTTATAGTGGATTGTTATGCTTCCACGGCGGGATTCTATACAGTTCCCATATACGACATCCGTAATGTCGAAGTTCCGTAGCCTTGAAAGGGAACGTCTCCGGTTACTTTCGTAACCTCGGTTCCCTGAAAGGCAAGGAACGAGACATTACGCTCGCCGCCGTGTTCGCTATTGATTTGGCGTTCTGTTCGATTCTGAGGAGGAATTGACGCTGCACTTGCATTATACTGCAACGGGGTTTCAGTATTTGCATATTTGCGTCAATTGGCCAGCGTTGCTGGCGTTAGCCAATAAGATTTCAGCGGAAGTGAAGGATGAGAGAGAGTTCCCATATACGACATCCGTAATGTCTCGTTCCTTGCCTTTCTGGGAACCGAGGTTACGAAAGTAACCGGAGACGTTAACTATGGTGACTGAAACTGACATGAGGTCATATCAGTAATGATTCTAGCAGTAGTTGAAGGATACCTAAGAATTTGTATTATGTTTATGTTTAGTGCAGTACGAAAATGTTTTATGTTTTAAGAAAACTTTTATAAGTACATCTATAGTATTGTAACTGCATTGATATTCCTGTTACGTTAACTGTAACACCTGCGTACACAGTTTTTAATAACACATTAACTATAACGCGTTTTTCATTATAAACGTGGGATTATGAATTATATTGAGAACGTCGTAACATTACATAGAATACATGCCGTAATGCACCCTGAGTGTAAACATTAGCCACATTCATCGTGAAGCGTGCAAGGGATTGCAAAGATGAATATAAAGGTTAATAAAACGTTACACTCACATCTTCTGGAGGTCCAACAGGAACACGAATAGTTGGTACCGATTCCCTTTTCAGGAGCAGCTTCTTAGCAAAACCTGATTTATATTGACCCTCGTTTAAAAAGCAGTCTGGTGAGAAATGATTCGCGCAAACATGAGCGCATTGACGTTGCTCGTCGGATTCCCTTCATAAACAAAACTCAGCCACTACGTCTTCAGCGGTTCGGATTTAGGAACATTAAAATGACTGCTGTGTTCCTTATTACACCCAAGAACAGAACACCACAATCCCTTAGGCGCCATTCTGCTCCAGTGTATCAACAATGACGAACTATGATTGACAGCTCACTCACGAGCGAGGGCGGGTCTGTGTTGAAACGCTGCTGTCAATCAACGATCGTGGGAGGGGCGTGCGAGCCTGTGACGTCACAGGCTCGAACGGCTTGATTTGAGGCAGGGGAAAACATATAAGGAGATTAAAACAAAACCACTGGATGGATTTTTATCATTATATGATGGCTGTGTACAGGCACTGCCAACACACATTTCAGTACAATCAACTTGTAAAAGTGCATGTACCATTATATGACCCCTTTAAAAAGTGATATTAAAAAATCTAATTCAGTACATCTTATTGATGATGCATACTATATACAGGCGAGCAGATGAGCCCAGAATATAAACTCAGCACTATAAATGGTAACCAAAAAAACACATTTCATTTGTTTTCTGGGTTTATCTGCTTGCCTGTATATAGTATGCATCATCAATAATGTCTGTGTATATTTAATTTGGTCTTTTAATATCACTGTCTTACTACTTTTGTACTAAGTACAAACCTGGTAAAAAACAAAACAGAACAAAAAAACAGGAGGGCAATGTAGGAAAGCCTTGTTTTACACTCCAGGTGGGCATTCCTATTAGGGTGTGATGTCACCGGCAAACTATGAATAAGTAATAATTATTATTTTTTTTCATTTCTTATGACTCAACCTCAGGTCTATGGATTGCAAGACTCAGCTAGACATTGCCCCCAGGAACTCCCTGGAGGTAAATAATAAAGTAGAGGCAGAAGCCGTGCCAGTAACTCAAGTAAGTGCAACACTTATGTCATGATCATCTGTACATGTGACTTTCACATGTTATTTCCCATGTGTCCCATTATTTTGTAGTGTTGTCAAATATTACTACAAGTCCATCCACTTGAACTGTGAATGGTTTGTTTTTTGAGCCATTCAATACATTGTGTAACATTGTGCTAATGTCTAGAATTCTTTATTTTCAGCTTAACAGGCAATATGTTAGTGGAAGACACGTAAGCCCCTCTGTGCACTCTTTGAATGAATCACTGAATGATCTATACATTTGTACCATGGCAACAGCATCACCACCAAATTCAATACAAAAAGACCAAACATTCATGGCAAATAATGAACTGAAGCGGTGCCCAAGTGGTGGGTCACAGTTTGCAGGGACTTTCAAATTTGTTGTGGTGCTACAGGGTACAAATGTTACACGCTTTTACCCTTAGTGAAGCATGCAGGTCCGTTGTATTGCTATCTATCATGATTAGATTATTAGCAAATTAATTATTGGCCAGCCACTGGTAAATATCAACATCAGAGGTTGTACAATATTGCCACAGGGTGCTATGGGAAAAGGTATAAAAAATGAAATTACACCAAAATGAATTGTGTCAGTGGACTCCTCCTCAGTACCTTTGATTTTCTCCTCTGGTTTGTAGTCAGGTTAAAATGTCATGTGGTGCAAATCCCCCCCACTTCTATACACTACCTTTCTAAAGTTTGGGGTCTATAAATTTTTTTAATGTTTTTGTCTCTAACCCAGGCTGCATATATTTGATTAAAAAAAAGTGAAATATTTTTTAAATAAAATGTATTACATTTAAAATAACCGTTTTCTATTTTTATATGTTTTAATGTAATTTATTCCTGTGATATTCAATTCAATTCAATACTTTATTGCCATACAACTTGGTACAAGTTGTTAGGGATTTGCTTCAGTGTGCTCATAACAACAAGATACAACCAAAGACATAGAACAATTATATACACAAACGATATCCCCCACGGGATGACACCTATTATATCAAAGCTGAAATTTTCAGCATCCATTACTTCAGTTTTTAATGTCACATGATCCTTCAGAAATATAATATCTGTTACCAGATGATGAAAAATTAAAAAGAGTTCTTTAATGAAAACAAACTCTTATCCACTACGACAAAGTAACAGCTTGTCTACACACACACATAAACAACAACTGACAAACACAGAGTGAAGGTGGGGAACTTAAATACACCGTGATGAGGAATGAGGAGATGACGAACAGGTGTGATCATCCGATGAGTGTCCATGACAACTGATGACTGGCGGGAAAGAAACACATGTGACTAATGAAAACAAAACTGAAAGTCCATGAAAACAGAAGCTAAAGAGCAACCAAAACTGAGTGTGTGACAATATGCTAAATTCGAGCTCAAGCAACATTTCTTATTATTATCAATTTTGAAAACAGTTGTGCAGCTTAATATTTTTGTGGAAACGTGTTCGATTTTTATTAAAAAAAAATTATATTTAAAAAAAAATACTGACCCCAAACTTTTGAACATTAGTGTATTTATTCTCTAATAATTAAAAAAAAACTTTAAAAAAAACATGAAAAAAATTAAACAGTAAACAGTCAAATAAACTTTTAAAACATTAGTTAAAATTTTTTATTGATTAATTATATATATATATATATATAATATGATTAATGTTTCTTTATCATGGACACTCTTATACGTCATTGACCCTTATACTTAAACCTTGCATTAGGAGTACAGATACAGTTCTTACATTTCTTAAGACTCGTCATGATGAAGCAATCACTACATTTGTGAGCTGCATGGTTCTAAAAACATCGAGCTCGGATTGTCTTTTGACCGTGGGGTGCACTGGAAATGGAATGTGTAACGCTAAAGGTAATTGTTGCACTGACACAGGGTCTGACATGGGCACATTAAATGCAATTATACAGAGCTGCACCAGCACAATGAAGCAAGACCAATTGTCCTTTTTGAGGCCTCCATTATAGCCTCCTGTATGAAATCCGTTTAACTTAGTAACCTTGATAATTGATTAATATCCAATGAGGCAGGTGGCAAATACTTCATCCTATTCCTTTGATTCAGTCTGCCTGGAAGGCTTTGTTATGCCGAGAATTGGATTGGGGGAATGGAAGTTTGCCTTTGATAGCTCAGCACTTGACATTTAGAGTGACCTAGGAACAAGATACAATTGTAAAGGGTAACTTTATGATTACATTATTCATTAAAATGACAAGCAACTTTAAAGTTTAAGGAGCACCAAAAACATTAAAACATTAAATGCAGTTATTTATATGAAATATCCTGTTATTAGTTTGATTAACGATTTGAATCAATTGACAGCCCAAGTTAGCAAACCTAGTTAGCAAAATATAATATAGTACTATTTTATAGTGTTTGTTTTAAAATCCTGAGCCATCAGCAAATGTAAACAGACGGTTCCTATTGTTTATTATGCCAATATGTCACCCTCTAAATTTGAAACCTCTAATAACTAAAACATGTGTTTCTTAAGTAAAACATGTAAGCTTGATTTCCATTGCTGCTTGATCACACACACACACACACACACACACACACACACACACACACACACACACACACACACACACACACACACACACACACACACACAGCAGTGTAGTCAAAATGAATGGCTTTGCCGCATGTGAAGCATGTCTTCAGGTGTACAGTGCTGAAAATGGTACGTATTTGACAATACATGCTGAGCAAAGGTCTCCTGCCATGCTATTTTCAGATTTGTATACTAAGAAAAATGTGCAGGGCAACGTGCTATGCATGACGAGCCAGTCCAGAGCCATTATGAGGCTGAGAACATTAGGTGTGGAAAGCAGGACCTCAAAAGAGAGAGAGAGAAAGAAAGAAAGAAAACAAGAAGACCCTGTGCTGCTAATGCTGGCATTTCTCCTTGCCTCTGGCATCGGGGTTTGGCAAGGGCAGGGCCTTTTCTCCTGTCAGAGTGACTGAGAGATGGCTGACCACGTTCTCTCTGACTCCTGTGTTTGACAGGGCCGTTTGAGCAAAGACCAAAGGTGGGGTAGCACACTGCTGTCCAGAAACCAGTCTCTGGAGGAAGAGTTTGAGAGAGCTAAGGCAGCAGTGGAGGTAAGCCAAAAGTGTCTATAATGACGATTAAAATTCGTTAAAATGTCTATGAGCATCACAATCATTGTCTTATGGGTCAGGGGCATTAATAGCCAGCGCCATACTAGTAGTTGATCAATATATCACCATGGCCAGTATACAGTAAAGCCTGAAATTAGGCATTTTTTAAATGATCAAAATCTAATGATTTTCTTTTTGTCTGATGGGGTGGCTGCAGGACTTTTATTTTGAAAGCGCTGAGAACACCAACATGTAATTTTCACTGTGTACTATATAAAATTAACGCTACCTTCTCTTTATTTGGAAAAAATATGATTATCGGTCAACCACTACTATTTACATGGAGTAAAAGATGCCAATTTTGTTGACAAAGGCTTTTTTGTTGACAAATGCAACTAAATTGAGCTAAATATTGACACTATTGTTTTCTGTAGAGCTGCTTTACACTGCTGAAAAACGGCTTGTTTCATGTTTAATGAATTTTGCATCATTAACCGTTTATTACTTTTAAGCTGCTTTGACAAAATCTGTATTGTATAAAGCCCTATTTAAATAAATGTAACTTAACGTGACTTAACGGGCAGTCACACTACACTTTTTATTCCATCAACTTTGATTTGCAGATTATGCATGCTAGACAGGAAACACAAGCTCTTGTGAATTTAGCTGCATTCCAAAGTTCAAGTTTGGTGAACTCTGCACTGCGATTTTGTACCACATGAAGATGTACAGGCGTATTTAACAGATATGAAGGCATATTTAATGCTGCATTTTTGCGGTGGCGGAAATAGGCATTTTGGTTGACTACTTACTGTAAGACCAATAGAATATTGATACGTCAATATGAGGCGTGATCTCTTTAAATCTCGAATATTACAGCTTTGCAGTAAAGTGGAGTAGATTGCATATTTGTACATTTTGGATGTATTATTTTAATTAAGTTATGTTGAATTATATTGCAAATTTTGCATGCTCAATGTGTAGTTTGACCGTGGCTTTTTACCTTTTGTTATAGCATATAACTTTAATGTGCACATTTTGTGAATAGTATCTGTCACTATTTGCACTATTTGTTGCTATAATACTAGGTGCAAAATAGTATCTACCAAAATTTACATTCGGCATAAATACTAAATAGCATCTGCTTTTTTTACACTTTTACCCCCGGTTTCACAGACAAGGCTTAAGCGAGTCCCAGACTAAAATGCATGTTTAACTGCAAGCAATTTGCACTGATATATCTTAAAGGGGTCATATAATGGCATTTTTGTACAAGATAATATGAATCTTTAGGGTCTAAATAAAAACTTTGTAATATACTTTTATTAAAAATTCTCATTAGTATTTTAGGAAAACACTCATTTTACCTGCTGTTTTCAGCACGCCGTTTCAGTGCATATGCCTTTAAATGATAATGAGCTTTGCTACACTCCGCCCCTCTGTTCTGTGTGTACAGTTTTTAATAACACAATAACCATAACGTGTTGTTCATTATATAAGTGGGATTATTAATTATATTGAGAACGTCGTAACGTTACGTATAATACATGCCGTAATGTACCCTGAGTGTAAACATTAGCCACATTCATCGTGAAGCGGGCAAGTGATTTGCAAAGATTAATATTTATAGGTTAATAAAACGTTACACTCACTTCTTCTGGAGGTGCAGCAGGAACACGTATAGTTGGTACCGATTCCTTTTTCAGGAGCAGCTTCTTATGCCGAGTTCAGACTGCACGATTTTCAAAATAATCGGGTCACTGTTGTTTTCACACTGCATGACTATCTGGGGTAACATTCAGTTGCTTCTGTGTTCATACTGCACGATGGGTCGGCGACAGGAGGTTTCACACTGCATGACTTTACAAAAGAAAGAATCGCCGACAACCTCTGCCTGGTCCGCAAACTACGTTTCACAACCAAACAAACGCGAGAAGTGATACGGAAATAACGGAAGATCACGCGTGCGTGAGACCGGAGTTCTCGCGCGACACTGAGTTTGTTATTAAAAATGATAGCCTACAAGAAGATTCCGATCCAAATTGTCTGTGCACTGATTTGTAGCGAAAATGAAACAAATAAATATTCAGTTTATGCAGGAGGACATGTTTGGGAAGACGAGGGGAGCAAGGACTGTGTTTTGGAAAGAGAGTTGGGGGTAAATAAATAATTTTGCAAACGTCCTGCTGTTGCTGCTGGTCATGCAAATGTTTTGCTTTGTTTCTGTTTGATATAATTGTAAATATAGGCCTATCTATCTATTAAAATACTGATATTCTGGTCTATAACTCCTCCTCGAACAGCCTGCTGTCCTGTATCATGCTCTCTCATTGGCTGTCGGTCATCGCCGATGTAGTTTTCAGTCAGAACACTTTCACACAGCAGGATTGTGAATCGCCGACAGGTCCAGATATTTAGCATGCCAAATATCTCACGGGCGTCGGCGATTCTCTCAGATAGCGTCTTTGCTCATTCACACTGCGTGATTGTCACTCGCGTGAACGAGCACCGATTTGCCTGTGATTTCGGGCATTTGTCGGCGATTTCTCAAAACCTGTCGGCGAGCCAAAATCGTGGCTAAAATCGTGCAGTCTGAACTCGGCATTAAGCCAAGTTCACACTACATGATTTTAAGCCCGATTTAAGCCCGATTTGCAAATCGTTGAGCTCGCCGACAGGTCAGGGTGTTATCGCGTGCAAATCGCGGGGGATTAGCGGACGATGAACGCTCGCCAATCTGTTAGTATGAAAGAGCCAACAACGCATCAAAGACGCATCAAAGACGCTCGCAGACGCCTCGCAGACGCGTCGCCGAGCCCAGAAAAATATCTAGCGTGCTAGATATCCAGAGCTGTCGCGCGACTCAATCTCAGTGATGTCATGAGCTAGAGCCAATCAGAACAAGGCATGGGTTGAGGTCACCGCAAATACCATGGTAAATACCGGTAAATACGCGAAATGCGCGATTTTCAAACAAACACGACCAAGACGAGTTTACAGAAAAATGAGCAACATGTCGTCAAGAAAGCAATGGACTCAACAGCAAATTTTAGGAGCAAAGTTTAATCGAACTGTGGCAGGAGCATGCATGCCTTTATGATGTTGGACATGAGATGTGAGAAAGAGAAAAGGTGGATGGAAAACTCAAACACCCAGGTAAGCAAAATGTTATAGGTTGAAATGTACATTAAATCTTACTGTAATTCTGTTTATTGTCATTCCCGGTTCGTTTTATCACGTGATTTTTCGTGACAAAACGTGGTTTGTAGAATCGTTGGGTGACAGAGTTGTTGTCAACTCCTCTAGTGCGTTACCTCCTGTTGTGGATCAATCACGTTGTGTCGTGTGGTGTGAACAGCTCAACAACTTGAACACTCCTGATTTCACAGAGAGCAAGTCATGTAGTGTGAACTGCACAGTTCAGCCCAACGTTTTAAAATCATGTAGTGTGAACAAGGCTTTAGCAAAACCAGCTTTATACTGACCCTCCTCGTTTATAAAGCAGTCTGGTGTGAAATGATTTGCGCAAACATGAAAGCATTGACATTGATCGTGGGGAATATTCCCATCGTAAACAAAACTCAGCCACTGTGTCTTCAGCGGTTCGGATTTAGGAACATCAAAATGACTGCTGTGTTCGTTATTACACCCAAGAACAGAACACCACAATCGCAAGACGCCATTCTGATCCAGTGTAAACAATGACGGACTATGAGGACAGCTCGCTCAGGGCCGGTCTGTGTTGAAACGCTGCTGTCAATCAACAATCGTGGGAGGGGCGTCCGTTTTATCTACGTCACAAAAACGAACGGCTCAATTTGAGGCAGGGGAAAACACATAATAGCCTGGTAATACCAAACTCTGCTACTTCACATTGCTTCATAGACAGAGTCTGGCATGTCATCATTGAAAAGTGTTTTCTTTCTCGCGGGGGGGGGGGGGGGGGGGGCGCTCGTCTGAGGTATAAAATCATTTGTTACCCGTAAGCCAATCACATAACGTTTGGTTATGACGTGTGTTATGCGCCAGCTCAGGCGCATCGAACTTCCACTGTAAACACATTATAATGCGAAAACGAAACCATCGTGCGAAATACCGGAGTGAACATGGCTGTCAACGACTTTTGTAGATTATGTGATGTAAATACGCATCCACGGCACAATCGGGGCCTCTAAACTAATATTTGACAGTAAAGAGAAACAGGAAAATATTTGCAGCCAACTGTCAAAGTCAAACACAGCTCTTTGTTCATTTCGAGTCTGTCGGAAATGCTGCAACTTAATTGCAAGATTACAGCATGACATGGCAATATTTAAGAACAGAGACACTGACCTGTCAAAAGGGTGCCAGTTCGAGCTCGACAGATAAAAGAGACTTAGATACACCCTCTAAAACTCCAAGGATAGGGTTAGAGGGGACACAATCGCAACTTCGCAAAATCGCAAAATCGCCTTGCCGGCCTTTTGCCTCCCCAGTTTCTCGCTGACGATCGGCAATATTTGATCAATTAAAGTTTTACCAAAACCTGTCGGGAGTAGGGCCACGACATCACCTCCATTCAAAATGTTTACCAAACACTCTTCTTGTTCGTGCTTCAGTTTGGAAATGCCGGGAATATTTTCCACAACAGAGCGAATTGCATCCCTTGTCTCCATATCCGCGGTCGTTTTTGATTTCCCCAATCTCAAACTCGGCGCTTAGCGTCTACGTCACGGCTCTCAGCCCATCCTCTGTTCGTTGATATGGGCCGGCTGTTTTCAGGCCGGAGGAAAACTGAGAGACATGTCGATGTCTCAGACTAAGTACAGAAGCAAAATGAAATTGAGCGAAAGTACGAAGTCTGACGTAGTCAGGCTAAACGCATAAGGAGAATAAAACAAAAACACTGGATGGATTTTTATCATTATATGATGGTTGTGTACAGGCACTGTCAACACACATTTCAGTACAATCAACTTGTAAAAGTGCATGTACCATTATATGACCCCTTTAAAAAATATCAGTGACATTATTTTGTCTCAAAAATGCACATGCAAGTAATGTTTTTAAGGCACACTTATATTATATATATATATTTAAGGCACGCATAAATATCATAATTTGACTAAGGACTAATCCTGGCCTAATCTAAGCCCTGTCTGTGAAACCGGGCCTTATAAGGTACTATAGTGTATTTACAGTATCTACTATAGTGTATTTGCTTACTATAGTGTATTTACAGCCAATGCTGCATTACTGTAAAATTGTTCCAAAGTCTATGTTTATTAACTTATCAACAGACAAAGATGAAATCTACAGACATTTTCCACTTTTTCTATCCCGGTTTTGGGGGGAAATCTACAGAATTTTGCAGAGTTTAAATACTGTAAACTAAAAGCACTGAACTGGAGCTGAGAATACTACACTAATATTAGCCAGCACTATTCAGTAAATATAAATTTCATAAATGAATTTTCCAAGGGCCAACACTTTTGTACACTCTTTGGGAAGGTAATTATTTATTCACCCTCATGTCATTCCAAACCAGTATGACTTTCTTCTGTGAAACACATAAAAGAAGATATTTTGCGAGTTTTTTTTTCTTTTCTTTTTTCGTACAGTGAAAGTCTACAGCCACCAAAACTGTTTGGTTACCAATAATCTTCAAAATATCTTCTATGTTCCACAGAAGAAAGTCATACAGTTTTCAAATGACATGAGGGTGTGTAAATGGTGATGGAATTTTCATTTTGGGGTGACATTTGGGGGAAGAAAATATTTTAACATTGAAAAAATCAACATGAAGTAACTTGAAGGTGTGCCCTCTACTGCTAAAATAAAAATTTTAATTAGGCCTCAGCTTTGTGGCTTTGGACGTGTTAAAACCGTCTGTTGTCTGTCACGAGTACAATGTGATGCTAATTAGTCTCACTCAATAATTGATTGATTATAATGTCATCACTGTTGCTCATGGAATAAGTTGAACCATGTAACAACTTTCCATTACTCATTGAGAGGAGAAAATAGGCCAGTCATGCAGCATCAGGTGGCAGATGAGAAGGTATTGTGCTTTCAGAAACTAGATATGGGCTAATTCAGCTGGAGACCCTGCTATCAAACATCAGTTCCTCTGCTTCAGTGATCACAACCGCTGATGCATTGGAAGAAATTACTCTAAGTCCTATCACCCAGGGAAAAAAAACATCTAGACACGATATCTCTTATTCAACCAGAAAGCAATTTTTTTATATAACGGCTAAATTTATATCAGTATTTTTAGCAGTTGTGCTTGGGTAAGAGAGTCTTTGAAATTTGTATCTTATTTTATTAATTTAAGTTTTGATTACACAAAATAGTTACCAAAACTTCCAAATAAAAATCATGTATTTCATCACAAAGAGTTCTCACTGTTTAAAAGTTTATATTGTTCTGATGAGTGTCTGCTGTTGCACTTGCCAGAATAGCACTTGCTATTGTATTACATGTGTTGGAGAGGTAGAGTGCTAAGGGCAAAAACATGGGGGATCTGTAAGAACAGATGAATAATGGAAGAGGAAGTGCACATCTAAAAGTAAGAGCAGTACTTACAGTATGAAGATCCACTCAATGCAGAATTTATACTGTGCACGGAGTCACTGGTTATGCTGCCTATTCGTAGCCCTCAAGACAGCGGCTATGACAGCTATAGGACTGAGATGATGTTCGGTTTGGAATTGAGTTGGAGGGGGCGGGACTTAGAGTACAGTAAGTAGTGATTCTAAGGCTGCGATGGGAACAAATGGAGGGTTGATCGATAGCACCATCCTTGAGTTTCGATCATTACGGGAACTCTGGCCTGCACGCTGAGAGCTGCCCTTATGCCTCCAGCCCCCCTATAAGTAACTGCATATATTTAATATGATTATTAGATGAATCTAGACATGAATTATCCAGAAAGCTACTTTCTGGGACAGTGAGGCCAGTTTCCAATCATTTTCATTTGTTGATGTCCTGAATGAAGAAATAGCTTGGAGCCAAAATGAATTAAAATGGAGAAACGCAGGGCTGGGCTGCTTACTGAGCATTGAATAAAGATACAAGATAGATGGAAAATACATTTCTCCACCCCGCAGTCTTAGGGGAGGATGTTGGGTTGCAGGAAACAGAATACAACTGAAATTATGCTTCTCTTTTTAGAAACATGCAGGCAGCAGGGGAGGTTAATGCAGGATGTTGGCTGACGCTGTGCTGGTCATGGCCAAATATAACACAAAGGTGTGTTAAATGTATGGATTTATGCTGTGAATAACAGCTTAAATTGTGAATGTAATGATGTGCTGGCAAGGAACCTTTTGGGTCATTACTTGTCACTTCAAAACAGTAATAGCATTTATTTCACAAAGAAAGAATAGTATGATTGAGCATATTTAGATTTACAATAGCACACATCCAGTAACTCAAAATCCATCTTCTGATCCTTTCCATCTTCTAACATGTAGGACGTTTCAAATGATGCAAAATGACAGGGATCGGTTTTAACAGCAGGACTTGACAGCTTGTCAATTCTTTTTTTATGTGCTCAACAAACCAAACTCTCACACAGAAAGTAAGTTCCTGCTTTTTGGGGAAAATACAGTGCAATATGGATTACTTAAATGTTTGCCCTGATGGTTTTGTTGACTCATACAGTATGTTCAAAACTGTCAGAAGTTATTGTTCAGAAGATTAGTAGCCTCATTGGAATTTATATGACTTCTATGTATGAGTGTCACACTCAAGCTTTTTAATTGTTTGTCACGTCTTAGGGGTTTTATCATTTTAATCATGAACTGACCCTTGGTCTCTTTTAGTTTGTAATTATGAGATGAATATATTCACTTGCTCCTATTAAAGAGTTAGTCTTTGAGAGTTCAAATAATTCTTTGCATCCACCACTTCAACTTTATCCTATTCTGGACAGCAAGTCAAACATGTCCACACCCCTCTTATATACTATTTGTAAGGTTATTATTTTATAAACTAACAATTGTATTTGTTAACCCTTAAATGCATGAATGTTTCGCCAATCATTATTACATATTCGGGTCTTTAGTGACCCAAATCTAAAATGTCGCAAAAATATAAAACTCTCCTGATATTAGAATAACAGTTAAAATAAATCATATTTTGTAACCTTTTGGAGCTTGAAAGGGTTCGGTTTGAGCAGATGTTTTATACCATCATCACTGTCCTTGCTAGAACTCATTTCCCAGTTAAAGTATCAGCATCTGACTCTTATTCGGCATCTCAAACATATTCTCAAAACTATTAATTTCGACAGTTTCTTCACCAGATCCACCATCAAGTGGCAGTGACAGTTATATTTTTTCTGAATTAAATTACTGAGCCATTTCAAGTTTTGAAGCCTATTCTTTTGTTTTCTTTTGTGCGAGTGAAACGTCACTTCATCATTATGTATCAGACATTGCCACGTTGTGGAATAAAGGTGACTTGCTGTGCAGAGAAAAATATATACTTACACTGTTAAACACCTCGGGTCGCTAGCGACCCTATACAAACAACTGAAACGGCATTCTTTTATAATTATAATTATTTTCCGTGTTATGCTGTTTATAATGAGTTGACTGAGGAATACTAAGAAGGTTGATGTCTAAATTTTAAAAATGAATTAGGAAGAAGGTAGTGAATGACGTCCTGGGTCACTAAAGACCAGAGGTATGCGTTTAAGGGTTAAAATAGACAGGGGGGAAAAGCAACTTTACCTAAGTAAAGAGAATAAACTAAATTCAAGATATATTTTCTGAATCTTATACTGTTTTGCTTCTAATGTAAATGTATCTTATTTTAAGGATGCTTAGGTAATTTTTATTGGAAACTATCACAGAAATACTAGAGCTTTTCACTATTTCCAGGGTAAAGCATGTGCCAATAGTGTGTCAATACTAAGCTTTTGTATACCTTCCAAATAGAAATAAAGGTCTCAAACTTGTGAAACAAAGGGCATTCTATTTCAGAAACAAGAACCAATTAGAAAAGACTTTTTCACCCCAGTGGAACAGCATGGCCTTGATCATGTGTCTCTTGTTTGAAAATGAGGAAGAGCACTGACCCCCTTTGGGGCCATCAGTTAAGCCTCTGCCATGGCCTGCTGAGCTCCTGACAACATTTCAGACTTTTTTTTGCACTTATAGAGCTGTATCACAATCTCTCAAGGGACGAACAATGCAGTTTGAGGTAAAATAACTGTGAAGGAAAGATGCCAGTCTTGAAAGACAGACAATGTCACATGGGGGTTCAAGAATGCCTTTTCTCTGCTCCTTACACAGTTACTGCTTCAGGGGGTGTCATAACAGAGCTCTCATTATTCTTCATGGATCTTTTTCAGTGTTTCTGACATATATTTCAATCGGACATATTTTTAGAAATTGTCCAGGTGCTTTACACAAAATAGGTGACCAAAGTTGTTAAAGTAATACCTCAATAGTAATTTTGGTGACTAGAGCTTTCAAAGATGCTTTCAGGATTGGTGAAGGTTGTGAACCAGATTAACCAAATCATTGATTCAAAAGAACAATTCATGAATCCGACCATATTCATTATGATTTTCAGTGAAGAATTACTTAAATTATGCAACTTGCATTTTTTTACACAAACCTATCATTTGTATTAGCAGACTTGAAAAATATTGAATGGGCTACTTTTGTTCAATGTTTTTAGTATTATTTATTATATGCTAATAAAGTATTATTTAATATTTTAAATGTTTTAATTAATTTTTCATTTTATTATTACTTTTTATTTTTCTATATAAGCTTTAATTTATTTTGATTTCAGTTTTATTAATTTAGTACTTCAACTTCAAATAAGTTTTACCATCCAATATTTTTCACTTTTAAGCTTTATTTTAATTACCAACAAACAATTTTTAAGACTTTTGGACAACAGTAACAATACTTCTTTTGTGATGTTGCCTTGTCAAAAAAGTGGCCTGGATATTTTTCAAAAATTCACTTTCACAGAAGAAATAAGCTGGAAAGACTTGAGGATGAGGAAATAATGAAAAATTTTTTTTAATAATGTAATGTTGCTTAAAGTTTTTGAAAAGAGGATCTATAATTTAGATACATGGAACAATAGCGGAAAACATAGTGGATTCAAGAAAATCTCTCTGATGTGTTCCGTGAAGATGTGTGCTGTGAAGGATGTACTTAACACAAATGTTCTGGCTATTAAAAAGTTCAGCTGGGCAGTCTTTTTCTGGATGAGAGATAATGAGTCTTCAACTTTGACCTTTGACTAGTTGGATTCTCTCTG
This sequence comes from Chrosomus eos, assembly GCA_036326025.1. NCBI lineage: Eukaryota > Metazoa > Chordata > Actinopteri > Cypriniformes > Leuciscidae > Chrosomus > Chrosomus eos. Next base: position 24,236,738 of record CM070828.1, on the reverse strand, counting down.
TGCTGAGCTATTGGGGGGAGAAGGGGGGTGGGTCATCCAATTACGGTAATTGGCCACTTAACGAAGCTGTTGCCCATCATAAAACACGGAGGGCCATTTATCTCCTCAACAAAAGATGTGTCATTGAACAAAATAACATCTCATTGAACACCATTCTTTGAAAACCCTCATCATAAATACAATCTCTGAGGGAATCATGCCATAAGGGCTTTTGAAAAGCTACAGCAGTGTGTTTCAACAGAATATGAGCCCTAATGAAGGGATACTGGGACTCGTGACCTGTATCGATTGGTAGCTGACTTCAACGAATACACCTGTCGTTTCTGATTTTATTGCACATGACAGTGAGGTGTGAGGTTTTGACTAACAAGATTTTAAGTAAAATATATATATATATATATTATATATACATTTCAAAGTAATGTTCTACCATTTTTTCCTTTTGTTTCAGTGCACTCAGTGTGCTGGCTAATGCTATCCGAAAGTTGTTGGGGGTTTTTCTTGATTAATCAAACCATTTAGATGAGATTTCCAAATGTCCTGGATGGCTGAGAGTTGAATGATTGCTTGCGTGGCTGTGTAAGTCTCCTCTTGCCATCAATATTCATGCACAGTGATTCATTATTCAGATTGCTGAGCACAGAGAGTTCAGAGGCATGTTGATACAGATTTGAGACGTTCATAAGTGCGGCACACCTGCGGAGACTAGACAGCTTGAGCTAGAGCTTGATATTACGGAAGAAGAGTTTTCGCCATGAATTGCTCTTCTGGACACTGTGTGAGAGAGAGAAAAAACCCAACAAAAACAACATGTAACGTATAGGCTGGTTGCATATAACATTTCTAGTTGGCTTAAATTTCTGTAAATTAATGCATTTTGAGAACAAATTGGTATTTCAGCATCTCATTAGTTTTTGGAGTATTCAACCAGAATGTGAGTTTCCTGGGAATCAAACCCACGATCTTGAAGTTGCTAGCGCCATGTTCTACCTGATGAGCTACAGGAACTGCATCACTGTAATATCACCAAAGGTTTTATAGCCTAAGCTGTTTATGACACCACATATTTGGATCAATCCAATTTCTAGAATATATAAAATAATTACTGTCCATTTGGCTTTGCTGAAAAGTGAATGTGGAAGGAGTTTTGTGATGTTCCTGCTCATTAGATGTACTATAGTATACTGCTGCTCAGCTAATATTGATTTTTGTAATACAATAAAGAGTCGCTGAATGTAATATCATTAGTTAAATAAAAAAATACAGAATGATATATGAAACCTATTTTCATATTTTAGAACAACTGTTTTGATACTGTACATTGTGTCAACATGTCTTTCTATTTTTCCAAGAATATGATTTTTACAGTATAGCTATTCTTTCTGACTCCTTTCTTAAATCTCTTTCAGTCAGACACTGAGTTTTGGGATAAGATGCAGGCAGAGTGGGAAGAACTCGCTCGCAGGAACTGGCTAACAGAGAATGACCAACAGCAGATTCCCTCCAATGTGTCTCCTTACGAAAAGGTAAAGGTGAAACGATTCAAGCAAATGATTAAACAATTATTTATTTATTCAGTATGTAAAACCTTCATACATTTCTATTTATTTAGATTTTCCAGTATGTAAAACCTTCATAAATTGTCCACTACTTAATTATTTCCATTATTTCCAACTCAGGGATACTACTTCCACACAGATAACCCTTTCAAAGACTGGCCAAATGCCTTTGAGGAGGGATTACGCAAGTCGAGAGAAGGAGAACTGCCTAACGCCGTACTTCTTCTGGAAGCAGCTGTGTTGCAGGACCCTCAGGATTCAGAGGTGAGGGAGTGAACTTATAAAACAAGAGTAAGCCTGGTACTTTCGTCAAATCAACGTCTGCACAGCTTGAAAACAGCAAGCCACATATTCTGCCAATCAGACTACCGTCATACCTTTCCTACATACAGTGATAAGTGGTAGTTTTTTTCTTGCCCACACTAAACAATTTTACAGATCATGGCATGATTAGCCAAGGCAGGGGGTTCCATGTTCTCACTAATTTTCAATAAGAGCTCTGTATTAGACATCATACTTGACAGTGACTGATGGCAAACCATTAACACTCCTGTAACTGAGTAGGGTTCCCTTTTTCAGACGATTTAATGATGTAATAGTTCAGTTACATCCCAGAAAGGATTATCCCTCTTCTCGTGGAATTACCCCACCTCTAAATGATTGTGTCTCCAAAAAAAGATGAATTTCACCAGATAATATTACAAAGCAAATAACATTTCGGGGAGAGTTTGCTTGTGAAATATCATCAGGAACTCTAAACTCATTGTACTGTAGCAAGTTAAGTGCGCAGACTCAGCCAACCATGTTAAGATATTCTATTTATTATAACGCTTATTAATAAAGTTTTCGTTGTATTCACAAACTGTAGGCTAAGGCTTGTCACCAGGAATGAAGTTTCCTCCAACACAAAGTTAATAAGCTTGTCTTCTAATAATTAGCCTTATTCATAGCCTTACGAATGATTCATTTAGGAATCATAGCATTCAGTCAGTCACATAATAATTAGGATATTTGCCTAGCAGTATTTATACATCCAATGTTTCATTATCTCCAAGTAATGGCAACACAAATCCATTCAGTTCCTCGCTAACATTGTGTTGTATGTGTGAGTCGCAGGCCTTTGAGAATGAATCATATCCCCCAATGTAGGTCCTGCACAATAGAAGCTCCTCACCGGAGTCAAGGTGATAACTCCAATGCTTAATGTTCAGCACCTATTTTTTTTCAGGCTTGGCTGGTGCTGGGAACCACACAAGCAGAGAATGAGAATGAGCAGGCAGCAATTGTCTCCCTCCAGAGGTAAGGAAGTATCCCTACATGAATTATATGCAAATTATGTTTTACATATAGCTGTTTTACATATGGCATGTGCTGAGATAAATCTAAAATACTCATCACCATCAATGTCAAATCAAGATTAAGGTTAATCTAAAAGTGAATCCTCATTCAGAATAGAAACCGTAACCGTAAGTAATGAAAACAAGACCCTTCTGCATGTTTGCTTGAGTGGTTAATCCAGAGAGTAAATTCAACCAGAAGAATGTCAAACAGGCCTTGAATTGAACACCTTCATGTGGTTATCTGTGAGACCAAGCTCTCTGCTGTGCCCTCTCCTGCTCGAGATAAAGGGCTACTGTATTAACCCGGTGATCCAATTAAAATTGCATTTCATAAGCACAGAGGCCTTCGGGAGATTACATTCATTTTGGATAGCACAGCCAGTCATAATCTCATACAATGTTCCTCTGAGCGACCGGGATGAAAACTTCAATCTATGTGTTAATCATTGGTGACACTCAAAGCTGTGTTTTGGTACTATGTCCACATGACTTTTGAATGGAGTGATTTTATAATGTCTCTGATATTATCAAACATAATTTAATATGTCATTTTAAAAGGGTGTGTCATCTGTGGTTGGTACAGTAAAACAATAGTATTGTGAAATATTTGTCAAAAATATATTTTAAAATGTAATTTATTCTTGTGATACCAAATATTCAGCAGTCTTCAGTGTCACATGATCCTTTATAAATCATTCTAATAAGCTGATTTGGTGCTCAGTTCTTATCACTGTTGAAAACAGTTGTGCTGCTTAATATATTTTTGCGGAAACTGATTTTTGTCATGCTTTTTTTGATGAATAGAAAGTTTAAAAAGAACAGAATTTATTTTTAAGTGGGTTTTTTTTTTGTAATGTGTTTTACTGTCACTTTCGATCAATTTATTGTCTCCTTGCTGAATAAATGTATTTCAAATTATTTATAGTATTTATATTTCCACTTGGGTTAATAATGTTTTTAATCTCAAGTAACCGCTCAAATAAAATACCCTCAGTTTTAATAAATCGCAAGGGTTTGCCACTCAGGTTATTATAAGTGGTAAAACTACTTCCTTTAAGTGATTATCAGGTGTAAATGTGAACGGGCTTATGGAACGGCCATTCGTGAAATGATTCAGTTGCTCACTTTTGTTTGGAATGACCCTATGGGAACTGTAGCTTCCCTTGTTGGAATTGACTGGAATTGTAGTGAGTCCTATTTCCACAATAAGTTACTTCTTTACTTTGAGAAGTACATATATTTAGTACGTAGTGTAAGTATGTGAATCGGGACACAGCAGACATCTTATTTTGGCTGGAGGGAGTGGGGGTGGGTGGTTGAGTATACTATTACCTAATAAACTGATTAGATCAGATTAGATTATAATTTATATTTCTAATGGATTTAGCAGGTAAATCATTAGCAATGTGCACTGCTTTCGTTTCAAAGGACAACAACAAGAGAAAATGTTTTTACTGACTCTCATAAAGACAACCTAGTAAAATGCTTTTATTTGGCATCGTTGCATTTCCATATTTATTCTTTGATACACCCGTGTAACTAATGTGCAGATTTCCGTCGTAAACTGAGCAAATGATTTATTTGAGTTTTATGAAATATATTTACAGTCTCCATGCAGACACATGAGATGACACAAGCATCCACCCATGAATTAAAACCAGCACTAATCAGGAAGCATCTGGCTCTTATTATGATGGCAGACAGCTAATTAGTGTCCATCAAAAGCAGCGGTTCTTTAGATGCTTCCCTGTTGTATGTGTGTGCAGGTGTCTGGAGCTCCACCCCAACAACCTTCAGGCCCTCATGGCCCTGGCAGTGAGCCTGACCAACACGGGCATGAGGCAGGACGCGTGTGAGGCGCTGCTAGGCTGGATAAGGCACAACCCCAAATACAAGAATCTTCTGAAGAGCCGCACGCACCTGCAGGGCTCACCTGGCTCACGGAGACTGTCCTACACCTCTTCAAATGGCTGGTATGGTTTCAAATGAATGCAGTGACACGAGGAATATACAGAAGCCCCACAATTGGTTTGGATGCTTAACTTACACTTAATGTAAGCAACCATCGTAATTGTTATATAATTGTTCCTTATATAATTATTATTATTTAATAATTTGCATTATACCAACCCCATGTTTATGCATTATATATTATATTATTATATAAATATGATGTATATATACATATCTCTTTCTTTTTAATTATTGTTTTTATTATTCATATTTTTTCTTGTTTTTATTTCAACCCCTTCCATATTTAACTTAACATTAATTCAAAAAAAAAATCTCAAACATCAAACAAGCTGGAAGAGAACTGATCAGAAACATATAATCATTTTTCAAATTTTCAATGTCCCACAAATCCTAAAACTTCTACTGTCACCACTGGTCAATTTCCTGTGTCTAATTTTTATGTGATTAAACTGACAGGGTTACAACTTTCCCCAACATGTAGTGCTCCTAACCCTTAATGGAAAGTTCTTGGAACCAACATCTTAAATGTCTCTCTAGGGAGCCCCTTTCCCTTTTCTTAGCTATTAAATGACACATTTTGATGATGTTGCTGGAAGGGACGTCCCTGAAGGGCAGTGCCTCTGAGTCTTTCATCTCTGTCTTTCTCTCTCTCTCTCTCTCTCTCTCTCTCTCTCTCTCTCTCTCTCCTCTCTCTCTCTCTCTCTCTCTCTCTCTCCTCTCTCTCTCTCTCTCTCTCTCCTCTCTCTCTCTCTCTCTCTCTCCTCTCTCTCTCTCTCTCTCTCTCTCTCTCTCTCTCTCTCTCCTCTCTCTCTCTCTCTCTCTCTCTCTCTCTTTGTCTGTCCTCTGCCGCTCCAGCCCCCTGCTGCTAGAGGTGAAGGATCTGTACCTGGACGCCGCCCAGCAGAACTCGGACACTATTGACCCAGACCTGCAGACAGGGTTGGGAGTGCTGTATAACCTCAGCTCCGAGTTCAACAAAGCAGTGGAAGCCTTCAACGCCGCGCTGTCAGTGCGACCTGAGGTAAAGCCCTGCTCAGTGTACTCTACTAACAAACTGGTGCTAAATCATACAGAAACCCTAAAGGCAGAGGGCAAAGGAGATAAGCGGAAAGTCACTGGGACTTACGAAGGGCCTCCGAAATCTTTGAAACAGTTCATTTGAAACTTGAGGGGAGCTTTACCATTCATGAGCGCTGACTCCAGAACCCTGTGGGTCACTTTGTCGACGATTGATGCTTGCTAAGCCAAATTCTGTCCCCCTGTGTAGACTGCATTTACACTCAACCGAAAATCCTCCCCATCTGCTTGACTTGGTAATGTCTGCTTGCCTGATGGGGGGGCTCAGAGCGTGAATACCATGAAAGATAATGGCAATGTGGAAGTGAAACACTGATATCAGGCTCCTTGTGACTTCTTTGTACCACTGTTTTAGACCGTGTCACCGTACTTAAAGGTCAAATTCATATTTTTATCCCTAAAAGAAGTAGATCATCACTAAATAGTATTAAACATGGTCGAATGTAACTGCATAATCTTTCAGAGTGATAATTATTTTGATCCATGACACTGAGCCAGAGAGGGATTTTTTTTTTTTTTTTTTTGCCGTTGGTGTGTACAGGACTACCTGCTGTGGAATCGGCTGGGGGCGACGCTGGCTAATGGAGATCGCAGCGAGGAGGCTGTGGAGGCCTACAACAAAGCCCTGGAGCTCCAGCCCGGCTTCATCCGCTCACGTTACAACCTTGGCATCAGCTTCATTAATATGGGTGCTCACAGGTTTGTGACAGAGCGTTGGGCTTGTCCTGGAAATTATGTAAAACATCTTCCCCAACTTTTTGTATAAATACTTTGATCCTGTGTTTATGCCTGAATAAATGCAACATAATAAGGAAACATTTATTCCTTGATTTGGATGTTTCTTCAACTACTTGTACTTCTGTGTACCAAGACTTGATTTTTTTTATATGAGGGTCATATTAAAACTGTTATGGAGCTTTTGCCTTTGTGGAAACTATGCCTTCGTAATTCTTTATGTGTAGATTTTATTATGATACCCTCGGCCTGGACTCAGATTTTTAATTTAAAATATGAAACTGCATTATTATTTCTGTCATGACAACTCTCGGAAAGATTAGCATGGTAATAGAAATTGACATGGTATTAGATATGGCAATATTAATGTATTTGGTCTTAGCTGATTATATCTACTTCGCTGCTGCTGCTGCAGAGCAAGTACAGAGACTTGATACTGCCAATACATTCACAGACACTGCTGTGAGCATGTAAGACATGCTGCTGCTGTTGCACATGTAACATATGTGAAATAACCCCTGTAGCAGATCTATACAGGTGGAGCTGGGGAAGGTGGAGGGTTTCTGAAAGCATGCTGCAGACTGCTATAGCAAATGCCACCAGTATTTGAATGTTGAGCTGCAGCTCATTGGCGGCTGATGCAACAGCAACCAATCAGCTGCGCTATGTAGATTACGTCTCGGTTACGAATGTAACCCTCGTTCCCTGAGTGAGGGAACGGAGACGTTCCGTCGGATGACGACGAATGGGGTTTCGCTTAGAAGGCCTATCGACTTCAAGTATACAAAACGAGCCAATGGCAAAGAAATGCCATGGGTCTGCGGAATTTGCATGACGTAACTCCGCCCCACCTCGTGGGTATAAAAGGAGGAAGTCCAGCAGAATGCAGATATGTTTCTTCGCTGAGGAGCCGAGACTGAACTCAGGCGATCCCCGCGGTATACAGCGGAAGTGGCAAGAAGACGGAACGTCTCCGTTCCCTCACTCAGGGAACGAGGGTTACATTCGTAACCGAGACGTTCCCTTTCGTTCGTCACTCCGAGTTCCGTCGGATGACGACGAATGGGGTTACCTAATCACGCCACCTTCACAGCTGTCTTCCAGTGCCCTGCGTAAATCTGAGATCCCTGTCGTAAGACAAGTAGGACTCCTATTTAACACAGGAATACCAAGGTACACTGGGGAGCATATCCCATAGTTTAGAAGAAATATGCAAAATATTGCCAGCCCAAACGGGGAGATGGTCCTCACTGCGAACATGAAATCCACGGGGAGGAGTCGGATCCAGATCCAACTCCTCCCACCTTACAGACACCTAAACCTACCCAACTCCGCCCCTGATCCCTAAACCCACCCCTAATCCCTAAACCCAACCCTAATCCTACCCATCTCCACCCCTTGGATCTTGATCCGACTCCTCCCGTGGATCTCATGTACTGCATTGAGGTGCTACTGCAAACGGGGGGACTTAGAGAATACACATATGACCCGAAGGATGCATATGGGGAATACACTGGGGTATCCAGCCGCAGGTGGAAAAGTTTTAAACCCCAGGGGTGGCAAGGTGGCTTGCCAAGGGAAGACACATGCTCAGAGAGGCTTACAGTGGGAATACACATGTGGGGGTTGCTCCGGAGAGGGACCATGCACACGGGAGGCACCTTGCCGACGCTCAGCAAGACACTGGCGCCGACGTCAGGAGTGCAGGAGGAACTCAGGGCCTTCGGAGAAGCTCACCTGAGGAGAATATCGCACGCATCCAGTCCGTGGAGTGGAATGGCGAGCAAGCGAAGACACCTGAGCGAGTCCTAGTACCGGCTGGTTGAAGCGAGTACACGAGAGGACACTGGCTCCACTCGGAGATTATATAATCTGGCGAATGTGTTAGGTGTCGCCCAGCCTGCAGCTCTGTGGATGTCTGTTAGCGAGGCGCCATGCGCTAGAGCCCAAGAGGACGCCACACTCCGGGTGAAGTGGGCGGTCACACCAAGGGGGCACGGTCGACCTTGCTGCTGGTATGCCAAGCAATGGTGTCCACTATCCAGTGAGACAACCTCTGCTTGGAGAGAGCCTTTCCCTTCAGCTTCCCACCATAACAGACAAAGAGCTGGTCTGAGGTCCTGAACACTGCGTCCTGTCTACATAGGTGCGGAGAGCACGTACTGGACAGAGCAATGCCTAGGCTGGGTCTGCCTCCTCCGGGGCCAGAGCTTGCAGGTTCACCACCTGATCCCGGAAGGGAATGGTAGGAACCTTGGGCACATATCCAGGCCGGGGTCTCAGGATCACATGAGAGTAAGCCGGCCCGAATTCCAGGCACGCTTCGTCACCGGAAAATGCGTGCAGGTCCCCTACCTTCTTGTAGAGGCCAGTGCAACCAGGAGCGCTGTCTTTATTGACAACTTAAGCTCCACTGATTGCAAAGGCTCAAAGGGAGCACTCTGCAGGGCAGTTAGAACCACCGCGAGGTCCCAAGAGGGAACGAGAGGAGGCGAGGAGGATTAAGTCTCCTGGCTCCTCTCAGGAACCTGATGACCAGGTCGTGCTTTCCCACAGACTTACCTTCTATCAAGTCATGGTGTGCGGCGATAGCGGCAACATAGACTTTGAGGGTGGAGGGAGACAGCCTTCGATCCAACCCATCCTAAGGAAGGAAAGCACAACGCTGATCGAGCATTTCCGGGGGTCTTCTCGGTGAGAAGAGCACCAGCTGACGAAGAGGTTTCACTTCAACACATAGAGGTGTCTCGTGGACGACGCTCTAGCGGAAGTGATGGTAGCCACCACCGGAGGTGGTAGGGTACTCAAACCTACCTGGTCCCGTCTAGGAGCCACACGTGGAGGCTCCACAGATCGGGACGAGGGTGCCACAGGGTGCCCCGTCCCTGAGAAAGAAGGTCATTCCTCAGAGGTATGGGCCAAGGAGGTGCTGTCGCGAGGAGTATGAGTTCGGAGAACCAGGTCCGGGTGGGCCAGTAGGGCGCAACCAGAAGGACCTGCTCCTCGTCCTCCTTGACTTTGCGCAAGAAATGCGCAAGAAGGCTCACTGGGGGAAACGCATACTTGCGGCCCCGCGGCCAGCTGTGCGCCAGTGCATCCGTGCCGAGCGTGCCCTCGGTCAGGGAATAATACAGGGTGCAGTGGGTCGAGTCGTGGGAGGCAAACAGATCTATCTGTGCGTCGCCTAACTGGTCCCAAATCAGCTGAACCGTCTGGGGATGGAGTCGCCATTCGCCAGGGAGGGGCTGAAACCGTGAGAGCTCGTCGGCTGCACAGTTCAGGGCTCCGGGAATGTAAATAGCACGAAGGGACCTCAGATGCTTCTGACTCCATAAGAGGAGGTGGCGAGCGATTTGCGACATACGGCGCGAGCGTAGACCACCTTGATGGTTGATGTACGCTACTGTGGCGGTATTGTCTGATCGGACTAGTACGTGTTGACCCCTGAGCAGCGCTCGAAAGCGGTGCAGGGTAAGGCGTACGGCCAGCAACTCGAGGCAATTGACATGCCATAGGCGCTGGGGTCCTGTCCAGGAGCCCGCGGCAGCATGACCATTGCACAAGGCACCCCAGCCCGTGGCGGAGGCATCTGTCGATACGACAACATGCCTCGTAGCCTGTTCTAGGGGGACACCGGCCCTGAGAAAACTGAGGCTCGACCACGGGGTGAAGGTCTGACGGCAGCTCGAAGTAACTGGTACTCGGAGCGTGCCATGTTGCCATGCCCACCTCGGTACTCGGTCGCGAAGCCAAAGCTGAAGCGGTCTCATATGAAGCAATCCGAGCGCCGTTGCCGCGGCTGCAGATGCCATATGCCCCAGGAGCCTCTGAAAAAGTTTCAGTGGAACCGCACTCTTGTCCTGGAACTGTCTCAGACAAGTCAGCAGTGACTGCGCGCGCTCGCTCGTAAGCTGCGCGGACATGGCGACCGAGTCGATGTCCATACCGAGAAAAGAGATCCTCTGCATGGGGCAAAGTTTGCTCTTTTCCCAGTTGACCCGAAGGCCCAAGCGAGCTAGGTGCCGGAGCACAAGGTCCCTGTGTTCGCAAGCCTGGTCTCGAGAGTGAGCTAGGATCAGCCAGTCATCGAGATACTTCAGGATGCGAACCCCGTGAACCCGAAGGGGAACAAGGGCTACCTCGACGATCTTCGTGAAGACGCGAGGAGACAGGGCTAGCCCGAAAGGGAGAACCGCGTACTGGAATGCCTGCCCCTCGAAAGCAAACCGGAGGAACGGTCTGTGTCGAGGAAGAATGGAGACATGAAAGTAGGCGTCCTTCAGGTCGATCGCTGCAAACCAATCCTGGGGCCGCACACATTCGAAAATGCGTTTGACAGTGAGCATCTTGAACGGCATCCTGTGTAAGGAGCGATTCAGCACGCGCAAGTCCAGGATCGGTCATAACCCACCGGTTTTCTTGGGGACAATGAAGTAAGGGTTGTAGAAGCCGGACCTCATCTCATCTCGGCTGGAGGGACAGTCTCGATTGCACCCTTCGCCAGCAGGGTGGCAATCTCGGCTCTCATGATAGGGGCATTGCCACTGACCAGAGTGGAGCGGACTCCCCTGAAGCGGGGAGGAGACCGTGCGAACTGAATCGCATAGCCGAACCTGGCGGTGCGGGCGACCCAGCGGGACAGACGGGGAAGCTCTAGCCAGGCTCCCAGGTACTGAACCAGCGGGGTCATGCGGACCACAGGCGTCCCCCCGGAGGGGCAGCGAAGCGGAGTAACTGGCCCGGACGTGGGTGGCATAGTGGCCCGGTGTGGGGGGCACAGTTAGGCTCCGCGCCCGGACAGAGGAGGCCAGGGAAGGACCAGCGTTCCACGGGGGCCTGCTCTGTCGGGGGTCTGGCGACAGAGGGGGACAGGGCTGAGGCGGTCCGTGGACGACCCGCCGTGTCAACCGCCTCTGGGACAGAGGGGGACGAGGAGAGCGTGGCTTGTGGGCGGCACTCTGTGTCGTCCGAGAACTCTGTGAGCTTAGGGAAGAAGGGTTCGTTTCTTTCTTTAACCACATTAGGGTACTGCCCACCCGTGGGTGAGCAGTGGAAGTGGAGAACAAAAGATTCTCCCCCGGCCCTCCACCGGGGGAAGGAGTGGTCCTGCTACCATCTCCTGAGAAACGAACATCATCCCTGAGCAGCCCGTCTCAGAAGCGCCGCTTAGCCTGGCGTTTAGCGGGGGGCGGGGCTGGAGAGGGCTGTGGCACCTTCCCTACGGTCTTCCAGAGCCAGCCCATTTCTGGTGAACGGGGGGGTTGGAACCATGGGAGGGCGCTTTCGGCGGTGGGCAGACTGAGGGATCTGAGCGGACGGCGGGGCCGTCGGGCAGAATAACGTCAGTCTGCTCATGGGCGGTTGAGAACTGTTGGGCAAAAGCAATCAACCGCACCGCCGAGGAGGTCGACCTGGGATATAGAGGTGTCGAGGCAGACGGATCTGCCGACATCCTGTACATCAGACCGATCAGCCCCCAAAGGTAAGCATCACCTGACACCGAGAGCGTACGGCCACTTTCGTCGCTCGGAGAGCAAGGTCAGTGGCGGCGCGCGGCTCATTGAAGAGCCTCGGGTCAGTCCCGCCCTCGTGCATGTGTGTGAGCATCTGGGTCACGTAGACCAGCAGAATGGTCATGGATGCAGAGAGGCGGCTGCCTGTCCTATGGCGCTATAGCATTTCGCCACAGATTAGTGTAGACGAAAAAACTACAGGCTTCGGACGGGTGCTTAGGATTGCGCCGGGAAGCACTCTGAGGACACAGCAGCATCGCAACAGAGCGTTCAACCGGGGGGACCCCAGTGTACCCATGGGCAGCTGCCAGTGAGGGGAGGAAAGGCGGGTGAGACCAACGAACGGTCCCGAGAAGACCAGGGGGTCTACCACGAGATCTCATCATGCACGTCCGGGAGGAAAGATATTGGGGTTTGCCGTGGACGCGGGTCGGCGGCCTCACCCAAAAACCAATCGTCCCAGGAAAGCATGGCCGCCTAGTGATGCTGCTGCAGACACAGCATCATCCTCTGTAGCTTAAAATGAAAACGCACGGGCCACCCGAGGGTAGACTCGTGGAATCATCAGTTCACTAGCGGGCACCGTCATTAAAGAGGGGGGCTGGGGTCGTGGACTCTTTTTACAGAGTCGGCATCCTTGTTCCAGACCAACACCCTCAGGTCACCCTCAGGTCTCACTCTTGCGAGTTCACCGAGTCTCGACCTATATGACCCGATGATCACGTTCCCAGAGAGAACATGAGTCATCCACGAGCGCTATTCAAGCATGATCAATAGCCCAACACACTAGACAGCGCTCGTGCCCATCAGAGTCCGATACCAGTCCGCTGCAACCTATTTTTAGGAATGAATCTTTAAAAAGACGTGCCGCGTGCGAGCTCTTTTGTGAGAGGAGAGAAAACTCTGCGATGTTGAAGCGGGCGGGAGACGCACACACACTGGCAGATCACTGCACAGAACAGCAGGCACTGTGAACTCGCCGCAGATCGCCGTCACACCAACACCGGAGAGAAAGGCTCGTCTCATAGAGTGAAGTCAGAGATGACTGTGGAGTGAAGAAATACTCTTGGCTCCGAAGCGAAAACATATCTGCATTCTGCTGGACTTCCTCCTTTTATACCCACGAGGTGGGGCAGAGTTACGTCATGCAAATTCCGCAGACCCATGGCATTTCTTTGCCATTGGCTCGTTTTGTATACTCGAAGTCGATAGGCTTTCTAAGCGAAACCCCATTCGTCGTCATCTGACGGAACTCGGAGTGACGAACGAAAGGGAACGATGTGATTGCTAACAAATGAGTAAAGGACCTATCAGTCTGCGCCATCTAAAGTTTCATGCCAATACTTGGTATTAATTGTTTAATTAAACAAAAAAAAAGTATAATCTAAACAAAGAGTGAAAATCGATGAGAAAATATTTTGATATTTATTTTGCGAATAAATAATTTTATACATTTTTACTGTAATTATGGATGTTCTTCAGTCAGCATTTTTTCAATGACTTTCTGTTTTATGTTTAGTAGAAGAAATTTTAGTTAAAAAAAAATTAGGCAAAAAAAAGAAGGTAAAAATTAGGCCTACTTGTAAACAATACTTGGATTGTGCAAGATTTTTGTCTAATTATGTGAAAATATTATTTAATTTAGTGTATTTAGAATACTACATTTTAAGATTAGCCTAAGCAAGACAAAGGAGTTGGCCATTTTATTGCAAAGATTTTCAACACTGTCATTTCCACCACAGAATGCTATAAAACAATGTATAATTTGAGAAGACATTGTAGTGGAAATGTTCATATGAACTTAAAAATGACAGAATTCTCCTTTAATGCATGTGTGTCCATGTTATATATTATTAGTAGAATACCTAGTGAGAATGTGCAAAACATGTATATATTTTCTAAATGTCCACAGAGCCAAAATTGCCCATAGTTGTAGAAACACCCTTTTGCAAATTTTTATTATTATTTTTTTGCAGGGAGGCAGCCAGTAATTTCCTGACAGCTCTTGGTCAGCAGAGGAAGAGCAGGAGTCGGCAGCTTTCACACCAGGTTATGTCTGGAAACATCTGGGCGGCTCTGCGGATAGCACTGTCCATGCTGGACCAGCCGGAGCTTTTTCAAGCTGCTAACATAGGAGACCTGGACTTACTCATGAGAGCTTTTAACTTGGATATGTGAGCGAGAATACCCTTTAAACATGGCAAATATCCAAAGTACTTTATGAAAAGAACTTTGTCAGAAAGCAACATTTTTTTCTCGCAGAGCACCTTTACATTCCTGAGAACTGATGGCTGGATGATACCATTTTAATAGGTTTGCAAATTGCACATCAGTTTACGATTATCCTAAAGAGCACAATGCCTGGAGAAGATTGTACTAGTATGCCTTAGAGAAACTATCAGCTTGACCTGCAATGTAACAATGGGAATCGGAGGACAACTTAATAATTCCACAATTGATGAGAGGATTGCAGACTATTAGTGTGCTTGAAGAATATTGACTTCACATCAGTGACTTGATTAGACATGTACTGTACTCCGTAGACTTCATGTATTGGTTCAATTGCACTCTTTATTTGAGATGGTGGGGTTATTATTGATTTGGACTTAGTTCAACCCCGGACACTCCTCACCTGATCTCTGCTGCATCATCCCCTTTATGTCCTGGAGCTTGCAGACCAGATTAAAAAGCCTTACTTATCGTGCATGTAAAATAAATAATTAAGATGTTATCGGTATGATATCAGATAAAAGCCATTCCTTGCCATAAACTGACCTCTTGATATAACTGAAGAGATGTCTATGTTCCATCAAGGTCTTTTCGTGGAACATACCACATCTTGAAGTGTTTTTGGACATAGCATTATTTTTTACAAAATTTGATGCAGGGAATTCTGATATACTGCCCCTCTTGCCACAATTATCAGCCTGGATTTGTCAGGAAAACAAGTGTCTCTGTTTTTGAAGAAAACTGCCCAATATCTAAGCCAAACAATTTGTGATTGTTCACAGTTTTATACCCTAATACTGACGTTGTTACTCATATTAATTATTGCGGTTGCTCTCCAGCTTGCATGACTTGCCATTTTGCTCATCAGTGTGAACACGCAAGTGCTTAATGTTGCATTTGCGCTTCAAGAAAAGTCAGTACATAGGTGAATGATTTTAAAATGCTATGCAAAACCTATAGATATTTTTTTTCATGCATCTGGAAACCTAAGAAAAGCCTAAAGTATCAGAAAGCTTTAAATGCTTTGCTTTTTGTGTTGTAAGGTGTAAACTGGTAGCTCGAAGGTTTGGTAGTCGATGGTTTATTTTACTTTATATTTATTTTTTTGTTTCTTTTTAAAAAAAAGTCTCCCTGATCCAGCTGAGCTTATTTGTTGCATCATATATTTTCATTTATCCCCACACAAAGTGGAAAAGTATATTTATTAAAAATATATATATATATCAATGAAAAAGCATGCAAAGCCATTCAAGCACCCATTATCAAGTGTTATTGTTATTATATTTAATTACTGCACTCTGTATTTATTTCATTATTCTGTATCCAAAACAATTTGAAAAAAATCCTGTATATGCTCATCGATACAGTTAGAACAGACTTGTGCTTTGTAGCCGAATGTTACAGTAGATACTGTAGATTCTCTCATGCCTGAGGCCAAACCTCTTCTTTTCTAGAACTTTGTACAATCTCAGGTGTGATTGTCTAGATGAATTCATGCTCCAGAAATACTCCTGATGTATGATCGCATGCCGAATATACTTATTTTTGAATGCTGTAGATTTATTTATATGCATGAACTTGACATGCCTATTTGAATCTATACCTTAATTTCTATGACTTAGTGTAATCACACAATTTTGCATTTAAAAAAAAATTATATATATATATATTGATCTGAAGAATACGGCATATTAACCGTAAAATGTCTAGAAGTAACAAGGAATTTTGCAATGCAGTTGGTAAAATCTCAACAAGATTTACTTTATAGTCACTTATATTACTATTGCAATAGCCAGATTTACTAAAGCCTTTAGAATTAGAGGCTCAAATACATTATGCATCGTTCAGAGCTGTGTTTCTGAATTTGTACATGCAAACTTTCTGAATGTTTGCCAAAGGCTTTAATAACTCTGGCCCAATATTTAAAAGATAGATGCATATACAAAAGTTATCTTTTTAAATAAAATATTGTAATAGAGTTTGTATGCCTGGTTATTGCCATGAGAGCATTTATCTGTTATTTTGTTAAGGGACTCAAAGACAAATGGTTCCATGGATGAAATCTCCTGTTTCCATACTGCCATTGCCAAATATGTAAATGGTACAGATAAACAATTGTGGATTTTATTGAACAATCCAAACATTGAGTCACAAGTATGTTTGAACAGATATTTAAATGAGGATTCCCACATTTGCCATGACTGTGTGTTTCTAAACAATATATGGATCAGAAAACCCATTAAAAAAAAAAAACTTATAACAAACAAGTGGGCAAGTTTGTATAGTAACCTAAGAATTGGCACACATTTTTTGCAAAAAAGAAAAAAGTTCAACAATAAAAACGTACCACTTTACCTTCAGTTCCATGAAAAACAGAACCCGCTAACAATCAATAATATATTGCAAAAGGTCAACTGACTAATCTTTTAAGTTTTAGTGCACATTCTGAAAAAATTTTTAAAAATTAATCAAGGCATGTTTGGGAAAGGTGGTGTAAAACATCCACTTTCACACCCAATATAAAGACAAAAAGGAGAACAGGAAGAAAAGAGAGAAAGAGAAGGAGGACCTGGGTATGAATATTCATTCAAAGTAAGAAAGAGAAGGAGAGAAAGATTGAGAGAACCTCAGATGGATACACCAAAGAAAGACATGCACAACACGAGGTAAACGGACAAAGACACGGACCTCCCAACATAACAGGTAGTGCACAATAGAAAGAAACATGACAAGGTACAATCTACAACTGACTGTGCAACATCCAGTTGAAATAAATCGAGATGAACAGGCCCTAACTCAGTAATCAAAACAATGATTATTAAACTTTAATTCAGTGCTCACCTTCAGACTGAGGCTTACGCCGTAACTTAAAGAACACTTGCTGAGAACGTATTCTGGTTTAGTTTAGAAGTGACATACTTCTTCAGCAAATAAATTAAATGTCTAAGGTTTAAAATCGGTTAAAGGTGATGGCGGCGGAGCCAGGTTTGTCAGATAATGCTTGAGAGCTTAAGATTTGGTAACACCAATTGGTATTTTGGTAGCACCAATACATACATGTATCTGAGATAATTCTATAACACTGCATATAATTCTGTTCTATAGTATGACATCACATATTGCTTAAGTACGGGATAAAAAAAGTTTTACATTCTTTGAGACAGGAAATAAATGAAACAGAACGACTTCAAATGCATTCCAGTCTTTAAACTGCTAAGATATGAACTTTTCATGAATATGTAATATTGGTGCATTTTCTGATCAGATATCAGACTGACTGAAAGCTATCATGGACCTAAAGTTGAATGTAATAATATTGTACAAACTTATATTCTTAAAGCCATGCCAATAGACAAAAAATAAGGCTAATTGCTCTTACATATAAATGTTTACTTCTGCCTGAAGGTTTGGAAACTGGACAAACTTTTGCTGTTGGGGAGAATAAACCTGAAATATAGATTCCATTAAAAAAAAATCAGTCAATGATGCCATGATCAATCCAAATGCTAGAATATATATCTAGCACATATCTATCAGCAAACTAAGACCCTATCAAACAATGGACATAGTCCAGTATTTCAATAAACGTGCCTTTAAAAACTTTTTTCCTTTATGGGCATGAGTCATTTTTTGTGAAATAGCATTATGTTACAGATCGATTGCAGTTTCATCAAAATCCACTAAACATGATCTCTATTTAAAATCTTCTCTGACAGGATTTTTATTGTTGTTTAACAACTAGGAAACGCAAATAACATGAAATCGAACTGCAGTGAGTACATTCTGAGATTCTGAAATGGCAGTAATAACATTTGTAAATGCAGGCACGTGTTGTTTTCAAAAGAAGTACGTCTTGAAAATACTGGCACAGGAGCTTAAAGTGTTTAACGAGAAATATAACAAATCATTTGAGAATATATTAGGAAAATAATCTGCATACTTAAAATTGCACGCATCCCACTGTACCTTTAAAGCAGACACAAGACGGACAAATAAACAAAACTCAGACAGACGACACATTTGTTTCCCTGCTCGACCGTTGTTGTGGTATTAGTGTCTGTGTGGGTCTTGGCAGGGTCTGAGAGGTTCTCTCTCCGTCTCACAGATGTAAATGTTTCCCTAGTTCCCAGCAGTGTCAGTGGTGCCCCACACGCCTCTCTGGCCAAACGGCTGTGCATAAGGTTGTGAAGGTCCAGATCTAGCAGCTTGACAGGCGCCGGTAAAAGTACATGTAGCCGAAGTCTTTAGGGGGTCTCTCTGACAAACATACTTTGTGGTCATTGTAAATCAGCCATCTAGAAAAGTGAAAAAAAAAAAACAGTTTCAATTATATATACATACTAAATACACAAACAAAGCATTTATTAATGTTACTAAAAATATATTTGTTCATTGTTTGCTCATGTTAGTTCACAGTGCTTTAACTAATGTTAACAAATACAACTTTTGATTTTAATAATGTACTAGTAATGTATATTATTATATAAAAACAATAAACATTGAATTATGAAAAAATTAAGAATGAGTATTAATGTAAAAAACAACATTTTACAATAAGTTTTCATTTGTTAACATTAAATTAGTTAGCATGAACTAACACAGAACAATACTTCTACAGCATTTTTTAAGTAAGAGATAATGTACATCCAGCCGGTGGTTTCAATTCAAATGTTTATATTTTTTTTAAATAATTTTAAGATTTATAAATGTAAACCATTTTTTCCCCAAACAATTCAATTTGATGGTTTTTATTTTACATTTATTATTTTAATTTTATATTCAAACCTAGCCAGTCCAGATATGTCATGTGTTCTAGCTCTAACTAATGAAGCTCTTGTTTAGTTGCATCGGGTGTGCTTGAGACAACACCTGTTTCGCAGATTTGTGCTGTTGTGAGGGATCCTATTCAGGGAGTTGAATAATTATGAGACTGCAGTCTTAGTCATTAAAAGTTGCATTTTCAGTTGAATTTGGGGAAACCACATTTGTTTGTTGAGCTATTTCAATTACCTTTGTTTGATTTGTTCATTGCAAACAGCTGAAAGTCTGTAAATTTTGCCAATAAACCTGATTTGCAATGGGGCTTGAATAATTTCAATTACAACTCTACATCATTGTTTGTTGTTGACAGGCACAAAACGTACTCGGTTACTAACGTAACCTCGGTTCTCTCTAGAGAGGGAACGAGTACTGCGTAATATCTTACGCTATGGGGAAAACTCTTTTCCACGAGATATTGAAGCCAAAAATTATCCTTAATTTTTTATTAATGTAAAACGCTTTGCAGCAGCAAGCAGACATAGGCGAGACAGCTCGCGCGCCTATTGGCTGCCCTGCGGCAATAGCAGCAGCCTATCGAGAGAGGCTCTGCGTGACGTCACGACGAATGGGGGCCCTTCGCGCCCATATCGTCACGTCCCGCCAGAAAGGGCGTGGTCTCGCCCTATATCTAGGCTCGATAGCTGCTCTTACGTTGGTTTTCATCGCCAAAGCGAACCAGAGCGTATTCCAAGCACGGCAAGATACGCAGTACTCGTTCCCTCTCTAGAGAGAACCGAGGTTACGTTAGTAACCGAGTACGTTCTCTTACGAGAGTATCTCTCGTACTGCGTAATATCTTACGCTATGGGGAACACAATGCAACACGCCGTGCTGGTAGGGATCCAATACCAAAGTCCCAGGGGCCGAAGCCCGGGGCGCATATAGTGCATAATCACCATAAACTCACAGAGAGTGAGGGAAGAGAGGCTAGAAGCATCATTCCCTGTAAATAGCATCCGAAGGAGCTAATCATGTGACAAATAGACCATACCGTCAGGGTGAACATTCAGCCTGAACTGGGTGGCCACAAGTGTGTCGACATTTTAATGAGCTGCTGTACCGGTCAGTGAGCAATACGCAGGTCAAACTCAGTATCTGAGCCGCACAGCGGGCAGATAGCACTGAATTTTATACCGCCAAAAGCTTAGCTTGCAAGGCGGGAACCTCCAGGTTATAGTATTTTATAAATGTAGACGGCGAGGCCCAGCCCGCGGCCATACAAATATCTTGCAGGGTAACCCCGCTAGACCATGCCCACGAGGAGGCCATGCCTCTTGTGGAGTGCGCTCTAACACCCAAAGGGCACTGTAGGCCCTTAGAAGTGTAAGCCAGCGCTATGGCACCGACTATCCATCTGGATAGGCTCTGTTTCGAAGCGGCAAGTCCCTTAGCACGGCCGCCAAACGAAACGAAAAGCTGCTCAGTCTGTCTGAAACCAGACGAGCGGGACACATAAGCCCTTAGTGCCCTGACAGGGCAAAGGAGACTCGCGTCCTTCTCCTCATTGAGAACCGGAAGGGCAGACAGGGAAATCACCTGGGCCCTGAACGGTGTGTTGAGGGATTTTGGCACGTAGCCGTGCTTCGGTTTGAGTATGACCTTTGAGTTATTAGGTCCAAACTCCATGCTTGACGCTCTCACTGAGAGCGCTTGCAAGTCCCCTACGCGCTTCACTGAAGCGAGAGCCATAAGAAACGCTGTCTTGAAAGACAAGTGTTTCATATCTGACGACTGGATTGGCTCGAATGGGGCACCTTTCATGGCCTCCAAGACCGTGGAAAGGTCCCATGTCGGGACTGAAGGGGGCCTGGGAGGGTTTAGCCTCCGAGCTCCTCTAAGGAAACGCATGACTAAGTCGTTCTTTCCTAGTGACTGGCCAGACACCGGTTTTACAAACGTTGCTATGGCCGCCACGTATACTTTGAGCGTGGAAGGGGTCCTGCCCTTATCCAGTAGCTCCTGAAGGAAGGAAAGCACTTCCGTAACCCCGCAGTCCACAGGTGAAAAGCTCTGCGCTTGACACCAAGCAGAGAACACAGACCACTTCGAGGTGTAGAGCCGTCTGGTAGACGGGGCTCTAGCCTGCGCGATCGTGTTTAACACTCCCTCTGGGAGGTCAGCGGGTACCCGTTGATGGCCCATGCGTGCAGGGACCACAAATCCGTGCGAGGATGCCAAATCGAGCCTCCCGCCTGAGAGAGGAGGTCTCTCCTCAAAGGAAAAGGCCATGGGGCAGCGCTGGTCAGCTGCATCAGGACAGGGAACCACGACTGGTTTGTCCAGAGCGGAGCTATGAGTAGCACTGGGCATCCCTCCCTCCTGATTCGCTCCAACACCTGAGGCAGGAGTGAGACAGGGGGAAAAGCATATAGGGGGCGGCGGGGCCAAACATGGGCCAGCGCGTCCCGGCTTTTCGAGAAGAATCTCGGGCAGTGAGCGTTTTCTTGGGACGCGAACAGGTCCACCTGCGCTTTGCCAAACGTTTCCCACAGCAGCTGGATCGTCTGCGGGTGCAGAGACCATTCTCCTGCTGGGACGTTGTTTCTGGACAGCCTGTCTGGCCCCACATTTAGGTGACCAGGCACATGCGCCGCTCTCAGCGAGAGCAGGTTGTGCTGAGCCCAGACCAGGAGGCGTTCCATCAGCCTGTAAAGGTTTCGGGACCTGACGCCGCCCTGGCGATTTATGTACGCCACCACTGACATGTTGTCCGACCGGACCAATACGTGGTGGCCTATTATCTGGGGACAGAAGCGCCTTAGCGCTTTGTCGACTGCTATTAATTCCAAGCAGTTTATGTGAAGGAGCTTCTCCCGTACTGACCATAGGCCAGCTAGCGGTCTGCCCTCGAGCAGCGCTCCCCACCCCGAAGTGGAGGCGTCCGTAGACACCACCTTCACACTCGAGGGGATCCCCAGACTCACACCTGACTGATACCAGTCGGTTGCTTTCCATGGTTTCAGAGCCGAAATGCACTGAAGGTCGACCCTGAGGCGAAATAGACCTGCGGTCCACGCCCTGGGGGGAACTCGTGCTTTTAGCCATAGCTGCAGTGGGCGCATGCGGAGCAGGCCCAACTGGAGTACGGAGGCTGCTGAGGCCATGAGACCCAGCATTTTCTGAAACCTTCTGAGCGGGACTATAGAGCCGTGGCGGAAGGATTTCGCGATGTGCTGAATATTCAATCCACGCTCCGGTGACAGGCGTGCCGTCATGGATAGCGAGTCTAACACTGTTCCCAGGGGGGAAATTCTCCGACTGGGGAGCAGTGAGCTTTTCGCCCAATTGACTGTAAGGCCCAGCTCCTCGAGGTGCTCGAGTAATGCGGCCCTGTGTTCTAAGAGCTCCGTTCGTGAACGAGCTAGAATCAGCCAATCGTCCAAGTAGTTCAAAACTCGCATGCCCCGAAGTCTCAGGGGGGCGAGGGCCGCGTCCATGCACTTCGTGAACGTACGGGGTGCTAGGGACAGGCCGAACGGCAGGACTGTGTATTGATATGCCTGGCCTTCGAAGGCGAATCTCAAGAATCGCCTGTGATGGGACGCTATTTGTATTTGAAAATATGCGTCTTTCAGATCTATTGACATGAACCAGTCTCCTTGGCGCACTTGCGCGAGGATTTTCCTGGTCGTAAGCATT
Organism: Chrosomus eos; assembly: GCA_036326025.1. Lineage (NCBI taxonomy): Eukaryota > Metazoa > Chordata > Actinopteri > Cypriniformes > Leuciscidae > Chrosomus > Chrosomus eos. The sequence continues at coordinate 24,213,851 of CM070828.1, read as the reverse complement.
CTGAACTGGCGCTTCACGAGCGTTCTGTTCAGCAGCCTCAGATCTAGAATGGGTCTGAGCCCACCATCTTTTTTCGGTACCAGAAAATATCTGCTGTATAAGCCCCCTTCGCTCTGAGCCTGAGATAAAGGTTCTATAACCCCTTTCCTCAGTAGTTTCGCTATCTCGGTTCGAAGTAGATGAGATACTTCGCTTTTCACCGTAGTTTCGACGCGCGCCGTGTAACGGCGAGGGCGTCGAGCGAATTGTAGCGAATAGCCTCTCTTTATAGTATTCAGCACCCACTCTGATACCCCGGGAAGCCTTGACCACGCATCCGCGCGAATAGCTAGGGGTAGAATGAAATCTGGGCTCTGGCCGCGGGAAAGCGGCGGCACGAGAGTCCCTGTGATCTGGGAACACAGCTCCGTGTTTACTAGGGGTGTAACGAGACGCTTATCTCACGAGACGAGACAGACACGAGATTGGGTTCACGAGAACGAGACGAGACGAGATTTTTGCACAATTTTACAGAAATCCTCAATGACAAAATTCATGACTGGAAAAGTATGCAGGTGCATTTTGGAATGTTTAACTAATAATCTTATTAAGTAGACCTGAAATGACATGCATTATCAAATGCATTGAAAGAAAACAATATACAACAATATAACCTTTTAATAATAAAAGGTTTTTATTGACTGGCTTTTCTCCTGTTTGATTTCACATTAGTCTCTTCAGACCTTACTGTACATTTAAGAGCTTTCAGAACTTCTGATTGAGGCTGTGTGTGACCTCCTAACTGAACTCTAGAAGTCTTATTAAGTGCAAACAATAAGTGCAAGTGCAACCATAATCAAAGTTAGCGCACAGACTCTTTATAATTGTTTTGAAATTGCTGTTTCATTTTGCACCGGCAGTTATAGGGTTAATGCGGTGAGTTCGGGAAAGGCCGGTAGAGAAACGAGGCTGTTTGTTTGTCTCCACAGTTGTTCTTGCGTTCCGATTATAAGTTCAGAAACAGAGCCTCTTGTCTGTTGTCTTTAAGACATTACAGTACTCTCTCAATATTCGAAGTGCAAACTGAGACGATAGCCGCAAATAAACAGTCCAGAGATGGGTATTGGGAGACGGACGATTGTATGTTCGCGGCCTAATTTGTGCGCAATGCACATCAGCGAGCTTGTGTTTTACTTTCACTTTTGTGAACGCGCGTACTCTGTGTGTATAGCAGCGGTGCTGAGCGTGCATTCTACAACATAAGATCAGACGTTTAGTCTATGTTGCGCAACGAATCCTCCGCCATCCTCACGCGATCAGTGAACTGTGATTCGTGCTGCACTGATTGCAACGGCAACTCGTGCTGGATGAGCAGAGCAGACTTTTACATTAGTTTATAATGGTTTTTAATTATTTTTATAAAAACAGCAAAACGATAGTTTAGGCGAATGTGAGTGTAGCGGTGGAATATTCTATGGTAATAGAAATCGCGAGACAGCTTTTCACTCGACGGGAAATCTCGTCATGTTTTAGTCTCGCGAGATCTCGTAGCACGAGATCTCGTTACACCCCTAGTGTTTACAGCGTTCGAGGCGGGGGGCGCGCTGATCACAGCGGGCAGCCTGGCCGCACTCAGCTCCTCTAAGGCGGGTGGCGCCGAGAGAGCGAGCGGGGCGAATCCCGTGGGATTCGGCGTGTCTGTGAGGAAATGTGGGCGCGGGGCTGCGGGCACATTTGCTGCACTGAAAACACTGTCGTTTAGGGCCGACTGAATGTGTGTTGGTTTCGTTTTTACAGAAACCGGGGGACACGCAGCGTGTAGTGCAAGCGGGCATTGGGACATGGGCGCGTTCACTACATTGTTTGCACAATCGACCGGAGACGATTTTATTTGTGCGAGCCCTGCACCGTGGCGGGCTGTGTCTGGGTGTGGGAATGGGCACTGGGACGTTGGCATTCTTACAACACTCATAACACCATCGGCCGAGGCCGGAACACCAGAAAATACACCCTTTATTGGATTTATCTGGGTAGCCGTAAAAACAGCTTTTGTGTGCAGGCAAGCGGGCTGAGACACCGGCTGCTTCACTGCAAAATACACTGGGACAGTCACAACGCATGGAACTGAACGAGCGAGAAGTTTTGGTGGAAATCCGGCCGCAGCGGGATCTGAACACCGTCGTTTTCCTAGAGCGGCTAGGAAGACTTTGAGGCCTCGGGCTTGATCTCAATCCTCGGCCGGGGCCCGCAGTGAGGGGGGCGGCGTCCGGCGGAGCGAGACCGCGGTCTCTGATCCCGGGCCTGGCGGCGCTGTGAGGCGGCGGCGGCGGGCGGTGCAGGCTGGGGCTGAGAGCTGCGAGCAGGCGGCTTGGTGCGGCCTGTAGCGGAGCTCGAGCGCTTCGGCAGGAAGTGCTTCATAGCCTGAGAAGTCTTCTGCACCTCAACAAACCTGTCCGCGAAGTCTTTGACGGCAGTTCCGAAAAGGCCCTCCGGGGAAATGGGCGCGTCGAGGAACACAGAGCGCTCGGCTTCCGTCATCTCTGACAGCGTCAACCATAAGTGTCTCTCGGCGACGGCGAGAGAGGCCATATTCCGCCCCATGGCTTGTGCAGCGGCTTTAGAAGCGCGTAGAGCGAGGTCCGTAGCGCTCCTCAGGTCCGCCACGCAGATAGCGCCGGGTCCCTCCTCGTCCAGCTTGAGGAGGAGGTCTGCCTGGTAGATCTGCAGAATAGACATCGTGTGCAGCGCTGGGACTGCTTGCCCGGCTGCGGTGTAAGCGCGTCCGTGCAGCGATGATGTCACTCGACAGGCTTTGGACGGGAGCGTCGTCTGAACACGCCGTCCAGCGGAGGGCGGGCAGAGATGTGACGCAACAGCCGTCTCCACCGGAGGAATGGCGAGGTATCCTCTATCTCCCGCACCGTCGACAGCGGAGAATGCCGCGGAGGTAGAGGTACGCATCCTGGCGGAAAAGGGGGCTTTCCACGACTTTGCAACCTCCTCGTGAAGTTCCGGGAGGAAGGGTGCGGGCCTAGACTTTGACGGAGCCTCGTCTTTCCCGAGAAAGCGTCCGTCCAATCTGTTGCGCGGCGGCAGCGTGGGTGCCTCCCAATCGAGGCCGATGCTTTCCACGGCCTTGGTGAGCAGACGCATCAGCTCAGCCTCAATGCCGGCTCTCTTCCCAGAGGGTTGGCGGGAAACGTTAGCGGAGGGGAGGTCCACGGAGCTCGCCCAATCCTCGCTATCCGAAGCCAAGAGAGAACATGCCTCGGTGTTATCGTCCAACTCGATGGCGGATGCGGCGGCAGACGGCGGCCGCTGTCCGTCCGTGAGCGACTCGAGCGAAGCCGGCGGGCGAACCGGCGAGCTTTGGCGGGCTGGAGATAGCTCGGGCGCGCGCTGGGCGCGGCGCTTCTTGCGGCGCGGCGTCACGGCAGGCTGGGATGCGGGCTCTGAGAACGAAGCTAGGCGAGTCCGCAGAGTCACCATAGGCAAACGTTCACAATGATGGCATCCGCCGTCAGCGAGCGCGATGGCCGCGTGATCCTCACCCAGGCAGGACACGCAGATGACATGGCGGTCCTCATCGCTGAGTGGGGCTCGGCAAGAACCACAGGAAGGCATCTTTAAAAAGACGCCGCTCTTTTAGAGGGGTGGGAAAAAAGGCAGATAATGCAATCACACACACTCTAAGCAGAGGAAAGGATATGTACGCCGAAAAGCGCAGCAGGTACGGCGGCTGAAGGCGGCGAGGCCAGCGACTCCAGGCTCGATGGCACGTCCCGCTGAAGGCTACAGGTCGACGGCGCGGCTTCTCACTCTGGATCCAGCGATGCGGGAGGCTTCGCTGAAGAGATGAAAATCAACGTAAGAGCAGCTATCGAGCCTAGATATAGGGCGAGACCACGCCCTTTCTGGCGGGACGTGACGATATGGGCGCGAAAGGCCCCCATTCGTCGTGACGTCACGCAGAGCCTCTCTCGATAGGCTGCTGCTATTGCCGCAGGGCAGCCAATAGGCGCGCGAGCTGTCTCGCCTATGTCTGCTTGCTGCTGCAAAGCGTTTTACATTAATAAAAAATTAAGGATAATTTTTGGCTTCAATATCTCGTGGAAAAGAGTTTTCCCCATAGCGTAAGATATTACGCAGTACGAGAGATACTCTCGTAAGAGAACAATTGTTCTTTCAACGTTCTCTGCAATCAGTTTGATTGTAAAAATGAAAAGGTGTAAATAAATAACACATTATAATTAGCATACCTGCCCTCTTTTTTGATATGACACACATAATGACCAGACATTGTGGATGTTCCCATGTGACTGATGAAGGCGAACAGTTCGTAACCTTTGAGGGAAAAAAAAAAAAAACAACATCAGCAATGAAATATCTAACCAACAATGTATGCAATCTTAGTATGCATTGACGCTCTGTTTGTTGAATTCAATATTCATTGAGCACTTACGCCCGGGTCCGTCTCTGACGCGGGGACTGGACAGGTCCTGATCTGGAGACAGTGAGGATTCGCTGTGAGCATTGGCATTTGAGAAGCTGTTATCGTTCGGCTCAGTGTCTGCTGTGTCTGACATAGCCTCACTCTCCTCCTCACAGTCTGGGTGTGTGAATATCCAGTCAAGAGCTCGCTCCAAGTTGTTGTTCTATGGTCAGACAAGTAGAAGACGACAGACAAGATTTTACCTCATGATACCGTAATTCATTTTTACCCATGCCTTCAGGCTAAAAGACAAATACTTTCATCACTTGAGTAAAGGAGCTTTTAAAACACATACCAATTTTTGTAGATTACTAACAGCTTAACTGGACAAAAAACATGGCAAGCTTTGATTTCACAATAAAACACTGAACATCGAAATTATATCCTTAGGCAAAGAGCCATTTTTAAATTGCTCAGACCAGACGAAAGTCCTTGATTTAACTGAGGTCATTCTAGCGTGGTCAAAAGACTCATTTAGGCATAGGCACTAATCTGAAATAGTGGCGTGATTCACTGCAAATGCCAGCACTGAAAGTAAATGTGGCCTGACGCCCTCATCTTTTCCTGGACAAATGTGAACGACGTAGGTTGAAGACGTCCACTTGTTACCGAGCTATTATTGGCTGCTTGAGACGCTATTTTTAAACACGCATACATGCACAGACATGAAAAACACCACCACATTGTCTAAAACATAAAGACAAAGAGAATTATTCAAGAAGAAGCAGGTCCTGCTGTGAAGGAATAATATTTAAACATTATATAACATCTGAAAAAAATTCTGAAAAATCCATTTCTTTTAAATAAAAAAACCTTACTGACCCTAAACTTCAGAATTATCCTGTATGTATACACAGATTAGTTAACAAGCAATTTTTTTTACTAAATAACAGCATGATCTCTGAAGAAAGTCAAACCAATACAAAATTGTATGAACTTTCAAACATACAGTACATGAAAAGGTTGTGAAGGTTAGCCAAGTAGTTCAACAGAAGAGATGGCTTCTCCAATCTCACATGCTCAGTCGAAGAGCAACGAGTGACAAAACGTATTCTGACATGCCAAAACATGTCGCTGTGTAACATGACAGAGTACGATAAATAAATCCTGCCAAATAATCACATGTGAAAATGTGCAGCTAGTAACAGTTCAAATCAGTAACATCCTTCATACAGTGGCCCCAAAAAGCACACAGACACTTTTGGAAACTTAAATGTATGAACCTTTATCAAAACTAACACCAGCTGGTCTCAAAATAATTCTTACTAGATGAATGTGTAAAGTTCACACAGGTGTTCTAGCAGAGTAACCACAGGTGTACTTTATCATAAAGCAATGACATTCATATATTTAAGTGTGGCTTAGGTGTCCAAATTCTTTTTGGGGGCCAATGCCCATGAAGCAAATGAGACAGGACACTCACTGTGGCTTTGAGAGCCTTGATTGTGTGATGTCTGGGGAAGCCCATGGATGTGAGGATAGAGATGCTCTCTTCTGGAGGCTGGTTGTCCAGCGCACTGGTAGTAGGGAGGCTGGGGCTGAGCAGATCTGGCTCCATGTAAGCGGGAATTGCCAGAGGCTCGGCAAAATCTACAGTAAGTAAGTTTCAAAAGAGATATAAGAGTCTTGGTAACACTGTATTACATTGTCCTTATTACACATGTTATATGTACTTACTATAGTAATAACAGTCAATTATATGCAACCAACCCTAAACCAAACCCCAACCCTGACCCTATAGTAAGTGCATGTTGTTAATTAATATTACTTACTTAAATATATAATTACACTTTAACAAGGACACCTTACAATTAAGTGATATCTAGCTACATTTAAAATATAAGAACACAGATACTAGATGTAACACTAAGTACATTATGTAGTTCTATACTCCAAAGTATCTCAATAAGAACTTCAGATTCAGTCTAGAGTGCGGATTTATTCACCAAATGTGCAGAGGATGAAAATATCAGTCGCTGCCCTGTTGAGATTACACAGATAAACCGGAAATTCAATGAACACGAGCCACGTAATCCATTCCCTGTAGTCTGCAACTAATCCTTTAATGTTCAAGATCAAATGCTGTGCTCAGACACACACAAACAAACTGTATGACAGCACCATGTTTGAGCACTAGCAACTACAAACTGACCCGCATCAGTCCTACACGAACAAATATTCTAATTAAGTATAAAAGGTACTACTGTGGTACTACTACTTTAGCCATGATATTTAATCACAACATATCACAACCTCCAGTTCCTTAATGCTTCTATAACAACTGCTGTCTGCTGAACATAATTAAAATAAAAGAGGAAATTATGGATTAAATGTAATAACAAATATAATTTCTTATTACATATTAATTAAATATGAATTTTACAATTTTAGTTCATACTAAGTTATTGTACTATGCAGATATTTAAACAAAGGGCAAATGCAAGTTTTCTATTTTATAAATCACATTTTTGCCTTGACTAATTATTTTTATTTGCAATAAGTGATAATAAGAGATGTTTCTTGAGAAAAAGGTTTCATATTAGAATGATTTGTGAAGCATCATGTGACACTGAAGTCTGGAGTAAAGACTGCTAAAAATTCAGCTTTTCCATCACAGAAACAAATTACATTTTAAAATACATTCAAATAAAACAGTTCTTTTAAATTGGAATAATTCTTCACAATATTACAGCTTTACTGTATATATGCTATATAAACAGTAAAACTGTGATTTTAGGGAAACTTAATTTTAAATCACTCAAAAAGCTTTAATTAACTTAAAAAAATTGTTTTTTATGTTTTTGACTATAAACAGTCAGTCGCACACTATACATATTATACACATTTTTTGAATTAGTCAAGGCAAACAAGTGATATAATAAAATGTATGAATACGTATGTCTGTATAATAATTAAAGAAAGACTGTATGAATTGTCTGTATAATAATTATAGAAAGACTAAAAATTATAAAATCAGGCAGAGCAGATCCAAATAGTTTTACTTTTTCATATAAAAAATGAAAAGTTAGGATTTCTGTTTTCTTTAGAATATCCTTATATCACCTCCACAGTACTGAAGAATTTATGTAAGACTAAAATAAATCTGTGTATGAAGCTGTGTATAACACAGACTATATTAATAACCCCTGTCAGTGGTGACTATATAGAAACAGGCCCAGCTGTAGCGGTGGAGTAGAAGTACGCCACACAAGTCCAGGAGATGTGAAGCTAATGGGGTTTGGACCACTAGAGACTCCACTGGTGTGTATGTCTGAGTCTGTTTGTGATCTCAGGTGGCTGCTTAACTGGGGCAGGAAAGTAAGGAGAACAGAATTCCCAGTTTGCAGGTGACGCTGAAGTGTGAGTACTCTGTTTACTAGCCAGAAGCGCCATGATAAACAAGGGTTCCTAGCAAGAGACTTGATATACAACCTTGTGTAAACTTCTTGTGTAAATCTACTTAAAATAAAGCAACTTAGATCTAAATTGTATTTGGATTAATTCATTTGGCATGAACATTTCCCCATCAATAAAAGTACACAACTCTGTACGTCATGTATTTATCTTAGCCCAGCTAAGTGGCATGCTCTAAACATGAAATATTCCCCTGTGGCTGGAACCCAGATAATGAGCTTCAGAAAGCGCACCAGACTTCTGCAGCTTATTTATCTTTAATGCAGCATAGACGGCAATTAGATGTTTTCCTTTAGGGGAACTGCATGTATATTATCACAGGTCTGTTCTGAAAAAAAAATGCAAATAAAATGCAATGAACTATATATTCATTTCAAACAACCCCAAATCCAGAAAAGTTGGGACATTTTGTAAACCGTGATAAAATCGATAATCTGTGATATGTAAATTATCTTTAACCTTTATTTAACTGACAAAAGTATATAAAAAAGCCAATGTTTTAACTGGTCAAATTAATTGTATTTTGTAATATAAACAAAAAATGGTGGCTGCTATACACTCCAAAAAAGTTGGGACAGAAGCAAAATAAAAGTGACAAGACTACAGAATATCCCAGTTAAACTGTTTTTAAATAGTCCACAATTAGCAGGTGAACTGGTAATAGATTAATAAATAGGTAATAAATTTTTTTTTGTGTTTGAGTATAAAAGGAGCATCCACCAAAGACATCATTCATGGCTCACCACGTTGTGCCAAATTTCATGAGAGAATTGTCAAAAGAAATTCAAAAATCACATTTCTCAATGCAAGATTGCAAATAAATCTGGTCTTTAATCAACTACTATACATAATATTGTGAAAAGATTCAGGGAATCCAGAGAAATCTCAGTCCGTGTCGGGCAAGGCAGGAGACCTCTGTTGAATGTGCGTGACCTTCGAGCCCTCAGATGGCATTGCATGAGAAACCATCATGCTGCTGTGTTAAATATAGCCACATGGGCTACTTTGGGGAGTACTTTGGAAAACCGTTGTCACTTAAAGTCTGCCGCTGCATCAAGAAATGCAACTTGAATCTCTGTTATGCAAGGAGAAAGCTATACATCTGTTCAATACAGAGATGGCGCTGAGTTCTCTGGGCCTGAGCTCATCTCCGATAATCCAAAACACTGTGAAAATGTGTGCTGTGGTCAGATGAGTCCATGTTTCAGCTTGAGTCCCAAAGATGAAAAGGACCATCCAGACTTTTATCAGCAACAGGTGCAAAACAGGGATGCATCAATACAAACAGCATGAGTGACTTGCATGTGTGTGAAGGTACCATTGATGTGGAGGCGTATATTGGGATTGTACAGATATTATATACTGCCATCAAGATGACATCTTTCTTGGGAAGCAAGACAATGCCAGGCCTCATTGTGCACGTGCTAAAACAGTGGTTTCTAGACACTACTCTATAGAGTGGATGTGCTTGACTGACTGTCTGCAGTCCAGATCTCCAGATCTGTCTCTTGTTGAAAATGTATGGCCCATCATGAAAAGGAGAAGCAGACAACAATGACCAAAGACTGTTGAGCAGCTGACTTGTATCAGGCAAGATTGGGCAAAAATTTGGGCAAAAAAACTCCAAAGTTTTTGGAGTGTGTTGCAGCCACCATCAAAATCAAAATTTGTTTAGATTTACAAAACACACGTAAAGGTGCTATATGTATTTTTTAGCGGCCTCTTTTGATGTTTCAGATTGCAACAAGAGCGCTCGTGCTCGTGTGCGTGTATGTGCTCGATCTCAAGAGCGAGCATTCACTACCGGCCACACGGAGACTTTCAACGCAACAGCGAAAGCATCACACACAGGGTTGCCAGGTCTGCACAACAAAACCAGCCAAATTGCTCATCAAAACTAACCCATTCACGGCCAAAAATAGTCAAATAGCGTTCCCGGGTGTTTCCCCAATAACAATCATGTTCCAGTGGGTAAAACAATCGCATCAACCCGTGCACTACACAAACAACCCGCGGAAACAGTGCAGGCATACGGACCTGGCAACACTGACATGCTAGAAACTCATGTAAACTCGCACTGCAACGTTACAATAATAGGCTACTTTTATCAGCTTGACGTTGAACTAATGCGCCATGCTCGTACCATGATAACGTTACATTGACTGCATTTAGCCGACATGTGATGTTATCTAGCATAAGGCATTTCACTAACTATTCGTGCATCTTTCACAATCAGCAATGTCAACATAGGTGAATGTATAATATGATAACGCAAACGGTGAACTAGACTGAACAATGTCAGTATAACAATAACAGTAAGACAGTAGGAAGTAACATTACTGTAGCCTACTGAACGTGTCTGGATATGTTTATAAACAATATGATAGTAGTGGGATGAGTAACGTTAGACAGTAGATCTAGTACATAAAATAACTTACACCTAGCTACTTTTTGTTATCCTGGAACAGTCTTTTGTATTCATTTCATGTCTCTTACCTCATTATGAGTTTACTAATAATTCAAAAGCTCTGCCGATGTTGATCCGTGTTTTCGTCCTGAGTCGATCCAATTCACGTCTGGCCTGACGAGCTTCAGCAGATAAAACTTTGTTTTGTTTTTTATATTTATGTGGAGTTTGTGTTGAAGTGTGTGTTGTGCTGGAGGCAGGTCGTTTTGGGGTGTTATCAGACTCATGTAGTTCGCTGCAGTGCCGTCGGTCGAATGGACTGTATAAGGAGAGAGGCTCGGGAGCGCGCATGCACGTCACATCCGATGGATTTCGCGGTAAATCCGACCTGGAGACTTCACATATAATTATGAATATTGGCCTTCAGAGGTAATAGCAAAACCCGACAAGTGGATCATTGTAAATGTGTGATTACAACCCCTTCACACACAGGCAATAAAAAAAATGATTCATTTTAGAAGAAAAGTTGCATTTAGCACCTTTAAGTTGGTCAGTAAAAACTTTGAAAATATTTTCTTTATAATTTTGTCAGTTAAATAATGGTTAAAGAGAATTAACAAATCACAGATTCTCAATTTTGTTGTATCCAATTTTTAGGATTTGGGGTGATCCATATGCAAATAACAGTAAGTTAATTTGAGTTAAATATCCAAAATGTTCCTTTCGGTGCAGCATGTAATTAGGCGATTCGGTCTTCTGCTCAATTAGACTTTTTCTTACACTTCAGTTCCAACAAAATGTCTACAAGCTTTTAGTCAATGAAGCTAAAATGGCAGACACGTGAGTGTTTTTCCCTTGATTACTAGACTATGTGACCAGAGCCATAGAACAAATAAGATCTCATACTTTTAATACTGTCTCGGCTGCAAGTTTTAGGCCATAACGAATGTACATCATTTATGATTTGGGTAACACTTTATTTGAAGGGGTGTGCATAAGACTGACATGACACTGTCATAAACATGACATAACACCTGTCATGAACATGAAGTTGTCTTTATGAATGTTTATGACTGTTGTCATTAAGTGTCATTCGGTAAATTATGACACTTTTAATGCAAAGTTGACATTGTTTAAAATGTCTTTGTTATGACAACTTGACATTAACAAAGACAAAAATGTCTTTGTTATGACAACTTGACATTACCCAAGACAAAAATGTCTTGATTATGACAACTTGACATTAACAAAGACAGAAATGTCTTTGTTATGACAACTTGATATTAACCAAGAAATCATAACCTGTCAACCTGTCACAAATATGTCATAACAGGTCTAATTATCAAACTTCAAGCATTTTGCAGTGTAATAACCCTTAATGACATCTTTATAACTAGTACAATGTGTTCCACTTTACTTGAGGACAGGTAATATTCATGACACAGTTATAATGGTGTCATGACGGCCAAAGTTGTGACAGGTTGACAGGTTATGATTTCTCGGTTAATGTCAAGTTGTCATAACAGAGACATTTCTGTCTTGGGTAATGTCAAGTTGTCATAACAAAGACATTTTTGTCTTTGTTAATGTCAAGTTGTCATAACAAAGACATTTTAAACAATGTCAACTTTGCATTGAAAGTGTCATAATTTACCGAATGACACTTAATGACAACAGTCATAAACATTCATAAAGACTCCTTCATGTTTATGACAGGTGTTATGTCATGTTTATGACAGTGTCATGTCAGTCTTATGCACACCCCTTCAAATAAAGTGTTACCATGATTTGTATATGGAACATTTAGTTGTTTTACATAATATTTATAAGGTTCAGACTAGATAAGATACGAGGTCCTACCTGGCTCTTCCATGTGTGCTATTATCCAGTTAAAGGCCATCTCTGCCCCCATATTCCCAGTGTAGTACACTGCTTTCCGACAGGCTTCCAGAGGGAAACCCATCTCTGCCAGTTGCATCACGGATGATTCGTCTATTTCTGGAGCTGAGGAAAAGGTAAAGAAAATAGTTGCTTCAAATCAACATTCCACAACTAACAATAGATATACAGATATTTGAGGTCAATTAAAGCAGTTTATTAATATTTTTAATATTGTTCACCGAATAAGTAATTTCGTAGTGCATGTGTACAATTATAAACGTATTGAACACATTTTTGCGCTTTTACAATCAAAATGGTACTTACATTCCAAAGAGTTGTTTGTTGAAATGTCTGAATGCAAAAACAAGACTTAGTTAGTACAGAGCAAAAGGGAATAATATGCATGTTTTGTATAAACTGCAAAAAACACACACACACACACACACACACACGAAAGAAGTCTCTTATGCTTACCAAGGCTGCATTTATTTAATCAAAGTACAGCAAAAAACGAATATTTGCTAAATATTTCAAATAAAAAATAACATAACTTTTTTACAATTTTGATATCTTTTAAAATGTAATTTATTCCTGTGATGGGAAAGCTGAATTTTCAGCATCATTGCTCACTCTTCAGTGTCACATGATCCTTCAGAAATCATTCTAATATGCTGATTTGATGCTCAAGGAACATATTATCAGTGCTGAAAACAGTTGTGCTGCTTTTTTTTTAATAAATTTTTTCATGATTCTTTGATTTACATTGTTACAAAAAGGTTGTATTTCAAATAAATGTTTTCTGTTCAAGCTTTACTCTACACACATATATATATATATCTTATTGACCCCAACATTTTGAATGGAAGTAAAGGTTCTCACCTCTGGTGTCTTCAGGACTGACAATGGGAGGTGTAAGGTCAGGCAGTTCCTCTTCTCCTGCCTGTAGCCCTGTAGCCCGGAGGCGATTCAAGTCCAGGAAATCAGGTACATCTACAGAAATATCTGTAAAACATAAAAAAATCTTTGAAGGAAATCATATATTTATATGACAAAAAAGATATGTACTGTATGTTGATACACAGAACAGACTATGGGCATTATTCCTTTCCAAAAACCATGCCAACATTTTGCTCCACCACAGAACCTCAAACTTTCTCTGATGCAGTGTTACAGTACCCTCTACTGGACAAGGGAAAAGCCTCTGCTAAGCAAAATAACACCTTGCAAATTGATAGTATTTTGATGCAAGCAATCATGATACATTGCTCAACATGGACAACATGTGATGTTCTGAATTGCACAAGAGAGCATGTGATAGGCAGACACAGATGACAAACAAAAACATAACATTAATAAATCGGCTTTGACAGGAGCGGGATGGATTAAAAAAGAAATGATCCAACATTTTGCACATGCTTTGGCCAGCAATGTGTTACTTTACAACAATGTGAAATCAAAATACAAAATCAAATCAAGACCACTTAAATTTACACACCTAACTTTTTGGGCACCCAATCAACACCAAATGTGAACTTCTTTATCTGCACAACCATGTACTCAGGGAAAGATGCGAAACGAGAAGTCCTGAGGAAAGAGAAAGATAGTCTTACAGAGCATAACTTTCACTAAGGTTAACTAACATTGCTACACTGCATATTCCATAAAATATATACAGTATACACACACACACTTAAAAAAATAAAAATGTATATTATAATTAAATAACGCATACAGTATAATTATTGTAATTTATTATAGTCGATATAAACCCCGTGATTTTCTTCTAAATTGTGTAGAATGTTTTGCAAGTCATTCGAAGGTCTTAAAACCAGAAGCCTGCTTACTTCACTCCAGCCGACTTGGCTTGCAGCGCAGAGCTCCAGAAGTCTGGAACATTCTCAGGCTCAGTGAAGGCTTGCAGACAGGCAGTGAAGGGGATTCGGGCTCTCACCGGCTCTGGAGGGGGCCGCATGTTCTCCTCAGCTCTTATCCGCTTACTCTCATATGTTATTAGCTCTTCTGTACAAACCACAAAACCATATGCAAATAAAACAAATATGTCTACCTGCACATTGAATTCATATAACAACATTAAACTTAAAAACAAATACATTTTTATTCAAGACAAAGACTATAATTTACTATAAATTAATCACATAACTAAATTAGGGTTTATTAGTTTTTTAGAGTCAGATCAGGTAGAAATAGCTCTTTAAAGTAATAACTAAACATTTAAACTGTGTATGCAAGAGCAATGTTCAAAGAATCAGTTGCAGAAGGTATTACCTCTGTTGCTGGCAGCCTCCAGGGGTGCAGGAAGCTGCATGAGGCAGTCCACTCGCTGTGTGTACCGCACTTTCTGTGTCTGACAGCACTGCACTCGCTCCTCAACTACGAAACGAAACACATCGCTGGGGTTCTCTGAGCCTGAATTGTTCCTCTGAAAATGGCAAAACATAATATAGCCTATAGAAAGTTTTTGTTGTGCTCATGGAAACACAGGTTTGAATCTGGCCTTCCACGCATTTTCTCCTTAACTTCTGTCTAATTTTCAGGTTCATTAAAATAACATAAAACTGTTGGTCACACTTCATTTTGGGTGATCTAAGTACTATGTACTTAAATGTTAGGTACAGTGCACTTATTGTGTTCATGCAAAACACTTCTGCTGTAATTGAGGTGGGATATGTGTATGGTTAGGGACAGGTTTGGTGGTGTGTGTAGGTTTAAGGGTTGGTTAAGGGGTAAGGGAAAAGTCAACAGTGTAATTAAGGCTAATTACTGAAATTAATTACAGCTATAATTACAATCAGGTATAAGTACAATATAAAAACATGAATGTAGACAATATGTGCATTGTATCAAATTATTCAGTCAAATGTTAGTACATAGTACTTAGAGAGAATTTATAAAATGGACCAAAAGTTCTGTTGCACTGAGAACTTTTAAAGACAGACAGGAATATCTGTGTCATTACCAAGCAAAATAATGACTTAAAAACCCAATAATGGTCATATGATTTATAGTTCTTCAAACCGAATGGTAAACAAATCAACTTTCTATTTAAATACAGGCATCTTACAGAGTTAGTCCGTAATTAAGATCAACGAGGTCATCCTTCAGAGGTTTCGCTATTCTGAGGCCATACAGAAATATACGAGACCTCCTCTATCAAGTCTGAGCTACCAGAGGCCAGTGAGCAGAGAACAAACCTGCTGAGGAGGTAGAAATGCACTGTAAGGTCCCCTCACTGTTCACAGGCCTTATGCTATTTCATACAAGGCACAGCTGAGGGCAGCTACAAATAAACCAGTCGACATTTCTGAGCACTAAACATTTCAAGGAACTATAGCTCTGTCTTGGTTTTATGAGGTTGACCCTCTTGGTTTGTCAGGACCTAAGCAAATGTCAGCAAAGATTAGGTCTTGATTAGTTGTATCAATCAGCATATTATAATGATTTCTGAAGGATCATGTGACATTGAAGACTGGAGTAAATTAATGATGCTGAAAATTCAGCTTTACCATAACAGGAATAAATAACATTTTAAAATACATTAAAATAGAATGTATTTAAAATGTGATCATTTTTTTTTAAATGCAGCCTTGGTAAGCATGACTTTTTTAAAAAACATTTGTCACAACTTTGTCACATCACCAATGATCATAATATTTATGTTGCAGCATCATTCTGGTCAAAAACAAATTGCTATTAGTGTGAATGCTCCTTAATAACTTGCTAACCCTCTGAATTGACTTTCCATTTCAGCTGATGTCAACAAGCACTTGTATTTTCCAACCCCTCCCCTCCCACCACCTGTCATATAGAAGCCATTTTGCATGATCCAATCAAATGATAAGTATGTTACATTAATGTAAAATGGGTTGGGAACTGTTTCTTGTTGACTTGCATAGTATATCTCTATATTGTAAAAGACTAACAGCGTGGCTCCTGTTGTTGTTTGTTTTTTAAGTCACAGAAAAGTGTTAGAGAAGGCAATGGCTTTCATTCTGGACATAGACCAAGTGGGAAGGGTAACAGGAAGCATTATCTGTGTAACTGATACGGGTATCTAATTTTAACTCAGTTGAGAAAGTCACTTCAAGTGTGTGTCTGCCAGCAGTGGGGTAGAGAGAGTACAGTCCAATGTGTCTCCTGAAACCAGAGCCTCCTGACAAGACTCAACGTCTACAAACACGTCTGGGGAAATTTTGGCCAATCCCTAGAAACCCTGGTTTCTCTCAGATAATTCTTTCTGATTTAAAGATATATTTAACCTAAAAACGACAATTTTGTCAGATTTATTTTCTTCTGTCGTTCCAATCGCATATGATTTGCTTTCTTGTATGGAACACAAAATGATTAGTCTAGAGAAATGTTCAAGATGCTCTTTTTCCATAAAATTAAAGTAATTTATCAACATCTTTGAGCTAAAGAAAGTCAGATAGGTTTAGAGTGACATGAGGGTGATTATACAGTTGTGGTCAGAATTAATGGCACCCCTGGTAAATATGTATTAAAAAATTGCTGTAAAAATAAATCTGCATTGTTTATCATTTTGATCTTTCATTAAAAGAAATTGCAAAAATCTAACCTTTAATTGAAGTAAAAGAATTGAAATTGGTGGGGAAATCACATTATGAAATAAATGTTTTTCTCCAAAACGTCATTATAATCAAGGTAATATTACGTTTCCACAAAAGAAGCACATAAGATAGAAAAACACTTTCGTACCTCCACTAGGTTAATTAAATGCAGGAAGAATTCGTGAGCGTCTTGTTGCCGGTTTGAGGAAAACTCTGGATGTCCTTTACTGACCAGCGCTTTGAACATCTTAGGTGAAATCCCTCTTTGCAGCTGCTACAGAGGAAAACAACATGACACATCTAGGCTCAGGGTCACCAAATGTACTTTAAAATGCAATCAGAAATCCTATTAAGAAAGCTGGGCCAGTATCCCTAAAGATTCTGAGAATCCTCTCAGAGAGCTCCTAACTTAACCTAAAAATTCCTTGCCAGGAGTTTTAGCTTAGAAGTGATTCCAGAACATTTTCAGTGAACTCTGAGCAAGGAATGGATGGAAAATCCTATCTTATGAGGAGGTGTGGTTGACCCCCTTGCTAGGTATGAGTCATCATTTCAAAAGCCGTGAATGGTTGATCCTACAAGTTTGATGAAAATGAACTTTTGGTGATAATGAGCAAAGGATGTACCCTCAAATCAATAAACATAATTATACACTCTAATCTTATGCAGACTGTAATTGTAAATAATATTTCACAATCAAGAAAATGAATAGTAAGCTGTAGGGGTTATAGCCTAACATTAGAATCTAAAATATGTGAAAACTTAAGCTAATTACACCCTGTTCAAATAATGATTTGTGTCTTATTTGCCCATATTAATATCCTAGCTGACATATTTTGTACTTTCACTCCCATATGGACCCCATTAATAACAAGATGGCCTATCTCAAGGGGCTGTCCTTAATGAAGTAGAAATTGCAACGTTACAACTCAGTGTGGTCTTAACGAGGGTAACACGGCTCAGCTTTTATCAATGTCTGTGATTGCTGGCTGGTCTATTTATGAAGGCTTGTTAACAAATATCCTACAAACACAGAAAATGGAGAAAAAAATTAATCCTAACCCAACTCCTAAGCCACTAAAAGTCCTCTTCCCTGCTCTTAGCAGATCTCGCCTTAGGAGCCCTTTTAAGCGCTAGGAATCTTGAGGAATAGCTTTTATATTAACTGGGATTTTCGTGTCACTTTTAGGGGAAATTCTAAGAAAACGTCATGACTCTGAGAATTTTCTTAGAATTTGGCCGCTAGGAGCCACTTTTTGCACAAAAATTCTTTAGGGATACGGGCCCAGGTTTACAAGGGGACATTCTTAAACACTCTTAAAAAGGCCACAAAGCTGTACTTTAGGGACATAGCATGCAGCATTTTTGTTTGTTTCATATAGCATGAAAATATAATAAACAGTCCATGTTTATTTTACTCTTTCAACGAGAAAGGAAGTATATTATGGAAGCACATTTACAATTCGGTAGAAATTCAGTGGAACTTCCAAATGACTACAATTTAGTCATTTAGAATAAAGAAAAAAAACACAAAAAAGGAGGGCAACCAAAACAATAATTTAACTAAAGAATATTGATAACTGTTGGGATAAAATAGTTCATATCTGATATTGTGGCTCCTCTCAAACAAACAATTAAACAAGCTGTACAAGCATACCCAAGGTACATTCACAATGTCTGCTAAATTACTGGTAGATGCCGCATTCTTCGAAATCTTTGTTGTATGACTTTTTTTCTTTCTTTTTTTGTCACATGAAACTGCCAATGAATGACCGTGGGTCACTGCAAATCATTTTCAGTATGAATGTACCTTAAGGTTGCCTGATTCTCAAATAGGTAGCTGGGTAAGGAGGCAGGCAAAGGACTGCAACTGGCACAGTTATGCAAACCTAATCGAGCCAAATATCATCAAGACAGACCAAGTCAAATACCTTGTATTCTTCTTTCATCACCTGTTCAATTAGTTCTGATTTCATTGGAGGTTTTGAGTACTGGCCTGAGAGAAGTCCATGACCAAGTTTTGCCCTTGAATATAAGAACATTTTCCAATTTTAATACCATGTCTAAATGACACACACTTCAGGAAAGATGTCAAACAATGCACCTGCAGCCAACAGTAAAGATATCTATAAAATTGCATTGCATTATTTTATACAATTGAATTTAAGAAATACAAAACAAGATAAATGTAACATGATATTAACATTCAATGACGAAAACACCTACATCTGTGTGTTGAAATCCTGGCTTGGATCAAGGGGCGAGTAGTCAAATATTCTCTGTAGGTTCCCAACATACCTACAATATACAAAATCATTTCTCACTGTTACACCTGCATATTAAATTAACTTGGTAAAGAACCTGGCTAGATGAATCTGGCATTGAATCAAAATCATCACATAAAAGAAAAAACAGCACACAAACTTTAAGACGGCACAGATTACTAACAGATTTACTAACAGCTTGCTCCAGCACAAACCCTCTTTTGGCATTAAAAAACTACCGTCAGGATTTACTAACGAAGTTATGAAAAACCGTTTGCAGCTGAGCCTACTGAATTTGCATTTGTAGGAGTTTCCCTTTCCATACGCAAAATTTATGGGAGGAGAGTATTTAAATGAATGATTTACTAAGGTTTGCGCTGGTCAATTGACCCTTCGCGTGGAGCTTGATTGACAGGTGTTCTGACCAATCATACTTCGCCATCCGCCATTTTGTCGGATCAAGCAGTCATGAGAGTTAGTAGATTAACATGGGAGGATTTGAACTTATTCAAAAACTGAATATACTGGCGCCTTTCCGCGGTTAAAACAACATTCCTTCTTATGTTAATTCATGTTTATTTGATGCTATAAATGAACTAGAAGGAAGAGATGATCGGATCACGAGCAGCTTTAACTGATGCTCTACAGCAACCTGTCACGGCACATTAAAGAGCCACAAAACGGTATTTATTGTTTAAATTTCTTTAAAAAAATGACCATATTTGAAAGGTGAGACTTTGTTTAACATGCTTAATATCAAAAGTAACCGAAAAGTATCCTGGTCTGTCCTCTCTGCTCCGCGATGTATTTTTCACTGTGTGAGAACATGGTGAGAGCGTGAGAGCGGCGTAGCTTGTCGGAACATAGCGACAGTAACTAAGGAGGGCGGGTCTTTGCGAAGGGTCAATTTACTCGTATTTGTGCCATTATTTACTGCCCAAAAAAGCATGTCTTAAACCAAACGCTAATTTGCGCTGCTCTTGGTAGATTGAGTCGGTCATTATGGAAATGATCCGGCTGCGTCTGTGTTCTTTAATTTGCGTGTCGTCAGTAGATCATGCGCAGAACTTTCCACACCTATTGGTGCTTTATTGGAATTCTGCTCTCACGAATAAATTGTCCTGTTTAGTAAATCTGGCCCTAGGAGTCTAAATACAAGTTTCCTCAGAAATGACACGTCTTAGTGTGATAGCATTCAAACAGACCCAATGAGAATGGAAGGAGAATATAGACGAGTATGTAGAATGCATTGGAGGTCTTTAAAGTACTCACGCTCTCTGGAACTCTGGAATACTGAAAAGCACTTGCATAGTGGTGCTCAGGTAGCAGCTGTTGCCCAGGTTTTTGATGCCCGTATATCCTGAGCCATAGACGGGCTTTAGCTTTAGACCAGCCTCCTGAATCACTTCCCAGTCACTCACACGCAGCTGCACGTGGTTGTCTGTATGATGACCATTCTCTGTCTGAGAGGGATAGACAGACATTTGAGGACGTTGGAAGAAGGTAGTGTTGCTTGTCTTTGCTTAAGTAATTAACTATTGTTTAGAACAGGGGTTTTCAACCTATTTGATTCCACAGACCCACAAATATGACGATTCCATTCCTACAATATAAAGCTATATATTTTTATGTATAAAGATCCATTAATACCATGAAAAATGTTAAATATTATAAATATTTGTAAAATAGTATCAGTATTAGATATTTATAATAAATGAATGACTGACTACATGATAAAATATAGAGAAATGTATGGATAAAGTGAGAAAAAAAACCATACCCTTTGCATTTGCAGCATATCTATTCCGAAGTGTAACAAATGTTCTGATATGTGAGGATCAACCACTGCTTCTTCTTCGTCGAAGGAATAAACATCTGCAAAACAGAGAATGGAACCAAAACATCCGTAAAACCTTCTATGAACAAAAACTGTTATCTGTTTTTTTGTCCAAATTAAGTTTGAGCTTGCAATTTTTGTGTGTTATACATGCAGGCCAACATATTTCCTGGAAGACTGTGTGACGCATGAAAAACCTGTAATGGAGAGACACTTGCCTGCTCCGTCTGGGGTGATTGTGTTGAGTTTAACTGCCAGGGGGAAGTTGGTTTCTTTGTAGTGCTCAAGGGCATGTCCGTTCCCTCCGCTCCCATCAAAGAACCATTTCCCACAGAGGACAGAGCCATCTGTCAGGTTTAGCCACAGGTTTTCTCTCATTTCACACTTGGCGCACTTCCAGCCGCTAATAGGACATAAAGCATATTGAAGACACAAACAGGAGAGGAACTCCTCATATTTCAGTCCAGGTGATTCAGGTGCCCTCAAAGTGATGAGGCTATGTTACAGTATAATCCACTGACTATTTGTAATCTATTTGTGTAGACCAAGACATTTTCTGATTATGAGACCATTTCCAGCACATCAATTTATCGGCTAGACCAATCAATTGGCGATATTTGGCCATTTTGAGATTATCTTCTGCATGGTTAAAGTGTTAGTTCCCCTTCAGTGTTGTTATTGTTAACTAAAACTAATACTAATACTAATTCTAAAATTAAAAGCAATACTTATACTAGTACTAAAACTATTTTAAAAAAATGCCACGAGAAATAAATCTGAAATATAATAAAATAAAAATGTTAGATGAAAGATAAAAAAATATTTTCCAAGATTTCTTATTTTCTTTTTAGAGAATATAGTACTAAAATTATTAAATAAAAATAAATTCAAGCTAAATAAAACAAAATTCACTTAAAATGAAATTAAAATATAAATTAATATATAAAAACAACGATTTCAAAATATTAATAAATACTATAATAGTACATAAATAAAACTAAAATAACTGTATCCTTTTGCACATGTTCTAAAATCTAAAAACAACCTTGGGAATGGTAAATACACGTTTAAACGTTTGTTTTAAAGTTTTTAGACAAATATGGTAAACAAGTGTTAATTTAATAAATTAAACTGTACTACTTTAAAATACCACATTATATTAGCCATCAGGCACCCTCCTATCCAGATATCAGCATCAGTATCGCCCACTGAAAACCCTTTCCCAAGGAATTATGACTGTATTAGTACTGGAATTTCTGTTATTGGAACCAATCCTAAAGTAGACTTTTTCAGAACACACGGTTACTGATAGTTATCTTAAACATATAAACATCAATAGCTTGTTTTGATATGATTAATATTATTGGCAGGGGAAAGCAGACATATCAGATTCAAGGGTGAAGCATCAGCAGACTCTAGAGTGATAGTCCTTATGACTCTGGGCTTCCATGTGACCAACCTGGGAGGAATTCGAACCCCATTCTCCTGCTGCCTGAGACTTCGGGCATGTTTAGATACTTGGATCTCCTCTTCCCATGAATCTGACTCCTGCTTTTTGTATGGAGATTGTGCATTGAGGATGGCGTCACAGGCTATTGTCACCTAAAAGTTAAAGGGGCATGTGAACATTATATTATAGTTGTTCCATTGCTTAATATGATACATTTAATGACTGCTTAAGAACAGCCAGCAGGAAAGTGGTGCAGACTAGGACTAAACAGATTTAAAAAATATTTAAAACCAAATCTGAATCCTGGTCAGATAGGCCAAATAACGCAACTATTTTCAAGGTAATTAAATACAAAATAAAGGGAAGCAGCCGTAAGTATACACCATGCAATTATAAGTGTGTACAAGTACAAAGATGTGTGTTCACTTGTGTGCTACTTCATGTATTGTATGAACAACTAAAGTAGTACAACATAACACCATGAACCTTCTTGCATCATGTGTACTGATAGAATATTACGTTAACCAGTTAATTCTCAAATATTTGAGATTTGTCAAATTTGTGGTTGGTAAGATGTTTTAATGTTTTTGAAATACATTTCAAATGCTCACAACGGCTCATTTTATTAGAAAAAAAAGTGATTTAATACTGAACATTGTGAACTGCTTTCTATTTTAATATATTTTAGCATGTCATTTATTCCTGCATGGCAAAACTGAATGTTCTGTATTCCTTCATTCTAATATGCTGATTTGGTGCTCAAGAAACATTTCTTATTATTAATAATGTTGAAAACAGTTTTACTGCTTTATATTTTTGTGGAAACTGTGATTCTTTGACTAATAAAAAAACATTTATCTGAAAACATTTGATCTTTACTGAATAAAAGTATTCTTTAAAGAAAAATACAAATCATACTGACCCCAGACTTTTGAACGGTGTATACCCCAGAAAAACCCATATTGTTCTTAATAATTTCAAAAATATCAATAAAAACAAAACACATGCTGTATATTCAGGCATGAATGGCTGATGATTCTGCTTTAAACCACAAAGAATTCGGATCTAATCAGAAATAAACTTATTTTAAACTTAAAACAGATTTTAGTTTATAACAAACTAATCCGTAATAGGTGTGGATAACTAAAACTCATATTACTGCAACACCACATGATATCACTGCACACAATGAGAAGGATGAACAGTGAGTATAAGTATAAGGTCATCTGTAGACATAATAAAATGTAATGATGTGATGTTTGACAAGCAAGCACTGAAACTGAAACTGCAGATCAGGCCTTTGGCATGCAGGGCATACAGGGCGCATGAGCACACACTCACTAACCAGTGCGGGCAACTCCTCAATATTTGGTAAAGGGATCTCAAAGTGGTCTGGAAATATGACAAGCTTGGCTTCATCTTCGTACTCATAATCATCTCCATTAAAATCACGGTTAAGCTCTAAATCTTCAGGAAAAGAAGCAGAAAGAGTTATTTTTTAATCGAGAGCTGATGGGATGACTGCACTTTCCCAAAACACTGTCCCAAAAAATTAATTAATAAACACATGATGAAACTCCACACAATGTACATATTCAAAATGGCTTTAGTTTGTATCTTGTCCTTTTCTTTAAAAAAAAGAGTGTTTCAGTCTTTTGTTTAAACATTTTGTTTAGTACCCTTGATTGAACTCCTAACATTAAGATTTGAGGTTAAAATGTATTATGGATTTAGAAAGTATATATTTTAGAGGCTGCAACTCTCATTATGTCTTTTTTAGCTTTTTAACATCCTTTTAAAATAGACTTTTGTAGTTTGCTTAAAGGGGTCCTATTATGCCCTTTTACAAAGTCTTGATTTTGTTTTTGGGGTGTACTAGAATATGTTTTCAAGCTTGATTATTCGAAAAACTTATTTTTTTCACATATTTTACATTACTACAGCTCCTCTCTCGAACATGCCGTCCAGCCTTTCTATAAAGCCTATTTTCTTACGAAATACAAAATGTGCTATGATTGGTTAGCTGCCCCAGTGTGCTGTGATTGGCGGTGCTTAGCGCATGATCGGGATGTCCTGCCCCTCCATAACTGCGAGTTCTTCGTTCTTCGGCGTCAATTTCAAACAATTTCGAGCCCGATTCAGAACCTGACAATGTTAACGAACAAGAGGATAGTGCAGAACGAATTTCATGCACGTACTTTACAAGCATGGATTTCACAGGACGTTTCAGAGTGTTATATTTTTTTTGTAATCTAATTATCGGTAACAAAACTATGGTTAATTTTTAATAAGGAACGGTGAACCATCTTACAAAAAGCGAGAGCTTACAAAAGCAACAGAAAACAAGCTGTTCTCCATAAAATGTGCAGCACACTTAGTTTGTCCACCTTAAGAAGGCCAAAACAAAAGGGTTTTGGAACCAGGGTTGGGGGAAAAAAGTCTCTTCAATATAGCAGCAACACTCTTAATCTTTTATAGCGCAGCTCAACCAGGACTCTGCCTCCTTTTTTGCTTATTCCGTGGGCGGGATTATTTAAATTAGTAACATTGTAACTTCATAAGATCTGGAAAAATCAAGTTGTAGTCCAAACGAGCAGTTCATTGTAGTTCTTGAAAAGTGGATTCTGTTAAATAAAATATCTTTGGAGCATTGAGCTTTGTAACCTTGCAGATCTTTTTTATGCTCAAACAGCAACATTACACAATAGCTAAAGTGGAAAAGTATAATAGGTCCCCTTTAAATAGCCCTGTAACGGAAGAACAAATTTTCTTTATATTCTCTCAATTATAAATGAGGTCATACAAGCTGCAAGTTTGGTCATTAAAAAAGAATAATAAAGTTATTCAATTAGTTTGAGTATGAATGTCACACTTATAGTTGTCTGCATTAGACATGGCTACGAGATCTGACAGACTAAAGAAAAACACCTGATCGCATCAGTTTACGCTCCAAGCCACTGGTGACAGGCCAGACATTATCCTTAATAGAACAGTCAAAGTGGCCTAAATGACATGTTTGGGAAAGCATTGTGGGTTTACAAAATGACTGGCATCCTTTCTGACATATCGTCCTCAAATATCGGCGTTTATATTGACGCGATGCATGAGAATAAGAGGCCGCAGGTCGCCCACCTGCTACGTCACACCTCCAATGGCAGAAGTGTGTCAGCCTGGGGGGTTGATAGGGCACAGCAGCTGACAGGCATAGCCGGCCACTGAAAACCAACCCTCCATAGCAAAAGATTAGGCCAGGGCAAGCATGTGGCACTTTAGATTTAGAATGGTTACTAACTGCACATACAAATAAATAAGATAAATTTAGCCCCAGCCAGTAATGACTGGGGTTGCTAAACATAAAAATATAAGGCTTATTCGGGCTCTCTCATTTGAGATAGAAGTTTAAGTATGGGTTTTTTTCTTTACTTCAAAACGGACTTACCTAAAAATACTTTTCCATTCCTTCTTCTTGGTATGGCACCCCCTGCAGCACCTGTGGCTTTCTGTAATTAACATCAAGAAACAACATGGGTAATGAAGGTAAGTGTAACGTTACATTTGCAAAACTGTTTATATAGAACAACAAATCTTACAGAATCATGTAGCACATTTGATAAAATCTGGATATAAAGCTTTACAGATGGGAATGAACATTCTGTACAAAGCACATAATGGTAAAATGGAGTTTATTGGACTACTGAATGGTTAATGTTGACACACTTCTCATGTAATCCCAAGTAAAAACAGCAAACACAAGAGCTACAAGAACGGGGGCCAGCTGTTTCTGGACAGATACAGACATGAAAATATCAGCCTTTAACCAGAACATCCAAATTCACTTAGAACTAACAAACAAACATTAAATAACTAAGATCTTATTCTAAATGTATAGGAGCAGGCTGGGAATCAACAGAACTGCTAAGATATGGAAAGACTGCATGGTAACATTCAAAACATGAGACAATTCCTCATATCTGATCATTTCAAATCTATCATTCCATCAATTAGTACATATTTAGTGACAATATATATATAGATATGGTGAAATATAAAATGCAGCAGAGTTAATTTATCTTCTGTTTATGTAACATGTTGTTAATTTAGTAGTATGTAGCTAGTAGCATGCTGGGCTCATCAATAATAAACCATCAATTATGACAACCATGTCAAAACCATTTAATTTATGAAAACACTGTAAACAAGTAAAAAAATAATTAAAATTAAATAGAAAATAGAAATTATTTTCAATAGAAAAACTTTTTGCCTTACATTTTTAAGTATATGTCATTTCAACTTAGATTATATTAACTGACCTTAGAAAGCCAGAACTGGGCCCTCATTAAATTATGGAATAATTGTTAAAAAATAAATAAAATAGGCATATTTGTGGAAAAAAATCTAATATTTGAGTTACATAAAAGCTTTTTATTTGTTTTCTTCCTAATTGCCCTTGAAATAGTGGTCAAGAACCCCCCCACCCCCAAAACAAAAATGGTTTGGCCACTGATCAAAAAGCTGGTAACGGTGAAGCTGGAAGTTAAGTCAACGTAGAGCAAGGTAAGAAACAGCGCAGCCAACGTTTATGAGTGTTGTCAAAGACCCGGTACTTCGGTACCAAGTCGGTAAAAAAAATGTTTTAAACGTCACGCCACGGTACCAGCAGGTTTTCTCAAACCCGGTACTTGATGCGCGTGTATGCCCGAAGCGCGTGCAGTTGCGTCCTCTTCATAAAAGCGCTGAGACATGGCGACCGGCGGTGCTGTTGATGTGGTGGCTGTAAATCCACTTGTTGATAAGAAAGGAGTAAAGAGCCACATATGGAAATATTTTGGATATAAGCTCATAATTAGGGCTGGGAATCGATTCCAAAAAGAATCGATTCCTCGATTCCGAGGCGTTGGGAATTGAGAATTCCAAAGGTTGGAATCGATTCCATTAAGAGGAATCGATTCCTCTCTAAGATTTTTTTTTTTTTTAACAAAAACCGCGGCCTGTAGCCGGTTTAATTTGTCAACACAATCACTTCAGACGTCACCTGTAAAGCAATAAAGTTCAGACTAAATAAATGATTAGGCCAGCTAGTTCACAGCCTTTTACAAACCACCAAACAGTGCTGTGAACTGAACTTACTGAATTACTGCCTGATGAACGTTAACGCGTTCATTCTGGTGTCTGTGAACGCGCGCTCTCTGTTTAACTTTGTTCAATAGGGTGCCAGATTTCTAGAGCCTTCCAGGCGAAAACCCAGCTAAAACACACCGTAAACAGGCCTTAATATGTAGCGAAAAAAACACCCAATCTGGCAACATCAGCCACCAGTGTCGCGCACCGCCGCATGCGTCATCAAAACAAAAAGCAGCATGTCGTCGACAAAGCAGCGAGCGAGGAGGCGTCGCATTTAAACGAGTTTTATGACAAGGTCGGTGAGGATGGGAAAAATCTTACATTTCTGTGCAAACTTTGCCAGTCGATAAAATAATTGCTCTGTGGTTGTATATGGGCTGTGGCAATAATAATTGCTCGCAGCAACATATGGAAAAAAAGAACTATGAACTATAGTTCTTTTTTTTTTTGAAGTAGGCTATATGAGCTATGAACTGAACTAGTTTATTTAAAAATTTGTGAACTGAACTTTGAACTAGTTCATGTAGAAAATGAACTTTCCCAACACTGCCTTGGTTAATTGCAGAATGATCATCTCCACAGCTCTCGTGATACCGACTTGCACTGACAACATCCCGATGTCAGTGAATAAAATTCAGAGTCATTGTTTTTTTTTATGCTTAAGAACTGTAAAACCTGGTTGTGGTGCAGTGATTAGTTATAAAATCTTACTACATAAATCCAATCTTATTTAATCCACCATTTGAATGTTTATGTGTTCGAATTATTTATATTTATTAAATAAGACATTTGTAGCCTACTGATAACTGTTGTCCATAAATCGAACTTCCGTGCCTCTTAAATAGTAATTATATATTACCATGTACCAATTAATTTCTAATGCTCGGACACTTCGGTTTCTCTCGTGTGTACGTGTGTGTAGGTAGGCCTATGTATATAAATAGAATCTACCATGTAGCTATAATGGTGAACATATTCATAGTCTTTACACTGTGTCTGTCTACACCTGACGCAGGAAGCACGCGTGACAAATCCCCGAAGTAAATGCCTCGTTTTATTTATGACAGAACAGCACGCAATACGTCTCGCTTGTCACGCCAGGTGTACAAAGTTTCTCGCTGTGTGGCACCGTGGCACGGTAAAAGACGTGACAATGTTTGACACGGTGTTGGTATTTAAAAAAAAAAAGAATCGAAAATAACAGTGTGGAATCGATTCTTGGAATCGATTCTTTTCGATTCCAGAAACAGGAATCGGAATCGGAATCGATTCCAAAAAATCCGGAATCGAACAGCCCTACATAATAGCGACGGGGCGCGCTCGTTTTTACAGGCGCGCCAAAGTTCATTGTTGCATAGCAACGACAGACGCCACGGTGAACAGATAATGCGCCAGATCCAAGTCTATTTTTGCTGCGCTGCTCATGCTTAATTAAAAGTGAAAGCACACTTTTGATGGACAAAAAATAAATATGATTTCACGCAAAAAGTGCCCAAAATGCACAGATTTTGCATGTCTAACGTGTTTTAACAAGAACTGCAGTAGGCTATGTCAGAAAAGAAAATGAAGACATTTATAGAAAATGTACCCATTGAAACGTGTTTTTATTATTCAGTTTGGGTAAAAGTATATGTTTTATAAAAATAAAAAAAGGAAGTCTGCTGTAAAATGGAAGAGCAGAGGAGGGGAGAGGAACAGGAGAGGAAGAGCAGAGGAGGGGAGAGGAGAGGAAGAGCAAGGGAAAAGGAGAGATGCGGTGGGCATTCTAAGATTATCTTGTCCCGGGCCCAGGCAAGACTGTCAACTGGCCTGTCCGCAAGTCACATCAGTTTATAGCTGTGAATAATGCATTTGTATGGACAAAACCCAGACATTAAATGTAAGTTTAAAATACAACAAGTAATTGTATTTTTTACGAGAGCAGTAACAAAGGACAAAAGGACTATGAAATATAAATGTAATATGTTCAAATAAGTAAATGTGTGTGTCCCCTACCTCGTACTAATTTTGCACGATACACCTGTACTAGGAAGGTACGAGTTTCCTCATTGTACTACTACTTTAAGGCCCGGTTTCACAGACACAGCTTAGACTAAACCAGGATGAGGCCTTAGATCAATTGGGGCATTTTAAGTAGCTTTTATAAACATGCCTTAGCAAAACAAACAGGTTCCTTTGGAGTGGAGAATGAAAATTAAAATAACACATTTACAAATTTGCAAAGAATTCAATCCAACAATAAGCTTGAAAAAAAGTTGTCGCTGCTATTACCTGTTTCACATGCCGTTTTAAGTGCATGTACACACTCTGTCCAGTTTTACGGTAATGTCTCTCCACGTGTTCTCTTCCAAATCCCAGGAATGTGTTCAAACACACATATAGACCTCCTTCCGATTCCTAAAAGAAATGATAAAGCTAGATTTAAGCTAAGATAAAGTGTACATGTACAACTCCACATTTCTACTTAGATTTACCAGACAACTGTGAATAAAACTGCAATTAGAGATCGCAGACCGTTCAAAGACATAAGCATCATCAACATAGGAACATATACATGAAAAGAGGACACACTTCAACATGGCATAATCTAAAATAACTGCATCCTATTTACAATCTAGGGCTTCACTAAATATTCATGCGAAATATCTGGGATGTAGCCTATTATTAGAAATAAAATAAAAAATGGACATAAAAGTAAAATGATAAATAACATTTAATTACTGAATGCTCACAATAGTGCCTTTTACCTAAAGATTTAAATTTTAACACTATAACAACAAAGCTCAAATAAGTATTACGGTGCTTCTTATTAGTTGTTGGATATGGTAATAAAATGGTCTTCAGGCATATATTGCAATAACACTTTTGGTGGTACCTTTGGTTATTAAGATTCACATAATTATATCATAATGCTTGTTTATGTTATTCATTAAAGTTATTTTCAGAAGTGTTTTGTGTCTTCTAACTGTAAAAAAATCAGAATTATTATTTTAAAGACTTTTAGCGATAAAGAATAAACAAATATGACATTTTTGAGTTTAATCTGAATCAAAACACTGTTACTGGGCTGTTGTGTGTCGGTTAGGGTGTTGAGGGCCCACCAGACTGAAGAACCTGTCACTAGCTCCTGGTGACACGCGAGCTTGAACAGATAGTGTGTAAAAATAACCTGTCTTTTAGTCTGACATGATGAACTCCAAACAGCTGAGTCACCTTTAAAACTTTTACAGCTGGGATAGTTGTGCACTTTATCCACATTTATATGAAAGTTCCCATAACTGATTGCAAAAACATAGTATTATACATGATTTGTGGATAGAGCTTGTAGAGACAAAACAACCCAGGTTGACTGGAATTATTTTTATAGGTCATGGCTGCTTACTGCTTATTAGCTTAGTATAGATCTAGGAAATCCTAATTTTCACATATTTCATGCTACATAACAGTTGTTTGTCTCTTGATATTGGAGACAACACAATAAACAGTCTGTCATCAACAAGTAACACACTAGATGTCCAACGAGAATGGGAATGGAAATCATTAGTTTAACACGCCTTTAAAAACAGTGGACAAAAAGTATCTCTAGTACAAACCAGCGTTCAGACTCGCAGTGTTTTCTATCATTCATTATACATCTGAATCTCGTATAACGCCAACTGAAAGAGGGGAACTTGGCCACGCTGTAAGATGAAAACACCCGTGTGTTGATTATTTCTGCAGGCTGTCACATTAGTTGAGCAGGAGAATGGTCGCCGAGGATCCCCAATCTCTCTTACGCGCAATACGCAATCTTTTAGTTTCCACGTGTCTGTGGGACGCCAGTTGTTGTTTAACGTTCATGCATGAAGTATTTGACATACTCACAGGAGAGTCGTAGGAAAAAGCGCATTCGCTCTTGAAAACCCTGTCTCCAGTCCTCGGTACTCTAATGGTGGGCATGTACGGGACCAGTAGCTCTCCCAGATCTGTAGCCATCTTCACATTCCTGCTGCTCGCACCACTATGAGCCTCGCTGGAGCAGCGTGTCGGGCTGAAGATGAGATGGGGCTATTTTTAAACCATACAGACCCGACATTCCTCATGGACCGAGGGATGTGACGACGAAAACATTGTGACGTTTCCACTGAGCGGTACGGTACGGTACAGTTCGGTACGGTACGCAATTATTTGCGTTTCCACTGTCAAAAGTTGTGAATGGTACCAAAAAGCCGAACCGTACCGTACCACTTTTTGGGTACCCTTCCGTTGGGGTACCTAGCACAGTGGTACGGTACTAAAGGGTGGAGCTAGACTCACTGCAGAACGCTGATTGGTTGACAGAGTATCGTCACTTGCACGTGCTACAAGGGGAATGACAACATAAGAAGCGCCATTTTTTAATATACAGTTGGAATAAAATACTACGGTTATTCTTTCACGAAATGTAGTTTTAAGAGTTTTTCAGGCGAGAATGTAGTTGTTTAAAGCTCAAATCTGTGGTTTATTTATAATGATTTATGATAATTTGATCCATTCCCGGCGATCACCGGACGCTCGGCGATCATGTTCCCCGCCCGGAACAGCCTTTCCTCGGCTGGTCGTTCTGAGGTATGCCGCTGGCTCTGTAGCAGCTAGTGGTAATTCGTCTTGTGTATATGTAACGGGTGATCTTTGGTCTCGTGAATCGATAATTCGTTCCCTGGCCAATCGTTTTGGCTGAGGACTAAGTGAAGTTTCATATAATTTAGGCTATTTAACTTTTCCGTTGTAACGTTAACGTTAGACTAGCGCTGAATTTGTATTTTGACTGAATTGTTTGCTTTATATCTTATTGTAACGTTACAGCTTCTTGTAACGTTACCTTCTACTTATACTTTAATAATGGCTATTATTAATAAAACTGAAATTTAACACAAAGAGATAGGTTTGAGTTTCGTCATTATTTATTTTATTACAAGATTATCACTGTAATGTTGTTTATTGCAGCATTTGTACGAATGCATATTGTCTGGAATGTTTAATATTTTTTAAAATTTAAACGAAAAGATGCAGGGTTGTGTTTTATATTTCGTTTTGTTATAAATAGGCAAACGTTATACATGCAGTGAATAATATAATCAGGTCTATACATTGCCGAACCACACTTGTGTGCCTATAATGTTTAAAATGTATTTAAATGAAAACGAAAAGAGGCAGAGTGGTGTTTTATAACATATTTCGTTTTATTGTTGCCTAAAATATACATGCAGAGCGAGCCGAGTGACGCTTTCAGAACGCACTGTTCAATTTAGAGAATTACCGGACTCGCGTCCTCGGGACTCCTTCTGCTTAGAACTTTGCGTACTTGGTATTGAGAAATGCCTAATGTCGGCATCTTCTTATGATAAACATGCCGAGAAGCAGGGACAAGTTCTGCTGTATGCCATCCATTTGTGTTTACTTTCTTGGTGTCGCTTTCTTCTTCGCGCGAAAATGACGTTGATCGCTTATTTCCAGCAAACGCCACGCCTATCAAGTAGGGTACTGTTGGCAGTGGAAACGCTAGCCGGATCATGGTTTACTGACCCGACCCGACCCGAACCGTACTGTACCGTACCGTACTGCTCAGTGGAAACGAGCCAATAGAGGGATGGAGGGTGGGTGGTGTATAGGGGAGGGAAACAATGGGTGTCCACTTGGAGAAAGACTCAATCTTTGACATTCACCCTGACGCAAATGGTGACGTTTTCAGATGGACGCTCAATGAGTTTTGTGTTTACGGTAATCGCAATGGCAGCGCCATTTACTCTGCATGTGTGCTCCTTCAATACTGAATATGTAACCCATATACAAACACTTGTTATTTATTTATTAGCTTTTTAAAGGGAAATGTTTTTTTCTGATATGTATTAATAGTTTATTACTTTATTTTTGTTTTGTTTTTAATTGTTTGTTTTTAATTAATTTAATGTTCACTCTGTTATGCATTTTATTAATAATATTATTATTGTCATTTATTATTATGTGCTATACAAATACAGTTTATTACTATTATTCATTATGTGCCAGAAAGCTATTTACTAGTTGATTACCTACTTATGCAAAGTTAATAACAATTATTCAAACGGGTGTTATTTTTTTTACTTAAATATTAAAAGGCTGAAGAAATTAGACTGATCTAGTTTGTCTATTTTTCTGCCATGCTCAAAAGAGTAATTTATGCAATGAAATTTAATTTTATTCAGAGTTCTGAAACCATTTTATAATGTACATCATCTGGTGTAGTGCATATTATGGTAACTTACATTACTGCAATAATGCAATATTTATGTTTTGATTTCAATTATTTTGTTGGTATATTTGTTAACTTGGAAACCTGCATGACTTTTCTACTCCTTTTGGATATAAAAGAAGAAATTATGAATAATTCGGCCACTCTTGTTCATGAAATAATAATGACTGGAGACATGAGCTTTCAAGACTCTATACACATTATAAAAGCAAGCATACTGAACAGTCTGAAATGAGTAAATGAAGACAGAATTGGAATTTTGGGGTAAATCATTTATGTACCACTTAAAAGAATACACAAGAACAGCAACTTAGTTATAATCATTAGTTTATTGGTGCCAGAGGCAAAGAAAAGGGAAAAAAATAAAATCTTTTTTTTTTTATTAATAACTACATTATACATTGTATAATGCCTGAATATTTTGGAGAGGTATGCATGACCCCTCCTAATTATCAGGGGATGACTTGGGGCTGTTGTCGATGAGATTCTTATCAAGTGTCTTAATTTGGAACCAGGGTCCATCTCCTTTTTCTCTCATGTGTCTGCGGACTTCAAGTTGTTGTTGTCTGCAAGCAAAATAGTGAATAATAAATTAGATATCATCAATTAGGCTACATAAAAACAAGATACATTTTTGTGAGCAGTAAAAATATTTCAAAGTGCCTTTGTTGTTGTAGTTCCATTAAATTGTACCCTACAGTTTGACAATTCCTTCATTTTCTACCCTATACAGACATTTTTGCTCTTTTCTTCTAACCTTCTAATACATGGTTAATAATGACATTGTGATATTTCTTTACCTGGAGGCAACTTAAACTCAAAATGAACCTACATATGGTGTGGATCACTTTATTGAGCAGAACTTCAAAAGGTCATGATAAAGGCTGTTTAGGAAGAACAAAACTAGGTCATCTAAACAATCAAATGTTGATTGTACTGTGAACTAAATCGCTCACAATTTGGGTGCCAATTTCTTCTCAACATATAAAGAAATATGCAGAAATATTCCAGCAACAGGAAGTGCTAACCCATTCCTTTGGTATTTCTGCTGAAAATATCTTCTATATAAAATATCTATAATTCTTTATTCTCTATAATATCTCTATAAACTTTTTATTAACAGAAACTTCAAGTGTTGATACTGAATTAACAACGATTCATTTTAGGATTTCAGATCCAAGATTCTGATTAAGTTATTGAGGAGGTGAAAATAAATATTTATTTTTCATCTTTATTTTTTATTTTTTTATTTTAATTAAGTCCGATTTTTTAATTGTATTAAATAATTTTACATCATCATGTGCTCTCATTAAATATTAACAGATAACACTTTAGATTTAAATACTGTATTAGTAAATGTTGCAATTAACATTAACTAAGATTAATATTGTTAGGTCATTTTTCATTGTTTTTTTTTCTAAATGAAACCTTAAATGATACTGTATATATTTATATTTGCATAAATAAAATAAAAAGAAAAAACAAACAATAAGAAAAACAAAACGGCAGAAAATATTAAACAAGATGCTTTACATTGAAATTTCATTCATGTAGACTCATTTAGGCTAATTAGTTGAATCATGAGAAGTCAACATACCTCATTTCAGCTTTCTCAGTCTCAATTTGGATAAGTGCCATCATTTTTTCATAGTCCTTCACTGGGCTGTCATAAAAGGTACGTGCAATCCAACGGGTGATGGGATGCTAAGTGATAATAAAGAAATAAAGAAAAGAATCATTATGATAGCAGCAACACGATTTTCGATTTTTTTATTCAATTAACAATGGACAATTTTTACTGGCATATCCAGTGTACTTGATGTTTTTATGCACTTAAATATTTTAGAATACCTTGTAGTACTCCCAGTGCTCTGGTTCGTAGCCTTCAGGTGTCTCTGCTAGCTCAGATTCTCCTGTTTAATGAATCGCAGACATTAATCAAGCTATTATGGCAGGTACAGCAACTACAGGATGGAAAACCTGTCTGGTAGGCCACATCAGAAACTTACCTACGTAAACATTAATAAAGGTCCCCAAGTGCTGCCATAGGGATGCCAGTGTAAAGAATGTAGTTTCTCTGGTGTAATAAAGCAAGAGATGAGAGAAAGGTTGGAAAAGTGTTATATGAATAAGAACGAGCAGCAAGAATGATATGCAACATAAGTACTTATAACTGGCTTTACCAGCAGGTAAAGAAATCTTCTATCATAGAAGTCAGTGGGCTTGATGATAAACATCCTTTTCCCATGGCTCCCATGACGGACAGCAACTGTAAAAGAAAAGGCAAAATTGTTAATAGAAATAATAATAATAATAATAAAAAAAGGGCTTAGCATGTCAACATATCCCTGTAATAGGTTTTGAGTTAAATTGCAGACAAAACGCAATTTTTATTCAACAGGAAGTAAATTATATCACAGAACTGAAGTTAATACAAAATTACAACTGCAACCCCAAATTACAAGTTCAAGTTTTTACAATATAAAGTGAAAGTGTTACGTACACAATGAGGGACAAAATATTGTGCTAGCTGCGTCCCAATGTGCATACTATGCCCTAAATAGTATTGAAAATTACTAATGTCACCTACTATTTAGGATAGTTAGTATGCACATTGGGACGCAGTACTTGTATTAACTTACTTAGTAAATTGATTGCTTGCATATCAACACTTGTGTGTGAAGGGTAAGAAGCTCTAGAGATATTTTGTATCAAAAACTGTTAAATTATATCTCCATGTAAAAACGCCCATGATGCATATTAACATATCACATACATGCAGCTGTTTTATACATCTATCTATCTATCTATCTATCAATCTATCTATCAATTATCTATCAGAAGGTTACATAGCTGATTGTTGTTAAGGCCAGCTTGTACACTTGGCATGCTAAGCAAGCAAAGCAAGGTCACTGGTAGTTTTAATCACCCTAACCGGTCATACCACTGAGTTTAGTAAAAAATAACTATCTTTACCTTGTTCTGAACGTGCAACAGTCCTGGAGAGCAGATTTGAAGATTGACATGTTCGTTTCAGCGGGTTTAATCTGGCTGTAAATGCAGCCGCCGTCCTCAATACACTCATGCCCACCATGACTGTTGGGAGCGCGTGAACACACGGGCTTCACTGATTGGCTCATCTAACACAGAGTACATACTTAGGGCAAATTAAAAGTTCGAATCAAAAGATGGCCCTAAAAATATAAAACTACAATATAAAAAATAAGCAAAATATTGCTGCTGAAAAATAAGATTATTTTGGTAAGATTTGAATCGGAGATTCAATTCTTGAATGCATGGTGAGTACAGATTTGCCGTGTGCACTCAGTACAATCAGTTCAAACTGTTCCACTTCCAACTAAATTTTATGTGATTTTCATGTCCAATAAGAAGAACCCCATCTTAATAAAAACAAAAAAACATTTAAATAAAATAATAATTTAATTTAATTAATTAAAATAAGTTTAATAAATAATATTTGAATAATAATTAAATTGAAATTAATGTTTAATAAAATATAATGAATAACAATTAATTGTTGTTAAAAATAATTAATAATAATAAAAAAAACAGTTATTTTAAATAACTGATCTTGTTAGATAACATTTTATTGCCAATTCGCATTGTTGTGTGCTGTGGTGTTGAACATTTTGCACCAAAAAGTTGAACTTTTAACGTGGAGAAGTCATAGGGAGAAATGTTTTGTGGTTAATATTCTACTATCCGATAGGTGGCGCTCCACGTTTCCGTTCATTATTTCGTTTGACATTGTCAAGATGGCTGCGGCCGTAACGAGCCGCCTGACTTCTGCTGTCTGCAGACAATTTCAACGTTTCGTTACAGTGTCTTCACACACACAGCCTCAATATGCGACCCAAGCGCTGTCCAAATTTCACTCGTGTCAACAAAGGTATGTTTTTCTCGCTTATTAGGCTACATGTCGGGCTTAAACGTCAATGCATCATGATATATCCAGAAAGAAAGTAGCATGTTTTAATGTCACCAATTAATTTGATCTCTTTTCACATATCTCGGAATTTAGACAAATGTATGACTCGTGGTGGTTCAGAAGTTCCATCAATAACAGAGCACTCCACACATCTTGTGTCAGAAAAGGATTGGAAGAATTTTTTGACCTGCCAGAGAACTGGGGTGAACTGACAGTTAAATCAGGTACTAACCTGAATGTTTATTGTTCAGTTACTATAAGCTGTTGGTTGTCTCAAAACCTAGTGTGCTCCTACTTAGACAGCATTTTGGGGCATCCAATACACACACATATATGTATATGTGTGTACATAAATAAATAAGGCCACTAGGATTTGAGATAGTCATAATGATCTACCACTGTCATTTGACTGTGTTAATATTGTTGTCTCATGATTATTTTTGTAACCTCATAGGTGCTCCATGGACTGCCAAACAGCTTAGGGTGAAAAGTAATGAAGACTTACACAAACTTTGGTAATTTACTTTTTTCTTCTTTTTTTTTTTACATTTTTAAAGACTTTTAAAGAAACATTGCTACAAATATTCACCCAGATTTCTTTTGAATTTCTAAGGTATGTTCTTTTGAAGGAAAAGAACATGTTACTCACATTAGAACAGGAGGGGAAACGACAGTGTGTTCAGATGCCCAGTCCAGAACGCATCAAAAAAGTATGAAATGTTAAATCTATATTTAAATGCAGTTTCTGTTGATAAAACAGTGCTTCCCATGGTACACTAGTGTTCAAAAGTTAGGGGTCAGTTGGATTTGTTTTAAGAAATGCTTTTATTACATCAATCAAAAGTGGCGGTAAAGACTTTTACATGGTTACACAAAAATCTAAATCAAATAAATGCATTTCTTTTGAACTATATTTATCAGAATCCTAAAAAAAAATGCATCATGGTTCCACAAAAAGATTAACCCGGGGATTCACCCAAAAATTAAAATTGTCATTAATTACTTACTCATGTTGTACTCACCCTTAAGAGTTACATTCATCTTCAGAACACAAATGAAGATATTTTCGATAAAATCTGGTGAAATTGATTAAATAAAGAGATTGTAAATAATAACCAATATGAATTGAGCAGTTTAGTCCAAATTTTCTTTTAAATTATATAAATGCACCCTGGGTGAGAGCATAAGGCTTATTTCAAAAACTTTTTTATATATATCTTACTGACCCCAAACGTTTAAAACGTAGCATACATATTCCGTGTTGCATTTTATAAGTAAAACTACTTTTGACTCTAAACTGGATTTCTCCAGTTCTTCCACCACTGTTCTGAAAGGAAATATTTGCACAACCTGCTAAGTTGTATTCATGATTTACTCTTTAGTGAAATGACAGCGAAAGCAATCAGTTCTGAAGTTTAAACAGGGTGAATCAGTGTCTGTTCTATGCTTTTTCATTTCATCAGGTGTACATGGATGACCCTATATCCATTCTGAATTCTTTTAATAGGTTGAAAAGTCAATGAAGCGTCTTGACACTATTGTGAAAGAACGTGAGGATGCTCTGCGCTTACTGCAGACGGGACAAGAGAAAGCTAGACCAGGCTCATGGCGAAGAAATGTCTTTGGCAAAACCTTCTGGTAAGCAAATCAAATGTTTTGCAGATTATTCTCTTTTGCATATCTATTTTGAACTCAAATTACGAGCATGTTTGTTCATCAGGTACCGCTTCAAGGAACACCCAATCCCCTGGCACCTTAATTCGAGATACAAAAGGCGGCGATTCTTTGAACCATCACATGTCGCCCCTTACACAAGGTGCGTCTCAAGTCTATAGAAAAATGTTACCCCATCAAAGTAACAAATTAACTTTTGTCATTTTGATAAAATAGACATGGTGCGGAGCCCCTAAGTGGAAACTATATTTCAAAGCTTTTGAGTTCCCTCAAAAACGTTGCATTTTCTTGCAAATATTTTTCATTCTTTGTGAGTGAACTAGGTGCTCTGTAAAAAAAAGTTATTCACATGAAATTTACTTAAATAGATTATATTTTATATAAACTCTTTGCCTTTCTAACAAATGTTATTACATTTCCTTGATGCACAGACATGTTTAACTCTGCTGTTCTGAATTTTAGGTTAAGCCTTGAAAAATACCTGAAGGATAAAATGCGGAAAGAAAAAAAAGAGAAGAGAACCCAAAAAAAGCTGTCAGCAATGTTTCCAAAAAAGACTGCACATGCATGAGATCATTGAAAAGACTTTTGCATTTAATATTGTCTTTTCAACACAATACTTTTTTCATTTCTCAGAATGGTGTACAGTCAAATAATAAATCCAAACTTGTAACAGAAACTGTTTGTGTATTTACCTTTTTTGATTTTTATGTCTTTCTAGATATGTAAATTATTAGGATTGAAAATCATCCCTCTTCTTGAGTTCAAGGGACACATATTAAAGTATAGGGTGTCTTCAATATGCAAGTCTGAATAAACCAGTTAAAATGCACAAGTACAGAATCACCGCATTGACATTCTTACCTTTTCAAACAAAATGAGATCAGGCTAACACAAACAATTTTATTCCCAAAAGAGCTGATTTGTTAAAAGCATAACAAACATTTGGTTTCCTGTGGTGCAAAAAAAGAAAACTGTCCTAAGAACTGATACAATTAAGGGGGGGTCATAATTCCCATGTACCAAAACACATAACCTTGTCACTGTTATTTAGAATTAATCAGGTGGTCAAAAGTTTGTTGCCGAACTGGATATGAAAATATTGTGTGGAGGAGTAGAAAAGAGTGCAACCACATTGAACTGTTTAAAATATGGTTTGTTTGCACTTAAAATAACAGCAATTGTCCTTGTTAGTTCCTGAGTCCACTAAGAAGGCTTTTTCTACTGGGTGGTATATTTCTTATTTTCATCTCCTTCAGAAGGCGACCTGGTGTTGCAGGAACTGGTTAAGGACACTTCCTGTCAACACACTGTTTCCCACCTTCCTCATACTCCTGTTTAGAAATCCACATTTGCTGGAAAGTTCCCTAAAGGTAAAAAAAAAAAAAAAAGTCAATTATCATATGATATAGTTATGGTTAACATTAACAATATTGGTGATATTTAAATATATTACTCTGAATCACCTAGCTAGCAGTTATCCAGATAATTTTCAAAGTTTCTACAAAATATATTGAAACAACCAGAATATCCATTGGTGTCATCACTTCAGTTTCACCAACAAATCTTGAAGTATGACCAAGCCTCAAGTCAAACTTATTTAGCGCTTCACAATACACATTTCCAAGCAGCTTTACAGAAAGAAAGACTTTTCAGTGGTTTCTCCAAATTCAACTGAAAACAAAATGACTTCTACAGTCTTAAAATTCAACCCCCTGAAGCCCTCACAACAGCACAAATCTGCAAAACAGGTGTTGTCTCAAGCACACCTGATGCAACTAAACAAGGGCTTTTAGTTAGAGCTAGAACACATGAAATATCTGAACTGGCTGGGTTTGTTGAGTGTCACTGTTGACTGCATGTTAGAAATATGGCTATTGGCTAAGTCAAAAGAATGGTTCAAAAAGTTAAGAGAAGATATAATCACCCCTCACAAACAAGGAACAAGATACAAAAAGATAGCGAAGGCACTAAATGTTCCAAGAGACACCGTTGGAAGCATAGATCACAAGATCAAAGTTATAGGAACAGTAGTCTCGCGTAGCCAGGCCTTCAGACTGACGGCTGAAGGTCTGGAATTCATAGCAGCTTTCTTTGGCCAAGGCCCGCCCATAAGGCCGTTTGACCGACATGTCAAACAACCAATTACAGTTCGTTTCGCTCAGCGTCACGTTTCGGGGCGTGGAAATGTCACCACAACAACAGACCAGCGTGCAACAAGTCAGTCAGCATAGACAATCAAAGGAGGAGAAGAAAACAAGCAGTAAGTCATTGCTGATTACGTTTACTAATTACTACGTTTACTACGTTTAGCTGAACTTGATAAATGCTCATTGTCACTCATGTAAACACAACCGTTTTTCTTCCGCAATCACACGTCTGCGCTTTGTTTCCCGGCGGACTGAAAATAAACGCGACACTCGCGCCCCCCGGAAATCCGATAAAATTCAACCAATCAGATGACGACTTCGACATTGCTGAAGTGTTTCCAGTTAAGTGTACCATATGGATCAGACGTTTAGCCAACGTTCCGTGGGCGTGACGTCTGAGGCTGAGACTATAGGAACAGTGGTTACACTACATGGATGGGAAGAAAAAGGAAGCTATTAATGCAATCAGATTTCTGAGAAGGCAGGTTCAGAAAAACCCACAAGTGACTGCAAAAGATCTGCAGCAAGACTTGATGGCAACAGGCACTCAGGTTTCAACTTACAGTAAGGTGGGTACTAAACATACGGTTTCCATGCCAGAATTCCCAAGACGTACACCACTACTGACCCAAAAGCACGAGAAAAGACGGCTCCAATTGGCTCAAAACCATATAAATAAGTCACAAAGGTTTTGGGAATCTGTTCTGTGGAGCGATGAAACAAAACTGGACATTTTTGGCCTTATGGATCAGCGGTATGTCTGGAGGAAGAAGAATAAAGCATATGCTGAAAAGAACACTTTGTCTACAAGGAAACACGATTCCTGACATGTCAATGCCCACAGACCACTGGTTCTTTGCCAAGTTGTAAGGATCGCTCAGTGTGTTTACATGCACCCTCATAAAGGGATTATGTCAATATTATGATTAAACTTTACCTCATGTAAACACAATACTTCAAACTAATGCAATTAAGCTCATAATCGTAGTAACCATATTCACATCAAAGTACTTTGCATACGCTGATTTTAATCGCAACAAGCAGGCATGTAAAAACCTTAATTGCATTATTACTGCTCTGACCAAAGCGCGCATGTGCTCGGTTCTATGCGAATGCTGTGTGTTGTTCACACAACTTCATGAATGAAATCTGTGACTGTGACATTATTCTGAAGTTTTCTCTAGTTCTCTAAACTCTGTCAACACAACTGCACAGTCTCTGCTCCGTATCTTCATCCAGATGGCGCGAAGAGAGCAAAGGCAAACCCGGCATTGCGATGTTCATCATGGCGTATCCAGTACATCCATTAAAATTTATTTTGAATTTGACCGTTTGAATTTTATTAAAAGTAATCACAATATTGGTGCGCATGTAAACAGTCACTGTAGAGTCCAACTGCTTTTTTCCCATACTAAATCCAGTCATGTTGCAGTATGTTTTGACCGTTCTTTTGTACAGTTCTTTCTCTGTTCAAACTCTTTCTCTCTCTGCCACCCTACCTTGGTATTTTGAGTGTGATTTATTGGTCAAGAGAGAAAACATACCATCAGTTTAAGAATTTGACACATAGCTTTTTTTCTTTCTACATATATATCATTATTAATAAGAACAAGAATTATTTTGGCCACGTCACTCATGTAGTTGTGACTGCCTTAGTGAACTACTCACCAGGGATGCGAGGATGGAGCCCCCAATCCAGGCGCTAAATCTGCGCTCAACAGTTGTATTATTGGCTATCAATTTCAAGCGCATACTCTGCAGAGAGGACAAAACAATTAATGTTATCATAAAGCACTGAGGACCCAACTGACATTCTAATAGACCTTAGTCAGGGTGGCGCCATTTTGAATTTAACAGATGAAAACGAGGCTGTGAGGGATAGACTTTGTCTTTACTAACTTGTAGAACTTTAATGTTTTTTTTCTTTTGTCTGCTGAACGTTTTTTTTTTTTTGTGAAAAGGCATTTCGTCAGCTGAACAATAAGTATATTTAACAACAGTGCAATGCTTTGAACACAATGTATTCTATCCCTCACAGCCTCATTTTCATCTCAGACATACTAAATATGGCGCTACCCTGACTAAGGTCTATAAAGCAAAAATACAAAGTGCTACTTACTGGTGGCGTCTTCTGCGAGAGTTCTCTGTTAAGCCTGTCTGTAAACCCTTGGATGAGAGTGTTTCCTCCTGTAACTACCACACTGCCATACAGACCCTGTAAAAAAAAAACAAGGGCAGCATAATGTCACTTGCATTAGCAGCACAAACACAGGACATGTAAATGAACGTAAAGCAATGTTTTGACATCTTACTGGTCGAATGTCTATGTCACACATGCCAACACTTGTGGTCACAACATGGCTGACTCCTAG
Organism: Chrosomus eos; assembly: GCA_036326025.1. NCBI lineage: Eukaryota > Metazoa > Chordata > Actinopteri > Cypriniformes > Leuciscidae > Chrosomus > Chrosomus eos. The sequence continues at coordinate 24,170,025 of CM070828.1, read as the reverse complement.
CATGGTGTTCCCAGATAGACCCTGTGAAAATTAAGACTAACGAAAGTTAATACTAGCAATTTCAGAATAAAACTTGTACAGAGTAAAGAGGATATTTCTTGCCTTAGCATTTGAAGGATCAAACAGACCCTCAGGGATCTTAAGTCTTTCCGCTCCAAAATCACAGTTGTACCCATTAGGCAGCTCATAGTGAACAGTGGGCATTTGGGCAGCTACTCTGTAAAGGGCAGATTGTAACAATGTGGTTTTTACTTTTCATTAAGATCATAAGCATTTAACATATCCGAAAGCTCAAAATCAAAAAAGTGAATTGTGACATACAAACTTGTAAATGCTATATACATTACAGTTCAAAAATTGGTGTCTGTGCATAATCTGTGATTTTGTTTTTGAAAGTCCCTTGTGCTCACAAAGGCTGCATTTATTTAATCAAAAATACAGTAAAACAGTACTATTGTGAAACATTACTACAATTTAAAATAACTGTTTTAAAATGTAATTTATTCCTGTGATGGCAAAGCTGAATTTTCAACAGCCATTACTCCAGTCTTTAGTGTCTTAATATGCCAATCTGCTGCTCAAGAAACATTTCTTATTATACATGTTGAAAAGAGTTGTGCTGCTTAATATTTTTGTGGAAACTGATACGGTAATGTGCGAAAAAAAATGTTTACTTACTGTTCATCATAGGATGAATCTGACACCTGTAGCACAGAGGCCTGGAAATCCTGTATGACAGTCTGAAAGGACAGGTAGCAATATTTAATACATGTTAAAAATGCACTTCAGTATGTTAAGTAACTTTCGCTATGATTCAGTTCCTATCGCTTACATTACACATATAGTTATGCCATGAACGGGTAACTTGAGGTAGTTTCTCTTTCTTCTTCCAACTGGCGGGGACTCCTTCACGAACCGAATCCTTTAAAGAAAAATTTAATTCATTTTACTTTCTCCCCAACACCTCAAAAATGTAATAAAAATTGCAACCTCCAGACAGAGATGATAGTATGCATAAAATAAAGAGTAAACTTCAGCAGGCCTCACCTTTGATGCAATCATATACGGAGGAACTATTTCAACACCTAACTCTTGGAACAACTCTCTACATTGCATACTCATGAAGTCGCCAGCAAGAGGAGACTTTACAATGCCTGGAAGATAATAAAACACACATTATAGAATATATACATAAATACAATAATATATACATAAATATATTTTGAATGACCCATATGGCTTTAAAAAAAAAGCATCAAAGGCTATATTCATAATAAAAATAAATTAAATAAAAACTAAACTAAAAATTAAAGCCATTAATATTTTGTAATAACTGTATACAACATTACAATAATAAAATAGTTTAAATTTGATAGAAATTCTAAAGGTGTAAAAACATATGAATGAAATGTGTGAATTTAACTGTTGTAACATTAAAAGTGGACAGTCTAGTAAAATATGCTTAAAAAAAAAAAGACTAGGTGATTCAAATTACCTTGTTGTAGAACATAACCATCATGCACTGGAATAGCTGTTGTGTGTGTTGATCCACTATCTAACACTAAACCTGTGGATCGCCCATTGGCAAACCTGGAATGCCGAGTAAAGGATTCAACATTTCATGTTCCTGCTGGCCTTTTGAGATGAATACCCTGCCTAAATGTTTAATTTAACGATGTATTCACACTTAGCATGTTTGGTTTGATGTAAATGTACCCTAGTGCGATTTGTCTGTTCATTTAAATAAGTGTGAACGCTGCCATCCGAACCCTGGTGCACACCAAACAAGCGGTACAAGGACGCTGAAAAGATTCCGTCCACTTCCAAACGAACTCTAGTGCGGTTCAAATTAAATATGAATGCAACACGGACCAAATACATGTAAACAAACCAAAAACGGAACATGATGTCTCAAGATGCAACCCTAAAAAGGACAGAATGCTCAAGCATTCCTGTTTTTTCTCGTCACAGTCGTGATGTTGCCCATCACAGTTCGGTACAGGCATCAGAACCGCATCTCATGCAGCATTTCTTCGTTTGTGTGTGTGACAGAGGGATTCCTGTCGCTGTTTACGCGGAGCATATTTAGCCCAGCACACAGCATTGTTATGGATGTTCGGTAAGTTCCACCGTGGAATATACTTAATAAAAGCAGACCAGTCAGGTTGTGAATGAATCCCTATGCCTTTAGGGTTGGTGTTAAAATGCCAATGTGAACACTAAGTGGACTAGAAGGAATTTTTTTTTTGGTCCGGACCAAATGAACCGAACTACTAAGTGTGAACACACCCTAAATCCACTATTGTCATTCCTATGTTACTGTACAAGTATTATCCACCTAAAGCAACTCTAAACACACGACATTATCTTTTACAAAATTCTGGATCTTCAGCTAGCCAATTAAAAAGAAGGATACGCGGACAGGACAGCAGATTTACACAAGAAGAAAGCAGGAATGTTGTAATGCTCAAACATTAGCTCAGTCAGCTTCTCTCGCTTCGCTCGTGTGTTCCACTGCAAGATGGAGAAAATAAGATCACAGGAAGTTGAGTGAAGCATCCTAACAAATGACAAGTATTATGGAATCCATAAAATCAACATACCGAGGCCTCTGACATCAGGACTGGATGCAGACTGGGCTCTGATTTGAAGTGCATTTTGTAGGTGTGATCTAAAATGGCTTGGAAACTGTCCCAGTCCTCAACTTCAGAGAGAAAAACAGTCAAATTAAATGTAAAAACTTAAATACCCATAAGACACATTCTTTTTTTTGTATATTTTCTTCATTTTTTATTTAAAATAAATACATCTCTGAGCTGATATGCGATAGGAAAAAGGAGAAAAACAAGTTTAGAAAAAGGTGGATTCGAACTCGAGTCACTCGACACAAAAACGTACTCATCCCATTTTTGAGAGGTGACATGACCTCCATGTTCTCTCTAGGGACCCTGAGCTGGTTAGTGTCGATGTAATAGGTGGTGCCACTCTGCTTTCCCTTCTCTCCATCTGTCTCCATAGGTGTACTGCCATCCTCCCGGTCCAGAGTCACACCGATCACAGTAGGAAAATCAGCCTACAAAACAATTGTATTTTTGCTCAGAACTTATGTTTTTCAGCGTTACCACCAATATATGGATTATGGATCTATCTTACTGTTCACACCTTGGGACAATCCTCTCCTGCATATCCAGCTCTCACTGAGTATGAGCCCATGTCAAAGACAAGAGCTCCAACTTCATCTGTGTTGAATAAAACATGTCCAAAGAAAAACAGATGAGGATACAACCAAAGGGAAAACACGTTCAGTATTCGTTAGATAAAATGACAATACTGAAGTCAAAAATATACAAGTGAGTCCGTTATAATACATAAATCGTCCTCCAAATTATATTTTTATATACTACGCACTCATTTAGCAATATTCACCTATACTCTGCATTCCATTAAGCATAAAACCCGAAACGTGGGCTCCAGTTTCATTTTAACAAAATAAGAAAATAAATAATCATATCATGCTAGTTTGATGGCTAGCGAGCTCATAAACGTGGCGCATTCATTCATTTGATTCTCCCTCCAAAATCGCACTTACCTCCGCCATACACTCCGCCACTCATTTTTAAGTCTGATAGATACTGATAGAAGATAACTACTTGATTTCTTGCTTTTAAAGCGGGGATATAAAATAAGAAACGTAAGATTCGTATTTTCACTATCACAACAAAGGAAACGAATCAGACATCTTTGTCTTGGAGAAGATTGTGGTGGCTTGCGCTTCAGGTACATTTAGCAGCGCCACCAATCGGCCAGGAGGAAGTGTAACTACTGAATGTATGAACCCCATATGAACACACTAAAACAAAATACTCCATTGAGCCATAATAAAGCCAAAGTATCTAAATGAAAATGTAACAAAGTAACAGTAAAGTAACATTTGAAGCAACTTATTCAAATTTTTCGGGTTCCAAAAGGGGGTTTCGCAGTGAGCAGAATCATTTTGCGTTCCCCAAAGAACCCCAGATGGAAGTAAAACAATGACAAATGTTTTTGAAACAAAAAAAAAAACTTGTTGAATTGCACTACTTTGCACTAGTTAGCGTTAGCCTAATGCACTACATTGCATTAGGCTAACCCTGCTTGCTTTTTAATGCATTGTATTTCTAGTGCTTGCAATTTTATGGGCTGAAATTCAATATGGTTGTATATTATGAACCTAAAACAAGAACTTTCAGATTTTAAAATTGTAATTAAAATTACACATATAGACATGATTCATGGGTCTTTTTTCTTTTTGTCTTAATTTTAAAATCTGAAAGTTCTTGTTTTAGGTTCATATAGGCCTATTATATATATATAGGCTACCTTGTTATATAAAAAAAATGGTAACACTTTACAATAAGGTTCATTAGTTAACATTAGTTAACTATAACATGAAGAATGAACAATTTTTCTTCAGCATTTATTCATCTTAGTTAATATTAATTTCAACATTTACTAATACGTTATCAAAATCAAAGGTTGCATTTGTTAACATTAGTTAATGCACAGTGAACTAACATGAACAAACAATGAACAGATGTAGCCTATTTTTATTAACTAACATTAACAAAGATGAATAAATACTGTAACAAATGTATTGCTCATTGTTAGTTCATGTTAGTTAATACATTAACTAATGTTAACTAATGAACCTTATTGTAAAGTGTTACCAAAAACATTAAGAAAGGTTTTAATAAGTGAATGAAACGTTTTTCATTATCTTAGAAAAACATTAAGAGAACGTTTACATAATGGGGAAATTGAACGTTCTAACGTTTTTATAATCAAGAAATAACGTTAATACAACGTCTAAAAAACTGGACTTTTGAAATTCCCTATAGAACATTCAGAAATAACGTTTTTATAGCCTAACTTAATGGGAACGTTATGAACACGTTCTTATAACCTAAAATTGTTAGCTGGGGAAGAGGAGATTCGCGATTGCACTGAACACGTTTTAAGTGCAGGCATATTCTCTGAGCGAGCCCAGAGAGACAAGAGAAGTGTATCTGAGAGCGCGCGCGGGAGATTCGCGCTCGGCACATCATATTCCGCGCGCGAGCAGAGAGATCGCGCTCGGCACGTCATATTCCGCGCGCGAGCAGAGAGATCGCGCTCGGCACATCATATTCCGCGCGCGAGCAGAGAGATTCGCGCTCGGCACGTCATTTTCCGCGCGCAGAGAGTTTCGCGCTCGCGCATTATATTAATGTACTTTCGCGCTACAATAGCCTAATGCGCTCTCGACATTTGACAGGGAAATAACGCCATAAACCCCCGCAGCCTGCGCAGCACCACTGACCTGGCCCTGCGTGCCACAAAGACCACCGCCCAGGCCATTGGAAGAAGCATGGCCAGCCTGGTAGTACTAGAGCGCCACCTGTGGCTTAATGTCACAGAGATAAAGGACACAGACAAGACTGCCTTCCTGGACTCCCTAGTTTGTACCACCGGCATCTTCGGTCCCGCGGTGAAGGGCTTCGCTGAGCGTTTCACGGAAGCACAGAAGTCTTCGCAGGCCATGCGACACTTCCTGAAACGCTCCAGTTCTGCTTCAGGTCGCCCCAGGAACGTGCCGACTGGTTTTTGTCAGTGGATCTGTAAGATGCTCATTCTGGCCCGGTCGGAGGCCTAGTTACAAACTCACAAATCCTGGCTCATCAGCCATTTGGAATGCCTTGGGCTCAGGATCAATCTATCGAAGAGTGTACTGTCCCCCAGCCAGCATATAACCATCCTTGGATCAGTTCTCGACTCTGTTCAAATTAAGACTTGGCTCATGCCAGACTGCTCTCTCTCCATTCAACAGCTAGCTGCGTCATTCACAGTAGGTTCTTACCTCCTTCTCAGAACGTTTCAAAGGGCTTTGGGCCTTATGGCCTCCACATCGTCAGTACTCCAAATAGGTCTACTGCATGTGCGACCCCTACAGCTCTGGCTGAAGCCCAGAGTCCCGGCTTGGCGGTCCGGCCGCATCCACATCAGGGTAAACCACGGCTGTACCAAAGCCCTGGCCCCTTGCAAAGACACCGGCTGGTACCAGTCTCGAAGAGGAAAGTTGTTTCGACAAATGCCTACAACCTAGGTTGGGGGACTCTGTGCGAGGGCAGGCCAACCTCCGGCCTCTGGTCGAGCTCGGAGAAACGCCTACATATCAACTGCCTCGAAATGAGAGCAGTCTCTCGAGCCCTAGAAACCTTCCTCCCGAGCCTGGCAGGACACCACGTCTTGGTCCGGATGGACAACAAGGTAGTGGTGTCCTACATAAATCGGGCTAAGGTCGGGCAACCTGTACATGGCCAAACAGCTCCTGATATGGGCACACGCCAACCTGCGCTAACTAAGAGCGGTGCATGTGCCAGGTGTACTGAACCGGGGAGCAGACGTGCTATCTCAAGACAACGTTCCCCCTGGGGAATGGTCTCTCCACCCTCAAACTCCACCCTCAAACGGTTAAACTAATCTGGAGTGTCTTCGGCAGGGCAGAGGTACACCTCTTCGCCTCAGAAAACATTCTCGTCAAAGAGCAGGGATGTGCTGGCCCACGAATGGCCCAGCTGTCCTCTTTAGACATTTCCTACGCGTTTCTAGATGCTCCCTCAGGCCATTGAACGAATCCGGGTGAACAAGCGTGCAGACCTCCTAGTCGCCCCTCTCTGGCGGACCGAAATATGGTTCCCGAGTTGATGCAGATGCTATGAGCAGCTCCTTGGCCAATACCGCTGAGGGAGGTCCTCCTCACTCAGGCAAACAGGACAATCTGGCAACACCGTCCTGACTTGTGGGCCCTCCATGTATGGCCCCTCAACGGATATCCTTCCAGAAAGAGTCCTAAGCAGCACTATAGATGAGGCTAGAGCTCTACGCCCTTAAGTGGTCAGTGTTCACCAGTGTTCACCAGTGTTTGGAATTACGCCGTTTAAAAGAACGGCGTTAGGTAATGACGTTATTTTTTCAGTAACGGGGTATTCTAACTAATAGGATAGGATAGGATAGGATTAATTTTATATACTTACTGGACGTTAAATGCGGTGCGTTACCACAGGCGTCAGATTTGTTTGAAATGTGCTGGGGACAAAGACGCATTCGGAAGTGCATTTTCAGAAGTGCTGGGTACAAACTTGTCAAACTGTGTAGCCTCTCTGCTCAACCCGTAAATAAATCCATCGATCCGCAAATGGTCTAGTGGTAGATCTTTTGCCAAGTGTGTCAGAGGTTACGGGTTCTAATCCGCACTCTTTTTTCTCTCTCATCATAACTGACTATGTTCATCAGTGGTTACAGTCTATAAATCAAGCAGGGACACGTTTGTGTGCATTTTATTTTTGGGATTTCACCGGAATGAATATGAGTCTCCGCAACGGCGATAGATGATAGATGATTTCAAAAACAACACATTTTAGCACTAGATCTCTTATTTAATAGCGAACTAAATGAATGCTCTGCTAGTTAATGGAGATGTTTTATTTATTTGTATTAGATACATTCGTGCCTCAGTGTTTCAAAAAGTGGTGGGTATAAAATGACTCATGAAAATCGACGCCTATGTGTGTTACTATGTGTGTTACTATGTGTGTTATGTATTGATTGTATAAAATGTGTAATCTGAATGCACCCCTGGCTCACACAGCTAGTGAGGCGGTGGGTTAATAACCAAGTAAGCGATTATGATTGCCATTTTCAAGGTGGAGATAAAAGCTCAACTCATTTCAAATGACCTGTGAAAACTGCTAAAAAAAATCCAAATTCTTTGACATATAGCAACTTTTTTTTTAACAGTAACGCAAATAGTTACTTTCCCTGGTAACAAGTTACTTTTATTATTCAGTTACTAACTCAAGTTACGTCTTGGAACAAGTAGTGAGTAACTATAACTAATTACTTTTTTAAAGTAACGTTCCCAACACTGGTGTTCACCAGCTGGTGCACAGCTCGGAACCTATAACCCCTACTCATGTGAAGTACCACTGATACTTTCCTTCTTGCAAGAGCCACTGGAAACGGTCGCACCCCCTCAACGCTCGATGTATTCGTAGCGGCCATAGCAATCTTCCATACTCCTGTGGCTGGCCAATCCTTAGGAAGGAACGACTTGGTCGTATACTTCCTCAAGTGAGCGAGGAGGCTGAACCTGCCTCATCCTCCCTCTATACCTTCATGGGACCTATCTATTGGCGCTTTTCCACTGCATGGTACGGTACGGTTCGGTTCGGTACGGCATGCTTTGGCGCTTTTCCACTGCATGGTACGGTACGGTTCGGTTCGGTACGGCTCACTTGTGGTGCTTTTCCACTGCATGGTACGGTACGGTACGGCTCGCTTCGGCGCGCTTTAAATGGTACCTGATCTGTTGAGGTTCCAAGCGTACCGTACCGGTACTAAAATGTGACGTGAAACACTGCAGATCACTGATTGGTCACAGACAGAATTGTCACTACCAGCGTCATTGGATTTGCGACACGAGACACTAAACCCGCTATACAGAGTCATATAACCAGTAGACAACAGCCAACGCGGTAGCACCTGTGTTTTACTTTCTTGAAAAAAAAAGAGATCAAAACTTTAAAAAAGAAATGGCTGAATCGTGGTTGAGGTGCAGACGTTCCTCTCGTTGGTTGCCGAGGAGCGGGGGCAAAACGGAATGAAAAGGTGTTCCAAGTAGCTCAGCTCTTAGCCGCACACGGCTATCACCGGACCTACAAACAGTGTAACGATCAGTCCCACCCACTATGAAGGGGTACTAACTGCAGTGGAAAAGCAACCGCGCTAAATCGAACCGAACCGTGCCGTACCGAGCAGAGTCGTACCACGCAGTGGAAAAGCGAAACGAGCCGAACCGTTCCGCGCCGAGTCGAACCGTACCGAGCCGTACCTGCAGTGGAAAAGCGCCATATGGTCCTCAGGGCCCTCAAGGGCCCCCCATTCAAGCCGTGCTGGATAGTAGACACTATCTCTTTAGCCTACGCCTCTATGGTTTAAGTTATGATGATGATGAAGAAAACAGACTTTGTACGTTAAAGGTCTAAATGAAACTTTATTAGAATAAAAAGTATATATATATATAGTTTTTTTTTTTAACCTTGAATCAGAGTACAATTATTCAGTTTCATTTATTCATGTAAATTTCCAAACAACTGTGCTTTTCCTTAAATGTTACAACCCTTAACATTTTTACCCATTTTTACCCTTAACCCTTTTCCAGTGGATTCATTTTTACTTATTTGTTTGTTTGCTTGTTCATTTATTGCTGTAATATTTGTAATTTTTATTCTATTCATCCTCTTGCATAATGTATCAGATTCAGTCTAGCTCATTGAAATCCTGGATGCTACATTTTAAAATAAATCTAAATCAAAACATCACAATAAAACAGTTCAACAAGTACAACACTCTACTTTCATACTTTCATTTAGTATTCATATAGTTCATATTTACTTTTTATACATATTTCTACGAAATAATAGGCATAGCAAATGTTTTTAACCAATATACCTTCCATTTCATTTATATCAACAGTTAATATAAATTCAAAACATGTATTCAAAAATGTAATACATTGCTAACAATTTATTTTTCTTTTGAAATGCTAATCATTCAGCATCATGAATAGATAAAATAAGACCATATGGTCAAATGGAAAAACCTTACTGTTCCTTCCCTGTTTAAATTCTTAGTAACACTCCATTTCAACATGTCATTATAGTTTTTTACATATTTCTGTCCAAAAATGTAGACATTTATGTTGACTGACTGGTATATCTAGAATCCTCATGCTGAAGTGTATAATAAATAAATAATAAGCTTCTCTCAACCTTCATACTGTTGTTCTATTGTGCCATCTAATAACAATGAAAAAATGATTCACTGAGGAAAAACTAACACAAAGTTACTAATTTTTTTGAAAGGTTCCCTCTGAAATTTCAAATGGATTTTTAGAACAGCCATTTTTGTTAGGGTTAGTCAAAGAAACTTTCATGTTTTCCAAGCTGCATTCGTCTTCAGACTCTCATATTTGGTTGGGAGTTCTCAGCTATATAAAACTCACCTTTTTTCTTCATGCTTTTGAGGAGCTTACTCCTGCTTTACAGTTAAATTATTTATTCATTATTCAATCTTTATTAAAACAACTAAACAGCTCAAAAATGTATCATTTCTATTAATAATTTCTATTACTTGCATAAGCTTAAAGGAATTTTTTATTTATTTTTTATTTATCCTTTATTTAACCAGGTAAAACCCATTGAGATTAAAAATCTCTTTTGCAAGGGAGACCTGGCCAAGATAGGCAGCAAAATTACATCACATCATTACATACGTACAAAGACACACAAATGAGAGCCAATTATGCACTTACAATGAAATCTCAATAAAAACATTGACATGTGAGGGAGTCCAACTCAAAGCATCTCATTCTCCGCTTAAAAACACTCAAAGGAATCAATTTACTAAGTTTTAAGTTGTTCTGCAGCAAATTCCATGTAAAGGGAGCAGAATAAACAAAGGCCTTTTTACCCAGCTCAGTACTGACATGTGGGACAGAAAACAAGACAACAGCCTGAGAACGGAGAGAATAATGACCAGCACTTTTTTTCATAAGAAGTGAACATAAATAGGATGGGAGCACACTAAGAATAGCCTTATATATAAATGTATACCAATGACAAAGCCTCCGTGTGGCCAGAGCAGACCACCCTACACGAGAATACAGCTCACAGTGGTGGGTGCGAGCTTTACAATTAGTAATAAATCTCAGCGATGCATGATAGGCTGCGTCAATCATGTGAAGGCATTGAACCGATGAATGCATATATAATATATCACCATAGTCCAACACAGATAAAAAAGTGGATGCCACTAAGCGTTTTTTAACATTAAAAGAAAAGCACAGCTTATTTCGAAAGTAAAAACCCAATTTTAGCCTCAACTTTCTCACTAGACAGTGAACATGAGGCTTAAATGATAGGCAATCGTCAATAACAATACCAAGATACTTATAAGTTGTAACAGTCTGTATTTTACGTCCACCAAGAGTAATCACTGAGGGAATATTCAGTGGTCTATTCCGAGGGCCTGTGAAAAGCATACATTTGGTTTTATCTGCATTGAGCACAAGTTTCAACTGTAACAAAGTGTTTTGGACCACATTGAAGGCATTCTGTAAATGTGCAATGGCTTGTTTAAGAGAGGGTGCACAGCAGTAAATTACTGTGTCATCTGCATAAAAATGAAAATTTGCATCAGACACATGCCGATTAAGATTATTTATATAAATAGTAAATAAAAGAGGGCCTAGTACAGAGCCTTGTGGAACCCCTTTAGTGATTGGTAAAATACCAGATTGATCACCATCATGCTTAATGCACTGAGTTCTGTCACTAAGATAGTTTGAAAACCAAGAGACAGTTTTCTTTGAAAACCCCGAATTAAGAAGCCTAATCTTTAAAATATCATGATCAACCGTGTCAAAAGCTTTTGACAAATCAATAAAAAGTGATGCACAGTGCTGCTTCTTGTCACGAGCAACAGAGATGTCATTTATCACCTTCATTGCTGCTGTAATGGTACTATGTTTTTTTCTAAAACCTGACTGAACTGGGGATAAAATGTCCTGTACATACAAGAAGTCTTTCATCTGATCACTCACCAGGGATTCAAGTGTTTTGGCCAAAACAGACAAATTAGAAATTGGCCTGTAATTATGTAAGTTTGATGGGTCACCCCCTTTCAATAATGGACAAACAAATGCAGATTTCCATATTTTGGGAATAGTGTTGCTCTCTAAAGTAAGGTTAAAAAGATACGTTAGAGGCTGTGCTACACAATCAGCAGCTATTTTTAAGAAATAGGGCTCAATAAGATCCGGTCCTGGGGGTTTTTCAGGAACCAGTCCTTTTAGGGCTTTTAGAACGTCAGCCACTAAGAATGGAGTGAGATTAAAGACACTTGTAGAGACTGGTACATCTCTACAAGGTGTCACAGTATAAGGACAAGTAGTGTCAAACAAAGAACCAGACTGAATAAAATGCTCATTAAAATGGTTCAATATCTCCAGCTTGTCATGTACTACTACAGACTCTTTCGTAATTGCCTCTTTGCCTAAAAACAAGCCAATCCGACGAAGAGCCCGTTTTTCTTGCTTTAGCCCACGCTAAATTGCGGTCATGAAGAATATCTCCAAGCTCAGAGGAAAACCAAGGATTATCCCGCCCCTTAACTCTGAATCTCTTTAGAGGGGCGTGTCTATTTATTACTTGCAAAAAACTATCCCGGAAAAAGATCCAGGCTGACTCCACATCGGGAATCAGCTCTATTCTACTCCAATCACAATTAAACAAATCATGGCAAAAGCCCTGTTCATTAAATTTTTTGAGATTCCTCTTACATATTACGCGAGGTTTACATTTAGGCATCTTAGTATTCCTTACAGCAGCAACAACACAGTGGTCACTTAGGTCATTGCAAAAAACACCAACAGCAGAAAATTTGTGCGGGACATTAGTCAAAATTAAATCAATTAAGGTGGATTTCTCATGACACTTAAGATTTAAACGAGTGGGAGAATTGATTAACTGTGTAAAATTGACAGAATCACAAAATGACTTAAATTCATCTGAACAAGGTTTCAGCCAGTCCCAGTTTAGATCACCTGCTAAGATAATTTCAGAGTAGTCCAATCTGGATAAGAGTTGAATAAGAGTCTGCAATGCAGTACTCAAGGCAGACGGATGCCTATAACACCCAACAACAGTAGTATAAAGGCCCTTGGCCAACTCCACCTTCACTACCAAAAATTCCAGCTGCTTACCGATAGATTCTGAATGGACTAACTTCACATTGAATTTAGATTTGACATAAATAGCAACCCCACCACCCTTCCTTAATCTGTCAGCACGAAACACGTTATAATCACCCATTCCAATGTCCATATCAGTAATTGATTTTGTTAGCCAGGTCTCAGATAGCACAACAATATCTGCATCCGTTAAATTCACCCAAATTCTAAGCAGATCCATTTTGGGTAACAAACTGCGAACATTAAGGTGAATTACACTCAAACCAGACATAGATTTCACATCAGATGGCAATGGAATACACTGCAACTCAGGGCCTGGATTTGGCTGCACATTGCCAGATAAAAGCAGCAATAAAAATATTAACCATCTCTGTTTACCACCAGTATATGAAAAATCTGTAGAGTTTTTAAAATGAGAGTCCCAGTAATGTCTGTCATTAAATGCAAAATAGTCATTTAAAATCAAAAGATTTTGAAGCTGAAGAACATCTCTGGGTAGAGACCAGGCTAAATTTGAGTCCTCTGCCAACTCTTTTGGCATTTGAGGGGGATGCACAAAGGCTGAACAGTTGAATCCATAAGCTACATCCAAAGAGCCACAAATGTTGTAAGATGTACTCACCCAGTATGAATCACTTGATCTTAGATTTTGCACAAACAATGAACAAAGCAGCATTAAAAGAAGAGCCATGTTAGCAGAAGATGTTAGCAAAACCCGAAGGAGCTGACAGGGCCTCAGGATCCACGCAGAGCCTGGAGATGTTAGCTGGGCTGCTAGGGCCTAAAGAAGGTAGCAGAACCTCAGATCCAAGTGAGGCCTGGAAGTGCTAGCAGGTCCACAGGATCCAAACAGTGCCTGGAGACAATAGCTGGGCTGCTAGGGCCTGAAGCCTAGAGATGGTAGCAGGATTAGAGCTGGGCTAGAGAAGGTGGATGGTAGGTAGGCTGCTAGGGCCTGGAGCCTAGAGATGGTAGCTGGGCTACTAAGGCCTAGAGAGGCTACCAATGCCTCAAGATCCAAGTAGAGCCTGAAGATGGAAGCTGGGCTGCTAGGTCCTGGAGGGGCTAGGAAGGCCTCAATATCCAAGCAGAGCCTGGAGATGGTAGCTGGGCTACTAGGGCCTGGAGTCTAGAGATGGTAGCTGGACTGCTAGGGCCTAGAGAGGCTAACAGGGCCTCAGGATCCAAGTAGAGCCTGGAGATGGAAGATTTTCTGCAGCAAAGTAGTCCATAATCCAATAAAAATGATTTAATCTAAATAACCAAAGAGCTCAATCATAAAATCTGCTAAAAAATACTCCATATATGAGTACAAAAGCAAACAAAATGAGTATAAATGAGTATAGATAAAGGGGACAAACACACATCAGACCATACATGCCGCCATCTTGGAATTCTTGTTTGTCAAGTAATTTTGTTTTTCCTTGTAATGGATTCAATGGAGAGATAACACTATGGAAAGCACTATATGTTAAAGAACTACATTCAGCAATCATATTTCTCATTTGCACAAACACTCATAGAATTAGGCTGCATTGTATCACGTGATCTTTCACTGTCCCACATATGACAACATTAAACATCTTATGACTGTAAAGGCTAAATGCCTTAAAAATAAACAGTATTTGGATAGGTTGATAATAGATTAAACAAATAGGCAGATGCAGTTTTTTAAATGTGATCTCATTGTCTATAAATAGATATGCTACATCTTTTCTTTTTTACAGCCCTATGGGCCCATAAAGTACTGAGACGCCATGTCCTCAATCACATGGACCGCTATCAGTCTGTCTATGGAGTAAACAGCTCAAGCCAACAATAATATTTAAACAGGAAAAATATTATGGCTCACTAGTTCTGTTTTCATATAATGCAAACACACTGGCTACTTGAAAGCTGTGTCATATGTACATGCAAAAAGAAAGTGTTGTGGGCGTAGTGGTTAACAAGGATGAAAACATTTTAATGTATCAGTTTCAGATTAGGAAACAAACTATATATTTAACATATAATGAAATATGGAATGTATCCAAATCTCTATGAAGTTTTTCAAATGCCCAGATTTCACACATAGGCCACACACAAGCAAACTTGCAGTTTTCTGTTCTTACACTCAGCTGCAATTATTTTATTTTGATATGTAAATGCAATTTATCACAATACAAATACATCAATGTATTGACGTTTATGAAAAGAAGGTGCATAAATTCACCTGGTTTGTGTAAGCTCGTTTGCATGTGTTATGCTTTCACTGTACATGGGGACTGATTTGCATGAAGATCTGGAAGGCTGTGTATAGTCATACAAAAGATAAAAGACTCATGACTGTGATCACTTCAGATCTATTGGTGTACTAAAGCCCAGTTAAGGACTAAAAAAAATAATGTGAAATATTACCTAAAAAATGCTGATATTTTCTTATTAATCTTTATGTGTGTCATTAAATATTTTAGTAAGAATCATATATAGGCCTACCATTACATCATTTGCTGTTGACTCAGACTCGGTTTTATACGTTTGTTGTTTTTGTTCTTTCATGTTTATTCTTTGTTTGCCTGAAAACTATGAACATATTATTGTTGGTAACATGCAGTTTTTATGGGAGTATAATAATAATAATATTATAATTTACATTATTTAAATTAAATTATTATTAACTGTCAAATGCATGACAGCTGGTCATGTGATGTCAACATGGCTGCGCCCATAGAGATTACTCGTTACGAGTAGAACAATATAGCTTTTCTAGAAATCTTTATTTTATGTGAGTGAGTGTACATCTTTTTAAAATTTCTTTTCAAAAGTCATGCTCATTTTCATTAGAAAAAATACATTTCACTGAGTGCACCATTGACATAGTGACAATGTGGTGTAGCTCACCTCATATCCGCTGGGTGTCTGTCTCGAGTGAACTCGTGAGCGCTGTTTATATGAGCGCGCACACGACGCGCGCACGGCTAGAGAGAAACAGCAGCAGGATGGCGAGCAAGGACACAACACAGAGTTCCCCACATCCAACACGAACAAAATCATCATGTGTTGGACTTCTGCGCCTTTTATTTATTGCATTTATTCACGTGGCACAGGCGAACAAACAAGGTAACCTCCTGAAACGCGCCGTGTGTGTTTTCAGCTGTTTTTCGCCAGTGTTTATGGGTTGTATGTACACCGCGGCTTCACTGCAAGCTAATGACTGTTAGCTTCGAGCCTTAGCGCGTCAGAGAACAAAATAAAGTATGTGGTCATGTCTTATCCACAATATTGAATTCGCAGTTCTGGGTTAGATGACATGCGACTGCTCTGATTGTTTTTATTTTCTTTACGTAAAGCTGCCGGATAATAGTGTTCAGAGACATTAGTTTAGCTTAAGTATTAAAGCTAACAGGCTTAGTCATATTACATTAGCTATCACACTAAAGCTGTCTGAAGTTACTCTCAAAACGAAACAAAACAATGGCCAAAGTTAATGTGTTACAGAACTCAAACCTGTCCAGGATAGGATTTATCCTTTATAATAACACGTTTAATGAATCTGTAGCCTACATTGCTGACTACTTATTAACCGTTTAAGCTAATAAATGCGGGTTTGGTACTTTTTGCTACCCTGTAAACAACGTTCATGATGTTTCATATCTTAAACGATCGTTTAGCTGCTTTATGTGGGTAAATTAGCGGAAGGTCGCAAATAAAGTGTTAATGTGAGAGTTTCGTTTCTGAGGCCCAGTCTGTCAGTGACATGTCAACTAACTCAGAGAGGGAGGAGTTGACTGCATACTGCAAGTTCATGCAAGTTTTTTAGGATATATCTTCTTGTTGGATCAAGCAAAGTTAAATACAGCAGTATTGCACGTTACTGGTTGTGTGCAGTAATTTGTTGTTAAGCAGTTTGTCATATAGAAATTGAGTTGTCTGATTGCGTTTAATGGTTGGAGCATACTGAATTAAATTAGAGGTTCTCAGAAATTACACTGTAAAAATTCTTATCCAAGTGCAGAACACTTGCTGTGGTTGCAAATAAAATAGTGAGCAGTGCACTCTGGCACAATCATCAAACCCTTAGATGGGGCAGATGCCCCAGTAAATACCAGAGCTGCAACCTAGTTTTTTTTTCTGCCTGTATTGAAATGACTCTGAATGTCAATAGACAATTTAAGAGATACGCTAGTTAACCAAAAATGAAAATTATGTGATTGTTTACTCGTCCTATTGTCGTGAGTAAACAACAAAATAAATATTTTAAAGGATGTTGGTAACCAAATAGTTTTGGCAACCATTGACTTCCATTGTATAGACAAAAAAAGTCATACAGAGTGATATGAGAATGAATAATGGATGACAGAATTTTCATTTTTGCGTGAACTATTCCTTTGAAGGACTTGTCAGTAGTCAGTGGTCGACCATTGTGGGCTTTTCATTGTCCAACATCAATGTCTATAGAATATTTTGACTCATGCACAGCACCAGCACGTAATAATTACTTATTTTACACAATGCTCAAGCAATTTCCCTACAAAGGCAAAACGCTGTTACACATTTTGCCAAAATGAAGTTAGACTCTTGGTCTGACACAGGTTTGGCTCTGCTATGCACAGTGTGGAACTTTATATCAAATCAGTTTGATCAAAAAAAAAATTAAGTCATTTTCCTTTATTCTAGTGTTGTCATAGATGCTGCTATTTCGGGGTAGAATCATCCATTGTCAAGATTGTCTGGATTTTGTGACAGACACTGAAGTTAACAAAGGCTGGCAAAAAATATAGAACGATTAATTGCCCTGGCCGATTGATCACTCTATAACTACTACTAGGGACAGCAAAAACACACCATGCTCCGACTCGTGCCCTGTAGATCAGTGAAGGACATGATCTTTGCCTTTCAGAGACGACATGTCTATCTTCTCCATAATCCCTGGCTTACTCTGCTGCTTTTGCCTGGGCACTGGGGCAGTCCAAATGTCAGTTTAGGGCTTTAATGTGCATTTGCTCTTTGGTGATTATAGTTTCTTTTGTTGGTTCTGTCTGTGGTTTTTGTCAGAAATTTTGTGAAGGATACGCTAATTTTTAAAAAAATAGTTAGCAAAGAGACATAATAAAATAATCTACAGCTTTGAATGAGATATATCTACAATTCTTAAAGTTATTAGTCAATTCGATTGTACAGTGTTTTATTGTAAATGTGAAACACTTATGGTCTAAGCCAAGTGAAAGAGTAATAAACCTATTACTCACTACTTAGTTCTTTCTTTTTGAAAGTTTGTAAATGGATGTAATAGCTACAAAGAGGCCAGTCAGGCCACACAGAGGCTTGAGCAGATGGGTTAGAGCTCTTTGGGAAGCACGTGTGAGTTAAGTGTTTTCACTCTTCCCTGGAAATGAATGCACCACTATTTAATTTACTGTGTCAACCCAGTTATTGACTGAAGAGACTCGCTGAGCACATGGAGTGTTTTTTTTCTCTCCTTTTAATTCGAGGAGGAATGTGTTTAACCCTTTGGCTTCTTATCTTCATAATGAGACAATAATCCATTTCTCAATGATATCACACTATGCATGTGTTATTAAAGCACTGACTGTAAATCTTTGTAATGAAAATCGTGTGTGACTGTGTGTATGGGTGTAACAGTACAAATTACTCATATTTTGATTTTTATCATGGTTTTAGGGTCACGGTTTTGGTATGGTTTGGTGTGCTATGTTCAGGGGGGAGGGGGAGGGGGGAGGGGCAGACTACTGTCAAATAAAAAAATAAAGAATATAAGAGCAAATAATCAAACTACAAGGAAAGATACAAATAAAAAAACTAAACAGTGCCTATCACGTTTTTCAGAAAGGTCAAACCGTAGTTTTCAGGTGCAGAAATTGAAAAAAGTAATTAAATGTAAATTAACTGCATCTTCAGTTTCACTGTATAAATTAAATGAAGATTAATCTAGGGCCCCTGTATAAATATTTGTTTAGTCGTCCACAGAAGTCGTTAATTTAAGCCATTATTTGACCAAACACATGTTTATATTAATTTAATTACTAAAATATATACTGGGGGGGAGGGGGTATTTTCTTTTTTAAAGAAAATACCTTATTTGAAAATAATTTTCATATTGCATATTTTTTTTATTAAACTTTAAAGAAAATACTGGTAAAAATTTAACAAGAACAATCACATTCAGAAATAAACACTTTAAGGCATAGATACCATAAAAACATACATTGACAGATGTTAGCATGTCAAAAAACACAGGTTTGATCAGCATTACCCATCTCATCCGGGAGGATATTTAGGCCGATCACATAGTGCTGAAAAGACCGCAGTTTCTCCCTGAAGTCGGAGGGCAAGCGCTAATCCATTACTCCACATCTTTCTTACACCGCATCAAAGCAAGTGTGGCAATCAGGCAAGCGTGTCAGTAAGTAGCCGAAACAAGAAATGATGGGCCTTGATGGTGGGTAAGTTCAGCTTTTTTGCGATATCCAGTGCCTTCAGCTGGATGACGGCTCTGGTTATTGGCAGCACCTCATTTACTTTTCCGCTACGTACTGACTCGCTTGCCTGGATATTCTTCGAAGCTGCCGCTTTTACCGGAATAAGTTGGTATATTAATATTTTTACTTTTCTCTTACGGTTAGCATTTTTAAAACTGCCTTTTTGGCCCCGCCATCTTCTAACATTACACTCTGACACACTGTATTTCTTGGCTGCTTAATGAGAGTTGTTTGACTCCGCGGTGTTTATCGGTCCTGACACTCGTTTTACTCATATTTGGTGCTCCCTAATTGTTGTGTGTGTAGCCCTTTATTGACATATAAAAGTTTAGACCCCGAATATAAGACAACCCCATTTTTTCAGATGAATTTCCAAGAATTTGTTTTTCTTCTTATATTTGTAACAATATGGTATATTTCTCTATATATTTATTTAAAGCTCCATTTTCAACATTCAGTACTTCAGTATCTGGTTTATCTTGACATGGTTTATATCTTGACCTTTTATCTTCTTGTGACATGTGGGTTTTGCAGTTATAGCTGTTAAAGTAACAGAATGTGTGTCCAGTTGTCAGCACGTGAGAATTGTGGAATATCTAAGTGTGAAAAATAAAACATCTTTCTTTCAAGGTCTTGGTTTATAGATGCCTGAGAGAAGGGAAATGGTTGATGCTTAATTGCTGTTGCATAATTCTGTTCATCTGTGCAAAAGCACATAGTGTTCTAACTTTTCAAGGCCTATGATCTCACACACTAATACGGTCTTGTTGAGCACGAAATGTTTAAATGTTCTGTCATTGATTTGCTCGCTTCAGTTTCTTTCCAGCACCGATTGAGTAAAATAGCAGTCAGTGTCTTATACAATGGCCTGAACTACAGTTGTTCATAGGTTTGTCTAAAAGGAATCCATCAAAGGTGTGTGTACATGAGCAAGAATTAGTTTCCGTAGTAGCGTGTTGTTTTTGCTCGTTCAGCAGCAGCTCCCTCCCTCCCTCCCTCCCTCCCTCCCACTGTCTCTCTACAAAGCCAATAGTGAAGGGTCTGACACACATTCCTCACAATACAACATCCATGATTGTCTTCTGGCATTTAAAACGTATGTGTAGTAGAAGCCACCTTTGTTGGAAAAGGAACACAAGCCTTAGCTACATTTGTTTGTCATCCCTTTGAATGGTGTGGTGGTGTTAGTTTGTTTTACCAAGCATCAGATTAAGAACTGAGATTTCCATTGACTTCCACTACAAGCTCTACTATAGAAAGGCTCAACAGGCTAGTGGTTCAATTTTTTTACTTGCTCTGCCAAAATTTTCACTGTCCCCAACCAGGGCTTGACGTTTGCTTTTTTTCCCAAGGAGCACATGCTTGTGAGTTAAAACATTTCGGGGCGCAATGCAAATTGATCAAATAATGTGTTTTTACCTTAAATGTATACGAGGCATTTACAAGTAAAAGTATATGTATTATAAATGTCACTAATTGCTGAAGCTTTTATCACAGTATATGGTATTATCACGGTAATTAATTGTTACAAAAATGGTTTACCGTAATAACTTTTTCTTATACCAGAAAAAAACTCAAATACAATTTAAATACAATAAAACAATAGACAAAAATATATAAAGAAAGAATCAGAACATTTTCTATGCCAATGCCATGTGTTAGTCTAGATTAAAATTTTACCGGAAGATTAAAACTGATGGGTTCCGTCAGTTACCACTCGTTAGATCTAGCATTCTGCCCGCTTTAAATCAGACACATGAGATAAAGTAGTGTGTAAGATTACATTTATTTGAATGAATGAATTATAGCATTTATTTAAATTAATTATTGAGAGAGAGAGAATGCATAGTTTGTAGGGATGCACCGAAATGAAAATTCTTGGCCGAAACCGAAAACCGAAAAAGAGGAAACCAAGGCCGAAAACCGAAACACCGAAAGAAATTATGCCAATTATTAGTATTTATGGCTATGACTGTGTACTAACTTTACTAAAATCAAGGCATTGCAATTGCATAAATTAATATTAAAGTTTCAAAGAATAATTCAATTACAAATTATTCAACTGTTTATTTACCACATTGCAAGTTGCAACAATGCGCAGTATAAAATAAAATTCAAACTAAAATGTTTAACTTGACCCCACTCTGTACATTAAATAATAATGTGCAGGCCTACTGGCCTGCAGAAAGGTTTAAAAATTAATTGTTCTCTCATAAAAACAAAGTGCATTGAGGTCAAGTGCATTTTAAATTTTTCTCTGTATGACTACTACGATCCATTGTGCGGTTAGACTGAGCATACTGTCTGGTACACAATATTTTTACTAAGCCCATTTAAAATCCATTTAAAAATTTAAAAAGTATTTGATTGCAGCGCCGTAGCGCATTCGTGCAGCACTACCTCTTGCTCGTCCCTCTCTCTCTCTCTCTCTCTCGCGCGTGCTCTCTCTCCCTCATCATGGAACACCGCTGCACAAATCTGTCCAACACCGCGCTGACAATGTCGATGAACGCGCGCGTCGGAGGCGTTTTCCTTTTCTGTGCCGCTCATATTCAGCGTAGCGATCGGAATGTTTGGATTTACGGCATTACATGTTTTGCAAATCGCTGTCAGTGGCGAGTCTTTCTCATATATACTGAAATGCATGCAGACATGTTGCTTCAGACAAGCACGTGCAGGTCGCGGTTTCTGTTTACATCATCACAACATTTCGGCCGTATAGTTTCGGTGATAAAAGTATTTCGGCCGAAAACCGAAAATGCACTTTTGGGCCATTTTCGGCCGAAAATTTTCGGTGGCCGAATATTCGGTGCATCCCTAATAGTTTGCATACCTGCGTCTGTTCAGCGCCTCGCTCTCCATTAAAGCTGCCGTCTGCAACATTTTTTTGATCATATTCAGTGAAATCAACAGTATAATCCGACAGAACAACATAAAGAAAAAGTTTTAGAAAAAAAACCCGAGCTTCTAACTCCACCTGGTGCGTGTTATTTGTTTTGCAAAAATCCACCACTCCCGGATCATCGGGTCCAATCAGCGCAGTGGGGTGTGAGATCTGACTGTCAATCACAGATCGAGCACATGCCACCCCTCGCGCACGTTACAATCACATGCACACGCCTATAGTTCGCGCAGTAACCTCCAAATACTCCATGGTGTTGATGAATGCTGATGAGACGGGCGCGTTCACAGAAAACCTGGTGCACACGCAATCTGCCAGACTTGCCGACTGCAGCTTTAACAGCAAATATGTTTTGTGAATACGGTCCCAATTAGTGATTTTTTTTTTTTGTCCTTTGTTGTTTAATGCCTGGATCCAATTGCATTTTATTTCTCAACTGTTTACGTTCACTTCAGACATAACAGACTGTTATTTTTAGGAGGATACCCGCCAATACGACATTTTGACTCAATTTTGTGTGAATAGGCCTATATCGGTTCAAGCACAGAACGAGAACGCATTGAGCGAGAACTCAATTCAGCATTCGTGCTGCATCATTCAGCATCTCTAAGAGGTTTCTTGAATTTAGTTCTCTTTTGCGTTTTGTTGCGCTTGAATATTTAAATTGGCAAGGCTTAAAGGGATACTCCACTTTTTTTGGAAATAGGCTCATTTTACAACTCCCCCAGAGTTAAACAGTTGAGTTTTACCGTTTTCGAATCCATTCAGCCGATTTTCTGATATTTTGAAAAATATCAGTTACCAGACAGTTTCTGGTCTCATTGACTCCCATAGTATATTTTTTTTCCTACTATGGAAGTCAATGAGACCAGAAACTGTCTGGTTACTGATATTCTTCTAAATATCAGAAAATCGGCTGAATGGATTCGAAAACGGTAAAAACTCAACTGTTCACCTCTGGGGGAGTTGTAAAATGAGCCTATTTCCAAAAAAAGTGGAGTATCCCTTTAAAAACACATGCAAATGATAAACTTTTGTGACGATGGACGGTTCCTTTAACTGTCCCGAGCTTCATTTATGCTAGCCCAGGGCCGTCGGGCAGTCCTTATTGTCGATCCCTGGGAGTTGTAATATACATAATATGGAATACATACTATGAAGTCTTGTTGTGATCTATTTTAAATCTATTTAAAATCCCCTAGACATCACAGTATCTTGGCAAAAAATTGTACTAAGTAACAACCACACCTCTAAATGCAGAAATACATAGTCAATATTGAAGTATTCAAGTAAACAACCGTCACATTATCAGATTGTTGCATGCTTGTTGATGGTATATTGCGACATTCCTATTTTTGTATGTATTAAATGATGCAGCCCACAGTAATCGGTTGATTTTGTTCTTGCCTAAATCTAAAATGATGGGAATTGGTCCATTTGACACTCGACTCAAGATTAAATTGATGTTTGTAGATGAAATGGACACCACAACATGATGTGGTGTGGAAAGTGATGCATGTTTTGTGTACCCCTGAAAGTGTATATGAGGGATGTTTTGAGCTTCGTGAGCGTGACCAGCTTCTATCACTATAGACTTCACTAGAGTTACAGAACTGCAGACTAATAATAGCACTGCAAGTACACTGACATGAAGCCGAATATGAGATCTTGGCAGCTCTGGGAGGACTTTACTTTTACCATCTGTTAATCTGTAAAAAAAATATGCTCCTGCTCTAAGAACTTTAATGTCATGTTTTAGTGTAAGCACAAGAAGAATTTCATTAGCTATTAGCTAACAATTTAAGTATATAACCGTATATACTCGTATAGCTAAGTGTTCACTCACAATTTTATGTTTGGGTTAACTTTATTCTGTGTCCATGTTTGTGCATTTACTGTCATCAGTGGAAGGAAATTGATGATATATTGATTAGTAATGAAGATACTCGCTTCAAACATCTGAAAGCAGACTGAGGTAAACTTCATGTTGACCACATACATTTCTGACATTTCCATTTCTTTTGCTTGCTTTTTTGCTGTTTCCTGGCCTCAAAACCTGTTTCCAGGAAACTGTGGCAACTATAGCTTCTCTTACAAAGTAGCGCACGAGACAGTGAAACTATATGGTTCTCCTCACTCCTTAATCAAGAGCTCACTTGAGACATATCCAGACAGCGAATGATCGCAAAATGACTGTAATGATTCCCTGTCTCTTCAGTCCTTTGTGTTGCCTGATGGGTAATTGTGTCCAAATCTGATACACCCCCAGAGAGCCACTTGCACACACTGCATCAACATGCATGGCATTGTTTGCTGATATTCAAACCTCATGGGAATTTGCTCTGTCTGTCTACAGCTTTCATACAGTCAGACAACATCCTGGAGGTACTACACTTTGGGGAAGGAGGCCTCTTGCAGGTACGTTTTTGTGACTGCGATAGCTGATAGCATGAAGCTTGCATTGCAGTTTAAAGGCCATAGGAAAATCCTCAAACACCATTTTTTTGGGTTGAACTGTGAATACATTACCTACTACATGATGTTGTGAATAAATGACAAACAAATTTGATCATGTTTAGTGGATGAGTACAGAGCCACTAAAGGGACGTGGTGGTGGAAAAAAATAAATTTGTCTCTAAACAGCCGATTGAGAGACAAGTCCGAATAAGGGGTCGTCTGCAAAGTGCAAATCCCAAAACCCTTCTGCACATTTTATTATTATCAAACATATTCAATAGCTTCACTTTGACACACTATACTGTCACCAAATTCAGTTCACACATAACTGCTCTCCTGCTGGTTATACTACAATACTTTGTTTGATAAAAATGCATCATTTTTATGATTATTTATTATGAAAAATTCAACAACTTCACCCCTTTTAGAAAAAATATTCAATAACTTCACACTGTTATACAGTGTAATTCCATCAAATTCAGTAAGCAAATGTAATACAAAAGCTATGGTTGTAAGCATTATGTTAGCTGTGTAAGGTACCAATATAATTTGTGTAAAGAATAGACCTACTCATTTTTTATGTACAATTACCTCCCAAACTAAGTGTTGTATAAATCAACATTAGAGCAGTGACGTGTGAACTAAATTTGGTGTGTTACAGTGGAGTTATTTTATATTTTTCATAATATAAAATGTGCAAAAGCAGTGCGGTATGACCAGTGTGACACCATTGATGTTTAACCTGAATTGGGTGGCACTACAGTTTGTAACATTGAAGTTAATGACCATTTTTGTAATATTGCACTTTGCAGACGGTCCCTTTGGACTTGTCTCTCAGCCACCTGCTCATAGAGATCCTATATTATAAAGCTAGTTTTGAGGGAAATTTGGTTGTAGCTCTACGTTACTGTGATTGTAAATAAGTATAATTTGTGTTTTAACAACGTTTAGCTCACGAGTTATTGATCCGAGAAGTTAGAATCTGTGAATAACTTCACCTTGAGTTAAGGGGTGACCGCATTTCTTTATATTTGAGTCTAAGTTCAAACACTATGAAACGCTCCATTAACGTACGGATCTCTGAAGCTCTGCAGCATGACATTAAACAGGAAGTGTCTGTTCGAGCTCACAACAGGTTTTGCGTGGAAACTGGGAACACAAATATCTTTGAGAAGGAACAAATTTTCTCAGTAGAAAAATTTGTAATGGGAGAATTATTATTTATTTTTTACACCTTTTGCATTCCCTCGCAAAACATTTGAAGAAACATATCCATATTAGACTATATTTTAACCTTATGAACTATAATCAATGGCTTTCGGCAACGGCCGTAAAAAACGACTTCTTTAAGAAAGACCGACACATCCACATAAAATAATTACCTGAATTGAATGAAAATTGTGAAATACCACTTTTTGTGATACTCCAGTTGTCCATAATTTAGTTTTTACTCAATGTTGATGAGAGCTTAGCAACAGCTTATAAGCTGTCTAATTTTATATCTGATTAAGGGTATTTTTACCCTTGGCATGTTTGGTTTGATTAAAATGAACCCTAGTGCGATTGCTCTGTTAGTGTGGTTCATTTAAATAAGTGTGAACGCTGCCATCTGAACCCTGGTACACACCAAACAAGCGGGATGAGACCGCTGAAAAGATGAGTCTGTCCTCTTCCAAACGAACTCTGGTGCAGTTCGCATTAAATATGAATGCAACACGGACCAAATACATGTAAACAAACCAAAAAACGGAACATGATGTCTCAAGATGCAACCCTAAAAAGGACAGAATGCTCAAGCGTATCAGTTTTTTTTTCTCATCATAGTCGCAATGTTGCCCATCACAATTCGGTACAGGCATCAGAACCGCCTTGCACGAGTTCTCAGCTGGTCAAAATACCATCATATGTAGGCTACGCATATACAACGAGCACATTTAGCCCAGCACACCGCATTGTTTGGGATGTTCAGTAAATTCCGTCACGAAATATACGTCATAATAGCCGACCAATCAGGTTGTGAATGTATCCCTATCCCTCTAGGTTCGGTGTTAAAGGGCACCTATTATGGAATTTTGAAAATTACCTTTCATGTAGTGTGTAACATAGATCTAAGTAACAAAAACATCCAGCAAAGTTTTATATATGAAAGTTCACCGTAAAAAAAGTTATTCTCTCAAAGTATGAGTCGATTATGAGTCAATTTAATGAATCGTTTTTCCAGTGAGTCATTTTCCTTTTTGTTGTGACGTCAAGACGAAAAATTCTCAAATTGGCCACGCCCACTCATTGCGCGTTCTACGCAGACACCAGGGAAACTTGACAACATCATGTCGACAACAAGACGCTGTGTTCTGAAGTGCGAATCAAAAGCGACCTTTTTTTCACTGCCCAGGGACGAGCATGTGAAGAATCATTGGCTAGAATTTATACTTACAACTGTGTACCACACAAGTATAGCCCGAACCTTGTGTGTGTTTGCGTCATTTTAATGACGATTGCTTTACAAACACAACTGACTGGGTCATCTGACCAATCACCGCAGATTAGCGTCACGCAAAGGAGGGGTTTGAAAAATGAGTCGTTGAACGAATCATTTGGGAGTCGGTGAGCAAATCAGGTAAAAATAAATGCATATTATATGACAACAAAAGTGTTTTTTGTCATATAAATGCATGTAAAAATATTGTTGGGGACTCCCAAAACAATATTAGGAACATTTTAAATGCCATAATAGGTGCCCTTTAAAAATTCAATGTAAACACCAAGTGGACCAGGACTAGATGCGGGTTTTTTTGGTCCAAACCAAGCGAATCGAACTACAAGTGTGAACACACCCTGAGTTTTTTTTAAGGCTTCTGTTTTATCCTTTTCTACTACTGTATGTTTTACACTTTGCAGTACTAGTTATGGTTTATTAGATAAGAGTTAGGTCACCCAAAAATGAAAATGTAGTCTCTTTTTTTCCAACCTTGTTTGAGTTTCTGTCTTCTGTTGAACACAAAAGTAGACATTTTGAAGAATGTTGGTAATCAAACAGTTGACTGTAACCATGCATTGACTTCCATAGTAGGAAAAAAATACTATGGAAGTCAATGACTACTATTAACTGTCTGGTTACAACATTCTTCAAAATTGTGTTCAACAGAAACTCATACAGGGTTTGAACAACATGAGGGTGAGTAAATGATGACAGAATTGTTTGGGTGAACTATTACTTTTAAAAAGGTGTG
This sequence comes from Chrosomus eos, assembly GCA_036326025.1. Taxonomy (NCBI): domain Eukaryota; kingdom Metazoa; phylum Chordata; class Actinopteri; order Cypriniformes; family Leuciscidae; genus Chrosomus; species Chrosomus eos. Next base: position 24,142,128 of record CM070828.1, on the reverse strand, counting down.
GCAGCATAAACAATGTTGTCAGATGGACTTCATTGCCCAATAAAGTTTTCCCTAATAAAATAAATATCTGAGCAGTTTTGAAATGATAGCTGTAATAGTCCCTTAAATGGAACTATGAACTCTATGATCTTAATGGTTTTGTGTATATGCGAGTTTGGACTTTAATGGAAATGTTAAGGTTTATAAATAGACCAAACCATACTCCCCATCCTGTGGTTTCCATTTTATTTTAGCCCTACAGAAGTGGACCTCAGTGAGAACATCACCACGATCGTCTTTTGAGAGTCTAACACACACTCAGTGTACACAAACAGTAGCCCATACATATAGCAAGCTCCTTGTCCAACAGTTAGACTTAACACTTTGGTGGGACATGTTTGACCTAGACCTTCTGTCTTTATAACCTGCTCTATCTCTGCTTTAGTTGTCCTGCATATTGGTTCTATTACTTTTAGAGCCTAATTGTGTTTCTTTTCTTCCTACAGACAGAGTCTGATATTGATCTTAGCTCATATCATCAAAAAAGGTAAGGTTATACTTTCATACACCCAGAGATTTTCTTCATGCTTTGCTTTGTACGTGCTTGGCCAGAGGCAGCATGTGGTTTATATTAGACTTTCCAAGAAACATTTGTTTGGTTCTTAACGAGACATATGAACTTAATATTCCCACTAAACTATGAGACATTCCTGTGCTCGAGGAAAAAACGAATGAGCAAAAAATGCAAACGTCACCAGCTGTCATTTCATCTGACTCCCTTCGCATTTCAAATGATTTAGTCAGATTCAGATACTCTCTTGGCGGTCATTGGCATTCAGTAAATTGTCACACAGCTGAGTGAAGGGAATGAATGAATCAATGGATGACTTAATGGTGTGGCTTTGCTGTGGTATTTTAAGTACTTCAGTGATTTTACTCTGTAGATCAGAGTTCAGGTAACTATAAGGTTATTCCATCCCTTGTGAATACCTCTTAAATTGAGTTTATGAAGAGTTACACAACACTGTCTTTTAAGTTTGTAGGCAGAGGAACTGGTGTTAAGGAGCAATGAGTCAAAGATGGAAAAGCTATTGCTCCCTTAAACGCCAGAAGAATTTTGATGTTCACCTTCCCCCTTGAATGTTTTTAATTTAGGTGTGTTTTGAACTAATTCCAGTAGATCAACTTTTTATGTACTAGGTAGCCTATTCATTTGCTCAACCAATGAAGGCTTTCCAGCTCGAGGGCTTGGCCAACCTACTCTGCTGTATGCTAGCGGTGGCTGGTTTTCATTGGCTGATTGTCTGTGTTATGACTCGTCATCTCATCTGCAAGAGGACACACCCTCAGTCGACACCATCAGCTTGGCGTGTACAGTTTAGCATGCATGTCAAGTGTAGTGCAAGCAAGAAAATGAGGAAGCAAGCAAACACTGTTGGGGTGGTGGTGTTTTTTACAAAAATGTATAGCTTTGTGGTCTAGTGCTAGTAGACTTAGTTTTTTCTCTTATGCTTATAGATAGCCAGTGTTTCTGTTGTGTTATCAGGTCTATTATTGAACTTTGTCTACTTTAGTGGTGTTTTTATTGCAGCTCCTCAGTTTTTTTTTTAAGCACACCAACACCAACACACATACTGCAATTGGGAAGTGGTTGACACTACTGTGTTAGGGACTTTGTCGCAGCTATTTTTCACTCTGTGGTTTGTGCTGCCAGACCTGAAAGCCTAGTTAATACCTTTTGAGACTTTATATTTGAAGGATATCTCTGATCTCATCCAACAGAAACATTGCATGACACATTGACATGTTTTCTTTGTCTTTAAAGTCAAGTGGAAATGAATCTGCTGGTAGTGTAGTTATTTAACCCTTTAGCTCTTTTCTAGCTCATTTTGGTTAAACTGTGTAGCCACAGGTCACGATGACAGTGTTTATTTGAGTCCAGCTTATATTATCTACATATTGTTCACATTAGTGTTTGTTATCCCTGCGTTTGAGAGATTACAAGATACAGGCTGTATTTCACTCAAACACATTGGTGTACAACTTGATGCGTCACATTCTGTTAATCTGTAATTCTGTAAAACAAATATGCTGCTAGTCTTGCCCCAGAGAGACAATGTCCTTTGTCAAATTGAATGAGTGTCTGTCACTCCTAACACTTCATGAGTTGAGAGCCGTTATAAGTCGTCATTATCATCATCATCATCAAATAAGTAAATAATACAAAATAATCATACAATAAATTTAATTATTATACTCTCATAAAAACAGCAAACAAACAAAGACATTTTTTTCTTAGTTACTAACTAAATCAGCTTCCCCTTGTCATTTCTTTCCCATGATCTTTGAATTGACAATTTCATTTAGGCCTAGCTATGTTTGAAATGAGTTTGCCTACATGTTAACAACCATATCTTTAAAGACAAATGTATGCTTGTTTTCAGTTCAAAACAATGATAATGTCTTGGGCCACATTAGTGGGGCACACCCTAAAATCATTGATATCTGACTCAAGGGACCATATAATTTGTCATAGATTCATTTGACCATTTAGTCTGCCATCTGCAAAATCTTGCCAAAAAAAGAAGAGGAGAGTAGTGTTAAATGAAATAAAAAAAATGGTACAATGGGGAGGAGGTTGTTGTAGACTTCAAACTCTGAAAAATTATATGTGTGAAATGTGTTTTGGTTTTGATCCAGATCTCAATCGAATCCTTCCACTGGGCAAGCATGTTTCACCTTAGTGGGTTCCTGAACTTTAATGTTTAGTGTAAACCTGATGCTTCCATGTCAGACAAAGACTATTTGTTACTTTGTAGGTATAAGTGTGGGTGTATCTTTCTCTTTGCCTAAAGAGAAATAGAGAGGCGTTATTTGATCCTCAACAGGGCATGTTGTGGTGTAGCCAAATAAAAGCACATTGGATTACAAAAACCGGTGTCTCTCACTGTGTCCCCCTCATTTACAGTGTATCTCCTTTCTCTTGCAGTGCATCCTCTCAGCGGGGGAACAGCAGACCCATACGCTTTGAGCCTCCAATGCTGGACTTTCATGAACAGTAAGACAACTCTTACTGGATAGTTGACATGACATTTAAAGCTGTGACAACATTGTCCCACAGTAATCATGTGATATTAAAACATCAAAAACACAATTTTTCAATTTATTATGTTATGATGCATGAATATTAATGACAAGGCATTTTATATTAACTGTGATTCTTCATGAAAAAAATGAAATGGTGAAAAAATATGTATTATTTCCTGCTGGCTTAGTATCACTTTTCTAGCTTAAATTTCTCAAAATGCTTCAACTGTATAAAGAAAACAATTTTTTTATTAACTTCCTGAATAGCTTGCTTTTGGAGATGTATTATAACAAGCTATATATATGTGCTCTTGAACGTATTTTTATTATTAGTCTTGTATGCACTTTAGTATGTGTCATTTAAAGAAGCCAACACCCATCCCTGCCTCATAGATGCATTAGTTTAATTAGCTCCCTCCCCAGCTGGTCAGGTGATCCAACAGCCTATGACTCAAAAGTACGTTCCATTCATAAGTGATCACTTATAGTAAATCTGTTCAACTTGTAGTCTTTGAAGTTATGGCTTTTTACACAAGGATTTACCTGGGGGATTTCTAATGTTTTATTTTAGAATAGCAGTTTTCAGTTTATGAATTAAATATTTACATTACTTGTAGAAACTTTCCTGTTTTGTTCCACAGTATAAATAAATGACACCATAAAAAATTCTGAAACTGCTGTGAAATGTTTGTTTAAAGGGAAACTTTTCGAAGCAGTTATACTTGAGTGCTTTGTTTTCCCATCTATATGCCCTACATGGTTGTCATTTATGCAGTTTGGAATGAGTTGTAAAACAAGTTTCCTATATTATCCTTACAAATATGGGTATATGAGATTTTCTGCTGGTGTTTCTGTTCTACCAGATAACCCTTACTTCAATCCCCCTTGTTTGCATTATTTCATGCTAAGTTCGAAGTCTCTTTCTTTTGTTTCCTATGGAGTCATTGTACAGCATTGATCTGGCCAGTCCCTCTTTTGCCAGCAGCAAGCAATGGTGCCTTCGATAAATTCGTAGCTCACCCTGTATCTCGTGCTTTAATCTCATACTGATAGCATGTGTGGAAAAACTGTATATATGTTATTCATTATTTAACAACAATTATTTCTCTTATGAAAACACATAATTTAACAAATTGATTTTGTTCATATGTACTTGTGCATAAGTGAAATGAGCCACCTCACCTAACCCTAAGTCGTCAGTATGTACCATACTCTTCTGTCCTTTTTCTGGTTCCTAAATGTTCTTCTGTCTTTGTCCATAGGCCAGTTGGAATGCCAAAAATGGAAAAAGTTTACTTACACAATCCAAGTTCAGAAGAAATAAGTTTAATATCAATATCAGCAACAACATCACATTTTCATGCATCATTTTTTCAGAATAGAGTAAGTATGATTTTTTTAATTAATATATATATATATATATATATATATATATATATATATATATATATATATATATATATATATATATATATATATATATATATATATATATATATATATATATATATATTATATATATCATGTTTAAATCATTGACAGTTATTTCATACACTACTGCTCAAAAGTTTGGGGTCAGAAATATATTTTTTAAAGAAACGAATACCTTTAGTTGACAAAGATGCATTAAATTAACCAAGAACATTATTCATTGATATCAATTAAATGCATTCTGTTCTTTTGAGATATCTGTTCATCTAATAATCCTGAAAAAAAATATATAATGGTTTTCACAAACATATTAAGCAGCAAAACTGCAAAGGAAACAGTTTTTTCTCTTACAGGTCACCTGGTGTACATAAAAGTCAGTCATTCTTTAAAGATGGCGCGGTATGTTTGGACAGAAGACGAAACGGTGTTCTTGATTAAACTCATAAAAGGAAAAAGATAGGAATACTGGTTTCTCAATTACAAAGAAATGCCACAATTTATTAAGACCTCAAAGCAGAAAGGAGGGAGAAACACTCAGAAACATGGCCACTCCAAAGTATATAAGCGACTTTCCTTGCCATTAATGCTTGAATAACACGCCTACTTCTCCTTCAATTAAAAATAATGGCTAGTGTGGTGGTTGCGATATTCATAAATCTACCAACATCTGTTGCCATGAGTTTTGGAATGACTTATCACACAAGAAAAAAAGTTGTATTCGCACAACATCGGTTATTAGAAATGCCGTCGTTTCAGCATTTATTTTAGATTTCACGATATTGCTTTTTTTATTAATGTATTATTGGTCAGATAGATGCAGCCTAAGAGATTTCTTTCAAACATCTTTTTTAAACATCAGAAATCTTACTGACCTGAAACTTTTGAACAATAGTGTGTTGTATTATGCATCACAAAGAAAAACCCTAGGTGTGATCTACAAAGGACTGTGACAGTTATGACTTCCTGTTTAAACCTAGCAAAAAAAGAACTGAAGAAATGTTCTTTTAGCTTTTGTGCCAGCTTCTGGATCTGTGTGGTAAATGCCTCATCTTATTGTGCGGCACATGACATAAATAAACATCTGAGCTCACACCAAAGCTCATCTGTCGAAGACCTCAGTAGAGACACCACCTTGTTTTTGTATAGTTTTGATGTGTGAAGGGAGTCATTGAATGTCACCCATACACACATTCACGTCAGTGAAACAGCAGGACACCCACCTCACTGAAGCTTCTATTTAAAGCTTTTAGTGTGTGTGTGCTCTCACTCCAGGCGGTTATAAATTAAACACATCCCACCTGTTCCTGATGCCTGCATAAATCAGCTACACTCTGCCCTGGCTAATGACTTGTGGCCGACCAGCTGCCGTAAACTCAGTGTACTCTTCGGTACCAAAGGTTGCACTTGGTGTTAGCATCCATTTCAGGTAAAACATTTGAAATTGGGAGATGCTAAATTCAAGTGTTAACTGGGTCAGAAATGTTTTCAGAATCATCCACTTCAGCCAGTTCAGAGATGGTTGAAAAAGCATGCGACCACGTCATGTTTGCATCCAGCTAAAAACATTGTTTGTGTTTAGATTAAAATAATGTAAAAGTAATAATAACCTAAAAAAAAACTTTTATTTCTTTATTTTAATAATTATTATATTTATATTATTATTTTTGCTCCTGCATTTTTTGCTCTTTATCAACACTAGGCAATGGTCTGACAATAGTGAGTGACGCAGGTAATCTTGCATACTGTATATGTAACACTTTCTGTCATTTACTTACAGATAATTCCTCCTGGAGGCAACACCTCGTTTGATGTGGTGTTTCTAGCTCGAGTAGTAGGGAATGTAGAAAATACCTTATTTATTAACACATCACATCATGGAGTGTTTACATACCAGGTACATTTCATATGCTTAAAAATGTTGTTGTGCGTTTGGTGTACAGCTATTACATTGATCTATTGGACAGAAGATTTGACTGTAGTTTGATATTAGGTGTTTGGTGTGGGCATCCCAAATCCTTACAGACTCAGGCCCTTCGTAGGGGCCAGAGTTCCAGTAAATAGCAGCTTCTCTCCACTCATAAGCATCTTCAACCCACACAGTGAACCACTGCAGGTACGCAAAACTCTTCAGTTTTTGTTGTTCAGACTACATGACTTGAGTCTTGAAGTTGTTTAGGTCAATGTTTCCTCTAGGATTTTTTCCAGCTGTGGTGGGAGGCCCATTTCCCCAGTGGAAGGGGGCGTGGCCCATGAGTGATATTCCCATGGGCCACGCCCCCTTGCCCCAGGTGTTTAAACCTCCCCTTAGTATTATAATATGAAAGGCTCCAATAAGAGCGGCAAAGCTATTATGCCCATCCCGTGCGCAGAATGATGCACTTGAAGCAATGCTAAGTCGCAGCGCTTCGCATTGAAAAATTCAAAGCACAAAGCGAAGAGATTATATCTGTCTATGCTTACTGTATTCTATCTATGCAACAGTTTATTGAGCCTTTTCCTTTAACAGTTTTAAATTTCAGTTACAGTGCGCATGAAGAACAATTCATAGTGCTCTCTACTCCAGTGCTGTAATCTAACAGACACCCGGGAGAAAGGAATATGATTTAGAAAGCGCAAAATAAAGTAATTTTGTGCAAACCATAGACCTTTATTTACAAATAGAGTATAATAATGGGAACATTGATCTTGAAGAGAGTGTCGTCGTGTTACTGTCGTAACGGAACGCGACACGCTGTTTGAAAGGAGAATGACTGAGGAGAGATGAGTTTCCATTAACTTTAACTTAACGACTTAAATATTCATTTTTACCACACATTATACTATTGAATGACTTTAGAAATCTTGGAATATAGTGGAAAAACTTTATGGTGCTTTACAATGTTTTTTATGCCCTAAGTAGGGCTTAACAATAACACAATAGTATGCACAATAACAGACCTCACTGAGAAGCTGCAGTCGTGGCGGTGTGTGGCGGCCCGCCACGGCAGAATGAATGTAGCGGAAACACTGTAGGTGTTCACACTACATGACACTACATAAGTGATCTGCAACAAGGGGTCACACACTACACAAGCTGACGACAACTCTTGTCACCCAACAACTCTATCTGGTCCCCAAACCACATTTTGTTTTGTCACAAATTCACACGCGAGAAGTGGAACGTGAAACACACTTGCAAATACATTACCAAACAAATATAAAACACATTTTTATTCACCACATACGCAACAAGTGCCCCTTAAAATATTTTAACATTCTAATTTTTCTCCTTTCAATAATGCGCTTGATTAATTAATTACACAAAAGTTATTGCAAATACATGACCAACAACAACAACAAAAAACGCATTCCATCCATGAGTTTTGTAGTTGCGCTCACGCTGATATCTGATGTTCAATAGCGGTTCACTAAATAAAATAATTAATTAAATACCTATTCACAGTAAGTACTTAACTCAAAAATAACTATTAAAAAGTAAAATAACTAGATGACTAAAATCAGCTTGAAAATGCGATCTAATGAAACAAAGATGAATTTAAAAGTACACTGTTATTTCATCAGTCAGTTGTGAAAGTCTGAGGGTTGAAAGCTTTTTTCAATTCTAAAGAAAGAGCAAGTAGACATTCACAAGTGTTCAGGACAAAGTTTGAACGTGCGCACGTAAAATCTGAGCGAGAGCAGAGCCATGCGGCCACTTTACTTAAGAGTGCGCACCCAGTTTTGTGCAAGAGTAAAAGAAAACCACCTGCGAGCGGAGAGATTCTTTACATGGATGAGTTCTCGCATTACAATAATGCGCTCTCGACCATTGTCATTAAAATATTGCCATAGAAACGGCCATTTTTATCTTTATCATTGTTTTACATGGTATTTTATGGTTTCAGGTTGTAGAGATGTATACCAGTGGAGGAGACCTACATTTAGAGCTGCCTACTGGACAGCAGGGTGGCACCAAAAAATTATGGGTGAGCATAACTTTTTATTCACATTTAAGTGTGCTCACTATTGTAAATCACTGTCGTGGTACAATTTATTATTTCCATGTGCTTAATTTTCTGTGTTTTATAGGAGATCGCTCCTTTCGAGACAAAGGGTGTGATGAGAGCCAGCTTCTCCTCTCGAGACGCTGACAACCACACAGCCTTCATAAGAATTAAAACTAATGCGTCCAACGAGGACGAGTTTATCATCCTCCCTGTGGAGGTTGAAGTCACCACAGGTCAGTTGGAATCACCTTTTCTGATACCATCTGATCAGTATTATTTCAGCCCCGACTCATGGTTTGTGCATCTTTCCAGCACCTGGTATATACTCCTCCACAGAGATGCTTGATTTTGGTACGCTTCGATCGCAAGGTGTGCTTTTTTCTAATGCTTTTGACAGCAGTATGGTATATACTGTGGGGAAAAAGGTAATTAATTCTTTGTGTCCTTTCAACTTTACAGATCGGCCAAAACAACTGAATTTGCATCTGTTAAATTCAGGAGCAAAAGATGTATCGATCATGGTAATTTACAGGGTTTATTTACATGGATTATTTGTACACTACCATTCAAAAGTGTGGGGTTGGTAAGTTTTTTTCAAAAGTCTTATGCTCACCAAGACTTTATTTGGTAAAAAACAAAATGCAGTATAAATGGTTATATTGTGAAATATTATTCCAGTTTGATTTGTAATAAAATAAATGACATTTTAAATTATATTCTCATTTGGCACTAATTAATTGATTCTTTAAAGTATTCATTTTTTTAGGAAAAAAATAAATCTTACTGTCCCCAAACTTTTGAATGGTAGTGTAAGTCTGGCAAGGTTTTTGATTTAACTGGTGAATTAAATATCTATTTTTAAGCACTCAATGTGTTTGTGTTGTATAGAGTGTTAGGCCAACTCCATCGAATGATGCTGTCGTAGTTGAGTTCAAGCAAATTACACTAAAAGCTGGAGAGAGCCGATATACCAAAGTTGCAAGTATTAGTTTTGATGGTAAGTACTGTTCTTTTTAGAGGTACCATTAGGAGGGCATTTGGCCTTTGTCCTCATATAGATTAACCTATCATCATGCATATTTGTATTGATTTGATGATAATCCCCGTCAGTAAACAGATTTTTATCCATAAGTCAAAAGTTTAAGTTTGATGAGAAGGTAGAAGCATTTGGGCTTTGAAATCTGTAATGATCATGAGGATATTGATTAGAAAAAAAAATTGATTTAAAACATAACTTTAAGTCTGATCACATTATAGCAACTAAAGTATGTTTACAAAGTTACCAGTGCTTTTTAATTCTCATGATGCACATGAAGTGTTTGTTTACAGATTTAACGAGAAATGTTTTTTTGTTTTTTTTTACCTTTCAGCTTCAAAAGCAAGAAGACCAGATCAGTTTTCTGGAAAAATAACAGTGAAGGCAAAAGAGAAAAGCTACTCAAAACTTGAAATCCCTTACCAAGCTGAAGTTTTAGAAGGGTAAGAATTATTTACGTTCACCAGCATATATTTAGAGTTTTGTAACTAGTTTACAATGTATTAATGCTTACTGTTTCTAGGTACCTGGGCTTTGACCACACAGCCACCCTGTTCCACATCAGAGACAGTCCTGTAGATCCAGTGGACAGGCCCATCTACCTCACTAATACTTTCAACTTTGCCATACGCATCCACAATGTGTCCCTTCCCGAAGAAGCCAAGACAATGTTCAATGTGAGCAATTTTTCTAGCCTTCACAATTTTGTAAGCAGAAAACTTCAAGTAAAAATATTAAAATGAAAGTAAAATATTATTATTTTTTTTTTACAGGTGCATAATTTCAGCACTCCAGTTCTTATCCCTCCCCATGAGTCCCGCTACATTTTCTCCCTTCTGTTTCGACCAGTAAGACCCTCCATCCACATCGACAGCAACATTCTCCTCATCACCAATGCTTCTAAATTTCACCTGCCAGTCAGGGCCTACACAGGCTTCTTGGAGGTACATTAGGAACAGCTTACATTGGATAAACTGTCACCAACGTAACCTAATTCTGAATATTAATTGTTCCATTTTAGAGATTATATGGCCATGATTTGTCTTTGCTTTCTTATTTAACAGCCCGTTGTTCTTCCTCCCTGTCTACGAGAGCATATCTTAGACTTTGGTGTCCTTAGTGCCACAGACACCAGCAGTTTGGTGTTTGTGGTGGTCAACAGCAACCCAATTGAGGTGCGAGGTCATCATGTTCAGTACTTTGTCACATTTTTCTCATTTGGATAAGAATAGCAGTCCTCTTTTAAACTTTTAAGACGTTACTGGAGTGAGCAGTAATGTCGATATGGCTTTTTCTTTATGAATACGTGTTCAGGGATTTCTCTGTACTTTCAGTTGGAGATAAAGTCGTGGTTGGTGACAGGAGACAGTCTGTCATTGGAGTTGCTTAACACAGAAAGAGGGAACAGAAGTATAGCACTGAGCAGAATCCAAGAGCTGCAGAACACATCAGCTGCCCAATACAAAACCGTAAGAGCGCAGTCCTTTACTGCCCATTACCAGAACTTATGTTTAAATCATTCCAGAATCATTTTCTCTGTAATAAACAGCATTTCACAGAGCTTAAGTTGTCTTTATGCTGGAATATACATTAACTAAGATAATTATCTTGTACCATAATACATATCTGATAAAAGTATTTACAATCCAGATATGCTAAGTTGCCCAGTATAAATATATAATGTGAATTGTGTGGTTAAAAAGTATTGTTAAGTGGAAAGTGTGGAATTGTCAAAAGCTGTGCTAGTGGTTGTAAAAGTGATTCTAATACCATTATGAAGTATTGCTATTACAAGTAGTAAAATTCTGAAACTACAGAATTCTTGACTACATTCAAAGATTTTGAATGTTAAAATGTATCATGACTTGTTCAGCAAAATAAGACTGCAATAGCACACTAGTAATTAAAATTTAGTTTTCATTTATGTTCATATTTTTATTTAAAATATAAATTGTCCCCTAAGAATCAACTTAACACCTGAAATGATACACTCTCCCACGCTAAATATTGATGAATACTGTGTGGACGTTCTCTGCTCTAATAGTTTTAAATGTATGTAAATATTTTCTGGTCTTGATGTGATTAAAAATATTTCAGATTTTAAAGATTGGAAATACAGCTGATAACCAAATAGAGCAATACATGGCTATCTCAGATTGGATTATATCTGCAGGCAGTCATATGACTTCCGGTGGAATCTTTACATGGCCGTACTTGTGGTAAAATTGCAGAAGTTTCGCAAGATTTGTGGGTTTGGGGTACTGCAAGCACAGGAGTTATTTCATACATCTTTTTTTTTTTTTAAAAAGAGCCAAAATAAGTTAATATAATATGATCGGTACAGTTCACAGATAAATGCTTCAGTTAGACTGTAGTCTTTTATATACACCACTTAACGTTAGAGTTACACTGAAGAGAGCAGTGGCCTGTTGCACAAAGCTGGTTTCAGTTGCTACTTTAGAGACAAAATCTTTTTGTCTCATCTTTTGCTGATAATTATTTATTATATTTATATTATATGAATTATAATTATTTTTAATTAATATAATATGTTCATATAATTATTATAGCATATTAATTTACAAGTAATATTAAACTTTGCTCTTAAATTATTATAAATATAATATTTGTATTCATGTATAATGCTTTTAAACAATTCATTCTAGCTCTTTGTGAACCTATTATTATTTGGCCTATTACTTTGATTCACATCATGCATTGGTATAATCAGATATTTTCTTTCTGCTGCTTTCTCAAACCTTGACTGCAGCATCAGTGTTTATTCCTGCCTTGTAAACGCTAATTTTCAAAATGATCTCTTAATCTACAGAACTGGGAAGTAATTTGTGCTGTCTTTCTCGCGGGATCAAACTGACGCTCTCCATGTTCTGTTTGCCGCACGTGTCACCCTTTGACGCGCTTTAGAGTTAATCGCAAACTCTGGATCAAACCTGAGTTGACAGACAACATTTATACCGAGCGTTGTGAGCCTGTTAAACCTGGTTGGATTTATCGGGATTTGTCAACTCTAAACCTACTCTAAAACTCAGTTTGTTCAGCTAGCTTCATGCAAAATGCCACTGGTGCATTAAATGTAAAGTTTATTATTCCATGTTGTGATATTTATAGGGCCATCACACAATGTTCCAGCATTAATGATCAGTATTGAAGCAAACATGCTCTCATCTAATGAGGGAAGATTTATAAAGTTAATAGAGTTTTTTGCCATGTTTGCCATGTTTTTCATATTTTAAAAGTAAATATGAGCATTGGTTAGCATCAGTTTGTTCATGTAGTTGTGTTACAGTATGTATTTGCATCTTGCAAGAAAAGCAGCATAGGTCATCTGTGTGCATAGGTGTTCATAAGTCTGTATTGCATGTGTGTTTCCTCAGGTAATTTTAGCCTCAGGCTATTATGCAGCGTTTAAAGTCACTTTGGTGGCTAAAGCTCTAGAGGGAGTTTATGATGGAGCCATACACATTACAACAGACTATGAGGTATGTTTCATCCTGAATGTGTGGGTCTCTATTACTTCTTTTCCCTAAAACTGTCATGCCAAAGCTGATGCTTGGGCAGGGGGATCTGTGAACTTATACCAATGAAGGTTTTGTCACAGACTATGTGTGTGTGTATATAAGGGATAATGTAGAGCGTGGCGGTTGTTATAGCGAATACAAACCCGACAGGCTGATTATGACCCCAACGCGAAGCGGGGGGATCTTGAATCAGCCTGAAGGGTTTGTATTTGCTATAACAACCGCCTTGCTATACATTATCCCGCTTATTACATGGCTACCTACCAAATAAATCAATAATTTGACACAAAATATTGATTTAAAAAGGAGTTTATTGATTTAAAAAGGAGTTTATTGATTTAAAAACGATTGTATTGCTTCCGCTAAAGAAAATAGTCATTTCCGTCTCTGAACTGCGTCCATGGCAACGCTGTTTTTCATGGCACCATGTTTTTCATGGTGTTATACTTAGCAGCGGTCTGTTATCAAGAAATAACAGAGCACATTCTACATTGGAATTCTACCAAGCCATGTAATATATATATATATATATATATATATATATATATATAAATATATACACACACACACACACACACACATAGATATACACACATGCAGACATACTGGCCTTCATTTATAGCGCTTAGTAAAAAGATGCCACATATTTAAAATATACAGTCTTTGTTGTTTCTGCATACAAATAGGATCTTTGCAGATTGAGCTGTTTTGATTTTTTTTTTTTTTTGGTGTGTATATTACACTGGGCTGACAGAAACTGATGTTAGCGGTTCCTGGTTTGATACTAGCAGGTTTCAGGGGTTTTGTAGGGGAGCAAAAGTTTTAGAACGGTTTCAGATCGAGCTCCTGCACCAGCTCAGGCACACTATAGGTAGAAAAGTGGCATATATATTTAACAACACAGTGGCAACCATTGGGCAAATCTTCAGCTAATATGTTTCTTTTTCAGATATTGACTCTCCCTGTAAAGGCTCTCATAGCTGTTGGAACATTAAGCTGTTCACCCAAACAAATAATTCTTCCCCCTTCATTCCCGGTAAGTCTTAAAAACCATAATGCTATGTAAATTCTCTGTGTCCTTCTCAAAATCTTAGTCATACTTGTGTCTCTAGATTTATTTTTTGTAAATGGTTCAAAAGTACCTGTTCATTGAGATCTCAACGTAATAGACACTTCTATTGTACATGTAATGTGAGCATGTGATTCATCCCTGCTTTACCCCCAGGCACTGTTTGAACACCACTCCCTGTGTCCAGAGCCATGTGCTAACATGACCTGTTTTGCAAACCACTGTTATTTTTACAAGACAAGATACCATTCATTAGGTTTCAGACCATATCGAAGTCATTTTCATCAGTTGTTAATTTTTTTTCTGTTTTTATTTAGGGAAAAGTAGTTCACCAAGGTTTCAGCATACAGAGTTCTTTCTCACAGAAAGTAAGGCTTCAGCAAATTCGCTCTCTCACGGAGGACGTCCGGTTTTACTTCAAACGACTTCGCAATAACAAAGTGGAGTTGGAACCCAGACGAAAGTCCAAGGTGCCAGACCCAATTACAGCACTATAACGCTATACTAAATGAAATGCACCTGCCCACAGTTTGCTCAGTTTAGCTTGTGCTATAAATACAATAATACAAAATCAGATGTTTTATATCTTAAGAATTTACTTTTGTTTTTACTCCTTTTCCAGATAGCAAACATTTATTTTGATGCCAGCTTGCAGTGTGGTGATCACTGTTATGTGGGATTACCGTTTGTATTAAAATGTATGCTTTCTTTCTGAAAGAAATTAAGTCTTCATTTCAAAAATTTGTATTTTTTGTACGTTTTTTTCAATGAATAATTCTCCTATGTGTTTTTTCTTTCTGCAGCGGAGTCCAGGCCCCATGGTTTAGTTATGCAGGAGGACATGTGGGATGCTGATGTAGATCTACACCAGCGGCTCCTGAAAAGATGGCGAGAGCTCAAAGAGCAATCAGGCCTTGAGTGAGTCCTTGCTTGAAACCAGATTTAGATAACCACACAGTGAATGTATTGTGTATGTATCTTTGATGTGATTGTCTTGTTTGTGAAGGGTTGAAGCTTTCTTCGAAGTGAACACAGATCTGCAGAAGAATGTTCAGGCCAAAATCTTAGCGCAGCTCACATGGCCCTCGCTGGTCAACTCATCACAACAGATCCATTTTTCACTTACAAACACCAACAGCTCATCGGTGAGTGTATTCACACACCAATCATTTACAAAACTCTACATACCTCTCCCCATTTGTGTGCCTTTTTATTAATATCTTTGTATTTATTTGTTTTAGCTACAAATTATTAAGTACACTATAGCATTTTCACTGTAGTCAAATACATTGACCTGAACTTGTCTTTTTAGGAAGAAGAAGTGATTCTAGAAAACCCAGCCGATGTCCCGGTCTATGTCCAGGTTCTCCCTCTGGCTCTGTACCCAAATCCTTCAGTGTTTACAGGCAAACTTGCTGACAGGTAAGGCACTTATGCGTTTTCATGTATGAAGACCTGTTTATGCCATCCAGGGCTTGATATAAGGACTACCCGATATCCCGGGGCCTTTAAAGTGCAAGAAGATTTGAAGGAGAGCTCAATTCATTACCCATTAGCTGTCTTATAGATAGTTTTCCGTACGCACACATCTGTAGCATGCACACAGAAAGCCGCCTTTCAGACCAAATTGAGTTCTTTTTTACATCTTATCATGCTTGAATGGACAAATGCACACAAAATTATGTTTGAAGTGCACGTCTTAGTGAGTATCCTCGTAAGACCGTATCATCTTATTTCCATGATGTCGCGTCATGCTTTTCACGAGACAGACCGCAGCTACAATAGCGCTGTATGACAGATGTATCACTTTTATTTAGTTTATTTTTTTTATTCAAAATATGACAAAACACATTCACTTACACATTTTTGACAATCGGAATATATCAGATAGTTCATGATATAGTTAAAGTCCCTGTAAAGTCAAAATTAAGTAGGTGTTCTGAGTTTTTCACACGACAGATGTATCACTTTTATTTAGTTTATTTTTTTTATTCAAAATATGACAAAACACATTCACTTACACATTTTTGACAATCGGAATATATCAGATAGTTCATGATATAGTTAAAGTCCCTGTAAAGTCAAAATTAAGTAGGTGTTCTGAGTTTGTCACACCACATAAAAATGTGTTAGTCACCCAGCCAAATTTGAATGATAAAAAAGCCGGCAAGTACATAAAATAAGCTATCAAAATCTTGAAAAAATTAGCAGTATTCTCTGCTCTCAAACGCTAGGGGCGTGTCCGCTGGCTGCGCTGAAACCACACCCACTCGCGGGATAGCTGCCGTCGTCTGTCAACGCTACAGCAGCAGTAGAGTTACTGTGGACTACCTACTATAATTATAAGCACACAAGGCAACTTACACTCATTGGTGGGTGATTTACACTCAATTGCCGATGATGGCACCAGTTGTCGGCGCGACAGGAGGATGAATGCCGAGGCGAGAGATAGTCGGTTCGGCCCCGTTCACCCGTAACAGCGGATTATCAGTGAATCCCAGTTGTCTCCGACGAAAGTTTATAAAACTATCCCGTGTAAAATGATCACCACAGAGGCGGGTTTTGGTGGTGATCCTCAGCTCTCCAACAAAGTGTCTCTTCACAAAATTAATCCACCTCTTCTTGATGTGATTGTTTATAGGAAATTTAAATAAGTTTTTGTACATGATCGCTTCCAAGTAGGCTAGTACGCATTTCCGTGACGAAGGCAACCGTAACTAACTCGCAAACTGGAGGCTGTAGTAACTAATAATCAGTGTTGGGGTAGTTACTCAAAAAAAGTAATTAGTTACTAGTTACTAGTTACTTCTGTAAATTGTAATGAGATTACTTTACTAGTTACTGCGTTTGAAAAGTAACTTCACTACTTATTACTTTACTTTCCCGTTTCTTAATTTACCGTGTAGATACATGGACAAACAACATAGCCCTATCATCACTTAGCCTGTCTGCATAGTGTTTATTGTATAAATCTATACAAAATGACATGTAAAACCATATGAAAGAACAATATCCCTGTCTGCACAAATAAATATATCTCACTGTAAAATCCACAAACAACAGCGTAAAGGAGGCTATGGTGCGGTCATTTTAAAATGGTGTCAACACACAAGTTTCAAAACACAGGCTTTGGGAAACATGAGAATATTATGGCATTTAAAATGTTCCTAATATTGTTCTGGGAGTCCCCAACAACAGTTTTACAAGCATGCAATGACAAAAAACACTTTTCTTGTCTTATAATATGCATTTATTTTTACCTGATTTGCTCACCGACTCCCATATGAATCGTTTAGCGAGTCATTTTTCCAAACCCCGCCTTTGCGTGACGCTAATCTGTGGTGATATGTTAGACACCCAGCCGACGGGGTGTCATTGGTTGTTGCGCTAGATCTTACCCAGATACAACAGTGCTATTTTCTGATTGGCTAACAACACCAGACGAACAACACCAGAGGAGACCAGGGTTGCCAGGTCTGCACAACAAAACCAGCCCAATTGCTCATCAAACTAACCCAATCACGGCCAAAAATATTCAAATAGCGTTCCCGGGTGATTCCTCAATAACAATCATGTTCCAGTGGATAAAACAATCGCGTCAACCAGCGTGCACTACACAAACAACCCGCGGAAACAGTGCAGGCATACGGACCTGGCAACACTGGAGGAGACGCGCTTGAATCCTGCCGGTTCCACAGTGAGTGAGTTTTGGGCACTGCGGCATATTAAATATATTACAAATAGTTTTTCAGCGTGAGAAATACAATGTGTGGCCGGAGAGCGTGACAAAAGACCGAAATGAGTGACCGTCACGCTCAATGCGTGATGCGTGACACTCGAGAGCCCTGTGACAACTCCATTAACAACGACAAACACTTCACATATTTCAATACAATTGACATTGAAGACCGAAGTTAGCTGCTAGAAGCTGCGCTGTGCCTGTGCGTACACAACTCACAAAATAATTATAGAACATGATACAAACATAAAAGCAACAGCCTACTTACAGATTGTGATTCGGAGAAGGAAGCTGATCCAAATAAACTCGGTACTGAACCTCCCTCCTTCAGTATCAGCCGGCTCGCAAATTCATACTTTATAGCATTTAGGTTTGTGAAGCAATCATCTTCAAAATGACGCGAACACAGAACAAGTTCGGGCTATAATACTTCTGTGGTATAGTTATGAACTGTAGCCACTGTCTTCAAATGCTCCTCACTGGGCAGATGAAAAAAGTTTGCTTTTGCGTCGCACTTCAAAACACAGCAGCGTCTCGTCGACATGATGTTTTCCCTGGTGTCTCCTAATGCAATGAGTGGGCGTATCTTATTCATATAACTTGTACAAGTGACGTACGAAAGTTAGAGAAAATGCATCGTTCGTCTATCGATTCATATCAACGACTCAGAGTCGACTCTTACTTTTGAGAGATAATAACTTTGTATACGGTGAACTTTCATATTTAAAACTTTGCAGGATGTTTTCGTTCACTTAGATCTATGTTACACACTACATGAAAGGTAATTTTCAAAATTCCATGATAGGTACCCTTTAAACTCTTCTCCTGAGAATAAAACCAGCTTTTTATTCGACTCATGGCAATAAAAACAAAAAATTAAGTGGTCAATGAAAAATAATAAAATAAAGGTCTAATCTAAATTTAAAATGCATTTTTCTTGGCGATTCAATGGTCGGCAGGGGAAGCATGTCTACAATGAACCCTGCAACAAGCCTGTTCATTTCGTTTTGTGTTACCTGCTGCTCTCCAAGAGTTGAGAAAAACTTTTTGTAACAGCGCGCGGCGCGGCATCCGATGATGAACGACTTCAAGAAGCCGAATCTGCACGAGCACGTAGGCTACATCTCACCGCACCGGCACACCGTTTGCACGTCTAAATCAGTTGCTTATGTTTACAAAATGAGCCTACAATAGCATAATAAGCCTTTTTAATAAAAATATCCATGTTTTATAAAATGTCCACGAAACTTCTTGAAATGTTTAGTGAAATTAGAAAATATTTAAGAGATCGTTGATTTAGTTCTTTACGTCTACATGTTTTTATATCCACATATTTTGTTCTAATGTCACAAGTAATAATCTCAGGGTTTACTGGATTTTACGTACACGATTCTTTTTGTAGTGTTATTGGTGGTGATGTACTAAAATAAACATAGCACGTGTGGACCTTTCTTCTTCTCACCTTTGATTCCTGATGGTTAAGAGGACAATTACTCGAGTCGCCCCGTCGTTTTACAGAAATAGTACAACGGCGAGCACGTCGAGTATCGCCTCTTCCGTTTGGGGAGGTGCGCGCAAAGTCTGCGGAGACTCGCGCTGCAGAGACACCTGTCTCCGTCTCTATTTCCCTCTTTCCTTCGCACCGGCAGCTATGTCACTCAAATCGATCTCTATGGCAACGGTGCGCGCATCACAAGACAGAACTTTACACACAGGCAAACACGGCTTGGGTAACGCAGGAAAGCGCGTTCCTATAGAATGGTAAAGTAGTGTAGTTACCGATATTTTTAGTGTAATGCGTTACTTTACTTCGTTACCCAAAAAAGTAATATCGTTACTGTAATTCGTTACTTTGTAACTCGTTACCCCCAACACTGCTAATAATAGTACTTAGTAGGGAGGTTAAGTGACTTTTGACTTCAAGTCATGATGCAAAGGTCCCCTTTGGTATGGAAGTACCTTAGGGCCATAGAAATAAATTTATCCTAAGACACAAGTGAGATCGCATTTTGTATCTTATATACGCATATTTTTTTTACAATGGCCGCCGACCATACTTGAGAGGCCCATATCTTTGCTTCTGTTATAGCTACAATGACAAATTTGGTATCAACGGGTAAATTTTTGTGGTCAAGGAGTCCAATAAAATAGGTTCCAAGACTAAAAAACAATAATGTTGTCCTTAACATGACAATTGGAGGTGAAGTATGCAATTTTTTATTAAAAAACGCATGCCAAACACACAGTCCATTCACAACTTAATAATTTCTTCGTTTAGGTCTGCTTTGCATGCGCCCTTTACAGCACTGTCTGAAGACGCGGGTCCTGCGTCGAGCATGGGCATCCAGTCGTTTACGTCTCAAGGTAACTCAGAACTGTGTCACAGCTCTGGAGCCCTGGAAGGCGGTCGACTGGTTTCAGACAGGTGTAAACATGGGAGTAATCTCTAAACTGATAGTGGTTTCGACAGACGCCTCCAATTTGGGCTGGGGCGCCCTCTATGAGGGCAGACCGACTTGGTCTGTCGGCCAAGAAAAGACCTTGCACATAAACTGTCTAGAGATGAAGGCGGTCGAGAACGCCTTGCGGTTCTTTCTTCCCCTTCTAAAGGGCCACCATGTCCTTGTCCGCACGGACATGTCGGTGGTTTCCTACATAAATCGCCAGGGCAGTCTGAGATCACGGAACCTTCATGCCCTGGCAGAACGCATCCTTGTATGGGTTCAGCGCAACCTACTCTCGCTGAGAGCGGCGCATGTGCCAGGCCATCTTAATGTAGGTCCAGACAGGCTGTCCAGGGACAACGTTCCCCCAGGGGAATGGTCCCTCCACCCTCAGACAGTTCAGCTGTTGTGGGACACCTTTGGCACAGCAGAAGTCGACCTCTTTGCATCTCAAGACAACGCTCAGTGTCCAATATGCTTCACAAAGAACAAGGACGCACTGGCCCATCACTGGCCCAGCCGCCCTCTCTATGTCTGCATGTCTGAATGTCTGCATGGGTGTGTTTCCTATGTGTTTTTAGTATTAATTTGTATGTAGTAGCAGTATTTTAGTTGTTTTAGATGGTTGGTACCTGACAAGGACTGTACTTAATTTCGTTGTACTCGTTACAATGACAAATAAATATTCTATTCTATTCTATTCTATTCTATTCTATGCTTTCCCTCCGATCATGCTGTTACCACATGGAATCAAGCGTATAAGGGAGATCGGTTCCTGTGTACTTCTAGTAGCTCCGTTCTGGCCGAACCAAGTTTGGTTTCCGGAGCTGATGCAGCTTCAGAGCTTGCCTCCGTGGCCTGTCCCGTTGAGGAGAGATCTCTCTCTCACAGGCCGGGGGTACTATTTGGCTCCCACGACCTGAGCTTTGGGCTCTGCATGTGTGGGCCATTAACGGGTACCCGTCAGTCTCCCCGACGGAGTGTTAAACACGATTACGCAAGCTAGAGCGCCCTCTACTAGACGGCTTTATGCTTCCAAGTGGTCAGTGTTCTCAGGTTGGTGCTCAGCTCGCAACCTGGATCCACAAGATTGTGGGGTGTCGGAGGTTCTCTCCTTCCTACAGGAGCTCTTGGATAAGGGTAGATCCCCATCCATGCTCAAGGTATATGTGGCGGCTATTGCTGTGTTTGTCAAACATTCGCATGGCCAGTCACTGGGTAGGAATGACCTTGCAGTCCACTTCCTCAGGGGAGCTAGAAGGATGAACCCTCCTCGCCCCCCCTCAGACCTTTCCTTGGTCCTGGAGGCCATGAAGGGTGCCCCTTTAGAACCTCTACAGTCTGTGGACCTTAAGTATCTCTCATTGAAAACCACCTTTCTGGTGGCTATCGCCTCAGTCAAGCTGGGGGGTGAATTACACGCACTTTCTGTTAGCGCGTCGTGCCTTGAGTTTGGGCCTAATGACTCCAAGGTCATCCTCAAACCAAGACATGATTATGTCCCCAAAGTACTTGCCACTCCTTTCAGAGCACAAGTCTCTGTGGATCTGACAGCGAGTCTGACATTCTCTCGTCACAGGCGATTTTTGAGATTCGCCTTCGAGGGCCAGGCATATCATTTACACAGTCCTACCGTTTGGCCTGTCCCTGGCGTCCTGTATATTATGATGTGCATGGACACGGCTCTCGCACCCCTGAAACTTCATCTGTTTCGCCTCAGGGTCAATCAGAAATGCGTCGCAGCTCTGAAACCTTGGAAGGCGACCGACTGGTACTGGTACCACCGCCTCTTCAATCTGACATTCTCTCTTCTGATCTGACAGCGAGTCTGACGTGAATCTCCTTTGCCTGGTTAGGGCCCTTAGAATTTACGTGGAACGTTCGGCTGCTTTCAGACGGCTATTTGTTATTTGTCAGGACAGCTATTTGTTTCGTTTGGTGGCCGATCTAAAGGTCTAGCTGCCTCGAAACATAGCCTTTCCAGGTGAATAGTGGACGCTATCTCACTGGCTTATACATCTAAGAGCCTTCGTTGCCCTCTGGGCGTCAGAGCTCATTCCACTAGAGCAGGGGTCGGGAACCTTTTTACCAAGAAGAGGTAAAACAAAACAAAAAAAACAAACAAAAAAAAAATGAGAAATTTTTCAAAAGAGCCACAGCAAAGTTTACACTTGTATATTAGAAATATTTAGCAATTTTTATTTTATAACAACACCAGTAGGTGGCAATAACGCTTTTTTTTTTTTTTCACTCATTGACACCCAAGCTAAGGCTACTTCATACTATCATACGGTACTTTCTAGCACTCCTAAGACACCACAAAAATTGAGAAACGGGCATCATAAACAATAAACAAGTGATTAACAAGAAGTGCTTGGCACCCCTACTTACATTAATGAGATTTCTGTTGCTGCATCATTTTGCTGAGTGCTTTGTAGTTGGGGTCGTAACTAGTGAGATTCAGCTTCATGCAGGCATTAAGGCTTTCATCTGTTAACCTTGAACGCAGGTTGGTTTTGATGTTGTTCAGATGTGAGAAGGACTGCTCACATGTGTATGTTGAGCCAAACATTGTCAGGACAGCAACACTGACGCGACGCATTGTGCTGAAAGTGGCTGGAAGTTCGTTCCAGGTTTTCAGGATGAGATTGTCTTCACGTTGGAGTTTTCTCATATCTGCCCACTTATGTTGCTTTGCCAGTTCTGCCCGCTGACGAGCGAGGCTTTCCAGTTCGGAATTCAAAGTGAAAAATTTTGACACCCACATATCCGTCACCTTAAGTTCAGCAGCTTCCAGCTCAAAATCTCCGATGGAGATTCCAGGGAAGACACTCAGGTTTTGTGCGTCCACCGTGCACACATGTGGATGAGTTATCACTTTGAACAAATCGGCATGTCTGCGGAAGTCCACAAAGCGTGATTTGAATGACATCAGTAAATCAGACGTAAAGGCTGCGAGCTTACGGAGGTCAAAATGATGAGCAGCGTCCCTCGCTAAGCATTCCTCTCTGTATGCCCGCAATGTTTCAAAGTGCAGGAGACGGCCACTTTCTATGTCCCTGATAAACAGCTCCAGCTTTGTTTCAAATGCAAACACTGCCTGTTGCAGGGACAAGATTGTGTTTCCAATGCCTTGCATTTTCACATTGAGGTGGTTCATATGACATGTAATATCCACCAGGTAGTGAAACTTCAGGAGCCACTCAATGTCATTGAGCTCGGGATGAACATTTCCTTTCATTTCCAGAAATGTCCTCACTTCATTTAAACAGGCAGCAAAACGGGCGAGTGCTTTTCCCCTGGATAACCAACGCACATTGATGTGCAGTAGCAGCCCTGGATAATTACTCCCCACTTCATCCAACAGGGCCTTAAACTGGCGATCATTTAAAGCTCGGGCCACAATGAAGTTCACAATGCGAACGACCAATGACATCACTTCGCGAAGTTCCTCTCCACACGACTGCGCACACAGTGCCTCTTGATGCACAATGCAATGAAAGTTTAAGATGGGCCGCTTCTCTTGCTCACACAGAAGGGCAACGAATCCTTTATGTTTCCCTAACATACTGGGTGCTCCATCAGTACACACAGATATAAGCTTATTCAGTGGGAGCTTTTTCTCTGCAGCAAAGTCCATCAGAGATTTTAACACATCCTCGCCTCTTGTTGTATCTTTCATCGGCAAAACAACGAGACTCTCTTCACGCACTGTATCACCCGTCACATACCGCCCGATTATGCTTAGCTGCGCTATATTGCTCACATCGGTGGACTCATCCAAGGAAAGAGAAAAGTAACTACCTGAACTGATGTCGTTGATTTGCATCTCCTCTATCTGCCGTGCCATCACCAGTGCACGATCATGAACAGTTCTTGCAGAGAAAGGCATGTCTTCGATTTTTTGGATAATTTTATCCTTGTTTGGTCATTAAACAGTTCTTTTGCAACACTGAGCATGCAACCCTTAATGTAGTCTCCATCTGTAAATGGTTTCCCACTCCGCACAATCTCCAGAGCACCAGCAAAGCTTGCAGAATTCAGATTCCCGCCTTTATTAGTCCATGATAGCAGCTGCTGCTGTCCGGTTTCCATTCTCCGCTGAAGCTCAGCGCAAGCTTTTCTCCTGCATTCTCCATCGGGATGTTTTGCGGCGAATGCTGCATGGTGCGTCTCAAAATGTCTCTTAATATTTGACTTTTTGAGCGACGCAATACATTCATTGCAAATTAGACACACTGCGGACCCCACCTTCTCCACAAATGCAAATTGATCCGTCCATTCAGGCCGAAATGAACGGTAATCGTCGTCTTTTTTTCTTTTCGCCATTTTCCTCTCGTTGATGATGATTTTTAATTCAGCCAGCTAGGTAGTTGTTTAACTTGATCTTGACTTGACGCAGCCTAACCGTCGGCCAATTAAAATTCAGCACTCTGAAAGGTAAGCTAGCTACAGGCCAAACGCCGCTGTCAAATCATATTAAGCTGCGAGTCTCTTACCTAAATATTTTGAACATATTTAATTTAATTTTACACATTCATAATTATACATTAATCAGAAATGCTAGTTTCAAAATAATTTTATCATCATGTTCGAGGGTGTATTTTCAGTCACCATTTGAAAATTGGAGAGCCATATAAAATCCGGAAAAGAGCCATATATGGCTCGCCAGCCATAGGTTCCCGACCCCTGCACTAGAGGCATGCCTCTTCGTGGGCCTGATCCAGTGGGATTTCCCTTCACAATATCTGTATGACGGCAGGCTGGGCCTCTCTGTCTACATTTATAGGGTTCTATAACCTGGAAGTTCCCGCGCTCCAAGCTAGACTGTTGTCAGTTTAGTTTATCCGCTCAGTTCTGCTGGACTCGATTCCGTGGACTGCAAAGTTTTCAGTTCAGGCAGGCTATTGCCTCCCCTGACTGTTATACCGTGTTAAGCAACCTCTATGCATTTAAGGTAACCACGTTTACCTTATATCATTCTTATTAAGCCCATTCCCAATGTCCGCTTTTTATACCCCCATATCCAATGAACTCAGGGCGCTCGCCCTTGGGTCAGTGTTGTGGTAGATTTAGCACGCACGGTGTTTTAAATTGGATTCCCGTAGCGTAAGCTAGCTTACGCAACACGAGAGTACTCTCGTAAGAGAACGTCACGGTTACTCACGGTTACTAACGTAACCTCGGTTCTCTCTAGAAGAGGGAATGAGTGTTGCGTAACCCTGCCGTGCTTGTGCTAGCATCTGGTTTCGCTTCAGTCGATGAAAACCAAGGAGCATCTTATCGAGCTCTGGCTTATATGGGCATAAGCCATGCCCATTCGCCCACACATTGGTGCTTACGTCACGAGCAGTGCCTCGATAGCTTGCAGCAGTTGCCGCATAGCATCCAATAGGCGCGCGAGCTGCCTTGCCTAAATCTGCTAGCTGCAGCAAATGTGTTTTAAAATAATACAATTTATAAGGATAATTTTTGGCTTCAGTTTTCTTGAGAAAAGAGCTTTTCCCTCTAAGGTTTTTTTTCCATAGTCAACTATCTAGCTATTTAATAGTTATCTAACATTAAAAACATTTTTCTATTTAATGAGAAAGTCATACGAACCTCAAAGTGTTAACCTGTCACCTCTGACCTTCAACAGCTGTCACAGATCCTGGTGCAGATGGGATGTGTTGTTGCAGGAACTGATATGCTATAGGCTACTCCTGACTGGTCGAAATCTCTTGCTACTTAGGACAAATGTAATGTACAGAAGTAGCTGCACTGCTTCAATACAAAATCAAAGTTTTTGAACGAAAAGATAAGTCACTCTGATGACATTTTTTATGTGAAATGTGCATATTTACCCCCAATTGTCATGGTATGGGGAAAATTATTATTTTTTTTAAACTTGAAACCAATTTTATTGGATTCCTTAACCCCAAAAATGTACACTTTGACACCAAATTTGTCATTATAGCGATAACAGAAGCAAAGATATGGGCTCTAGAGTATTTTCGGCGCATTGGCGGCCATTTTTGAAAAAAAACATGTTTTTTTCTGATACAAAGTGTGATCTCACTTGTGTCTTAGGATAAATTTATTTGTATGACCCTAAGGTACTTCCATACCAAAGGAGACCTTTGCATCATGACTTGAAGTCAAAGGCCTATTTTTTGGGCTTAACCTCCCTACTAACTGGCAGTAACTCGTGATTGAGCGGCAAACTGATGTGAATGTGCTCTATAATATTGAATTAGAAATTAGAAGCGGCCAGCCTCAGGGGCTCCAGTGCGTCATCAAGTAGGGGCGTGTCCAGGAGCTCAAGGGCTCCAGTGCGTCATTGAGCCCTGTTTTAGCCCCGCCCAGAAAATCCGGAAATGGTGAAAAACTGTTTAACGGTCTAACTCCACAATTCAGTACTTCACAGTTCACAGTCTTTGTAATATGTTTTAGCTATACATTTCTAACATTTATAATGCGTTTAGAATTTTTTTTTTAAATTGCCTTTACAGGGACTTTAACAAATTTGTGAAATATTTTATAAATGTTTCTCTTGGTCCCCTCAAAGTTTCGTTTGGATTTTTTCCTGAGCGTAAAGGTTAAAAGGCCCATCTATCACTGTTTTCCATGTTCGTGTTAGTATGTGGAGTTAATATATAGGCTATAATCATTTACACATCTTTTTAAAAAAGGGCGGGTGCTGGTGTTTCACATGTGTTCGGTCAGTCAGCGAACACTAACGTTCTTTTTCTAACTTCGCTCGGTGTTTCACTATGGGGAATCGCTTTGGGCGTGACCAATTACGGAAGCTCCTATGCCACCACGTCTGTCTTTGACAGACAGGTCGACCTGAGATCAGGCTCCGCCCCCACCTATATCACTCAGGTCGACCCCTAACGAAGTCATTCTCGCTTTCTTCCCGTGAGGGATTACATCAAGCTCTCTCAGCACGTCCGACTTCATTGCTGATTTTCGCTAAACTGTTCAACAGGCGGACCGTCATTGGATTACGCCACCGAACGCGACTTCAGTGGATTGGACTGTGTTGAGTGTCACATCCGAATAGTGTCCGCGTCAAGGCGAGCTATTCTGTTCGGACTATCGCGCGTTATCACGACGCTTGTATTTTCCAGTGGCGTCAAGCCATCTTTAGGCTCTACGCGTTAAGGCGAGCCGTGAAAAGGGCTAACTACCCTAAGTGAACCTCGGACTAACGTGTTGTGACGAGTCGTTGAATCACTCTTTCTCTCTCCGGCCGTTATGTCGTCTGTCACCCCCGCCAAAGGGAATGAGTCGAAGAGCAGGGAGCCTGCACCCCGACCGTGTCCATCGTCATGTGGAGCAACCGTCTCGGGCAGGGATCCTCATCCCATGTGCATTGTGTGTATGGGAGCCAAGCACGCTCAGACGTCGCTTGCGGACCCGCAAACATGCGTGCACTGTGCGTCAATGCCGGCGAAAATTTTGGAGAGAAGGCTGAGAGTGGCGGTGGCTAGCCAGCAAGACCCATGTCTGTCCGGTGCTGCCGCGAAACCTAAGGCTACTGACCATCAGCGCGCAACCACGAGCAGCGCGCAACCACGAGTACCGAAAGTAGTGGACTCGTCTTATAGATGTCAAACTACAGAACTTACAGCCTTCCACCCTCCTCCGTTCTCTACTCCGGGGGAGAGAAGACTGAATTCTTTATGTCCGCGCAACCACGAGCTGGGCTGACATGATGGAAGCCGAATCCCCGGATATGCCTCCTCTGTTCGATGGCCTTCTCGCACACGAGGAGGAGGTGCCGGGAGACGAGGACGCGGAGGGCGACGCTAACTCTGACCTCCTTGACCTGGACATGGACGACGAGGAGGAGGAAGACAACTCTCTCTTCCCTGTCCAACAGTCTAGACCCCCGAGCGCGACCGACTCGGGCTCTCAGGCAGACGGCAACCTGCACGAGGTGTGCAAGCGAGCCGCGGCTAAACTGGGCCTAGCGTGGCCCGCGGCACAGGATGCAGAAGGAGCAGAGAGGGACCTTTATGACGGAAAAAGGCTACCGCCTGCTCAAACCACAACGAGACAACTCTTACCCGCCGTGCCGGCGTGCATGAAAGAGATGTCCCGTCATTGGGTTAGCCCCTTTAAGAGCAAGCTCCCGACCAAGGGATGTTCTAAGCTGGAGATCCAAGGAATGGGAGAGCTGGGGCTGGCCGGACCCCCAGCGATAGAGTCTTCAGTGGCCTATCACCTCCATCCGAATCGACGCTCTATTTCTGCCTCATCCCAAATCTCGCTGCCGAGCAAGATGGAACGTCTGACAGCGTCCGTTTATCAGAGGATGTACAAATATGCGGCGCAGTCAGTGTGCTCGCTGAACGCGGTGACTTTACTGTCAGCGTACCAGGCAGAGATTTTGGAGGAGATGGGGCGGCAACTAGACACGGGAGTCCCGAACCCAGCACTCTGGGATGAGATATGTGTGGTGAACGATCTGATTCTCCGCTCTTCTCGGGGCGCGGTTCAGGGCTGTGGCCGTGTGATGGGTCTGGCCGTTTCAGGTGAGAGAGCGTTATGGCTAAACCTGTCAGGATTGAGCGACGCTCAAAAAGCAGAGGTGATGGACGCAGCGTTCGACCCAACCAAGGGTCTGTTCGGACCAGCTCTCGAGAAAATGAGAGAAACCAGCACCCTCAGAAAACAAGAGGATGAAGCTTTTAACCTCTGTTTACCACGCAAGCAGGCACCGCGACCACCCTCTCAGCCAGCGCGGCCGGGCTTTGCAGCAGCCGCTGCTGCGAGAGGAAGACAGATGGGAGCTAGGAATGTGAGACCGGCTCCCAGCGGACAACAACCTGGCCACCGTCCGAGATCTGACGGCTCCGGTCCATGGGGGAAGCATTCATTTGCGGCCGCGGCGGCGAGAAACCGCCCGCCCCACCCCGAGGACCGAAAGAAAAAGCGTGCGACCTGACACGCGAATGTTCCCCTGCACTTCTCTCTCCGCCCGCAAAGAGAAGGAAAGGGTCCAGCCCTGTCGTTCTGAGTTCATTAAGGGCTCGCGCTGCAAGCTATCAAGTTCAGAATGTTCAGCAGTGTCACCAAGCACTCACAGGGGGTTTTCAAACGCCAATATGTTCAGGGGAATGTTTAATAAAGAAGGCATTTTCGCATCCAAGCCACGAGCTAAGGGCGATATGCTCCCCAAATTCAGTAAACAAAACAATAAATGTTTCACTATCGCAGCCAGGCAAACAGCCAAGGGCGATAGATTGCAAAAAAATTCAAAGAATGAAACGTGTATCCCTAGGCTTACCGCTGGAGGGAGTGCACGCTCCGTCAGAAGGGGTCAGCGCGGAAACTGCAATGACGTCATCAAAGCGCGCCCACGATGGGGAAGTATACAGGGGTCCTCTCTCGGCTCGCATACTCAGTTGGCGCGCATGCGCAGCTCATCCGTGGGTTGTAAACACAATTTCACGGGGATATAGACTTCAATTTGCCATGAAACCACCCAGATTCAATGGTATGATAGTCTCAGTGGCCGAAGGAGAATCAGCTCGCGTCCTGACGGCCGAAATAGACACTCTTTTAGACAAACGAGCCATCAGAGTGGTGCCAAAGGAAATGAGCTGTCAGGGTTTTTACTCCCGTTACTTTGTGATTCCAAAGAAAGGGAGCACAGCTCTGCGTCCAATTTTAGATCTCCGTGTGTTAAACAAGCACCTACGGAAGTATTCATTCAAAATGTTGACACACAAGACACTTTGTCGATCCATCCGCCAGAACGATTGGTTTGTGACGATCGATCTGTCAGACGCGTATTTTCACATAGATATTTACCCGTCTCACAGAAAATATCTCAGGTTTGCATTCCGAGGCACTGCTTACGAGTTTCAAACCATGCCATTTGGTCTATCTTTAGCACCAAGAGTATTCAGCAAATGTGTGGAAGCAGCACTTTTTCCTTTGAGAAACAAAGGGATAAGAATATTGTCGTACATAGACGATTATCTAATATGCGCCTCGTCGAAGGAGCAAGCGATCAAAGACGCAGACATGGTGTTAATGCATCTCGACAGCTTGGGATTCAGAATAAACAGGGAAAAGAGCCGCTTAGAGCCAGCGCAGCACACAGAATATCTAGGACTCAGTATAAACTCCCTCTCTTATCGAGTCACTCTGACAGAGGGGAGGATCACGTCCTTCACTCAGTGTCTCTCCCGTTTTCAGACGGGAAAAATTGTCCCATTCAGACTGTGCCTACGAATGCTGGGTTTAATGGCTTCAGCGATTTCTGTAGTACGGCTGGGGATACTCATAATGAGAGACTTTCAGCGCTGGGTCGCGCATCTGCGTCTGTGTTCTCGGCGTCATCTCAGCCGACCGGTGAGAATAACTCATGTGTGCGTCAGAGCGCTCAGACATTGGAAAAGCCCCGCAACTCTCAGGACGGGGATTCCCCTGGGGGCAGTGTCGTCGAGAGTCACTATGACGACGGACGCGTCATTAAAGGGCTGGGGAGCTGATGGGCAGAGCTGTGAACGGTCTGTGGCCTCCACAGCTGATTCACGAGCACATAAATTACTTGGAATTGTTGGCAGTATTTCTAGCACTGAAACATTTTCTGAGCTTCATCAGGGGCCAGCATGTTTTAGTGAAAACGGACAATTCTACAGTGGTTGCTTATATCAACCGACAGGGAGGCACACGCTCTCTTCAACTGCACCAGTTAGCAAAAAAGCTGATTGTGTGGTGCGACACAAGGCTTTTATCCATCAGGGCAACCCATGTTCCAGGGATATTGAACAGGGGAGCAGATTTATTGTCCAGGGGAAATCCCCTGTACTGGGAGTGGAAGCTTCATCCCCAGGTGGTGAGGCAGATATGGCAGAAGTACGGCCAGGCTGCCGTAGATCTCTTCGCCTCGCAGGAAAACGCTCAATGTCCTCTGTATTTCTCTCTGGTGGACGAAAATGCACCATTGGGTGTGGATGCTTTAGCCCACCCATGGCCAAATGTCCCGCTGTATGCATTTCCTCCTCTGAGCCTGATTTCACCCACTCTAGCCAGGGTGAGGGAAATGGGATTGTCTCTGATACTGATAGCTCCATGTTGGATATCCAGACATTGGGTGGCCGAGATAGTTCAACTACTGTCAGGTCAACCGTGGCCCCTCCCTCCCCGGAGGGACCTCCTGTCACAAGCGGGGGGGGGGGAATTTACCATCCTCACCTAGACAGGATAGCTCTCTGGGCCTGGCCCGTGAGAGGTGGAATTTGAGTGCAGCAGGTCTGCCCCCATCAGTCGTACACACTATACAGAGTGCAAGAGCCTCTTCCACTCGCGCACTTTATAGTAATAAATGGCGAGTCTTTGAAGGATGGTGTGGACTGAGTCATATTGTCCCGTTTCAATGTTCAGTGAGGGACATATTATGTTTTCTCCAGGATCTGTTAGATAAAGGGAAGGCCTTTTCTACGATAAAAGTATACTTAGCGGCTATATCTGCTTGTCATGTGGGTTTTGGTGACAAGACAGCAGGTCAGCATCCTTTAATAAGTCGTTTTATGAAAGGGGCACGACGTAAGAGG
This sequence comes from Chrosomus eos, assembly GCA_036326025.1. NCBI lineage: Eukaryota > Metazoa > Chordata > Actinopteri > Cypriniformes > Leuciscidae > Chrosomus > Chrosomus eos. The sequence continues at coordinate 24,110,263 of CM070828.1, read as the reverse complement.
CCAGTGGCCAGGCGAATGGTCCCGTTGTGGGATTTGTCTATGGTTTTAGAGGCCCTTTCTCAACACCCTTTTGAGCCGTTGGAAGCTATAGGGTTGAAGTTTCTCTCTCTTAAGACAGCGCTGCTGTTAGCACTGGTGACAGCGAAGCGTGTGAGCGACTTACAGGCCCTGTCTGTCAGCCCGTCTTGTCTGCAGTTTTCTCCAAGGCTCACAAGGGTTTCCTTTCGCCCTAACCCTGCTTTCGTACCGAAAGTAGTGGACTCGTCTTATAGATGTCAAACTACAGAACTTACAGCCTTCCACCCTCCTCCGTTCTCTACTCCGGGGGAGAGAAGACTGAATTCTTTATGTCCTGTACGGGCGCTTCGTGTGTACGTGGAAAGGACAGCAGGTTTCAGGAAGAATGACCAGCTGTTTGTGTCATAGGCTACTCCTCGCAAAGGGAAGCCGTTGTCACGCCAGCGACTGTCCCATTGGATTGTAGAGGCTATCTCTGTAGCATATAAATGCAGGGGTTCTCAACCTCCTGAGGGCTTGAGGGCCCACTCCACTAGAGGCATTGCTACTTCTTGGGCCTTACTTAAGGGAGTTTCAGTCCAGGAGATCTGTGCAGCAGCAAGCTGGGCTACACCGCACACTTTTGTACGATTTTATAGACTGAATGTGTCAGAACCATCCTTAGCTCATGCAGTGCTAGGAGCCAGCACATCAGGTCCTATATGAAAGAGTATAGCGTATGTGGTGCAATCCGGGAGGGGTCTATATCTCCCATAGTGAAACACCGAGCGAAGTTAGAAAAAGAACGATGGGTTACTTAACGTAATCCCGGGTTCTTTGATAACAGAGTGAGGTGTTTCACCAACACTTCCTTCCTTGCACAGGAACGGGAAGAAATCTCTTTATAATGACTTCGTTAGGGGTCGACCTGAGTGATATAGGTGGGGGCGGAGCCTGATCTCAGGTCGACCTGTCTGTCAAAGACAGACGTGGTGGCATAGGAGCTTCCGTAATTGGTCACGCACAAAGTGATTCCCCATAGTGAAACACCTCACTCTGTTATCAAAGAACCCGGGATTACGTTAAGTAACCCATCGTCACTGGTAGTTCCTATAGTGCTGGGTTAGACCCTGCGCTGAACTAGGAGCTAATTTAGTTCCTCCAAAAGAGTTCCTAAAAAAAAGAGTGTGTAAGTGAATGTGTTTTGTCATTTAAACACCTTTAATTATGTTTATGATCATCATGTTAGTTGATCTATAACACGCAATAGGCATCGCCTTGTTAGTTCGCGCCTCAGTAAATTTCAGTGAATCACATCTGTTTGATTTACATCATGTAAATTCACACACTTCTCCCGAAATACATGAAAGGAAGTGGTACTGGATATGATATAAAATGTCATCAAATTATAATTTAAATGGTTATTATTGCTGCTTCTATAGATGTCAGTGTGTATTTAACAACTATATGTATATTTGCTTGTACTTATGTGTATTTAACCCTTGTGTTATGTTCCGGGTCAATTTGACCTGTTTCGATTTTCTAGTTGTTGGAAATACTGGTTAACATTTGTTTTTTTTCTTGATATTTTGTGACTTTTTCTCATTTATCATGATGAACATGCATGCAAAGTTTCAACATGCTGATGTGTTTTGACATATACAAATAAAATTACTGTTACGTTCGTGATGTTCCCGGGTCAATTTGACTCTCATAGGCAGCCATTCAAAAGCAACTGTACAGACACAAAATAAAAACATTTATTTTGTATGTCAGGGCACTTCAACTCCAGTTCTAACGTGCAAGTGGGGGTAACCAAACACACTTGAAAAAGCTAAAATCACAGTGTTCAGAATTATTTGCAAATTATAGATGAAATTCTTTGTCAGACACAGATAGTAAAATAAGCTCTCATTTCTATATTCAAGATCTGAAATACCTAGCTTTGAACCAAAACTTTTATGTAGGATTTTCAAAGGCAGCTTCACAGATCCAAAACATTTATAAAAAACATTTATTATATGTATGTTTTCGTTATGTTTGGTTTTTCACTCCCTTGTGAGTGAATAATGAGCTTTCTCACAGATTTGCTTAGTGTGGCATGAGACTTCGACACAGAAAGCAGGAAAAATAGCTCCCAAAGATTAACAGTAAAATAAGTAATTTCACAGGTTTTTGATTGTGATACTGATACAGATGAAGATGTTTCAGATTTAGAAGATGTTTCAGATTTAGAGGATGCTTCAGAGATTGAGGAAAAAGTTGTTGCAGATACAGAAAATGAATGAAACTAGGGAAACTATAGGGAACTAGGTCTTAGGAAACTAGGGAAAGTTAACTTAGGAAAATTAAACATTTTCATTATACATCTAAATTTAATTGTTCAGTTATGATGTTCAAAGCATAAAATGAAAAAAAAAATTGAAAAAAAATTAAAATGTAAAATATATGCAAAAAAGTCAGTATACTGTTTATTTTCAAATTTTGTCAAAATAAAACTTTTAAAAAATGGTTAAAAAAACATTTTCATAGATCATATTTTCAGATATAAATGTTTTGTAATGTTTGACAAATGTTGATATTAAAGGTTTACAGTTTATATCTAAATCTTTGTTGTTTTTCATAGTGTAATTTTTTGAGGAATTGTATTGAATCCAATTAGGGTCAATTTGACCCGGACCAGACGGGGTGTGCACAGAATTCGAACAGTGCACAAGGGTTAAATGTCTAAAAACTACCATAAACGTTATGTGGTTGAAAGCACTGAATAGTTGTGATGTCTCTGGCTAAACGCCAGCAAAAGTGCGAAAGCACATTTGAATTTAGCAGTTGATCACATTACACACTTGTGTGACCGTACATGTCACAGGATTAATCTGTTTAATTTATACAGTGAAGACTGTGCATTCATTTTACATTTGATTACTTTATTCAATTTCTGTAGCATGTCTTATCTGAACACTACTGTTAGACCCACCTGAAAAACTTATAGCTCTATTTATTTCACTTGTATCCTTTTTTTGTTGTTGTTTTCTTATTTGTTTTTGTTTTTGTTCTTGCTGTTGTATTGAAATTTGAATCTAGAATTATGAATGTTTGGTGTTGCAACAACCTTATTAGAATGCATGGAATGTGTCAAAAACAATGAAAACAATTACTTTTTTGTTTTTTTGTGGCAATGCCAGTGACATTTTTGGCAGGCCAAGTAAATATTTTAACCAGTAGAAAAAAATCTTAGCAAGTGGGATATTATATGAAAACAAAATATGACTTAAACATAATAAATACATAGGGGTGTAACGAGATCTCGTGAGACTAAAACATGACGAGATTTCCCGTCGAGTGAAAAGCTGTCTCGCGATTTCTATTACCATAGAACATGGGTCACCAATCTCGGTCCTGGAGGGCCGGTGTCCTGCAGAGTTTAGTTCCAACCAGGTCCAACACACCTGCCTGAATGTTTCTATTATGCCTAGTGAGACCTTGATTAGCTGGTTCAGGTATGTTTAATTGGGGTTGGAGCTAAACTCTGCAGGACACCGGCCCTCCAGGAACGAGATTGGTGACCCATGCCATAGAATATTCCACCGCTACACTCACATTCGCCTAAAATATCGTTTTGCTGTTTTTATAAAAATAATTAAAAACCATTATAAACTAATGTAAAAGTCTGCTCTGCTCATCCAGCACGAGTTGCCGTTGCAATCAGTGCAGCACGAATCACAGTTCACTGAACGCGTGAGGGTGGCGGAGGATTCGTTGCGCAACATAGACTAAACGTCTGATCTTATGTTGTAGAATGCACGCTCAGCACCGCTGCTATACACACAGAGTACGCGTGATCACGATAGTGAAAGTAAAACACAAGGTCGCTCATGTGCATTGCGCACAAATTAGTCCGCGAACATACAATCGTCCGTCTCCCAATACCCATCACTGGACTGTTTATTTGCGGCTATCGTCTCAGTTTGCACTTCGAATATTGAGAGAGTACTGTAATGTCTTAAAGACAACAGACAAGGGAGGCTCTGTTTCTGAACTTATAATCGGAACGCAAGAACAACTGTAGAGACAAACACACCAGGCTCGTTTCTCTACCGGCCTTTCCCGAACTCACCGCATTAACCCTATAACTACCGGTGCAAAATTAAACAGCAATTTCAAAACAATTATAAAGAGTCTGTGCGCTAACTTTGATTATGGTTGCACTTGCACTTATTGTTTGCACTTAATAAGACTTCTAGAGTTCAGTTAGGAGGTCACACACCGCCTCAATCAGAAGTTCTGAAAGCTCTTAAATGTACAGTAAGGTCTGAAGAGACTAATGTGAAATCATACAGGAGAAAAGCCAGTCAATAAAAACCTATTATTATTAAAAGGTTATATTGTTGTATATTGTTTTCTTTCAATGCATTTGATAATTCATACTCCTAATGCATGTCATTTCAGGTCTACTTAATAAGATTATTAGTTAAACATTGCAAAATGCACCTGCATACTTTTCCAGTCATGAATTGTGTCATTAAGGGATTTCTGTAAAATTGTGCAAAAATCTCGTCTCGTCTCGTTCTCGTGAACCCAATCTCGTGTCTGTCTCGTCTCGTGAGATAAGCGTCTCGTTACACCCCTATAAATACATAATAAATAAATCTCCAGAAAATATTTTACTTAAGTAAATTGTGTATTTTTTCTAATAGTGCTAGATATGAAAAGAACAATATGTACAGTAAATGTACCAATATTGCAATGTTAGTTCTTTTGCAATATCATGCAGTCCTAAAATGGATTTCATCTGATGTTTTATTTCCTGTTGTTCCTTAAAGGTTTCCATTAGGAAAGTTGTCCAACATCAACATTGACACACATACACTGGAATTCCAGGTCCATAAAAATAATGTAAGTAACAAGGACTTTTTGTGACCATGTAGTGACATTTCATTGTATAATTGAATCCATTAATTCTTCTACTTGGCAAGCTTGGGGCGTTTCTATGCTGCTAATGTTTTGTGTATGTTTGTCAGTCTTCAGTAATGAAGAGTTCCACAGGATTTGTTGAAGGTTTGATTCGGCCCTACATATATAATGTGCTCCTTATGCCTGGGGAGGTAAAGTCCTTCAATGTGAGGTTCAGACCCATTACCAATCACAGTGTCTCTTCTCTGCTAGTCGTCAGGTAAGTTTAGTGTGCCAAATGAGTGCTAAAAAGATGTAATGTTATGAGAGTGCTGTTGCACATTACCCTTGTCATGTTTGCACAGGAACAACCTGACGATAGTAGACTTGATCATGGTTCATGGTCAAGGCACAACAGAGAGTCTTAGACTGGCTGGTAAAGCCCCAGGTCTTGGCAACTCTCTGAGGTTTAAACTTACCGAGGCATTCCTCAAAGACTGTTCAGATGGTGAGTGTCAAAGTTAAATAAGAACTCTGACGTTTTCATTGTTAACAACTAGTTTGATATTCTGTACTTTTCTATTCACATACTTAATATGCTGTTCTTTAATTGTGTATGTTTCTCAATTCTTTAAGTTAAAGCCAAGGAACCAAACTTCACTCTTCGAAGGACTTTCAGGCTGGAGAACACAGGTCTTCTCCCAATTCACATTCGATCTATGGAGATCAGTGGCAACGCATGTGAGGGTTATGGCTTCAAAGTTCTCAACTGTGAAGAATTTGCACTCAAACCAAACACTTCAAAAGACCTCGTCATATTGTGAGTGGTTTCATGGTTTTTATGTTTAACAGAAAATAAATGTTGTGTTATTAATGTCTTTAAAACGTAGCTGCTTTTCATTTCCCTTATTTTAGAGAATTCGATCATAAATAAGTTGGACAAAGATGATTGACTCTTTTCAATCTTGTGATGTGCAGGTTTACACCAGATTTCACATCATCCAGAGTGATCCGGGAGCTGAAGTTGGTGACTGCGGGGGGCTCAGTGTTTGCGTTTGTGCTGAATGCATCATTGCCATATCACATGCTGGCAGTGTGTGCCGAGACCCTTCCCCGACCCAACTGGGAGCTTGAGCTCTACATCATCGTCTCCCTCATAATGAGGTCTGATTTATCACATTGGATCACCTGATAGCTAAGAAAGTCTAAACTCATACTCATAAAATCTTATAAACATTTCACAGCAAAAACTAAGCCTTTGTTCACACTGCACAAAATTCCGATTTGTGTTTTTCAAATCTTATCTTAAGGATTAACTCTCCACACTGCTCAACTAACATTCAAAAGTTTGGGGCCAGTAAGATTTAATTTTTTTAATCAAGTCTCTTATGCTCACCAAGTCAGCATTTATTTTATTTCATCATCATTACTCATTACATCATTACTCCAGTCTTCAGTGTCACATGATCTTTCAAAAATCATTATAATATACTGATACCCAAGAAACATTTCTTATTCCAGGCTCAAGAAACATTTCTTATTATCAGTGTTGAAAACAATTGTTTGCTTAATGTTTGTGTGGAAAAGATTGTTTTTTTTTTTCAGGTTTATTTGATGGAAAAAGTCATTTAAACTACAGTATTAATACTTAACTAAAAAAATATTTATTTATTTAAGAAAATACCGACCCCAAACTATTGAACAGTAAAGTATTGGAGTTGGTTAGGCCTAAAACTCAAGTATAAATAATGTATGAAACCTGGCATTTATTTTTGACATTTTAAGAAATTTTTGCTATAGATAGGCCTATTTATATTATGTAAATTGAGCATTGTGTTTGTAGTGTATTAGTATGGTCTTTCTAATTCTGTTTAATGTATAATATTTTTTAATATTTTCTAACACATGGAATTAATGAAATACTTGTTTCTTTATCAGTAAATGAATAACAGTGTGATATTTCTTTAGCTCCATGTTCCTGCTGGTCATCGCTACTGCCTATCTGGAGGCCCAGGGAATATGGGAGCCCTTCAAACGACGGCTGTCTGTGGAATCCAACTCTCCCATGGAGACTGGAAAACCTTTTGATCTCAGGGAAATTGTACGAATTCAAAGTGATGCTAAGTGAGTGAGGATGAGGAATATTTTTTTTTAGTTTATAAAAAGTGATATGCCATTTTTGTTTTTCTCTGATTTTCTCTGAGAAGTTTTACGAAATGCATTTAATCTTTTGCAGCTTGAATGATTTTGCCGACTCAAACCAGAACTCAACAAGAGGAATGTACGGGTCAAACGTTGGTGGGCGGACTGGGGGTCGGCAAGGTGGTCTGCACTCCACTTCCAACAGCAACGGTGTTCTTCCAGACAGCAAGCCCAGATCTGGTTCAGGCCGCTCTGGATCTATGCAATCCTCTTCCTCCTTTCCTCTCAATAAAGACAGTGGCCAAGGACTCACTCAGCTGACTAACCGGAAGGCCCGGAGTTCCAAACAACAGCAGCAGGGCTCAGGCCTCCTGGAGGACCTCCCGAGCTCAACACCCTCACAGTCCAACAGCACAAGGGCCAACAGTACAGAAGATCAGGATTACAACCGACTCCTGGTAGCCATGGATAAAGACCTCGACAGGCCTGAGTCTTCTGTCAATAATGTGTCTTTAGAACACAATTCACAACAGTTCTCACAAAACAAAGGTAATATATAACAATGTAGAAATATAACTGTATAGATTAACATTCAACTCCTTATGCCAGGTGTTTGTCCCAGAGGTCAGTGTAATTTGCAAAATGCACAATATAACTTGTTAATTTACTTGAATGTTTTTCAGTGCTTGAATCAAAAGGGAAAGTGAAGAATAAAACAAAAGCACTTAAGAAGAAAGAGGAAAAGGAGAGGAAAACAAAGGGAAAGGCTCAAGGAGAAGATTTAAAAGAGCCACTGGCAGACAATGATGACAGCTCCTCTACTACCACAGAGACCTCTAACCCAGACATGGAGGCCAATATTAAAGAGGTACACACACGTGATGCATACTAGAACTAGACCAACAGAGTACTTCCAAAACAACTTGATATTAGTTACTTTTTAGATGAACTCTTTCACTACAATTTGTCTTCTTAACCAGGAGCCAGTGAAGGTGAAAGGAAAACCTGTGTCAATGGACAATGGAAAAGAAAGAGAAGAAATTACTCCCTTTCCTCCTAAACTAAAAACTAAGAAACAACCAACCACAAAGAAGGAGAACCAAGTGGAAAAATCCAGGTTTGTTCAGAGATTGTTTGTGTTGGGGGATTTGGAAGGAACGACTTCTGGGATATTTTATATAATTTGCAGGCGTCTAGGAGACGCTATCAATATGCCAGAGACTCACTGAACTACTGGGAGAGGTGGGATGTCTGCAGAATTGCTTCAAAGCAGCTTTACAGTATTAAACAGGGTAAAAGAAACAGTTGTAGTGTCAGGTTCAGTGTTGTAAAGTTCAACTTAAGTTTCAGGAATCAGAATTTCAATAACAATTGAAGCTTAAATTTCAACTATAAAGCATATTTCCAGTGTATTCACAGTGCAAGCTTTCCATGTCAAATAAGGTGGAGCCTATTTACCCACCTATTCGTAATCCGGACCGATGGCAGTCCGTAGGTGTTTAGCAGCCAGTGAGAAGTGTTCTGGAAGTTTCAACTTTGAAATGGCAGCATATCCTTTCAACTGCACACAACAAACAACAGCCGTCGGACCGGAAGTCATTAATTTCCAATGGAGAGCCATACGGAAGCTGCGGGGAGTTTCGTTCATATGCGATTTGAGCTTTGGATCCGTTTGAATATCTGAACTTCTGCGAATAGACTGTTTTTGCCGGCCGACCGGATGTGATGTCTTCCAATGTAGTCTAATCAAATCAGTGTGTACAAGTTGAGAATTATTAATACTTTAAAAAAAAACACTTAATAAATAAAATTCTGACAGCCTTGTCCTATGTCGTTTGCAGTGGAAAGGGCACTTTAGAGGTAGGGGCCTGAGGTTTTATTTGAGCAACCCGAGGTGCTATTAGTGGGGCATAAATTACATACTTCATCTTAAAGGCCTTAAAGTTTCCAGTGAGCCTTTAATCTTATTAACTTACAATACTGAATATAAATATATATTTTCTAGAATTATGGATTTTTGTTTTGCATCAGACTTACACAATCTCTATTATTTCTCTGATCAGTTTAATATTATTACATTTTTTTTTCTACACAGCTCTCTTGAACTCCCTTACGTCACACCCCTGGAAAAACAAGATAAGCAGCGTAAGACCTTCACCAAAACTCTTGCCAATACAGGAATTCACAGCTTCTCCAAACCACGAGCTCTGGGCAAACGTACGTGTCCGCTATTCCCCCCAACTTTTGAATCTTGAAACCATTTTAAAATAATTTTTACTCTATCCTAGTAGTCAGTGGGAAGATGGGTGATGACCGGCTATCTCCACTTGGAAAGTTTGTATCCAATGGCTCCATGTCGGAGCTGGGTCATAGCAGTGGATCAGAAGGAGAGAAAGAGTCCCCCCCACCAGAATGGGATGTTCCTCTCAGCAAAACTTGCAACCGTAAGTAACGAGTTCAGAAGTTTAACCTGGACCTATTTATGAGCCAGTTTGCTATTTTATGTACTCTTATCCCAACATTTAAACATTTGTCTCATGTCTTATCAGAAGCAGACAGTCTTCAGCAGATCTCTATGCAGACCATGCATGCAGACCCCTTCCTGAAAGGACCCAGTTCAGTCATTTCCAGAACCTGTTCCCCACCCCCAACCTCCCCTGGCCTGGTGCCTCGTGGAAGCTACAGCAGCGTGCTCCACACCAACAGGTAACTTTAACAGGCGTCTGCTATAAAGTGCACACTGTGTAGAACTCATTTGAGAAACTGCCATCAAGGCAGGTTTCATCATGGAAATCCTTGAGTGACCTTTTTTTTCTTTTCTTTTTTATAGCGAGGCTACTTTAAAGAAGGCTCCAGGGAATAAGCTCACCAAGTCGGCCTCTTTGCCTGGTCAGAATGGAAATCCAACTTTTGCAGCTGTAGCTGCTGGCTATGACAAAAGCCCTGGTGAGTTTGTACTTGAATGTAGTTGTGCACCGATCAAGAAATTTGTGGCTGATACCATGAACTGATATTTATTTTTAAAGCGCCAACACATTTATGCGTAAATGTTATACTTGTTGTGTGCTCTTGTTTTCACAGGTGGCAGTGGCTCAGCTAGTAAAGCTGACAGTCTGGGGAAGGTGACACTGTCTCACATGACATCAGTGGAGAGTGATGGATCTGACAGGTGCAGTGCCTTCATAACGAAACATTGCTTAATGCATTGCTTAATCAATGTTTTTACAAGTATATTCATAATGTCATTGTGCTTCTTTTAGCTCTGGAATCTGGAGCCCAATAGACACCACCAGCAGCCCAGGTTTTGCTCCAGTTAACGCTTTCTCTGCTTTTGGACCCAACAACCCACTTAACCTCTCTGGAGGTATGCAAAAACAAGTCTATATTTAAAATTTGAATTTAAAAATAAAATGCTAAAAATCAAGCATGTGATCAGCTAAAGACAAAAAGGAAGGAAAACCACTCTGACCCCAAGGCAATTATTATTATTAAAAAAAATTATCAAATAAAAAAAAAGATACAAGAAATATTGCAATAATATTAGGGCTGCCCCCTACTTAAGAATTTTCTAGGCGACTATTAGTCGTTAATTTAAGCCATTAGTCAACTAATCGCACATTTTTAATAATTTAATTACTTGAGTATATAATGGGGGTGAACTATATACCTATTCCGTGCTCAAGTGCACATAAAGCTTGGCGCAAAGCACTGGCAAAAATAATTGTTGGGAAAAAATAGCTAGTGATTTTTGCGTCAGTGTCGGCTGCAAAGATAAAGTATTAGAGAACGTAACATTTTGCAGTAACTTTTAGTAATTGTTTAAGGCCATTTCGCGATTTCAATCATCATACAGTAACCACCACCCTTCCCCAAAACCATTTTTTCTTGGATATTAGCAACTCATGTGGTTCTTTTCAGGGCAGAATATATATATATATATATATATAAATGCGGAAAAATCACATCCCTGTAAAATCCAGTTTGCAGTGCCAATGTATCCAATATCATGGTTATTATCAGTTTTCAGAGGCATGACCGTTCCCAAGAGTTCAGAGCCCCAGCAGAGTTGGGCTGAGTACACTCCAGTGTCTCCATCCATCTGGGATACTGAGCCTGCTAACACCTGGGCTACCAGCACTGGATCCCCATCAACTCCAACAACGGTAAGATATCTCTCCCTTGTCAACTTGTCTCATCCACACCATAAGGAACATTTAAAACTACAATCATGGAGTATATTGAAACCTCAGTGACACTTCCTGCATTTTTTAAAATCAAGGTTATTTTCAGATGATTCTTGAGCCATTACACGGACTACACTATTGTAAAAGTTTGGGGTCGTTAAGATTTTTACTCCGCAATGATGCAATAAATTGATCAGAAGTAACAGTAAAGACATCTATATTATAAAGATATTTGTATTAGCATTAGAATGATTTCTGAAAGATCATTTGACACTGAATACTGAAGTAGTGGCTGCAGAAAATTCAGAACTTTTGAGTAGTAGTGTGAATATATTGCAATAAGCCTGATGCTTAACATGTTTCAGATTTCCCATGACTATATATAAATGTAGTTTTGCAGGTTATGAGATGATAGTCTTTCTTGTTCTGCTTATGTTTAGTCCATTTTGGGCAGTGCACGCAGTCCCTGGTCCTTCAGCAGGTCCATCTGGTCCACCGGCACTGACTCCACCCTGCACTCCTTTAACCCTCCTACTTCCTCCGCACTCCCTGACTTGGTCAGCCACACCGCACCGCCCACACCTGCCCCCAACGACGTGGGTCGCACCTACAACCCCTGGAACATGGGATGGTCTCCCTCACTCAATCGCTGGAACTCAGAGCCCTGGCCCAACAGCCCCGACAACAATGGCAACTGAGGCAGAACAGCCTCACTGAGCAACAGAAAATGCAGTGGTTTCTAATCTTGTTTTATTTTTCCTGGTTTAGTAGTATGATGTACACCAAGATTTTAATGATTGGAAAAAATCTTGAATCGTAATGGTACAAATGTCCATTGGAAACCAAGTGTTGCAATTCCAATTCACCTCAAAATTCAGACCTATTTATTTTAGTGGGGTATAAAAATGCCTTAAGTTCAATTTTAACAGACAAAGTGAACGGAAAATGTATGACATTGCTATTGCCCTTGTAGGGGTATTTTTCTTTACCATTTTAGAGATTCCCTGTTTTGAGTAATACTGCATTGTTTGGAATTTAAAGTATATGATCCAGTATTATTGTATTAAAATGCAAGATGCAGTATTACTCAACCTTAAAATAAGCACTTTGTGTAAAACCCCACTCCTACAAAATGCTGTTATATTAGTTTGATGATTTCATTCTTGAGCATTTTCTGGGCACACTTCTTGGTTGATTTAACATTTGGGAAGATAAAAGTGGTTAAGACTAGGATTACCGCATTGATTTGAACCCCTCTAAGTCCAAGCCAAATCGTAAAAGCATTAAGAGGTTGAGATTTTATTTTATTTTAATTGGCCTCAGCTTGAAGTGAAAAGCTTCATTTGCTGAAATTGGCTTTTAATTTGAGGGAACTTTAAGAACTTGAAATGTGTTCTGTTCATCATTCATTTGTCACTTCAAGAGTGAGCGTTTGGTCTCATTGGTTGAAATAAACATATCAGGCTGGAAAATTGACTTCTCATTTTATTTCTGCCTAAATTTTCATTTGCTTAAGGGACAGTAATTGTCATCTCCTTACGTTATTTCAAACTCTTTCTTTCATCTTCGAAACAAATATTTTTTTTAATAAAACCTGAGAGATTCCTGTCCCTCCATTGAAAGGCCAGTAATGCTTCAAAAAGTTCATAAAGACAAACAATCCATATGGATTACATCACAATCTCTTTATGAACGTTTTGGTTGTGTGGACTTTCAGTGAATGGACAGAAACACATCTTTATTTGTGTTTTTGAAAATGTATAAAAGCCTTGAGGGTTTGGAATGACAGGGACACTTGCAGAGGATTCGTCATGTAATACAAATGCATTGCAAAGAAGCTTATTTCTATGCTAATTGTAACGAAGCTTTGAGCATCAAGCTGAACTTTTTCAGGTCACATGTCTTCATCACAAATGCAAGATGGCCTTTCTTCAGAGTATTGGCTTGGTCCACAACCATCATGCCTCGTCCCAATGCACCTTGTACCTCCACGCGGACGGCACACTGCACACTCTCTGTAATCACGCTGCTGTCCACACAAGCTGCCACAGCAAAGGCATCGTAGGGTACAAACCCTTGCCCAAAGAGCACATCTTTGTTGTTGTTGATGGAAAATTCTCTAGAGAAGGCCCAGCACTTGGAGGTTATCTTCTTCATGAATCGAGCAGCTGATGTATCCTGATTGACCAGCTCATCAAAACACTCCTGGAAAAATACGAAGCGCACAAGTTTGTCAGGCCTACAATGTTCACGCAAGAATGGATTTTGCTCATGTTGGGAGGCTCTTACCCAAGATAGTTTGTTTCTGCAAGTGAACTCCCAGGTTGCGATGTGTGTTGAGCAGGTATATTCCTCCAAAACTACGTAAGCTGATTCGACGTCCATTTTAAAATTAAACTCTGCTGTTGGTGTCAGATTTCCCTTCCCTGGAAGATTTAAGAGTGGACAGTTGTGGGGAGATGAAGCTCATTAGAAAGAGACCCGATTAGGGGAATATGTCTTGACCTGTGCTGTTCTCAGCACTGGCTTGGTTTTTATGTTATACATAATCATTGATATAAAAAGTACAATTTGGAGGTACCTGTACAGTAGCTTATTTTCTTACCTTCCATATTACCGCCCATAATATACAGATCCTTGAGTTTCTGAGGGAAAGTGGGGTCTAAATTAACAGCCAAAGCCAAGTTCGTGAGTGGACCAAGAGCAATGAGAGATACCTGTGTATGTAAACAAACAGGGATGTTTAAGTGCATTCCATTGTCAAACACAAGATGGCATCACAACATTCAGAAAAGTTCACTAACTGCATTTTAAACATTCTTACCCAGTGGTTCTTAACTTTTTTGACCTTAACCCCCCATTGTTAAACACAATATATGATTGCACTTCAAGTAATTTCTTGATACTTCTGTAATGGCAATGCTGCTCTTTTTCAAAACCAGGGGTGTTAATAAGTTTAAATAACTACAGGGCTTATCATTTTTATTACCAGTGTATACATGACTTTTCTAGTTGATGGTGTTTACAGGGTTTTTATTTATATTTTTCTATCAGATTATTTTACAACCCTGGTTTTTAAATAAAAATGGCAGTTAAAGGAACAAATTATTTTTAAAAAGTATATTAGCTTACATTTTAGCTTATTTTAAATATTTATTTTTCGTAAGATTCAGGTCCTCTCACATACTGTGTGATTTGTGTTCAAATGAACTAAAACGAAGCTTATTAACTTAAAAAAAAAAAAAGCAAGTTGTGCTTGGATGTTTCTTTAATGTTTCTATATTCTATAACTAAAGGCGGTTATTAGTTTATTTCTTACCTCTCCCTGGTTTTCATTCACCAGTCGTATCATGGCATGAACAGCATGCTCCTTCTGTATCTGCCTCTTCCAAATCTCAGAGTTCTGCAGAACATCTCCAAGTCCATCTGTGCCAAAATGATCTTTACATGGTGTGTCAGATCTAACTAGAGGACCAGCAGACCCTTTAAAGACTGGAATCTGAGGGAAAACAATACAATAGAATGCAATTATCTCATCTTAGTTCTTGATATTTGTATTGGTGCTGTTTTAAATGCACATACCTGGGTTTGTTGACAGACTGACAGTACTCGCACCACATTCTGACATACATTATCCACATCGGTGTTCCCAAAGCAGCAGGTGATGCCCAAAACCTTTACACCGGGAGCTGCGAGAGCAACTATGATAGCCAGAGCATCATCTATGCCACAGTCTGTGTCGATTATTAGCAGCTTGCAAGCCATGCTGGTAAGATTCTAGAAATATCAGTCAGGTAAGGACACTTAAGTACACAATACAAAGTTGGGATGTTATCTATCTATGGAGATAAGTAACTATTAGTTAATTTGTAACCAACTCAGTACTTGGTATTGCATCATTTGCTCTTAAGGTAAGGCATTGTCATAAGCTTTCTGTAGATCATTGTGTAATAGCGCTAATATTATATTTGATGTGATAAAAGATTAACATGAACACATCAAATATATATATATATATATATAAAATTATATATATAAATATATATATATAAATTATATATATATATATATATATATATATATATATATATATATATATTATATATATATATATATATATATATATATATATTAAGGGTTAAATTTAGGTTGAATGGGACACTCCTTGCCTTTGAAATTACTTAAAAATGTCCCAATCAACAACCTGAATACACCTATTTTTTTTTCATGATTTTTTTTTCAAATAATGTTAGTACTATTACACAATGATTTACAGAAAGCTTACAATGTCTTTAAGAATAAATCTTTTCTAACAATATAAATCTTTAATAACACTTTTTTTTATCAATTTAACACATCCTTGCTGAATAAAAGTATTAGTTTCTTTAAAAAAAAGCAAAATATTACTGAGCCCAAACTTCAATCTTAAATAATGCTGTTCATTTTTTTTCCTTTTTATTTATCAAAGAATCCTAAAAAAAAGTATCACATGTTATAAAAAAAATCAAGCAGCACAACTGTTTCCAACATTGATAATAACTACAGCATATTATAATGATTTCTGAAGGATCATGTGGCACTGAAGGCTGAAGTAATGCCTGATGAAAATTGAGGTTTGCATCACAGAAATACATTTTAAATCATTTATAATGTATATTCAAATAGACAATTATTATTTTAAAATTGTAATATTTCACAATATTAAAAAATGTTCTGTATTTTTGATCAAATAAATCCAGGCTTGATGATCATAAGAGACTTATTTCAAAAACATGCTAACAACTCAACAAAGCCTATTTATTATTATTTTTTAATCAACACTGTCCAAAAATGGTCAAGATACAGTTAATTTTTAATAATAATAATAATAGTAAAGTTGGAGTAATAAATATATAGTAAAAAAAAAATCATGTCATGATGCATCAACAATCAAGTTTTGATCATGTAACTTTCTGCAGGTCAAATCTCAAACTACAAAATACGTATTCTAAGAGCATGTGCGTTTAACAGGGAACATATTTTCAATAAATTGTTTCACATGGAACCATGCTTTAGTGTTTAGGCACACTTCATAAACTCGCTTTATTTAATTCTTGTTGCTCACCTACCCTGTTTTTGCACCTCCTTCAGTTCAGTTCACTGACAGGCAGTTCAGTCCACTTTCAAGACAACCACGCTCTACTTCCCCTGAAAGAACAACGGAGGTGGGGCTATCTTTACGACTATCTTCATTTACAAAACTA
Organism: Chrosomus eos; assembly: GCA_036326025.1. NCBI lineage: Eukaryota > Metazoa > Chordata > Actinopteri > Cypriniformes > Leuciscidae > Chrosomus > Chrosomus eos. Next base: position 24,093,804 of record CM070828.1, on the reverse strand, counting down.
ATCTGCCATAACATTGCATGTTTTATACGAACATTCATAAAATATAATTAATAAAACGGTACACCGTTATGTAGACCGTTTAAATCCGATAAAGGAAATATTTACAATTTCAATGTCGTAAAACACCCCTGTCTTTGAGATTGGTAGAGCCCGTTAAAACACAGCTAGGCAGTCAAACAGAGAGCTCGCGCAGAGCACTATACATAAATTATTCCTGCAGAATTGGCAAGGTAGGCGTTTATTATTATTGTTTTTTAACTTAAGGTTAAGTAAATAAGGATAAATATTTGCTTTATGAACCCACATGCATGTAAGGGTTACATTCTTTCGAAGAGCCCATTGATGCTACATTGATGGTGTTTAGCTATTATTCAGATATCTATATTGTTTATATGGTGTTATCGATGGTTTAAACTTACATTGCAGCGATTTATCTTACAACCTTTTTTCTGAAATGATGCCTACCGACCATCGATAAATGACCTAAAACGATGGTAGTGTTGTTGACGATGATTATGATGTAGGTCGAATTCAACCATTTGGTACCATTAATCTAACGTTATATAGAAGATTAAACGTCGTTTAAAGCTGTTGTCACTTTCATAATTTCAATTAATAGCAATCTCTGGCTTAGTGTAGGGACTATAATCATGGGGATGGAGACAACAGTGTCACACCACACCTTATTTTACAAAAAAAAATCCACCAAGTTTTTGTTTGACATAGCCTAATATTTCTGTTTTTAAATATTATGTTTGTGTGTGTATATCGACAATATATTAGTCAAAAAACACACATAAACATAATATATAAAAACACAAATATTATAGACTATACACACTTAAATGTAAATAAAAACGTTTATTTTAGATGTGATTAATCATGATCAATCGATTTGACAGCACTGATATATATATATATATATATATATATATTATATTATATATATATATATATATAATGCACTTTCTCTCTTATTCTTAATTGTAGTCAGTGGATGAGATTCTTTCTTTGAGCTCTTTTCTGGGACCAAGCCGTCACAGCTGGAGTGCACCTGGATTCTCCTAACCGTCATCCCAGTTCTTCGTTCAATGCCTAACACTGTGGAAAGTGAAGGTGCCAACGGATCTGCTAGAACTGATCAAGAGGCCCCATCACGGGCCCCGGGCAGAGAGGATGAGCATGAGCGCAGCTTCCTGAGCCCGTTGACGGGTGATGCGCTACGGGTGAGACGGGCCTCCAGCGCAGAGCTCCAGCTTCCTTGGACCTGCCCTGTAACACACTCCCGTGAGAAGTTCTACACTGTCTGCTCGGACTATGCTCTGCTCAACCGAGCCCGACCCATCATCACATCTGAAGATGCACCACCAACCAATCCAGGCACCGGGATATCATTAGTCAAGACTAACACTGCAACCCCCTCCCAGTGTCACTCAGGGGGAATAAGTGTGTCTTTAGATGGGAACTGTGAAATGGAGGTTATGTCATCCAGCAACAAGCCTGTGTTGGCCTGGGAGATTGACACCTCTGATTTTGATGTGGTTTTAACCCGGAAAACCAGAACAAGTATGAGTCTCTCTAAAATGATCACAGACATCTACATACTGTTGACCAGGGGTTTTCAAACTTTTCCAATAATTTTGGAAACATTAGATTTAGATGTTTTCGTGATATAGCCTAACATTTAATATTTTTATAACAATATAAATGGGTTTTAATACATGAAAATATAAAAATATATATATTTCAGGATAGGGCATTATCGTGTTTTGGGAACAACAGCTCACCTTGAAGAATCCTTTGAAAATAATGTTTAAGCTTATTATGACAATAATTTTATTATCAGTAAACTAATAGTGAAAAGTAAAAAAAAATATCAGGGTCCTTTTTATTCCACAAGCTGTTGAGAAAAATATGCCAGGAAAATGAGCTAATTGGCCATCTGCTGTGATTTATGTAACATCAGTGATGACTTCACTGACACATACTGCAATAATGCATTGTATGTGTGCCTTCACTCAGTGTCTGATCAGAGTCTAGAAATGGTTAGACCATGGAATTACTGATCTGAGGAATCTTTGCTGAGACAAAGTACACAGGGCAGATTCAGAATGATAATCATGCTCTCTACAAATGTTTAATGAAGCTTAACATTTAGTTAACTTTATCCAAACTCCAGCTAAAGGCCTCATTATGCTTCTGCGTCAACTCCACGGCGTAGCTTCGTCGTCACTCCTACGGCGTCGTTGCCGTTTTATGGTTCTGCGTCAGGTTGCGTTGCATCGCGGTGCATCTGACCAATCACAGCCCTTGCGGTCTGCGTTGCCTCGACGCGTAGTTACAATTTTTTGGAGGTGCACGTCAAGCTACGGCGTAGGGGTTGGAGAGGGGTTCGCGGTGACGCAGAGGGGTCTGCGAGGGTACGCCGTCTTTTCGACGCAGAAGCATAAAACAGGCTTAAGCCATTATTCACTTCATTTTAAGGGTCTTTTATATATTCCAGTGAAACAAATTATTCTACTTGATGAGCGAGTGTAAATTTGAACCAGAATGAGTATAATATATATTAAGATATAATATATTACCTAAAATGTTTTTAAAGGATTAAGTGTGTTTTTCCTCAGGTAATTTAAAGAAATTCAACTCTAAGAAAATGAAATCGTCTGACAGGCTCAGCAGAAACCTGCAAGATCTCCCACCACAAGCCTCTCCGGAGGAGATCAAACAGAGAAAAGTCTTGGACCTCCGTAGATGGTAATGCACTAATGAATGAGAAGTGAGACTCAAAAAGTGCACGTTTAACCACTCCTCTCTGATGTTTAAGGTACTGCATCAGCAGACCCCAGTATAAAACATCATGTGGAATCTCTTCACTTGTCTCTTGTTGGAACTTTCTCTACAGTACTCTAGGAGCAGGCAGGTGTGTTCCTTTCTGAAATTAATCTGAAACAGCTAGCTAATTTCATATTGTAAATTATATCATTTTTGGATCGGCCTCTGCTGATTTAATGCATGAGACTTGGCACACTGTTCAAAAATTTCTAATCTAAATTTCTAAAGATTTCTAATCTGGTCTGGTAGAAATTGCATAGAGTAACCTTTAGAATTGATTTGTTCAGTCTCCCACCTATTTCTCAAGAAGAAGCCCTGAATATACTTGGTTTCCAGCCTCCGTTTGAAGATATCAAGTTTGGACCGTTCACCGGCAATGCCACTCTGATGCGGTGAGTTTACTGTAGGTTTTGCATTTTAACAGTTTCTCAAAATGTGTTAACGTACATTAATACATTCACTACCATTAAAAAGTTTGGGGTCTGTAAAAAAATGCTCACCAAAGTTGCATTTATTTGATTTAAATGGAGTTATAACATCAATATTGTGAAATATTACAATTTAAAATGGCTTAGCATCATTACTTCAGTCAAAAGTGTCACATTATCCTTCAGATATCATACTTATGTGTTAATTTGATGTTTAAAAACATGTCGTCGTCTTATTATTATATTATCATCAGTGTTGAAAACATACTCGGTTATTAACGTAACCTTGGTTCCCTGAGATAACGGGAACGAGTATTGCGTAAATATTCAACATGTTTCACGATTGGGGCGGCTCCGACATTATTCCGAGCAGGCTCTGTCACTTTTAACACACGTCACACCACAGGAAAATCTGATAAGATCATCTGTAGAACCATCAAGATAATTGGGATTTAGGATTGTCGGAAGGGGAGAAATCGGCCCGATTATCTTCCCCAGCATTAGGGCCCTAACGAGGCAGAGTAAGTGTAATTCGCGCTAGTCTTAGTGGTACCTTGGGCACATAGCCGTGTCTTGGTTTGAGGACGACTTTGCAATCGTTAGGCCCATTGGCAAGATGCGCTCAAGGCAAGATGCACTCACTGAGAGCGCTTGCAAGTCACCCACTCGCTTGACCGATGCTAAATCTAGCAGGAGGGCGGTCTTAAACGAAAGTGGCTGCAGCTTGGCTGTAGCGGCTCGAAGTGAGGTTGTTCCTGCCTATAGACTGGCTGGCCATAGGAGCGTGGTATGCTGCTATGGCTACACGTGTCCGTAAAAGTGGTGCAGCCTATGTCCATCCGCTCTTGTAGGAAAAACAGTACCAGCGATATGTCACAGGAAGTTGGGTCTTTGTTCCGGACTGTACAACAGTCAGAGAAAACATAATACTTAAGGGAGTAGAGGTGTCTCGTGGACGGAGCTCTAGCCTCAGAGACAGTGTTTAGGACTCTCTAGGTCCTAAACAGAGTTGTGTGCCCTTCATGTATGGTCCCTCAATGGGAACTTACGGACCTCCTAGAGGTCCACAACCCGGGTTGGGGGTATGCCGGGATATGAAAGTAGGCATCTTTCAGATCCACTGAGAAAAATCAATCCAATGGACACACTTGTGAGAGGATTTGCTTCAATGTAAACATCTTGAACAGTCATTGCATAAGGGCGCGGTTTCAGATGCCTGAGATCCATGATGGGCCTGAGGCCGCCATCCTTCTTGGGGACGAGGAAGTAGTGCAGTAAAAGCCTGACTCGCTGTGGGCCGGTGGAACTGTTTTTTGCTGCACACCGATTGGTTTGTGCAGGTCCGCTGCATCGTCATAGGTTTTTGCAGATTACACTGCTCAGCCAATAGGCTCATGCAGATTCCTGCACTGCTTTGGCTTGTGCAGTTTCACTGCGTTATTCAGTTAAGGCTTCAAATTCAGAGTAAAAGGAGTTTACCCCCCTTCGCGTCTAGCAACGCAACACGAGTGAACTGTATTGATAGGGAACATTTGTGCTGCTTTTTTGAAAACGGTGATACATTTTTTCAGGTTTCTTTGATATATTGAAAGTTCAATATATATATATATATTTAACAATGTAAAAGTCTTTGTCACGTTTGATCAATTTAATTGTATCCTTGATGAATAAAAGTATTCATTTCTTAAAAATATTTATCGTACTGACCCCAAACTTTGATTTGTTGTTTTTATATTGGTGCAGATGGTTCAGACAAATCAACGATAATTTTCGTGTCCGGGGATGCTCTTATATTCTGTACAAACCTCATGGGAAGCACAAGACAGCAGGAGAGACAGGTGTGTGCATTCTAAATCATTTTTCATACGAACAGAGGCTGCAACAGCATATTGTTCTACTAATACTCTTTTGATCTAGTTTAAGCAGACAGTAGTTCAAATGTAATATGTGATATTTCCTAAATCTTATGTTTAGGTTTAGATAATTTATCAGTTTATCTATTATAAAAGAATATTATTCTGTCATAAAAATACTTGAGTAGCATATTATAGAGCATGTTTTTTCCTTCTAGCTGAGGGGGCGCTGCTGAAGCTGACGCAGGGACTCAAAGATGAATCCATGGCCTACATTTACCACTGTCAGAATCACTACTTCTGCCCTGTGGGCTATGAAGCTACACCACTAAAAGCAGCCAAAGCATACAGGTACAACATACAGCAACTTTGGTTTTCATTTTATTCTCATATTTGTTAAATTCAGGTTGTTATGGTTGTAAGAAAAATGTACATAATGCATTCAGTCCTATTTTTTGCCTTTTTATTTTTGTTCAGGCTTTTACTTGCCACTCCAAATATATATATATATATAGTATTGAACTTATGTGTGTCAGAAAATATGTAAATATGTTTTAAATTTTTTATATATACTCACTGTTTTCATTTTTTGAATTCCAAATGTTTAGGGTTTTAATGCAAAATATGTACATTCTCGTTCAAATGTTTGGGTTCATTAATTTTTGGGTTAAGAAATTAATGTTAAAATGTTTTTAAGTAAGTTATATTAAACTTTCTATTCATCAGAGTACCTCGAAAACGTATCAAAGTTTCCACAAAAACATTAAGCAGCACAACTGTTTTTACCATTGATAATTGTAATAAATGTTTCTCGTGCACCAAATCCGAATTTTAGAACGATTTGTGAAAGGATCATACGACACTGTTAACTGGAGTAATAGATGCTGAAAATTTAGCTTTACCATCACAGGAATAAAAAGTTGTTTTAAATTTTCTACTAGTACAGTTTTGTAATATTGTACAATGTTTTTTTAAACTGTATTTTGATCAAATAAATGCATGTTTAGTCAGCATAATAAGAGACTTCTCTCAAAAACTTTAAAAAGTCTTATGACCCAAAACTATTGAATTTCCTAGTTCCCATTTCTGAAGTCCCATTTCTGATTATGAGCTTGTCGCACTCAAGTGCTTTGTTGTCGGGAAGAACAGGAATCATAGGACACCAGGTTTATTCTTGCCTATTTATTAGGAAAATCTTATTAAAGCCAAACTGATATTTAACGTCCCATTCATTGATAACTAAGCATTCACTGCACTATCTACACTATTTTCGCTGTGTATAAAACATTTACGCTTTAAATGGTTATTTATATTTGTAAAAATGTACTACTTTAATGACAAGACAAGGTGATGTAGTGGTTGTGGAAAAAAACTAGTAAAGAATAGCAGTCACAGCAGTAATCGTTCTTCCCTCCGCCATGTTTAAAGATTAAACCAACTCTGAGCCCAACTCTGGTATCAAAATGATCACAGAGCTTCCCTGTGGTAAATACAACTTGAGGGCTTTCATGTCCAATTTTTAACTAGGAAACTCATATTTACAATAATCCTGAAAACACGTGAAGGCAGCATTACTGACAATCCACCAAAAGTAAAAAAAAATCTCTCACTGACCCTGGGCAATCCTTATTATTAAGCACTGGTTTTACAATATGAAATGTCATGAATGTGTTACAATATCCTTTTCCAATTAAGAAAGAAAGCTCATTTCTTTATTATTTTTTTACAGGGGGTCACTGCCGCTTAATGAGATGGAGCACTGGATTCTCATTGGCGAACCAAGCAGGAAACACCCTGCAATCCACTGTAAAAAGTATGGTTCATTTTATGGAATTGTAGTACTTGGTCAAATTATAAATATGACGCACACATTCTAACCTCATTTTTAATCAGATGGGCAGATATTGTGACAGATCTGAATACTCAGAACCCAGAATACTTGGACATTCGTCATACAGAGAGAGGCATTCAGTATCGCAAAACCAAGAAGGTAAGCGAGTTGAGTATGTAATGGTACTTATACAATAATTTGGACATTAGAATTGTTTCACACATTTGTTATTTCAATACTTTTATAGGTTGGAGGCAATCTGCACTGCATTATGGCCTTCCAGAGAGTGAACTGGCAAAAGTTGGGACCATGGGCATTGAATCTAGAAAATCTGAGGCATGATCTCCACCATCAGGCTTCAGAACACAGAGGTCAAGCTGCGACAGAGGACGGTCCTGAGGAGCAAGCGGTGAAACGTCTGGGTAGGTCCCTCAGTACGGGGAACAAGCCCGACAATGCCTGGAAGTGTTTGTCCAACACAGCAGAGTACAGGCACAGAGGCTCTCCAGACAGTGACCTGGATGAAGACATAACTGACTAAGTCTGAAGTCTCCAACCCTCCTCCTGTAGAGCCAATTGGGTTTCGACAGTTTAAAACAAGAATATTTATCTCTCCAGGTTGTTAGCAACAGTAAAAGGTTAGATATGATAGATGAGGTTGCAAGCCAAATGGTGTTGCTTAGTAGGTATGGCTGGTAACCATAAGAATGCTGGTTTGATGCCCATAAGGAAGGAACGATAACCTCTCGTTGGGGAGGTTCTTGTAATGCTACCATTCTACAGCAATGTGAACCAAATTTCACAGGCCTTGGTAATGTGAAAGTGACATGTGAAGGCCAAGTATGGTAACCCATACTCAGAATTTGTCCTCTGCATTTAACCCATCGAAATTAGTGGACATACATTAGTAGTAGTGAGTAGATAACACGCACACACACATCAGGAGCAGTGGGCAGCCATTTTTGCTATGGCGCCCAAGGAGCGATTGAGGGTTAGGTATTGAGTAGGTATACTGGCGGTATTGAGAAACGAACCCACAACTTTCGGGTTACCAATCCCCGAAATGCCCCATTGTGGGATTAAATGTACTACTTAATGGCTTTCCAAGAGGTGAAGTCACTTCTGATGCTGCTTTGCTAAACACGTTGTGAATAAATTAATCATTAAATAAATTGTGCGGTCACATTTACCATTGTGTAGCTAATTTTTGCGTGCAAAATCCATGCAATCGGGAATTTTGCGTGAGGGCTAAAGATTTCCCCATGCAGTTTTCACAATGGGTTCAAGTTGGTCACATGGAATGTCTTCTGTGTGAGCTGTAGACAATGGGCCTTTTTTGCCTATTTTCACCAAAATTTGGCTCAAGATGCGACAGGGGACAGCGATAAAATGGTTTAACTTGGTCCTGAGGATTCAATGACCAACAGAAAGCTGCTTGGTTTCAAAGCGAAAATAAAGCGCGAGTAGATTGACATACATTGCTAAACTTTTTTGTCTGCAAAATTTTGCCGAAATTTGTGACTGCATGCATAAAATATGCTTGTGTACCAAGAGCATTTAGTGAATATTTGATTTTCTGATCAATATCATCATTCCATTTCAGTTATATGCTATTTGGTGGATATATATGCTACCTATGGTAGATAATTGGAGGACAGTATGGACAGAATGTTTCGAACATTTCATAGAAGACTGTTCTTTATGTAGACTACACAAAATGGTTTTATTAGTTTAAGTCTAAAAAATACAAACTAAGTTATGAAGAAAGACTGTTTAATAATGTGTCAGTGGATCAGATTCAGGCTATAGTGAAGTGACAATCCATTAAAATGGCGCTATCTTATAGTAAATATTAACTTGAAGGATTACAATCACGTTCTTTGTGCAACGCTGTGAGCTAAGATTGCATGATTGCTTCCATGTTATGTACATTGTGATTTGTGTTCTTAACACAGCAACATCTAATGTATGATGTTCAATGTCTAGTCATCTAGTGCTGGTATTATTTTTATTTATAAATAAAATATTTATACACCTTCTTACACATTGGTGCATTATTTCATAGGTAACTAGATGTGAACGGTTTCATGATGAGTCATTGCTATACATGTAGCTGTTGCTTCAGTGCAGTTATATCAGCAGGACCAACACGGCAGCAGCCACCTGTTAACAGAAATCTTGGTGAGTCAGCGCAACAGTAAAAAACAAGTCTTAGTATTAACTGGTGCAACTCGATACCAACCAATCCACAAAGCCCCTTGTTCTTTCCAGTCGAGACTTAATTTGGCAAATGATGTCTGTTTTTCCGTTATCCATCTGAAATAGATTCAGAACAGCCTTACACAATGAAACTATTGAGACAAATTGTGTCAGATACGATCTAAGTCAGAGGTCTTCACTCCTGCTCCTGGAGAGCCACTGTCCTGCAGAGTTTAGTTCCAACCTGCTTCACCACACCTGCCTTTGAATACTCAAGCGATTCTGAAGTGCTTGATGAGCTGATTCAGGTGTGTTTGATTAGGGTTGGAACTAAACTTTGCAGGACAGTGGCTCTCCAGGAGCAGGAGTGAAGACCTCTGATCTAAGTAAATAAATTCAGGGTTCCCATACCTTTTGACCAATCAATTTCTATGACTTTTGCAGTCATTTTTTTAATTTTATGATTACAACATTTTATTTAATTACACGGTTTAAAAGTTTGGGGTTGGTAAGAATGTTGAATGTTTTTGAAAGAAGTTTATTATGCTCACCAAGGCTGCATTTATTTGAACAAAATACAGGACAAACAATGTGAAATATTATTAAAATTTTAATATTTTAAATGTAATTTATTTCAGTCATGGCAAAACTAAATTTTCAGCATCAATTACTCCAGTCCTCAGTGTCACGATCCTTTAGAAATAATTCTAATATACTGATTTGTTCCACAAGAAACATTGTTTATTATCAAGGTTGAAAACAGTCGTGGAGCCTAATATTTTTGTGGATGGAAACCGTGATATATTTGATATTTTAGCAATAGAAAAAATCAGCATTTATTTTAAATAGACTTTACAGTCACTTTTGATCAGTTAAATGCATACTTAATAAAAATATTAATTTCTTAAAACAAATTACATAAAGATTACATTCACAAAGAGCGAATATATTATAATATATGAAATGTATGGGATGAAATGGAATCAAACATTAAAGGGGAACTTGGTAACTTTAAAGTTGTAGATGGTAAAGGTAAAGTTGGCTGGCTACGATAATAACAAATGCACGTGAGCAGCGGTAGAACGGGGGAGAAGGGTGCCGCAAGTGAGTTTTTTTAACGATAGTGTTGTGAAATATACGCCCCACAGCTGTAGGGGGAGCTCGTGGGGAAAACATGCGACAACAAAAGTGAAAATCAGCGAAGAAGACTAGAAGTTGAGTTCTGCTTTAATGTCCATGTCTGGAAAAATTATTTTAAGATTCCATTTTTAATAAAATTTCCATTCCAAATGTTAAATCTTTCATGAATGTTGGAACCCTGTCGATTTAAATAAATAAATGAAGAAAATATTGATTAATCTCACCCGGTCTTGGGGTCCCATCTCTCTCCACTGTTAGGATAGACCACCCAGCTCAAATCTTCTTTCTTTTGTGACTTGGCCGACTCTAGAAGAGGTTTCACCAAAGAAGCGGGACAACAGTTCACCCCCACAGCAACCAGCTGTGTGGACCTACAGGCCATCTGAACCGCCTCAGAAAAGCTCCTCCCGCTTGAAATATTATGAATGTCCTGAAACACATTATTGCATTGAACGGGTATTTCCAAGAAAAATATGATATTCCTATATTCAGAACAATACGGTAAGTTTCGCCGCTAGAGGTTGCTTATTAAAAACAACAACAAATGTGTAGCTTTGATGACACCACGAATGAGCGTGGAATCATGGGATTTGTCGTCCTCACCTCCACAGCCGATGGAAAGCAGTCCGAAGGAACTCAGGGAGACATTGGTTTCATGGATGAGCTAATGTATTAAAGATCTATTAACATTTCTGTAGAACGAAGCAGGGCGGGCTGAGAGCCAGCAACATTTTACATTGCTGTTTTTATTACGCTTATATGCTGCAGTCAGCCTCTGCCAACTTGTTGTTTATGCATATTTTAGAATTAATGTTACGTTTAAAGTTCACCTTCCTCCCTGAACTTGAACATTGTTACAGTTACGTTTGATCACTTAAATGCACATTATTTTATTTCATTCTAATGAAACAGCCACAAGTGCTGAATTACTACTCATACAGGTCACTTTATATGACTAATTAATATTGTGAGGTAACGTAGCACTGTTTTACTTGGTCAAAACAATACTAAAAATACATTTGAGTGTGTTGAACGTTATGTTATAATGTTACTCTGCGTTTACACGGTGGCCGACACTTGTTGAGACACTTGTTGCACATTGCAATAAGCTAGATCGATATTAGAATATCATAATATTAATAAAAGCTGAATGATTTGTGTCATATTATGCCTTTAATAGCAATGTCTAGCACACTCTTACTTGTTTTAATCACATAAATGGTTCCAAGTGTGTTATAATTGCAATTTATCATTGCATATCATCATATATGTGCGTTATTTGTGATTCAAGGAAAACTTATCCATTAATATCAGTCACCTTACAGGAGAAGGAAAGCCAGGCTTTAATTTCGGGAAATTCTTTGAGTACTTCCACCAGAGCCTCCGCCTCTTTGAGACCTGGAATGGTCTCCATGGCAACAAGATCAGCTCCAGCTTTTACTAAGCACTGGATCTGTGGACGATGCCAGTCTTTCAACTCCTAAGACAAAAGAGAAAAAATGCACTTGATATTCTTGTGAGGAGGCAGCTTGGGCAGACAAAGAGCTTTATCTTTCATTACCTCCAATGTCATCTTGTCCTCATAGGCCCCTGTGTACTCTGACCCATCATGTAGAAAGGCCCCATATGGACCCACTGAGCCTGCAACCAAAGGCTCTCTTCTGTTTTCTTGGGGATATATTCATTTTAGATTTTGTGTAGCAGAAACTTTATCAAATTAGTGATTTACCAGAAGTTAGACTTGTACACACCTGATTTGGGTGAGTGAGACATGAACTCACGCACTGTCTCTTTTGCCAGTTGAACCCCTGACATCATCATTTGTTGCGCTTCCTCAGGCCGGAGACCAAGATATTTCACGAATCCCTCAATGGTGGCCTGATATGTGGCTGTTGTTATGACATCAGAACCGCTTTGAAGAAATCTATTTAAAAATTCAGATCAGCCATTCATCAAATATTAAATAATTCTTGTCATAGAATAGACGCATGCAGAAATACCAAAATGACTGAAAGATTAATAAATTATGGTGTAAGATGTTTTTGAAAGAAGTCTATTATGCTCAACAAGGCTGCATTTATTTAATAAAAAAACAGTAATGTTGTGAAAGAGTATTACAACTTAAAATAGCTATTTTGTAATTAAATATTTTCAAATTTATTTTATTCATGTGATGGCAAAGCTGAATTTCCACTATCATAACTTTTCCTTCAGAAATCATTTTAATAAGCTGATTATTATCAATGTTAAAAACAGTTGTGCTTCTTAATATTTTTTTGTGGAAACTGGTAATTTTAAGGTTTATTTCAAAATTATTTTGACTCTGTAGTTGATGTTTACTTAATTATTCCAGGAGCTGAAAAATACATTTTTAAGAAAGTACAAGACAATACCGGTCATTACTATTTTTAATGTTTTTGAAAGAAGTCTCTTATGCTCAACAAGTCTGCATTTATTTGATCAAAATACAGAAATAAAACAGTAATATTGTGATTTATTGATGAATAAAAAGGAACAGCATTTATTCAAAATAGAAATCTTTTCTAATAATAATAATAATATAAAGCTTTGCTATCACTTTTTTTATCAATTTAACACATTCTTGCTGAATGAAAAATAAAAAAATTACTGACCCCAAACTTTTGAACGGTAGTGTATATTGTTACAAAATATTTCTATTTAAAATAAATGCTGTAACTTTTAATTCATCAAAGAATCCAGAAAAATTATCCAAGGTTGTAAAAACAATTATAAAGCAGCACAACTGTTAACAATTTTGTTAATAAATAAGCATATTAGAATGATTTCTGAAGGATCATGTGACACTGAAGACTGAAGTAATGCCTGATAAAAATTAAGTTTTGCATCACAGAAATACATTGTATTTTAAAGTATATTAAAATAGAAAACCATTATTTTAAATTGTAATAATATTTCACAATATTACTAGTGTTTTATCCTGTATTTTGAGCAAATAAATGCAGGCTTGATGAGCATAAGAGACCTCATTCTATTCTATTCTATAATAAAAATGACAAAGGCACTGCATGTATAATACATATATAATAATTATAAGCAATATATTTGTTACATTATACAATGTTTCACATTTCGTGCCCTGCATGACCACCCAGGTACAGATCACATAAAGCCTGTAATTACATGTAATGTACGTCCTTAATGGCCTGTGGGTTTGTATGCAGAAGTCTTGCACTCCACAGTGGATCTCCCTGCAAACACAATATGTGCATGAGTAAACTTGTGATTGGTGACAATAAGTCTGTGTAATAGTATTAGTAACGTTACCTACCTGTAATTGGAACCCATTTGCTTCAAGTTCTGTTGCAAGACCTCCATCTAAAATGAGTAGACTGGGATCCATTTTAACTGCTGTGGTTAGTGGAAATTCCTCAAACTATAAAACCTACCTTTAAAAAAAACTTTCGAAATTACAAAAGACCTTTGACTTATATTGTGAAAGGTTAGCAAAATTCTAAGCTAAACCCAATTTTAAAAGCGTGTTAAATTGTTGCCAATAGCTTGACAATTCTGTCAAAAATATCCTAATAATAGCGAAACTAGTGTCAAAGTCCACACCATAACAAACCCATGTGCTCGTGTCCATAGACATCATTTCTATGCTCGTGTCAGTTGGCGGTAAAAGGTCAGAAAGGACTACTTCCGGGTTACGGTAGTCAATCGTTCTAGCAAACTATTCGTTCCTAAAAGCATCTGTATATTCACCAGGCTTTAAATATTGAAGTCAGCCGAATGTTAAAACACTACGGAATATAGTTACGAGTTCACGTGAGATATGTTTAACTATTTTATTTGGCGGTAGGCATTTGATGTTGTTGCTATGGTGATGGGACTTAACAGCGAGGCTAAAGCAAGACAATCAACCGTCTGTTAAACAACAATCAACAAACATTATCTTTCCTTTAATACATTAATTCAGACATGGTAAGTGGGAGAATATATTTTCCAGTCTTAATATGTTCGTAATCAAGGACTGAATCATAGACTAAAAAACTGAACTCGTGAATCATGAATGTTTGTTATTGTTTTGTTTTTTAACTGTTTATTTTTTTTTTCACTGAAAGAAGTACAAGTCACATAATCCACTGAGACGTGTTGTTCACTAAATATAAAATATAGCATGTAACCTCTCGTGTAAACTGTAATCTGGTCTGTAATAGAGCGATTCATGAAGTTCGAGCAAGTGAAAGTTGACACTGGCTATTTAAATCCCAGTTAAATGAACACACAATCAATTAGAAAACAAACAGTTTTGTAACTGCATCATTTGTAAACTCGTTTTCAACAGTTTTTATATCCCGTTCTGAATGGTCTCATTTGTGTGCCACTAGATGTCAGTATGCATGCATAAGGAATGTTGAAATTTAGTTGAAATTACAGACCAAGTTCAATCAAAAGCTCTAATGTCACTGAATGGAATAATATGCTTTTTTAGTGTCATTTGCACAACAATCTAAACTTTGTTATTCTCTGGGTAACAGGATACTTTGACCATCATTTTTCTTGCTCTGTTGTACTCCTACGCTATGTTTATTTTCCAATTCGCATTCTGTCTGCTTAAGTAGTGTACATTGATCCATCTCCATGCAGACAGCATGAAATGTTTGCAGTGATAGCATAGGGCAACAGCAGGTGTCTGAGAAAGTCTCAGCTTCCAAGAAGGGCTCTGAGAGGAAAGCCCTATTTTTCATAGTGTTAGAAGTGGCAGATAAGCCCAGCTATATCTAGTTCAATCTGGCCAGGATCATTAACCAGGAGAACAGGGATTTTGTTGTGCTGGAATGTTCATTTAGATCCCCCATGCCCCCTGAACGTGCTTTCATTCCTGCTGTAAACACTCACAAACAAACAAAATATTCGGTTTTTATGACACTTTCCTTTAAGAAAAACAGATAGTGTTCACTTTGTGGAGCTAAAATGAGTGGAAAAGCCCTCCATCTTTCTTGTTAGACATACAGATGTCCTCAGGTAACTTTGGCCCAGGCAGAATGTTGATATATAATATCTCTCATTTTGCACAAATCTGTAGGGGGTGAATACCTGCCGAATCTTCCCCACTTAGATTGGTGAAATGCCATAAAACTCCTCAGTAGTCTTGATTATGAAAATGTAGGCTAGTGTTTTATTACAAGTGCTGTTTTTGTCATATTGTCAAAGCACTGCAAAAACTGATTTTTTTGCTCAGTTATTTTGTCTCATTTTCCTGTACAAAAATTGATACTTTAAGTCATAACATAGCCTATCTGTCAGTGGGGTGAAAAAGTAACATTAACTCTATAAAACCTGACATATGAACAATTTATTGAACATTTAGAAATTTAGTTCACATGTCACTCTATATCTCCAAATAATGTGTCTTAGTAAGATGATATTCAAATGCTTAGTTTTATGCTCTCCAGTTTTTATTGTGAAAGGCAAAACATGTAATGCAATGAAATGCATTGAGAGATGTACAAATAAACGCTTTCCTCAAAAGCCTGATCTATCAGATTTTAACATGATTTATCTAAAATGATGTATGGATAATCAAGTAAACCATAAGTTGCTTCAGTCCAGTGTTTATCTTAAAATATTACTAACAATATAAAAGTTATTATGTTTACTTTATAAAAAATCAGTGCAAAAAGACACATGTATCATGACCTGAAGGGGGACGTTTTTAGAATTACTAAAAGGCCTTTTACTAGCTAAAAAAACTTTCAATCAGAGTGCAGAAGGCATGTAGTACAGGGTGGGAAATTAGCACCAGCCACCAGCCAATGGCTGGTACTTTTTCAAAGTGGCTGGTGACTTTGCCTTGTATACCAGCCACAGTGGCTGGTAGATTGTAAAACATATTTTTATTGGTTACTACTTAAAGGATAACTCCGGTATTTAACACTTTGAGTCTATTTTCTAGTTTGTTTTGGATGAACTAGAGTGGTGGACTTAGAAATTTTGACGATGGGTCCTGTCTCGAGTTTTTGACTATGGCATAAGTCTCTTTATTAGACATTCTCTGGTTGTAGTCTTTTCGCTCGGTTCTCCGTCTCTCAGAAGGCTAGCGTGAGCAGAGCAACTGATCACCATCAAGTGGTCGGGAGTGTGCTAACGCTTCAGACTCAAATATCGAGCGGAAGTTTATACGCGGTTGTGAGGTATCTGAAAATATAGTTCTACTATAGTAAATAACACGGATTGAAAGCATACATTGCGCCGATATATTTGTTTTTAATCATCAACGAACACCACTAACCACTCGGTGAGTTGCACAGTTTTGAGAGCTAAAGTTAAGGGTTGTTTTAAGCACATGTTTCAGTATGCTCGTAGACAGCCACTCTGAAGCGCTCAGAGACGATTCTAAAAGAGTCAAAAACTCGAGACAGGACCCATCGTCAAAATTTCTAAGTCCACCACTCTAGTTCATCCAAAACAAACTAGAAAATAGACTCAAAGTGTTAAATACCGGAATTATCCTTTAAAACATTCCTTGTAACAGATTGGACGTCTTTTGTCAAAGAATGCTGTTGCTAAGTAACAATAATGCACTTTTGTCGAGTAACTAATTTGATTGGTTTTTCAATGGACCGTTACACATATAGCTGAGCTGAGGTACAGACGAAAGGAAAATTTTAAAAATGTGGCGACATATACCCGGTGTTAAAGGTATAGTTCACCCAAAAATGAAAATTCTGTCAGTAAATACTCACCCTCATGTCGTTCCAACCCCGTAAGACCTTCGTTCATCTTCGGAACACAAATTAAGATATTTGTGATTAAATCTGAGAGCTGGATCACTCCTCCATAGGCTTCTAAGGGATTGAAACTTGCCCCGAAAAGTTATTAAAGAAATCGTTAAAAGAGTCGAAGTGACTACAGTGGCTAGATCTTAAGTTTATCGAGCTATGAGAATACTTTTTGAGCGCAAAAAAAAACAACAAAAAAAATAGCGACTTTATTCAAGAATTCTCTTTGGGCCTGGAGATTTCACGGAGTGTTATTGCGCAACACTTCTGGTTGAATCACACATGACCAGCGTCGGCCAATAGTGAGCCTACGTGTGACGTATAACACAGAAGCGCTGCGCAGTTACACTACGTCAACAGCTTTGGAGAAAAACATGGAAGAGAAGAGATGGTTCAATAAAGTCGTTATTTTTGTGTTTTTTTTTTGCACGCAAAAGTATTCTCGTCGTTTTATAAACTTAAGATCTCGCCACTGTAGTCACTTGGACTCTTTTGACGATTTCTTTAAGAACTTTTCGGGGCTGTCAAGTTTCAATCCCTTAGAAGCCTATGGAGGAGTTATCCAGCTCTCAGATTTAATCACAAATATCTTAATTTGTGTTCCGAAGATGAACGAAGGTCTTAGGGGTTAGAACGACATGAGGGGGAGTAATTACTGACAGAATTTACATTTTTGGGTGAACTATCCCTTTAAGAGGCCCGCCGTGGAGTCAGCAGTAGCTATGAATGTACAAACTGTTGAGGGCGAAGTAAATAAAAAGAAGGTACTTTTCGAACAAGTGGCACATAAATGACGAAGGGAAAAGAGGGAATGGTTAGCCTACCTTCCCGTCGAACAGTCCATGCACTGTACTTACTGTGTATAATAATACTTTGTAAATTTGAATTCCGGGAAAAGTGGCTGGTAAAAAATATAAGTGGCTGGTAAAATTAGGCATCCACCAGCCACTGTGGCTGGTGGGCAAAAAAGTTAATTTCCCACCCTGATGTAGTAGATTGTGTACAACAAGTTTTTCAGGAAAGTTTTGATCATGGTGATAATTTAGAGGCCTTAGATAGAAATGTGTGTATATGAAACAGGAGACTTTTCAAAAGAATTTTCACAGGTTATTTAAAAAACCATATATATATGTAAGGGATAATGTATAGCGAGGCGGTTGGGCGCTATACATTATGCCTCTTATTACATGGCTACCTACCAAATAAATCAATAATTTGACTCAAGATATTGATTTAAAAATGAGTTTATTGATTTAAAAAATAAATATATTTATTACATGGCTTTGGTAGAATTCCAATGTAGAATGCGGTCTGTTATTTCTTGATAACACACCGTTGCCATGAAAAACAGAGCGTTGCCATGGACGCAGTTCAGAGACGGAACGCACTATTTTCTTTAGCGGAAGCAATACAATCGTTTTTTAATCAATAAACTCCTTTTTAAATCAATATTTTGAGTCAAATTATTGATTTATTTGGTAGGTAGCCATGCAATAAGTGGGATAATAATGTATAGCGAGGCGGTCGTTATAGCGAATACAAACCCTTCAGGCTGATTAAGATTCCTCCGCTTCACGTCGGGCTCCTAGTCAGCCTGTCGGGGTGGTATTCGCTATAACGACCGCCTCGTTACATTATCCCTTACATATATTACTTACTCCATTGACAGATATTTTTATAAGTCATTTTCCTTCTCAAGTAAATTAATATTGATTGTAGAATTGTTAGATATTAGTAATGGAACACAAGATAAAAAAATACAAATCAAAAACTATTTTGTGTAGCTAGATTGTTTAGGCCTAATGTTTAGTGCTGTCAAAAAATAGATTTTATCTGTCTTCGCATTTATATTTACATCTTGTTGACTGGTACAAGGCCTCAGACAGGTGATAACTACTGGTGTCAGTGCAGACAACATGAGAACTTTTAGCTTCATCCCAGAACTTCACTCTAGCTATCATAATATCTAGAGTGAAGTACTAAATAGAGTCTGGAGATGTGTTTTATGGCTTTTCAGACCTGTGCCTCGGTGTATTTTTGTACAAAGAAGGCTGTTCATTGTCAGTATCATCTCTGTCACAGCTGACTGAGAGGTAAAAATAGCTCTTGTTTGGGGAAGAGGCCCTGTTAGGTTTAAGAGATGGATCGCACCCTTCGCAAAGACCCGCCCTCCTTAGTTACTGTCGCTATGTTCCGACAAGCTATGCTGCTCTCATGCTCTCACCATGTTCTCACACAGTGAAAAATACATCGCGGAGCAGAGAGGAGACTGACAACACGCGGACAGACAGGACAGACCAGGATACTTTTCGGTTACTTTTGATATTAAACATATTAAACAAAGTCTCAGCTTTCAAATGTGGTCATTTTTTGAAAGAAATTTAAACAATAAATACTGTTTTGGGGCTCTTTAATGTGCCGTGACAGATCGCTGTAGAGCATCCGTTAAAGCTGCTCGTGATCCGATCATCTCTTCCTTCTAGTTCATTTATAGCATCAAATAAACATGAACGAACATAATAAGTAATGTTGTTTTAACCGCGGAAAGGCGCCAGTATATTCATTTTACCAAGTTAAAATCCTCCTAACTCTACTGGCTGCTTTTTCGGACAAAATGGCGGATGGCGAAGTATGATTGGTTAGAACACCTGTCAATCAAGCTCCACGCGATGGGTCAAATTGTGTTAAAGGGATTCTCATTCTCTCATTGAGTGTAAGGAATGATGAATAAGTTAATGTTGCAGATGCACTTATGATTTGTTGTTAAATTAGATAATGTGATGCCATTTAAGCCCTCAGTGTTGACATGTTGCCTTGCTTCTATGAATTATCGAGCATGTGGCATGAAGGATGGATGGCATAGTGCCTAGAAATGCAACATCAAATTACTGCCGTTCTAATATGTACACTGAAGATGATTATTTATCTTCCAGTTATTTTGTCAGTTATTATGAATATTAATAACTATTATGAGTTACTGTTGTAGGCCTACTCTCATGTGCATGACTTTTGATGTCCACTGATCAACAGAAAATTAGCAGATATTTTCTCATCACTATGCAGCTTGTGGTTACGTGCCCCTCAATCACATGTGCCTGTTCTATTAAGTTCACCCACAAGGTGGCGCTCTGCATGGGGAAGAGATCATACCAACATGCTAGCTTCCCATGTTTTGTTCAAGGGCACCTTTGAGTTGGTATCAAGGTGAAAGCGGCTACTTAATAATGGAACAACATTAACACTGTGATTTTGATAGTCTACTCTATTTTAACTATAATTTGTTTTCAAGTGCTAGTATTAAATACTCATGAAATAATTATTTTATTTATGAGAGTGGCAAAGTGCTAAAGAGTCCTGCTTTGGAAAACTTTAATTTATTTATTTATTTATTAATGGTTGCATGCATTGTCTGCTTGTTAGTAAATATATGTTTTATGTTACTTTAGTTTATATTCAAAGCATTATTTTTGTGTCTAAGTATTATTTACAAACAGTTACCTACGTGTGTGTGTGTGTGTGTGTGTGTGTGTGTGTGTGTGTGTGTGTGTGTGTGTGTGTGTGTGTGTGTGTGTGTGTGTGTGTGTGTGTGCGTGTGTGCGTGTGTGTTTGTGTGTGTGTTTAAATTAATTTAGTGGTGCAACCCTAATTTGCAAACTTATGCACTATTCTATGCCATTTTGCTGTATAAATAGTGCTTGTAGTACTGTTTATAGCGTCGTATTTGTATTCAGTATAGTAGTGTGCTTACACTTAAAATTCCAACAATAACAAGTGCACTTTTTTATTTAGTTTAGTTTTAGTTTTCTCAGACATGGCTGGATACAACAAAATCTCCATGAATTATTCCATTAATATGGAAGAGAGTTTTTATTGATTGTCACTTTATCGCTTTGAGTTTGGCTGGGTTTATTATTTATTTATTTTTTATTAATTTTGGTAGTATTGCGATAATGGGCCTTGGGCTCCATGAGTAAAAGCTATATAGCACAAATACCCCTTCTCATCACAGGGCCCACAACAACATTTTTGGGTTGTGCCCTCCAATGACGACATGTGGATTTATAATATATTACCGATCATATGGATAATTAGTTTCTATATTTGTGCAGCCCTAATGTTTGCGCAAGTGTGTAGTGTATGTTTTTAGGAGCAGTAGCTAGTTCCAGCAGCTGGATTATGGCTCCCCATTTGCAGCAACGCTCCCCAGGGGATCATAGGACTGGTTCAAAGTCTGAACCTCTGACTCAGCATGTTAACAGGCCCAGCTGCCCGTCTCTATTGAGGGTCAGAGCGCGGCTGTTGTGATTCCCTGTCCAAGCAAGAGGGTCAGATCAGTGACATTCCCCTGCCGGGCCTGGCTTGACTGTGTGTTTTGTTGTGTCTGTTGTGTTATGCACAGGAGGAACGCTTTGCCTTTCTGGCTGAGTGGTTGGACCCCAGCGCTTCTCTGCTGCGACGATACCAGCTGCTCTACTACCCTAAAGATGGCTCCGTGGAGATGGTGCGTTCCTATACTCGGATTTCAGTGCCTGACTTTCAGCTATGCTTGAGCTTTGTCCCTTCACATGTATATTTCTCTTATACAGTTTGATATGAAGAATCAGCGCACCTTCCTACGGAGGACCAAGTTTGATGAGCTTCATCCAGAGGATCTGTTTGTTGGCAACCGAGTAAACGTCTTTTCACGTCAGCTGAACCTCATAGGTTATGGAGATCAGTACACAGCCAACAAACTGGGCAGTAAGAAGGAGAGGTACTTTATTCTTGAACACCTGCTGAGGCAAGACCTGTCTTAGTCACAAAAATGCAGAATTAAGGCCCGTTCACACCAAGGACAATAACTATAAAGATAACTATATTTGCGTCCACACCCGCGAACGTTATAGTTCTGTTTATTCATTGCGCTTGCTTGTTTGTCACTTTAAATGCTTAAGATCGTTACAGCAGGATGGATTCTGATTGGCTGTCAATGTTTTTATTATTCATCAGCTGGATAAAATCGTTCTGATAGTGATCCCAACGAAATTGTTTCTCTGTGTCGTTATCGGTATATATCCTTGGTGTAAATGGGGATAGTTTACAAAAAAATATGAAAACTATTTACTCACCCTCAGGTCTTTCCAAACCTGTATGACACAATATTGTTTCAAAGCAGCTTTACAGAATATTTTTCATTGTTTCAATTAGTAAGTATTCTGTTATGAACTAGTGTTGAGCGTGTCAAAGTAATGTCCATACGGGAGTAATATACAGCTGTAAGATAATACATGTTATGTGATTAGTTAATGTCATTTACAACACCAGTTCCAGAAAAGTTGGGACATTTTGTAGAATGCAATGAAATGTGTGCTGTGGTCGGACGAGTCCACGTTTCAGCTTGTTTTGGGGGAAAACGGCATCGAGTTCTCAGTCCCAAAGACGAAAAAGACTTCCAGACTTTCATCAGCAACAGGTGCAAGTGCAAACATGTGTCATGGTATGGGGATTCATCAGTACAACCAGCATGGGTGACTTATGTGTGTAAAGGTGCCATTGATGTGGAGGCGTATATTGGGATTGTACAGAGACATATACTGCCATCAAGATGACATCTTTCTTGGGAAGCAAGACAATGCCAGGCCTCATTGTGCACGTGCTAAAACAGTGGTTTCTAGACACTACTCTATAGAGTGGATGTGCTTGACTGACTGTCTGCAGTCCAGATCTCCAGATCTGTCTCTTGTTGAAAATGTATGGCCCATCATGAAAAGGAGAAGCAGTGAACGTGAACGTGACACAATGAACGTGTTAGGCAGCGATTACAACTTGTGCTCCCCAATATTATATAAGGATATTGTATAACAGCTTTGTGTATCGATCCAAAGTTGGCAAGTTTCTTTTGTGGAACACAAAAGTAGATATTTTGGGAAGTTTTGGTTACCATTGGCTTCTTTTATTTGGACAATAGAAAGCAGTGAGACGTTTCTTAAAATATTTTCTTTTATGTTCCACAGAAAATCATACAGGTTTGGATTGTCATGAGGTTGAGTAAACAATGGCCGAACTAATCCCTTTAAAAGAAAGGTTCACACCAAATAAATTAAATTATATTCAAATTAAAATGATGTTAAAGTAATAAAAAAATCCCATCTTCTGTAGTCATACTATAGTTTTGTGTGACAAAAGGCCTACATTTTTTGTCATTATTCACTGATAATCTTCCCCTCCACTAAGCTGTTAACCACTGTTAACCACAGTTACTCACTCATTGAGTTGAACTGGACCGAATCAGTCTGATTCATGAATAATGAAAGTCATACAGGCTTGGAACGGCATGGAGGGGAATACATTTTTGGACTATTCCCTTATAGCAGATCGTCACAAGACATTTTAATCATCTTCTTCATTTAGGGTGATGAATAGCTTGTTGTATGTCACATGAAAAAGTAACAACAGTTCTTTATCTTTTGTTTCCTGTGGCGGCTCCTCCTCAAACACCTGCTAATGTAATTTTTAAAACGTGTAGATGAGCTGTTGTGTCTCTTCCTATTAAAAATCACTGAACAATGATTACTATAATGAATCAGCTCTTCCTGTTATATCATTCACACTATTTCCCACTGCTCTTTCTCTCCTGTTAGATTCATGGAGGTGTGCCATGAATATAAATTTGGGAAATATCACAGAGGGACAGACTCAAAGCAATACATTATGCAATCTTCAAAGTAAACTTGAACTGACTCCATTGACTGAAGTTGTTTAGCCAGACCATCATATCTAGTACTGTGACAGCAACTTTATCTAATGCTTAGGGTAAATTTAAACAATTCAAGATTTCCTTTTTAAAGAAATTATTTAAACCCTGTATCAAATTTTAACTTTATGTTATGATTAATTTGATGATAACTTGATGAAAACCTTGATTGATTTTTCAGTGACTCATTAATATTTATCAACCGGCCTTTAAGAAGTCTGAAAGCAGCAATTGTCGCTTTGAGATTGAAGCTATTTGCTGTGTTTTACTTTCATTGTTTAAGATCTTAATCAAATATTAACAAGAGCTAAATGTTCATGGTGCTGAATAGCTGCAATATGTATGTGGTGTCTTTATCTGAGATATGCCTATATGTATGGCTGTGTTTAATTATTGTACTGGGCAAAAAACACTGGAATCTTTGCCTTGCATTTTATGTATTTCTCAAAAACTTTCTTCTCAATAAATCTCAAAACATAGTCTGTGCTACAAAATATTAAATATAGGGTTCCAAAATGTAATATCTCCAGGCTGTTTCTACTTTGGTCCAATTATGACTCATATCTTACTTTCTGAATTGTTTCTACTTGGGTACTATATTTTTATACTATGTTATCTGTTTTGTGTCTTCTTCAGGACTTTGGCTATGATTAAGCCAGACGCTGTCACTAAAATTGGCGACATTATTCAGATGATTTATGATGCCAACCTTATCGTCACCAAAGCCAAAATGACCAAGCTTACATGGTAAGTAATTTATGTTTAATTTATGTAGACTTTAAGAATGATGATACTGGCGGCATTCCTTCCGCTAAATTTTACCCTGCAAATAGGTGCAAAGAAAAGGATTCGTGCTCAAAGCAGTTTAAGACTAATTATTCTAATGAGGTGTTCTAGTTTTAAAGTAACCCAAGAGCGAATTCTGGGAAATGGTGATGGGTGGATTTGCCAAAGTCACATGTTCATTTAAAAAAGTATATCTCAGCAAAAAAAAATCATGCACTGCTTGCTCTATACATTAACATGGCAAAGACATACACTTGTTCTTCTCTGAGGCTGAGCAACTAACTGTTTTTAGCACAGATAGATCAGGTCAAGAATGAAAGATACAATTTTTGCACACTCTGTGTTCTATATTCTGAAGCAATTTACTATGTAAGACTTGCAAAGAACAGGGTATTTCATTAGTGGCTGCCTTTGTACCAGGAGTGGATTATATTCACAGCACAATGCAGTAATTATTAACTGAGGTTGTAAGAAGGGAGAGCGTAAGAAAAAAGAAGCAGTGTTTAAAGCTGCAGGCATGATTTCTTTGGCCTGTTTTGTTAAGATCAGTTTATGATTTTTAAAGTGGTGGTAATTTGGGCACTGTTAAAATAAAAGTTACAGGTCTGGGCTGCCAGCACAAAGACTGTGTGTTCAGTCACAGGGAGCAATGACCCAAGAACCAGGGAGTTACTGAATCACAATTGTCTTCAAGTAAAATTGTGCCCTTGAGCAAATCAGTCCAGATTGCTCTACTGGATTGGCCCGTAAGATTAGAGGAGTCGTTACGAGTAAATCTAAGGACATTTCTGGTAATTTCACTGTAAATAGGGTTTAAAGTGATTTGTGAGCTTGTGTGTTCATAACTACAAAAATAGGTAATAAAGGACACAAACCAGAATGAGTCGTGCAAAGCAGAGACCGTCAAAATATAAGTTAACTTCAACCAAGGTTAAAATCAGCTAAATGCATTATTATTCATCCAACATTAAAATCTATTAGGAATATTATAATGTTATAAACACTGTACATAAGTAATACTTTATGCATTTGCTTTGTAAACATTATAACAAAGTATGTAAATGCAATGATATAGTACTATACACGTTAATAGGCTCAAACTCAATTAAACATTTTTTTTTTCTTTCAGTTTTAGCTTTCATTTTAGTTTGTTTTAGTAATTTTGTTGTGTGCCTTTATTTTTATTACCGGTAGTTGTTTTTAAATATTTCTATATCGCTTTAATTTATTTTAGTCATTTTAGTGCTTTTTTTAGTGCTTAAAGTTTGTTTAGTTTTTTTTAATCTTATATTTATATTTTTTTTCAGTTTCATTATAATTACTGAGTTTTTTATTTAAAAAAAATATTAGTTTATTATTATTTAGTTTTTATTAGTTTATTAATTTTAGTTATAGTTTAATTTTAGTTATAACAACACGGGTCCAAACTGCAACCCTAAACAACAGTATTAAAGGGAAGTCAGATAACCATATTACACTGTAAAAAAATAATCCTGTAAAAAAACGGTAAAGTACTGGCAGCTGTGGTTGCCAGCATCATACCGTAAAAATATGGTGTGTTACCATTTTTAAAATTAACAGCTAAATACCGTTTTGTCAGCCACAGCTATATGCTGTTAATTTACAGTATATAACTGTAAATTAACATTTATTTTACAGCTGTTAATTTACAGTATATAACTGTAAATTAACAGCATATAGCTGTAGCTGACAAAACGCATTTGCTGTTAATTTTAAAAACGGTAACACACCATATTTTTACAGTATGATGCTGGCAACCACAGCTGCCAGTAGTTTACCGTTTTTTTACAGGATTATTTTTTACAGTGTAGCTTATTTGCTTTTTTAAAGCTAGGACAGCCTGATTGTATGAGAGGGAATAACATTTTCAGGTCTTTTAGATGATAAAATGATAAAACTAGCATTGTACATTTGTAGACATCAGCACTAAAACATTTGACAGTTTTATATTTATGTTTATGTATTTGTGATAAAATATGATCCAAAACTACAGTGAATTCAAAGTATATGTTTTTGTCTGTATGTCACTATACATGTGGTTTAGTACTACATTTTTTGGAGAATGGAAAATGCTGATGTTTAATCTTTCCTTTTCCTCTTGAAATATGCTGACTCTGAGAGTTTCTCTGATAGACCATGTTGTTTTAGCCTGGTCAGGTTTTGCTGCTTTAACCTTTCCTCAAAGTAGCAAACAGCTGTTCATTGACAGACAGTCCTTGTCAGAGAATGAAGATGTGCAAGTTGTGTTACATAGTCATATTTCTCACAACTAAATGACGTGTCATCAGATTAATATATGACATAATTACAAAAAACGGTATTAAAATAAAATGCACACTTTATAAAAACTTGAGGGCACTTTTTGCTCCTTAGTTTCATACATAAAACTCTATTTCACTATAGGAGTCAGCCGAGAGATGGTAGGGTTTGGAGATCACTTATTAACTCTGTGTACTTTTATGGCTTTCTTACAGGAAGCAGGCAGCGGACTTTTACATGGAACATCAGTCAAAGTCTTTTTTCAAGTGAGTCTTTCCTGAGTCAATGATTTACTTATATGTAGGGGCTGGTTTTGAAGGAGACTCTGACACCTGAACCACCAACATTTAGATTGTCACAGTGACTTTGACATGACTTTGCGTGTTTTTTAACCACAAATACACTCAGAAACACCAAGCATAAAGTTGCTTCTTCTTCAACAACAGTAATCTGGTGCAGTTTGTAAGCTCTGGTCCCGTGATTGCTATGGAGCTGATGGGGGATGAGGCAGTGTCTACCTGGAGAAAAGTTCTGGGCCCGACTGATTCTGGTGTGGCACAGAAAGATGCAGCGCATAGTCTAAGAGCCCAGTTTGGTACCGATGGCACTAAAAATGCAGGACATGGTTCAGACTCATTGGCATCTGCTGCACGGGTAACAAAAAAGCAACTGTCAAAAGCAATTAATCAAGTCTTTTCTTGATCAAATGATTCTAGTAATATACTAATAAAGTCAAAAGAAATGATTGGTTGTGTTTTTAATTATACCTATGTTTGTCTGTTAGGAGCTGGAGTTCTTCTTCCCCTCCACTGCTGGTCACGGTCCCTCCAACACAGCCAAGTACTCGGACTGCACCTGCTGTATCATTAAACCGCATGCCATCTCAGAGGGTAAACCCACACACAGACACTGACGATATCATGTCTAATCAGTCATCTTTGAAATGACCTATTATAGATGAGATATAGTGTAGTTAAATATTTGCTATTTGTAATGTGCTGTTTGTAGTGTATTATTAACCCATCTCTGTTTATAAGTGCACATTATCATTAGAAGAATATGCCGATATGTCATACCCCATCATTCCTGTCCCAGACACTGACTTAGGCTATGTTCTCTTAAATGCTGATCCAAGTATTTACAGTATCTCACAAAAGTGAGTACACTCCTCACATTTCAGCAAACATTTAAGTGTTTCAAATCAAGGGACAATACTATATAAATGAAATTTGGATATAATTTAGAGTAATCAATGTGCAGCTTGTATATCAGGATATATTTACTGTCCTCTCAAAATAACTCTATCATACAGCCATTATTGTCAAAATAGCTGGCAACAAAAGTGAGTACACCCTAAGTGATAACAACAGTATGTCGTTTAACCATGCAAAGCCACACGTCCTATTCATCATGTTCATGTTTTTGTCTGCTTGACAGGACCATACAAATTGTTGTATCTTGTCTTAGAGCAGTTAAAATTTGTGCTTTGAGTACAATTCTCTCATACTGACCACGGGATGTTCAACATGGCACCTCATGGCAAATAACTCTCTAAGGATTTGAGAATTCGAATTTTTGCTCTCCACAAAGATGGCCTAGGCTATAAGAAAACTGAATTACAGTGCAGGCTAGGGTCATGCACGGGCCTCGCAAGGGTCGATCAAAGAAGTTGAGTCCTCGTACTGTGCGTCAGGTGCAGAAGCTGGCTTCAAAAAACAAACACACGAGTGCTACCAGCATTGCATTAGAGGTTACAGAAGCAGAAGATCAGCTTGTCAGTGCTCAGACCATACGCCTCACACTGCAATAAGTCGGTTTGCATGGCTGTCGTCCCAGAAGGAAGGCTCTTCTGAAGCTGGCTCACAAGAAAGCCCGCAAACAGTTTGCTGAAAGAAACCTGTCCAAGAGCATGAATTACTGGAACCATGTCCTGTGGTCTGATGAGACTAAGATAAACTTGTTTTGCTGAGAGGGTGTCCAGCATGTGTGGCGACGCCCTGGTGAGGAGTACTAAGAGAATTGTGTCTTGCCTACAGTCAAGCATGGTGTTGGTATCATCATGGTCTGGGGCTGCATGAGTGCTGCTGGTACTGAGGAGCTGAGCTTCATTGAGGGAAACATGGATTCCAACATGTACTGTGACATTCTGAAGCAGAACATGATGCCTGCCCTCCCTTCAGAAACTGGGCCAAATGACATGATAACGACCCCAAACACAACGCCTAGATGACAACTGCCTTGTTGAGGAAGCTGAAGGTGATGGAGTGGCCAAGTATTTCTCCAGGCCTGAACCCTATTGAGCACCTGTGGTGATCCTCAAGCGGAAGGTGGAGAGGTGCCATGTGTCTAACATCCAGCTGCTCCGTGATGTCATTACGGAGGAGTGGAAGAGGGTCCCAGCAACAACCTGTGCAGCTCTGGTGAACTCCATGCCCAGGAGGATTAAGGCCATGCTAGATAACAATGGTGCTCACACAAAATATTGACACTTTGGACACAGTTTTGGTATGTTCACTTAGGGTGTACTCACTTTTGTTGCCACTGCCAGCTATTTTGACAAGAATGGCTGCATGTTGAGTTATTTTCAGAGGACAGTAAATATATATTGCTATACAAGCAGCACATTGACTACTCTAAAATATATCCAAGTTTCATTTCTATAGTATTGTCCCTTGATTTGAAACTAAAATGTTTGTTGAATATGTGAAGGGTGTACTCACTTGTATCATATATATATATAGTACTTTAAAACTGTAAATGTTTTTTCTTTGTACATTGTGTACTATATTTTGCAGTTTGAAGGTTTAAACTAAACCCATTTTCCATCTGGGAACAATGTTCTTGTAGAGTGCCGAACTTGCTCAAAAGCCGTAGTCACAGCTAATTTGTGAGTAAATCTTTTTTTTGTTAAAGATCTTTTCAATAAATCGGTAAAACCAGTTCATAAACTGGTATAGAGTCTGTTTTTACAGCGCGTAGCATGCTGAATTCTGAATAATGCACTATAAGCCTAAGCTTTTATTAAACCTATTGCTAGAGGGGAAATTACTCGCCTATTGTTGGAAAAAAGTAATCTGTCAGGTTTGATCCGTAGGTACACAGTGACAGGCATTCAAACAACACTTCCTGTTCAGTAAATCTGACTGAATCCAGACTGTTTATATTTTGCATTCTGTTTGAAGTAGATTCATTACTATTTAGTTGTAAGTTGGACTTTTGAAAAGAACTCACACAAATTAGATCACAACCATAAAATTATAAGAACTTCTAAGCAATTTATCAATGGATTCTGATAACCATTCTATAATTTATGTTTTTATTTTATGCTTTTGCAGTTATGTGTGTGATGTGAAACAGGCCTCCACCCACACCAGTGCTGGATTTTAAAAACAACAATTTCATTTTTCATTTCTTCTCAAAATAATTATTCTTTTCAAAGTGAAACCAAAGTGGTGGATTTGGTGGAAGTGCAAACTCAATTCTTATGAATGAAAGGAGCAGTTCAGCTAGTGAGGGTGTTACTTCAGAGTCCTTTGCTCCTTTCGTGATTGTCTTCTGCTTATAAAACTGTCTTCATGCCTTCCTGGCCTACTGTTATTTTGCTTGTTACACGTTTATGAGTATAAAATCCCCAAAGCCAGTTCGTACTCTTAAACAAGCCTTCGCTCCGGATTTGTTCAAATCCGTCTCCTGATCCCTGTTCATGGAGCATGCCGCCAGGGCACTGACCTGTGAAATCTCAAATCCTCTCGATAGGGCTGAGGTAGATATTTCACATAGTGGCCATGGGCTAAGCAGGCCCCAAGTTGATTTTGTACATTGCTGTGGGCTGAATAACCTGGAGGGAATGTTACACAATCACATACACACACACACACACACACACACACCAGAACCCCAACGACAGACCCAATCAGTCATGAACACAAAAAGATACATGCTTCAAGACCTCAAACAGTTTTGACACACTTTATTTGTCGATTTTAGGATCATTATATGTTGCCTCAGTATTGAAATGTTCTTTTCATATTGTGAATCTTGCAGTCCCATCAAAATAACGTTCAAAATGGTCAGAAATGTTTCAAAAGCACTACAGTGAAGTCTTATGGGCACTTTTGTAGCTTTTGCTCTGTTAGTCACCAAATTGTCCAACCAATTGCACACCCACACTCGTATTCCAGCTACCAACCTCCTGCAGTGTGTTTGTTCTCCCGAACTCCATCAATAGTGCTGGCAACCACTGATTTAAAGAGGATTGCAGCCTTGATTACCTTTTGATTGGAGATTTGGAACCCACCAGGTTTGCAAAAGGAGTAAATAAAAATAGCCAGTAATGAAAGTCCCTGCCGAGAGAGCCGCTACATGACTGTAATTAGACAGCTTATGCAGCAACTGCTCTGTTAATTTTTTCAGCATAGTCATGTGGCTTGGTTCACTTTGTGTTGTAACATTACTTTTGGATTATAGAATACAATAGCATGTTGTTCTCATCCCTAAACTGTAGTTACGCACTGATTTTAACTTAAAACTATACCCTGTGCAATGTCATAGTTACTGTGCAATGTTACTGTGTAAGATTAGATTGTGTGATTGTATGCTTTCCATTTCTTGTCTCCACCTTTAGACCTCAAACCTATTATAAACACTTTAATCCTCAAAAAATCGCAAGCTGAATGGGAGCAGTGTAATTGGAACAATCTTTATAAAATCAGTCCTGTGGAAAATGCTGTGTCCATTTAGAAAATTGGTGGGACCCTGTTATCTATACTCACTGTCGAATAGACCACTCCAGACTAACCCATAAGTTTGTGTTTATGGGTGAAGAACCTTCTTTTTGCCTTTAGCCTTTAGTCCTTTAGTGTGTGATGGCTTGAACTCGGTTAGGACTCTTTACTTTTCAGTTGACTCTTATGAAATGTAAGACCAGATTTAGTTTTAATCTTTTTTTTATCAAAGATAAACTTTTATAATTTTTTACCATCTTTATGTGTGTATATATATATATATTATATATATATATATATATATATATATATATATATATATATATATATATATATATATATATATGTACATATAGTTTTTTACTTTTTTTTTTTTTTACTTTTTATATATTTCACTTTTATTCTCGCCTGAATATAGCCTGGGTAGCTGGCATTGCATCCTCAACAGGAACAACCTGGAATGTTGTATTTGGCCCGCCAGTAAAACCCCTATTAATTTTAGCAGCGGCACTGGTACAAAGTAAAAACATTCACATTGTGTATGATTGCCATCACAGGAATATACATTTTAAAATATATTAAAAGCTTTTTTTTCTCCAGCCATTACTCCAGACTTCAGTGACTCATGATCCTTCAGAAATCGTTCTAATATGCAAGAGGCTTGTCTTTTTATTATAGAAAAATATTTTTGTAGAAACCAAATTTAAATTTTCTTCAAGATTCTTTGATGAATAGAAAGTTCAAAAGAACAGCATTTATGTGAAATCGATTTTTTTTTAATTACAAGTGTCTTTACTGTCACCTTTAATCAATTGAATGCATGCTGAATAAAAAAGATTAATTTCTTTAAAAAAAAAAGAATGAGCCTAAACTTTTGAACTGTAGTGTATACTGTGGAAAATGTGCTAATTATGCCATGGTGACCTTGGTTTGTTATATTATATAGTATGCGTAGTGACAGTACATACTGTAGCTTTAGGTAGGGTAAAGGTCATAATTCTCTGAATTGTCTGTGATTGGCATATACTCGACCAAACAGCATGCTATAATAAATGGGTAATGATTTACTCAAATCTATTGTCCAGGGTTAGGGTCATATCACTGAGTTGTTGTGCATTTTTACCACTTTCTCTGTTATTTTAATAGAATACAATGATTAACCTAGTATGCATTGTGAAGTGAGTTTCTCTAGATGGTTAATGTTGTCATCAAGGTCATGCTACTTCACTGTGAAATGGCTTAAACTTTGTGCATCCTTCATTAATGTATTCTGAGATTCACGCCATATGGTCCGAAGTCTATTAAAGTTAATAGTAGCTGAAAGCATTTGTCTGACTTATTGATATCAGACCTTCAAACACATTTGACTTCCTTTCAAAACTATTAGCCGGTAAAAAGTCACTGTAGTCAATGCAAGGGTTTAAGTTATAGCATTTGTAGATGTCATCCAATGAATCCATATTTTTTTAACTGAAAAACCTCATCCAATAGTAAAGCAGTTTGATTTGTTTTGAACTGGCTCATGACTGGAATAGACAAATGTGTTGCCAGGCAGCACTGATACCATTGCCTAGCAACAGGGCCGATTGTGTCTGGAAGCTGCTATCAGAATTGGAACCTTTAGGGTCACCAGTGGTGCCGAGGGAGGGTTGGGGATGTGTGAAGATGTCATTTATGTGACAAAAGAAAATTCTCCGGGGCAGTTACTACTGTGCCTAGGGAAATAAGCTCTGTCAACTACATATGATCATTTTCCTCTTATTTCTTAGACAATTTTAAATGTACAATTTTAAATATGGAAATATTAAACGGATCCTTGCCCTTTTCTGCTACTGAAATAAGATTGAAATCACATTTGATTTGTGCTTTGCAGTATTTGCCCTTTCTCTTAAAGATATGAGGAAAAAAACAGCAAATGTAATTGCTTTGTGTCAAGGACAGCCATGAACATATCTGACTGCACTGTGAAACAAATTCAACATGAATATATATATATTCCCCTAAACATGTTAAATGCGCTGAATGATTGGTATTAGCCTTTAAACCATACAGTAAAAACTTGTGCTGTACTGAAATTGAAACCACAACCCTCTAAATCAGTTCGAATGTATAAATACCCTACTGTGCCTTTTATTAATATAATCTTTCAGCACTCAGTCCAAAGGAGAGGACCTGGAGATTCGCTCTCGTGTTATTGAGATCAAAGTCTCTCCTTTTGAAGTCACACCTTCATGATCTTGTGAACTGTTTTTGGCCTTTAACTCCGCATGATCAGGTTAAACAGAAGGTCGAAAGTCTTACTTGCCACTTAACTGATGTGGCCAATGCAACATCTAGTTCTTTAACTGCAGGGACAGTCACCCTAGAGCAAGGGCGCATAGTCGAAAGAGCAGGATCACATGAGTTCCTAGATTACTGCTACTTGGTATTGAACTTAAAACCTTTGTGTTAGCATCTCAAAGCCTTAATCATTAGACTTCTCTCTAATGATTAGTCTGCTCTTAGAAGTGCAAGTTGTGTTTCCAATAGCATGCAAATATACCCTGCACTATACTTTGCTGTGTCCTTAAAGGGGAACATGGTCATTTTTGCAATGTTTAAATATACACTTATTTAGATTACACACTTGACCTTTAAATGTAAGATTCATTTTTGTCTATTTTTATTTTAACTTTTTTGTTATTTACTTATTTATTCTGTTGGGCCTGAAAAAAA
Source organism: Chrosomus eos (assembly GCA_036326025.1). Taxonomy (NCBI): domain Eukaryota; kingdom Metazoa; phylum Chordata; class Actinopteri; order Cypriniformes; family Leuciscidae; genus Chrosomus; species Chrosomus eos. The sequence goes on along the minus strand of CM070828.1, from coordinate 24,059,519 downwards.
TCCTTAACTTATACATTCACTGTACCCCATAATGTCACGTTTTGATGTATTTAGTTCTGTTTTGTATCTTGTCTTCCCCTGTCTTTTGTGATTTTGGTTTAGTCCTGTTAGTTTTCCCGCTCCTCGTTTGTGTTCAATTCTCTGCACCTGTTTTCAGTTAATTATCTTGTTTGGTTCAGTTCATTTAAGCCCTGTGTTTTCCCTCAGTGTTTGTCGATCGTCGTCGATGTATGGTTGTGTGTTTAGCCCTGAAGTCCTGGGGCTCGTTCTTCGTACGTTGCTTAAAACATCCGAGATCAAATGAGACATCCAAGATAATATCATCGGGCTAATCATGATCCGGCTAATTGGGTTCTTCGAACACACCTGTCGTTTATGATTAGTATCGCTGGATTGAATTATCTGAGATAACTGCGCGTTCATGCGCTGGGTTAAAAGGGGATATGTATCGATAGTAGAAACATTGATCAGCAACGCTGCTATTGGCTGCTCACCGTGGCCAAAGAGCGCGCTCAGTTTTTTTCTCCACAGAAGAGCAAGGGTTATTGCTTGAAGGATATGCTGAATTTGAAAACTTAATTAAAACGCCAGGGAACACCTTAACGTGTGCAAACAAATTAAGTTTGTAGTTAGATGTTTTTATCACTTATTACAGTATATTTTTTTATATTTGAATAATTTCTAAATAATTAATAACTTTGTTCATTGTAATGTCAGAGTCACCACCCACTACTAGAACATATAGGAACAAGTAAAAGTGAAGTACTATTATTCTACATAATAGTAATTTGTACTTATACTAATCTCTTTTAAAATGGCACTGTTAATAAATGTTTGCCTGTTTATAAAAGCAACCATGAAAAAGGCTGAGAAATAAAAAGAAAAGAAAAACAAACAGGTGGTGGTCCTGCACCCCCACATTATACCCAGGCAGAAGAGCTGGCCGTTGGGTTAAATGTGACCCATTGTGGAGGGCATCCCTGGGTTCAGCTCTTCCTCAGACCCACAGCCAGGAGCAGCAACACCTTCACTGCTGGTAAATGAGCTTTAAATGATCCTAGTACACTGTAAAATAATTTGTTGCTGCATTAAATTAAGTAAGCCTATAATCCCAATGGCTGTCCAGTCATATCAGCTGTTAAACCTTGTAATGAATTGCTTTGACTTGTGAAAGTCTACATGTGTGACTGTGAAACATAATTAATGTAAAAAAAAATGTAGAAATGAGTTATTGATCACATTTCCCCCCAGTGTACTTCATTGTAATGTAATTGTGTTTTCCTCTTTTGTGCAGTTTTAAACAATACACCAACACTTTTATGTGTTTCCAAGCAAGTGGCTGAAGCATGTGCAGTAAGACTTTTCATAACTTTACATCAAAAGGGAAGAAAGTACAACACTGTATAATGCCCATTTTTCCCCCAATGCACAGGACAGTGAAGAAACCCTCTCAGGTATCTTTAAGTGCATAAATAACTTTACTTAATTTACACTTGAGTTACCTATTATTTCTGAATGCAATATGAGTTGCAGGAGTCCACATCTACAGAAGAGTCTGCACAAAGCAGTGATGCAGAAGTGGGCAGTGTTGTACTTTTCCTTTTATTTTTTGATGCATAAGGCTTGTGTTGACAGGTTTAACCCAAGCCCCCCCCAATATAGAGTATATATACAATATAAAGTATTTTTTTCTTGGGGGGGGGGGGGGGGGGGGGGGGACTTGACAACTTAAAGAAAAAGACTGGCACTAGAGATATAGTTGCTTCAAATGAACTTCAGAGTAATATATTATTTCACACAGAGAACTATTGCTGACCTTGCATAGTATCTCTTATTGCAGGCAAAATATGACTTGATCACTGGCTTTTCTTTACAAAGAACAATTGAAATAAAACTCAAAGAACTAAGCAAATTTGTCTCGTCTTTTATTAAACATTTAATGTAATGTTTTATATTTTTTTCTGATGGTGGTTGTGTAATATGACACATGCAATGTCACAGGTAGTTGGCCAAAGTTGCATTGTAACTGGAGTGTATGTACAGTAATACAGTGAGCTTAATATTAATATTTTCCTTACCACGTTCAAATATGTGCATAAATTTGAATCGCTGTGCTTCCACATTTGTGATATGGAACAGTCACACACCATCTAAGAGATTTTAGTCTGTCACGTGCCTTTTTTTACAATTTAATGTAATATTAGGCTACTAATCTGGAATATTAAGAATCGTAATAGTAACTTGGCAGCACATTTTTGTGATCCCCCTTTCAGTTCACAAAATCCCCTTCATTGTGGCCTTGATGGGAACACATGTGCAGTCTATGGCACCAATCACATTAGGGAAGCCTGAGGAATATTGTACTGAAAGTCATAATCATCATGCTAACGATTACATGATCGACATTAAAAATTATAATGTAACGTTAGGCCTGCCTGCGTTGAAAAAAAACTGCTATACAACTAATTGGGTCTAAAGTGGCTTGGAAATGCCCTAAAACCTGCTTGAGGCAGGTAAACTTTGCGAATGGCACGACAGACAGCACTTATCACCAAGTTCTCCGCATCTCCAATGTAAAGGAACGAGCCACTCGCAAAGAATCTCTATGCTGTTTATTTGTGCTGTTATTAAAGCCCGAATCCGACGAGTCGAACATTTGTGCGTTTCCAACAAATTAATGATGTAACGACATACTCACGAGTCATGAGAAAAAAAAAAAAAAATCTCAAAAAGTACACTATGGTGCTGCGTTAAAAGACTTCCCGTATCAGCTCTGCTTATAAAGCCGCGATCTAATCCTGTTTACATGAAATAAGCCTGCTCGCGAGCAGGTTCAAGCTAGCGCACCTGTTGCTATGACAGCAAGTCTAGGATGAGCTTCGAAGAACCAAACGATCCAAGATCATGCCAAATCGCCAACAATCAAATCCAGCTAACTGAGTTAGCGACGTACGAAGAACGAGCCCCTGGAGTCTGTTATTTTGTTTCTGTTTGATTTTGGAAGTTTCATTTTTGTTAATTAAATCTATTATATTGAAACTCCCGTGTCCTCGACTTCAGCTACCTGCAGCAACCCTGACAGAACGATCGACCAACTAAAAGAAAAAGAAGATGAGCCAGAGGAGATGTAAACCGAGGAAGAACAAGGAGGTGGACCCCATTCACACACCTATCCTCTTCCAAGAGGAACTCTCTCTGGAGGAATATGCAGGGCTGTACATAGGTCTCTATGATGATGGGACTTTGGAGGAGGAAGAACTTACACAGAGTTTCTGGGGTGGACTGAAAGACCCACTAGCCCAGATAATTCTGGTAAGGGACCTCCATCTATCCTTCCTGGAGTTCGTGGATCACACACTGTGGGCGTGTGGATCCACATACCTCGTGGAGGATCTCCCACTCCAGCCAGTGCCAAGCCCGCCAGCCCCTGAGCCCATCACCTGCACGCCAGCCCCTGAGCCCATCACCTGCACGCCAGCGCCTGAGCCCATCGCATGCCCGCCAGAGCCTGAGCCCATAGCCTGCCCGCCAGAACCTGCACACCGCATCAGCCCTGCCACCAGATCTGTCCCTGGATTTCCCTGGATGATATCCAGTTTGACTGATCCCCCGCTGATATCAGTGCGGTTAGCCCAAAAGATGGCTGCCGAGGCTGAGGTTCACGTCAACCACATCCAGCCAGAGACCGTCACCTGCCCGCCAGAGCATGAATCCAGCCCCAAGCTCCCTGATGTGCTGGCCCCGTCCAGTTCCGAGTCCCCTGATGTGCTGGCCCCGTCCAGTTCCGAGTCCCATGATGTGCTAGCCCCGTCCAGTTCCGAGTCCCATGATGCGCCAGAGCCCGTTGACCCAGCGCCAGAGCCAGAGCCCGTTGACCCAGCGCCAGAGCCAGAGCCCGTTGACCCAGCGCCAGAGCCAGAGCCCGTTGACCCAGCGCCAGCGCCAGAGCCAGAACCCGTTGACCCAGCGCCAGAGCCAGAACCCGTTGACCCAGCGCCAGAACCAGAGCCCGTTGACCCAGCGCCAGAGCCCGTTGACCCAGCGCCCGTTGGTGTCAAGTCAGTTCCCGATCCTGAGCCTGTCCTCCCCAAGAAAATTTTGGGGGGGGCGCTATACGCCTTCGCCGTGGCCGGCCAAAGATCCATGGAGGCCTGAAAAAATAACACCGCCATGGCCACCCGAAGGGTCCTCACCGCCATGGCCACCCGAAGGGTCCTCACCGCCATGGCCACCCGAAGGGTCCTCACCGCCATGGCCACCCGAAGGGTCCTCACCGCCATGGCCACCCGAAGGGTCCTCACCGCCATGGCCACCCGAAGGGTCCTCACCACCACGGCTGCCTGAAGGGTCTTCACCGCCGTGGCCACCTGAAGAGCCTGCACCGCCATGGCCACCCGAGGGGTCCTCACCGCCATGGCCACCCGAGGGTCCCACAGCTCCGCTCTGGACGCCCGAGGGTCCCACAGCTCCGCCCTGGACGCCCGAGGGTCCCGCAGCTCCACCGTGGCACGCCCACAGCCTGCTCCGCCCTGGCCACGCCCACAGCCTGCTCCGCCCTGGCCACGCCCACAGCCTGCTCCGCCCTGGCCACGCCCACAGCCTGCTCCGCCCTGGAGGCTTCCCGGACCTGCACCATGCCCTCGTCAGCCTCCAGGGCGCCCACCCTCCCACCCCTTTGGATGTTATACGGCGCGAGGACGCGCCTTCGGGGAGGGGGGAGGTACTGTCACATTTTGATGTATTTAGTTCTGTTTTGTATCTTGTCTTCCCCTGTCTTTTGTGATTTTGGTTTAGTCCTGTTAGTTTTCCCGCTCCTCGTTTGTGTTCAATTCTCTGCACCTGTTTTCAGTTAATTATCTTGTTTGGTTCAGTTCATTTAAGCCCTGTGTTTTCCCTCAGTGTTTGTCGATCGTCGTCGATGTATGGTTGTGTGTTTAGCCCTGGAGTCTGTTATTTTGTTTCTGTTTGATTTTGGAAGTTTCATTTTTGTTAATTAAATCTATTATATTGAAACTCCCGTGTCCTCGTCTTCAGCTACCTGCAGCAACCCTGACACATAAAGCTATATACTCATATGTGGATGCATTAACAGTTATATAGGATCTAGAGAGATTTTTGTAAAATGTAAGAAAACGTTCATTGCACTTTCATTTAAACTGTCTTATTTTTTCCCAGCGTTGACAGGAAAGATTCTCAAGTCAGTCATAGAAAATGGATTTGAGATATCTGCCCTACAAATGGTAAGTATTTTAGGACAATTAAAATTATATTTTAGTCTTTAGAACTTGCATATGATAGCTATAATTTCAAACAGTATGTCCAAATAATAGTTCAATTAATTTCAGCAATGAAAGATATACACATTGTCTGGATATTAGACCAGCCTCTTTTTAAAAGAACAAATGATCAAACTAATAGCAAACATAGGCGAAGAAAAAAGAATCTCTGTATGAACCAAGGGCAAACCCAATTATGTTTTCCCTTTGGTGTAACCTGACCCCGTCATCGACCATACATTCTGTGAGCAGATCAGTAGCCTCCCACATCTCCAAATGAGTCCTCTGCTGACCAATTACAGGGCTGCAGCTTTGTCACATGACCCTGCTGAAAATAGTGTACAGAGTATGCCCCTGGGCAAGAGTGGATCAATGGTGGTTTTGTTACTATTAGAAAGCATGTATGTCCATGGCTGAGTTTGTGGTCAATAAAAAGAATATCAGACAGTGATAATGGTGTGTTGGAATGGTTGGTCTGGAGATTTTATCTCCATTGTGTTGGATAACCCTCTCAAACGCATCATTATAGTCAGAATTGTGATTAATACATCAATTTTGCTTGTGAAAATAAACATTTTTTATTGTTGATATAATGCAGATCTTATATTATTCCTTGATTTTGACTATATTTTCTCATTTATACAAGTAATAATGTCCTTCTAAGTGTTTCAGTTTGTTTTTATTTAGTATTCAAATTGTGGCTTGGTTTTCCATTATTCCACAGTTCAACATGGATCGAGCGAATGCTGAAGAGTTTTTAGAGGTTTACAAAGGGGTTGTAGCCGAGTACACTGTAAGTATATGTTGCTTCTCTCTCTTCTAAAGAATACATGGCTCACTTTATATTAAATGTCTTTAAATACTATGTAATAACATTTAAATGAATCATTTGATGCAATGCACTAATTGTGTTGATACACAATAGTATTTGAAGACAAGATTTAATTGCCCTTTTAAACTCTATGATAATTCAAGGGCCCAGTCTAAGAAGTTCAGTTCTGCTCCCTTTTCCAGCACAAATGAGATTTCAGTTGTTTAATTATTCATTGAGTGAAGAAGGCGTGGTCGCCCAAGCATTGATTGTAACTACATGCACACCTGTCTCGTGAAAACCTCTCTGAAAGGCTCTGACAATCGCTCGCCTCATGGCAATTTCACTGTTTTGGGCAGTGTGTTGTCACAGTACGTGGAATTTTGGTTCACAGGAACAACCTTCACATTCCTGTTTGCTATTTAGCTTCAATAAATCACTTTCTAGTCTTTGTATTTCAGCCGAAAAGCAATAATTTATTTTGATAGCACAAGACACGAGTCTTTTAGACCAAAAATAAGCCATTTTTGGTTGCGGGTCATTGAAGCCGGAGGATATTTTGGAGTACAGGTCCTTGTCTGTTGCCATGAAAACTGTCTCATCAACATATTGATTGCCTCACATTTACAAAACACAGACTGCATGCTGCAGGTGCAAAGTGCCTATGAAACAGAGTGTGCCACTATTTTTGAGCTATACTAGTGTAAGTAGACAAATTGAGAGAATGGGGTCCACTGATGTTGTTCTGCAAAAATACATACCGTTATGCATTGTCTTACTCTGGCTGCTGGAACAAAGTTAATTAATTTTATGCCCAGCTGATATTATTTTGATCTTATCAGTTATACATGTTAAGACAATGTGAATTATAATATAGCAAACAATGATTTTTCTCAAAATTCATCACCATGTTGACATGTCATCACTATTATGTAATACCTTTGGTAATATTTTTAGAGTAACCTGAACCATTATCTCCACTAGAATCATACTCCTTGCATTCCTTTGAAATACTCAAATATACCTTCCAATAACACCTTCCATGTTACCATTGTATAGCATTGTAACAGCACTTCACATATTGGGTTGCAGAGATTGCGGTTACATTGACACCGTGAGTGGAGATTTCTTGTGAAATAGGGAAGCTCTTTGATGCTTCTCTATCTTCATTGTTTAACGATAACCAACACTCTTAAAAATAATGGTTCTTTATTGGCATGTATGGTTTCATATATAACCTTTAGCATCCATGGAACCTTTCAATTGCACAAAAGGTTCTTTATTGTGGAAAAAGGCTCTTTATATTATTCAAATGAAAAAAAAATATATATATATGTTTTAGATCTGTTCTCTGAATAGTTCTCTGGGTAACCTGAAATTGTCCCTCTTATGGCATTGCTGTGAAACCACTTTTTGGAACCTTTATTTTTAAGAGTGTACAACAGTTTCTCATGCAGGTTATAAATGGTTTATGATGGTAATTTATTGGCTGTATAGTTTTTATAATTGTTGCTATTATTATTGTAGATCTCATAAATGTTTGATTTAGAAATATTTGTTTGTATGTAGTCACAAAAAGTAACCTGTACACTGTTAATAAGTTCATCTGAAAGGCTGTGTCTTTGACACATAAAAATGAAACTAAGTGCTTATTATTCTTTTTAAAATATAAAACTAAAAAGATGCAATTGTGAACACCACAACTAGATCAGAGGATGTGAAAATGGCTCATGGGCTGTTTAGTGGTCTGTGCTTGGTGGGCTCTTCAAATTCACCCCATAATTTTAATAGCCCACAAACTTGTACATACCAAACACAGAGGCCAAACCAGATTAAAAGAGAATTAGAACTAGTCTTGTTGCAAATAACCTGTTCCAAGAACAAAAGCAACAATTGTTTGCTTTGACATCCTTTAATTTATATATTTATTAAGAGGCACACTGGTAACTTGAGTCCTCCAGCTGCTCCAATGTCTTCCCAAGGTCTGTTCAGATAATAAGCTCTTTCATTGGTACAGGCACCACAGGTAGACCACGGGAATTGTTAACTCTTGAGTGCTTGTGTTGCAGAATATGGTGGATGAACTTTGTTCTGGACCTTGTATGGCCCTGGAGATCCATGCTACCGATGCGGCCAAAGTCTTTCGGGAGTTCTGTGGACCAGCAGACCCTGTGAGTGATCAGACTGCTGAATCCCATGCCATGTTATACAGCTCAAGTAATGTGCTTATATAGCATAACATAGCATTAATAATTTCAGTGCTCTTTTTATATAATGTATGTAAGCATAAGCATGCATCTTTAACGTCACTTAAAGGTCATATCAAGGTTATATGAAAGTTATAACAGAGACTTAATGGTCCTTCAGTCTCTTGTACTCAGTGACCTCTTTTACCTTATGTATCATGTTATCTGTAGCACTCTGAAGGCATATCATTTGTACACCCCCAAGTAAAAACCTGCTTTGTGTCTGCATCAACCAGTCGAAATGTACACCGCCATGCAGGTTTCGTCTTTTACGAAAGATTAGTCTGCCCACTCATGTTGCATGACGACTGTTTCCGCTCTAGGTGGCCACAATTCTGCCAAGTTTTCTACTAATGGCAGAGATAGCTTGTAAACTGCAGGTACCAGTCATGATGTACCATTAGATAAGAATTACAATCCTTAGAGTCCTTGGGTTAGGGTTTATCAGCCTTACGTACAGCACTAAAAGCTTTGATAATAATGTGGACTTTGTCGTTTTCAGTATGGCACTCGCTTATGGTCCATTTGGTTTCCTTTGACGGGTAAAAAGGTGGACTATGGCCGCTAGAGTTTAGCCTGTTGATTAAAGACCTCATGAAATCAAAATTGGAATATTGTGACTTTTAGTGCTTATTTGCTTTTAGTTATCTATATATGTATTCATTAAGTTAAAACTAAATTGACAAAATTATCATAACTATTTTCCATTTTGGCGAGTTGGTGGCTAATTCGTACTAAATCTCATTCATACATTCTCATAAGATTTGCTTACGCTCCATTGATGGTTAGGTTTATGGGTGGACAGGGCTGCAGACTAACATTTGAGAGCAGTAGCACCGGTACCATTAAGTTCTACAGATGGCTAATAGTATTACGTAAATACACATTTGACAGTAAAGCACTGAGCTTGAGTTAAGATGCAGATAAAATTACTTTTAATTACCAACCATAACATTTAAAACCCCTATTTTATTTTTTTTTGGTCATCAAATTATAAATAACATTTAAATTGAATAATATTTAGAGCTTTGAAGTGCTGGAAAAAGTGTGAACTGAATCATTTGAAAGTCCTTAAAGTGCTTGAATTTCACTTGTGAAAGGTTGTACGAACCCTAAAATGAATAATGTATAAACATTAGACTAATCCTGCCACAATACCATGGTTACAGTTAGCGTTATTACATTAAATCCATGGTGAGGGCTAGTGTATTGTGGACTGAAAATCCTTCTATAACTTGTTCATTCATGGCACAATGTTTCTCCTGGTTTCCACATTAGTGCTGTTTGATCTGATAATCAATCTATGGGTTTATAACAGAGAATTCTGCACTGAATTTGAATGCTTCTCACTAGATCTTGCTGCCATGTTATTAATTCTGCAGTTTGCAAATTCAAACAGTTTCTCATTGGATCTCCCACTGCTGTGTCGTAACGTGTCCCGTGATCAAGATCATCCTGTGAGTAATCCTGTTCTGAGCTTGCACTGCGCTGTCTAATATTGGTCCGAGCTGAAAAACGACCAGCGCTGCACAGCTCAAACGAGAAGCACGCTTTCATTTTGTTTGCCATTTGATGTTTTTTTCATATACAGCAGACATGGAAGCTCTTATCAGTTGGGAAACATTGTGGTCGCACCAGTGCAACCTCTAACAAAAACTATTTGATTGGACCCTGGTGGACCATTTTGCTTTCCTAAAAATCACATATTTTTGTATAAATCAAATTCATACGAAATCGCCACCTTGTAAAGTAGCTGCTTTTCTTCTGAGATTGAGTTGGACCTCCAGTTGTGCAAACTGACTTGTTGTTAGCATTTTATTACTTTTATTACCTTACACAAACTGATGCTTGCCCCCTAGATATTTGTGTTCTTTGACACAAATGGCTTTGATATTCTGAGTATGGCTCCAGTGTTGTGACCTTTACAAGGTCAAACTGGATTGCTCAATCATGGGTTCCGGAAAAGGCTACGCACTTCTCAATTGACAGCCCCGCCCTGGGTCCTCCCCCACCCTCTCTTTCTCACACACACATACACACACACATATATGGTGCAGAGGGAAAGAGAGAGAGCGTGAGAGTGTGTGGTTGGTTTTTAAACACTCTGACAGGCTGTATATCAGCATTGTCTGGTCACAACAGCAACAATATTGTCTTATATCTCACAAGTTCTTTGAACTCATGCTCTTTATTTTGACATGTTCTCCTGCTCCCCCCCCCCCCCCCCCCCCCCCTCCTTTTGTGCTGGATCTGTGGCTGCATGTCTTTGGTTTATAAACACTGCCAGTATGATGCATAAAACATAGTTATTATGTGTGTTTTGGGGAGATAGACTGGTCTAGATAATGTACCCTAAACACTCGTTTTATTGTTGCTGTGAATATATGAGGGTTTACCACCCATTCCCTTCCATTTACCAAATCACACTAAACACATACTGTATACAACATAACCATGTGCTGAGCCGCCTTTTACCTCCATTTATAATGTTATAAAGCCTTGTATTTAGCCTAGTAATTCATTTCCTTCATCAACATGAATACATGTTAAACTGAAGCATAGCACTTAACAAGTATTTTGTTGCCTTTTTATTTAAAGTACATTTAAAATGTTATTATTTCTAATTTTAGATTTACGTTTAAACTATTTTTAATTGTTTTATTTTTAGTTAACAATAACACCACCTTTAGAAAGAGGACAGGAAATGTGGTAGGGGTGGAGGAGGGAATGCCATCATCACTCGAGCTGTATTTGAGCACATTTTTCCTGCATAAGAGTTTTGCAGCTGTATGTTGGAGCTAGCATATTAACTGCAAGGCCTTTATACTGAACAACTCCAATTTGAACAGTCATTCTAATGTTTATTGTTTGGATTCAGTAAATGTTCGTACAATGAATGTTTGCTATATGGTCTAGCGATATGCACAGTTTTGTGTTGATGACCAGATTTATTTCAAATGAACAGGCAAAATGATGTGGCTGGAGTAGTGTCAACTGCAGGTGCACCACAGACCGCTTCATCAATTGTGCAATCTTGTTTTGATCACAAGCATCTAGTGCCGACAAACCTAACTTAACGTTTTTCAAAGATGTGTGCATTTGTTGGTGTTTCCTAGACCAGGGGTTTTCAAACTCGGTTGCAGCAGCTAAATTTGCGTTTCAGTGAATGACACACTTACACAGACACAAGCAGTTTAGTCTAGGGCTTCACGATATACCAACATTAGAAACCGAGACATTACCTATTTCGAATTGCAAAAGCTGTCATTTAATAATATAAATATAAATGTATCCGCTGTTTCGAAGTCAAAGTATTCTGCGTGAGTTTGCACTACACCATAATATTCAATGTCATGAAAGGCGGTTTCAGGTCTGTTTTTCCATCTCTGTCTGTTCAACTCAGCGCTGTTGTCTTTCAGAGACATGGTCGTGTTTGCATTCCCTCATATGTGCATTTAGCTTCCTCGTGTACACACGGAACGAGCATGAGAGCGCTTTCTGCCCTGAACACGTACTTATGATACTATGTTGTTAAATGTTTAATATGTATCTGCCATGCAATAACCGGTGATGTGGATATGGCACTGCGCTGATCACCACGATGAGTTTAAAAACATTCAGACCGAGCGTGTTTCAATTTTTATGGACATATTTCATATACTCTTTAATGTCTCTAAATGAAGAAATTAAAATGTAAATTTGAGTATTGAAATTGTACGGTTGTACTATAAAATAAAATGTATTATTTTTAAATACTCAATTAAATGTTTGATTTAAGATTAAGCTTTCAGTGCTTCCGACACCCCTCCCCGTCCCAAATATTTCAGTGGGTCTTAAGATAGATTATACTTGTCTAGGTGGGTCTTGGAATGGAAAAGTTTTGGAACCTCTGTCTTTGGCTACAGCAATCCTTAAGATTACAGTGCTGGACCAAAATGCAGAAAGACCAAATTGAGGCGGATATAAGGATAAACCATTAACACTTTGAGACTCCAGGATTGTGTGAACAAAAGAAGGGAGAAATATTTTCAGCATTGTTTGTGAAGGATTAGTTGTAGTTCATAAAGAGAGGATAATACTCTTCATCGCTGTTTGAGTCTGAAGGCAGGTGTGTTTTTCTTTCATTTCAGCCGAAAGTTTCAAAATCCTGTGCAAACACAAAGATTACATTAATTCGGGTTGGAATGTGTAAAGTTTTATGAGAGCATCATAATGTTTTCCGAGCGCAAGTCAGCTTTAATGTCATGTTCTGTTGCAGAGTTTGGAGATCCGTATGATGGATTTTAGGGGGAAAGGGTCAGTGTTTGATGACGTGATTAGTCAGTCTAGATTCAACATGCTTCATTAACCACTCTTCTTTTCTGGTAACCTCCACACCTCTAAGCTTTTCCCACTGCCGAACACACTTTAGAGTTGTGTAATGCCTTACCAAATGGTAGTGAAATGAGAAGGACCATGAGAGTTGCCTTGTAAAGTTTATTTATAAGGGAGCAGCCACAGCATGGTCCATCGTATGGTGGGAAACAAGAATAGAACATGTGTCTAACATTATGTCAGCAACATTGAAAAATAACCTGAGGACACATGCTTCATTTGGCAGAATTTGGCTAATTTTGGACCACTTTGTGTCCTAGTGTAGCATCAGCCCCTGTAAAGTAGACATGAAATCAGTCAGACCTTGTTGTTTTGTCTTTTAGAACAAATACCAGTTTTTTTTTTTTACTGTTTTGGCCAATATTACAAATTTATACTACTACAAAAAAGATATTTAAATAAATAGTAGCAATGAACAGTATTTTAGTACCATATCAGCTTTTGGCCAATGGATTTCTTTTAAATTATCGGCATCAGTTGATATTGAATATTTAATTGTTCATTTCCCTACAGTTAGCATACGTTTGCTGTCATCTAACGTTTACTTAAAGATGATCTTTAAAAACACTAATCATTTAATAACACTGTTAATGTAATCTTTGGCAAGTCTCAAAATTAATATCCTTTTTTTGTACATTATGATTTAAGCCTAAATTCACTTTAGGCAATTAAATTGACTTGAAAAGCATTTTAATTTTACATGTATTTGGGCCATTTATTGGTTGTCATAAGTATTGTAATGTTAATGGTTGTCAGTTATCGGCCATCATTCTTATAGTTCTGCATCCCTAATAAATGGTTTGTATGCTACAATGATTTGGATAAAAAATGTCCTTTGAAACCTATTATAGCGAGACATCATCTTTCCAAGCAATCCAAATGAATTATATAAAAAATATTGCAACGTTTTTGAGACTGTTGTGGAACTTCTCTGCAGATTACTGCAAGTTATACCTTAACAATGCACCCTATGGGATTTTACATTGGTCATAAATCAGACTTTAATGTCCCAACTTTGGACATTTCCCTTGTCGAAACTCATTTTAGGACAGTCTTAGTTCAAGGTCAAGGTCAATGTAAAGGTTTTTTTTAACCAATATTTTTGGTTCTGACCACTTCTGGTCTTCTGACCTATCTGTTGTTTAATATTGCTGTATTCAGGAATGATATCAGCTGTGCAACACTGCTCCTCTCCAGTACCTTTATATTACAGATCTCTTTATCATGTTGATAGAAGTGTAAAAGAGCAAGGAGATATGTGTGAATGTAGTGAAAAATTCATCATGGTGAATCCTGTTGGCTTTAAGATGTCAACTCAAGTCAATTGGTGGGAGATTTTAACTTTCTCATTCCTTGATTGTTCAGTGTAACCAGATTCTCTGACTCAAGTGTCTGTGTACACAAGGAAACAATGTCTTTCTAGACAAAACTTCCTTGTACAAGGCTGTTTCCAAATGTGTGAATTTGCATTCTGCTGTGTTATTAGAACAGACCAAGCTTACAAAAGAATCCTCCAGTTTCTGTGTTAATACCTGCTGTTATTGTCTGCTTTTCTGCATTCATTCACATTCTGTATGAGTCTGTTTGAACTTAATAAGCTCCAAGCCTGACTTTGGTCCATGATTGTACAGAAGAAATGAGCCATTTGTTTTCGATGTGACAACACACCAAGATCCTGTTCTCTTAGTTGTGCTTAAGTCTCATATGGTGTTGGAGTTCATGAATAATGTATTGTGCCGACAGATCGTATCAACTGACAAAGTTCAACCGAATGCCTGTCAATGACTGACTGGCTTTCAGCTCCAGGTTCCAAAATACTGTAACTGAACCTCCACTTGGAAACGAAGGTAACTTGTAACACGGTTAACCTATACAGTGGGAATGTAACTGTGCCTGATTTTTCACAGACAATGGAGATAAGATGAAGTATTAGATCTTTGGACACAGTGTTTGCCTACACTAGACAAGAGCATTTTGTGTATCCATGTCGTCCAAATGTATCAAAAGTAAACAATGGTTGTGGAGGTAGAATTATGTCTTTAATACAGCTCTACAGTGTAAGGTCAAGTTTGTGTTTAAGTGCCCGGCGCTCAGTTTTATTAGGATGTTGCCGATCTAGTGTTCTTGTTCTAGTATGGCTCTGTGTCAGTCAAGTTCTCTGTGTTCCCTGCTACACAGAGAAACAAAGCACAATTGACACTGTTGTCTCTGTCTGTGAGAAATATGACAGACCAACATGTTATAGCCTGCAAATAAAAAGCTATGGCAATTAGTAACAGTGAGGTTTTTCCTGGATTAGTGTATTTGACAAGGCATAAAGCACTCACGTACAAATAACAGAATGTGCTATAGATGGTTATCATATGTTTGTGCAAAAGCCTGTTTAAAAAGGGTGTAGTGTTTCCAGTGAGAGCAGTTGCATTTTAAAAATCTGCCCATGGCAGAATAATTAGCTCTCTAACAGCATCTGCCCATGGACATTTCCTGTTTTATTGCAAATGGTTCATTTTGATTGTTTGATTATTCAATCAGTCAGGGTTTAATTGTGATCTTGAATAGTGCTAAGTGCTAGCATGTGTCAGTGCTGTAAGTATGTGGGCATAAAGTCAGGGCCGTGGAGACCTGTAGTTACCATGGTGGTGCTCTCTTTGGAGGCTCCGGTGTCGTCCCACAGCATCGACTGCTGCTTAATTAAGGCCCCTCTTACATCAGAGTGGCACCAGGAACAGGGAGTGAGTGAGCCATGTGATCGGGACTGATCTGGAACTGCCTCGGACAATCTGCCCGTCATCTGGCATCAAATTAGTGCACATCTACTCCCTCGATTTTCCTAACGTTAAAGTCCCCATGAAATCAAAATTGACCATACTTACTTTGTTTGCCTAAATTGATCGTTTTGTGGTGAACAAATCATCCGTGCAAGTCAATCCACACAAAAAATTTTTTGGACTTCGTAATCTTTAATCAAATTCTGAAAATGCCCCTCCCTCTGCACTGGAGGACCTTGCCCGATGACGTAGGCTTGACGGTTTGGGTGTCTGCTTAACATCCGTAATCACGCCCCTCCAACTCACATTAGACAGGCACACGGCGTGTGTGAAAGGAGAGATGGCGAGGAGGTGCATTTTTCTAGATCCAATCAGGTGCTAGTTGGAAAAAAAGCCACGCTCACTATTTTGCCTCATTTAGTATTCCGTTTCTCTCGGAAATACGTCACAGCACTGGAGAAAAGCCGTTTGCAACTTCCGGTTCATGGGGACTTTAAGAGCCTGCTTTGGTTTGTTTTTGATCATAAATGACAAAAACAAATTGTTTACGTTATATATCACCACACAAACTTTTTGTCCTACATTCACTCTAGCTTAACGCTGTAGCCTTTGTTGTCATTTCTTAAGGTGCATTCACATCAGCAACATTTTAAGCAAAAATTTGTGGACAAAAATATCTATTGTCAATAGTTTCGCAATGTATGAAACACCGCTCACACAAATGTCACTTTCAACCCATGAAAAGAAACCAAACATTTAAAGCCAAGGGTTAAGAAATCTAAAAAAAAAGCTTTTATTCCCCGCGGCTTAAATTATTTAGAACCAATTCCAAATACCAACGTGTTGCAGCTGACAATCTTTCATTAGGCCACTTTCAACCCAAGCAGCTTTCTGTTGGTCAGTGCGGCAAATTTGAGTGACTAACTGAACCTGTTGCAAAATTGGTGTTGGGAAATATTCTGCTTTCACATGAAATTCTCAATTGCATGTATTCTTATTTAAATGACAGGATTTCGTCCAAGAAAAAAAAAACACTTAGTTGCCATTTGCCTATGCTTCTTATTCAAATGACTTCAAGTATGCTAATTACATGGACAATTCCCTTGCCACCACCTGTGGTGAAGTGTTTTCTTTGAGAGCACAATGGTGAAAGCACAATTGTGATGTCACTAATTCTCATGGTCTTACATCACTCATGTGGGACTAAAGATTACAGCACATTTTTGCTCCAAGGCTATTTAAATGTGCATTAGCCAAACTTTTCCACAGCGTTTCATGCCGCTCAGTGAGAAGTGTACCTACTTATGTGTATTTACTGTATCTGAACATTTGCTATAGACAAAATGATCAAGTATGAGAAAAAGACCTTGTGGTTGCCTTACAAGCTTGAACCAAAACTTGATATCTCAGAAACCAAATCGACTGCTATTTTACATGATTTTTGGTATTTTAAATTGGTTTACGAATGTTTAGTTACTGTATAGAAATAGGGATTGGTTTGATATTTACATGTGTTGGTGATTTGTCTAGAAAGACCCATTTTGGATTGTTTGGGATTACAAAAGGTCCTCATAAATAAAAGTGGCTTGAAACCGTTGCTTGCTAATTAACATACACCAGGCAGATTAGCACATTGCCTTTTGATAGCTATGAAGTGAGAGCCTTGATGGAGGGGGTGTGAAGAATGAGCCTCATTTATTAAACATGGCTGTTTTTACAGCCAGGTAAGAGCCCATTGACGTAAACGGGAAACAAAAAAAATCTGACCTTGTGATCAGCTTCAGTCGGTGTAAGGTAAATGTCTGAGACTACGACGAAAAATCTGAAATTCATAAATTATTTAAAAGTATGGGGTTGGTTTAATGTTTTTGAAAGAAGCCTCTTATGCTAACCAAGGCTGCATTTATTTAATCAAAAAATACAGTAAAACGCATTCATTTAGTCAAACATCCGTTTTAGATGTTATGTTATGCTGTTATGTAGATGTTATGCTGATAATACAATTTATACTGATTTTTTTTTTTTTTTTAATTATCAAAAATTGATGAAAAAAAACATTTTCATCAGTGTTCAAGTATGCTTATTATTGTTGCAAAAAGTTATTTGGAGCCAATAGGGTCAGCTGCCATTGTAAACAGAAGGCACATACAGGGTTAAACGTGAGGAGTTTAAGTCTGGAACAGTACACTCTTCTAACACAAGCTATACACCCAGATTGTCTTTCACCCATTTGACCAATTAAGGCTTGTTTACCCATCTAGTGTGAATTTGTCCCTCTAAATTACCATTATTTTAGTTTTCAATAATTTGTGATGATTGCCAAATACTTTTAAATGGCACTGAGAGTCAGATATCCATATACTCAGACGTTAAGTCATGTCAATTGACCCTAAGACTGAGCCGTCTCTCTGAATACGGGCCCCATTTTATCAGCGAACAGCGAGAGAAGGGTTTGTGAGGTAACGATTTTTTTCACCTCGCTCTACATAGACGGTAGTGTTACGTCAGTGTGTCCTCTCTATTGACATTCTCTTTATGTTCTGTGTAGTGGGGTGTGGGAGGTTTAGTTTGTATATGCAGTGTGTCTGGCAGCGCTCTTTTTAGAATGGGAACACACGCACACTATGAATGCTGACGTCAAACAGCGGCCGTTAGAAATGGATATCACCATATCTCAGTCATACAAACGTGCTGATTAAAGCAATTTCCCCAAAGGAGTTCCAGGAGACAAAGAGCAAGTGAGAGGCGAAATAAACTCCCTCAGCTTGTTTGTTCCTAATCCTAGCCTGTAGTTTGTGTAGAACCGTCAGTGTTTGGGCTTGGCAGGACTCATTACAGTGACATTAAGCTCAGCGGCTCCAGGTCACTTATGGGTGACTAACGCAATTATAGCGAGACAGGTTTTGCCAGGAATTGTCTCAGCACTCAAAATGAGCCTTACTGTTATCTTTGTGTTTTTGATGAATAAGTGCATTTAGTTAAGATAAATGTTCGATGAAACCTACATACCATTCGAATTTTGGAGTTGGATAGGATTTTTTTTTTTTTTGAAAGAAATTCATCTTCTTATTCATTAAATCAATGCGACTCATTTGTAATGTTACTAAAGATTTCTATGTCAAATAAATTCTGTTCTTTTGAGTTTCTCAACAAAGAATCCTTGAAAGAAAGAAGCTGCACAACTGTTTTCAACATTTATAATAATAAGAAATGTTTTTTGAGGACCGAATCAGCATTGAATGATTTCTGAAGGATGATTGCTTACAAATTCAGCTTTGCCATCACAGGAATAAATTACAATTCAAAATATATTAAAATAGAAAACAATTATTTTATAAATATTTCTCACTTCAGATGGTTTCATACCGACTCCAACCTTGTTTTAAATGAATCACAAAGCAGACATCATATCTAGATAAAGCTAAAGATGTGCTTTTTCAATGTCAACAAGATATGGATAATAACTAACCAGCAAGAGTCTCTAAATATGCCAAAGCTTAAGAAAGGAAATTACATGTTACAGCGCTGTCTTTATTTGAAGCAAAACACTAATTTTGCCTGAGACTTTCTCTCATGACAATGTGTGGTCGCATTTAATACTCGCGCTTTATTTGCTCTTCAACAGGATCCAGGCCACTGAAATGGAAATCCAGAGATCAAAATGGAGGTGACAAGATGGGTGTGGCTAAGGAAACCCAATTTATTTACATTTAGATAACCCATCCCCCATGGGCAGAGATTGGGAGTTAGATTTCCTACTGGTAGAGATTAGCAGAGGACAGTAGAGCCGCCTGGGCTTGTGTCCTCAGGAATATTTCATTTCATCACGTTCCATTTTAGCCTTAGCCAGTTGGCCAGCTGAGCTCTGAATGAGAAGCACATGTGAGCGCGAATTGAACGTCAAGACCTGGTATTAGTCCAACATTCTGCTGAAAGGGCATTGAAATATAAACTCAAAGTAAACTCAGCCAAGACCCCTTGAACTTCTGTCACGCTGTAATGGCAGGGGAGGAGTATTTGTTTAACATTTGTGCATCTTTGTAATGGTAATCATATATTTTTAAAATCGCTCATACTGTTACACTCAAACAGTCCCATTTTGTTGGTCTTTATGTGGGACTTTCGTATCTCTTGTATTCCTCTGTTACCGCTTGGCTGTTTTTTTGCTAATGACAGCATGCCTAGCATGCTGAGCAGCCTGTTCTCTACCAGACTAGTGTTAATATCAGGTTGAGATGTGCTTGACCAGAGAAAATAAAAGCTGGTTGGGTTTCACACAAATAATGTCACAATTCTGGATTGCACTGGTATTTAAATTCTGTCCAACACAGATAAACACAATTATTTTTATATTATGACTCACTCTTTGAAAAAAGTACATGTACATAATACTATTCTAAGGAAATATCTACATTTTAGTTGTTATTAAGGTTCAATTTTTGCTGATTTTTTTCTGATAAACTTATAAAAAAAATCTATAGTTCTTTGTCAATATAAATAAAACACTAAAAACTAAAATCAATCATTCTTGTTCCAGTGTTACAAGTGAAGTTAGCCATCACAACGTTACAATGCACAGTACAAAAATGGATATTCATTTTGAGATTTAATAAAGATGACATTTAACAGTGTTATTAAATTATTTTAAAGATTAGAGTCAGCATGAAGCGGTTGCTGCGATAGTCTTTTCTTTCCTATTGTGACATATATCCGAGTTAAAAGGCTTACCAAACAAGAAAAAATGTAAGGCGGGACTTGATTTTGTCCATCGGGAATTGATTGGATCATTGTGGTTCGCTATTGCTGTGATGTCATATGAGTGACAGGTTGATCAGAGAATAGATGTTGCATACATGAATTTAAAAAATAATGATGTGCTATTTACACTATAATAAATACTGCAATATTCCATAACTTTAAAAAAATTGATTTCATACCCACTTTAAGTGAGCGTTAGATGAAGGCAAAAATAATCTAAATGTAAAGGATAAAGATAATCTAAGTGTAAAATAGCACGAACAATTGAATATCCAGTATGGTACCAATATATCGATCATTTTAATGCTAGGCTAAAAATTTCCAATCAAGTATAAGTTGAAAGTTAAGTTTTGTGTGACTCTGAAGTGACTCTGACATAGAACTATTTAGGAAGCTGATGTTGCAGTGATCTGTTTGAGTGACATGAACAAGCACATGCGAGTAACCTGATGCCCTGGATAGAATCTGATGTAATGTGATCTCGCAGCAGCGTTGGGCATGAGTGACCATCACAACACATGCATCATCACCTGTTCTTTTATCCAAAGGAAACACTGTTTCAAAGCATGTGCTCCATTGCTCTAACAAACGTAGCCATCACAGAGCTGTTGTCACGTTATGTGTTTTGTTTCCATACAGGAAATTGCACGCCACCTTCGGCCCGCCGCTTTACGAGCGCTCTACGGCAAAAACAAAGTGCAGAATGGCCTTCACTGCACAGACCTACCAGAGGATGGGATTCTGGAGGTGAGCTCATGCAAATCCCATTCAAACTCAATGTTATGCAAGAGACACACAGTCGGGTTTTGTCTTCGGCCTCGTTTTACTCGCTTTGAGGATGTTTGTTTGCCTTCAAAAATATTTCTGGATCCCACAAATGATAATGAAGCCCAGAACAAAATGGCATCCAGGTCTCATGACTGTCCGCAGTGGGCAGAGGCAGACCTACAGCCCAGCGAGTCTCACAGGAAGGGATGCAGGCGGATAGAGTCGGTTTGGTAGAAGGGGAAAAAAAGGCTTTGTTATGCCAGGGAGTGGGTTTGGCTCGGTGGACGTCATTGTTGTGCACAACTCCTGATCTGTCCAGCCTCCCAGCACAAATGGCCCCTTGTTAATCATTTGCCTGCTGACCGACTCAGCCATGACATTCCAAGAGCTCAGGCCTCACAGAGGCCCAGCACAGACGCCGGCTGCCGTAACAGGCACAATTCAAGGGAAAGTCAATTGTTTGAAAGTAAAACAAGCTGGCGAGCTGATGCCGAGGCCTGATGAAGTGCATCACAGATTAATGTAGGTTTATCTATCATGATGGGCTGTGTAATTTTTTAGATGTTCTATTTGGGTGTGTGTAAATTCATGTACTTATCCACTATTCTATGCCTGTTGAATGTTTGGACACTTTATGCACTCAACTGTCGCAGCTTTCTATTACCTAGCAGTGGGTCATTCAGACTCCTGTGTTGGATGACAAAATAACCTTATAAAATTCATACACTAAATCAGGGTTGGACAACGTCGGTCCACTGTCCTGCAGAGTTTAGCTCCAACCCTAATCCAACACACCTGAACCAGATAATCAATGTCTATTGCTAGAAAGCTACAGGCAGGTGTTTTTATCAGGGTTGGAGCTAGACTCTGCAGGACAGAAATTGCCCGTCCCTGCACTAGACAGTACACTGTACTTAAAAATAATGCTTCTTTATGGTTCCACGAAGAGCCTTTAACATCTATGGAACCTTTCCATTCTACAAAAGCTTCTTTAGAGTGGAAAAAAGTTCTTTAGATGTTTTAAATGTCCTTGATGTTAAAATGGCACTTTTAAGAGCAATTCACTGAAAGGTTCTTTGGGGAACCACAAATGGCATTTCTGTGAAAACCTTTATTTTTAAGAGTATAGGGTAAATAGTGTGATATTGGGTTTTTTTTGGAGGAAGATTGGACTAAACTGTGGGAATTTGTGTTTTGCAGGTCCAGTATTTCTTTAAGATTTTAGATGGGTGAAGCAACTGTGAGAGATGTCCGTCCGGCTGTTATTTAAATAAAGACCACTTTAACAACGCCTCAGTTGTCTGTCCATTTATTTCTTCTTAGGTCTTACCCAGATTTAAATAACATTACAAGAGCAAATGCAACTCTTGACAAGTGTTCTGATGTCCAACAATGACTTTTAAGAACTTTAAACACAAACAAAATATCCTATGGGGTACTGCTTTGCATCTGATAGGTTTTAACTTTTGACCAGTGACTTTGGTATTTGGATTCATACATTACACTCTCTCCTGCTGAAAAAAAATTGTACAACTGCATAAATATAAAATTCTTCCACCATGAAAATGGCAAAAACATTCATTATAAGTAACACCACAGCATGTGATGTCTCCAGAACAAAAAAAAAAAATGTAAAAGCACTGAGTTGCCATGGTGACCACTGGCCACTTCAGTCCTCCAAACTAGACACACAGTTCTACACTTAATAGTAAAGAAAAATAAAAGCCATACACATAATTTTCATTAGCCCCAATTTCCCAAATTGCAAGAAGATCAAATAAAAAGTCAAAAGGTGATGTAAAAACATTCCCCACAATCAATGAAAAAAAAAAAAAAGATGCAAAGAAAAAGGAAAAAAAGGTTTGAACGGAGTGCAGTCACTTACACACACACGCACACACAGACCTGGGGAGTTCAGAGCGTACCATGCCAGTATTTTCAGTTTTTAAGTAGACGAATACGCACATTCACACTCAACCTCTCTCTCACACACACCTTGGACCGCTAAGTCTTTCTCACATAAGACAACAGAAATTACAACATGGCTTGGAAAGGACCACTGTATGCGACTACTGCACTGCACACTCCATAAAATATAAAGAGACCACACTAGGCAGAAATACTCAGGGGACAGAAACACTGCTCGCTACATCAGTAGTGGAATTATAATGTACAGTAATAAATGAACGTCCCATGGCTCACGGAATATTCTCATTTACAGTAGAATAAATACTTTGCTATTGCTACTCTTCCTGTAATTTACATTCTAACCCTAGACATGCAGAGAAAGCTAGTGTAAAGCGTACAGATTAAGTGTAGGTCCCGTATGTTGTGAAAGTTTGTTCAAGACTAGTTGTTGTTGCTTTTTCCAATTAAGTGTGTACTCGTCTTTGTTTATTCATCTAAATTACTGTGTTTTGAAATGGGCAGAATAAAAGTGCTATTTTCATAGCTAAGGTCATGACTTGATGTTGATTTTGATGTCAAAACGTCCCTGAGAACGGTCCTTCTCGTTGTAATCGATGTTCTGTCCGTATACTTTACACTCTATGCGCATGTCCATATCCTTCGTGATGTTTTGGAACTTGATGGCCACCAGAGGCTGTAGGTATTGTGGCTGTAGCAGCTTGCCGTAGTAAGGATAATACTGGAGGGGGAAACCAGTACCAATCCCGAAGTAATCGATCGGTCCGAGCTTATCTGCTTCCTCTTCTCTCTGTTGAAAAGCATTACTCGTGTTAGATGATCATTCACTGGAGCACTATGGCACATTGAGTTTAACATCACTGTGTATATTTCTTTGATAAAGGCCTGTTCACACCTAGGACCATAACTTAAGTAACGTCGACACCAACGGATTATTATAAATTCTGTCACAGTTCTGTCGTCTGCTGCTTTAAGTGTACGAGCCTTTTAGGCTGGATTCTGATTGGCTGTCAATGTTTTTTATCATTCATCAGCTTGAAAAAATCCATTTAAAAGTGATTCCAACAAAGTCATTATTGTTATAGTTGTAGTGTGGACTTCCCTTTTCTCACAGAATTAGAGTGATTATCTTAACATTATAGTTGCCTTGGTGTCATGGGCCTTAAAGGGATAGTTTCTCCAAAAATGAAAATTCTGTCATAATTTATTCACCCTCCAAACCTGAACACAAAATAAAATAAATATTTTGAAGAATATGGGCAACCAAACATTTGTTGGGCCTTTCATAGTATGGGGGGAAAACACTATGGAAGTCAATGGGGCCCGTCAACTGTTTGGTTACAGACATTCTTCAAAATATCTTCTTTTTTGTTCAGCCGACAGACATTCATACAGGTTTGGAACAACTTAAAGGTGAGTAAATGATGACAGAATATTCTTGGTGACCTATACCTTTAACACTTGACTGGCAAAAGAGTATGGATGCACTGATAACGCAATTCTGGCACATAATTGTGCTATAGACGATATTATAAATGCATGCACAATAATAAAAAGAAAATCTGACATTAACCAATATGTTCCCAATATATTGTGCATCTCTACACAAGAATACAATTTTACCAAGATGTGTTGTAAGTATTTCGTACCTTGCTTGAGCAGTGGATTGGGATGAGATAGTTCTGAAAGTTAGGGCGGACTGCCTCAGGGATAGTGTCATTGGAAGCTGGAGGCTGAAAAGAATACAATCCCAATATTAAGGTAAATGTTGCTTCAGGCTAAAAAAGCAATTGACCTATATATGGCAATAATATTGACAGGATCATCTTGAATGAAGAAATAAAATGCTTTTTTTTCTACATCCTGCTTATCTTGGATAACTCACCCGTGGCTTGAAGAACACAATTCTATTGAGTTTAACGATGAGGCAGGGCTTGCCATCACTGAAGCCATATGAATCATCATTTTCGCCTGAGCATTCACTCAGCAGGCTTCTTTGGAAGCGGCAGACCTTCCTCATGCCTTCAGTGCTGCTCTCCAGTTGTCCACGAAGCGTATAGCTTTTGGGTGCGTCTGAACATGAAACGCATTAAGGCTTATTAGTGAATAATACAACTCTATTTGCTTGGCATTACTACAACAGTACACAGGCATGCAGGACAGCAACATGGCTCAAATAAATCCTGAACTGTTGACTTGTGAATGATTATCATTTGGCAGAGCTGGAGAGTGAGATAGGAGGTCACTTCCTGGACTAAACCCTTTTTAGCTGACCTACTTAAAGGGTTAGTTCACCCAAAAATGAAATTCTATCATTAATTACTCAGCCTCATGTCAATCCAAACCCATAAGGACCTTCATCTTCGCAACACCAATGAAGATATTTTCACTGAAATCCCAGAAAGGTAGTAAAGACATCGCTAAAATATTCCATGTGACTACAGTGGTTCAACCTTAAGTTTATGAAGCGACAAGAATACTTTTTGTGCACAAAAAAACAAACAAAAATAACGACTTTTTTCAACAATTTCTTCTCTTCCTGTCAGTCTGACTCGGATCACGTGAGCAACACGACACATGCGTGTGATGCTGACGCAGGAGTCACAAGCGCTGTAGTGTTTACTACGTGAACACTGTCAGAGACTGACACGGAAGAGAAGAAATTGTTAAACAAAGTTGTTGGTTGGGGGGTTGCACACAAAAAGTATTATTGTGGGCCGTCGCTTCATAACAATAAGGTTGAACCACTGTGGTCACATGGGCTATTTTAAAGATGTCTTGCTGGGCCTTAAAGGGTTAGTTCACCCAAAAATGAAAATTAAGTCATTAATTACTCACCCCCATGCTGTACCAACCCCGTAAGACCTTCGTTCATCTTCGGAACACAAATGAAGATATTTTTGATTAAATCTGAGAGGTGGATCACTGCTACATAGGCTGCCAGGGAATGAAACTTGACGGCCCCAAAAAGTTATTAAAGAAATCGTTAAAAGAGTCCAACTGACTACAGTGGCTAGATCTTAAGTTTATCGAGCTACGAGAATACTTTTTGAGTGCAAAAAAACAAACAAAAATAGCGACTCTATTCAAGTATTCTCTTTGGGCCTGGAGATTTCACGCATTGTTATTGCGCAACGCTTCTGGTTGAACGTCACACGCATCACACACATGACCAGCGTCGACCAATAGTGAGCCTACGTGTGACGTATAACACAGACGCGCTGCGCAGTTACACTACGCCAACAGCTTAGGAGAAAGACACGGAAGAGAAGAGATGGTCGAATAAAGTCGTTATTTTTGTTTTTTTTTTCCGCACAAAAAGTATTCTCGTCGCTTGATAAACTTATAGTGGAGCCACTGTAGGCACATTCAATATTTAAACATTTTCTTTAATGACTTTCTGGGCCGTCAAGTTTCATTCCCTTAGGCAGCCTATGTAGCAGTGATGTACCTCTCAGATTTAATCAAAAATATCTTAATTTGTGTTCTGAAGATGAACGAAGGTCTTACGGGGTTGGTACAGCATGAGGGTGAGTAATTAATGACTTAATTTTCATTTTTGGGTGAACTAACCCTTTAAAAGTGGTGATAACATTACAGTCTTTGGGGAGGATCAGAAAGCTCTCAGATTTCATCAAAAATATCTTAGATGAACGATAAATTTTTGGACAAACATGAGGTGAGTATTAACGCTAATTATTTGGAACTAACCCTTATAATTAATAAGCTTAAGTTTATTGAGATGTATAATACTTATCGTACCTCCACAGTCTTCAAATTTGCTTTCATCTTTCTGTTTATCGTCATCGTAGGCTTTCAGAAACTCTGCGATATTTTTCACATATGCAGAGTAACTTTCTTTATCCTTCAGAGAAAAGCTGAGCTCCGCTTTTTCCGGGTGTGGGGAGTGTGATAAGCCTGTAAATAAAATGGAGAGGTTAAATGTGGCCCAAGCAACTGGTGTTGTGAACATTTAGAAGAGTGATTTTCCCTCCAGCTATGAGAGCAGTGAATGCCAGGTCCAGTCATTGTCATGGAAGTTTGCTATTCAAATTCCCAGCTTGGCAGTAATTTTCCACCACGAACGTAAGGCCACAACGGGGCGTGGCGTGAGCGGAGCAAGCAGAGGAGAACAAGCAAACAGAAACCTTATATTTTCTGTAATGCCAATTCTTGTTTCAACAGCCTGGTAATGAATGACCTTCCATGCATGTGCTGCATCTGGTGTAAAAGAGGAGCTTCTGGCTTATTGCACATAAGAGTGTAACATAGACATTGTTTAATTCACTTTTAAGACTCCGGTTAGAGCTTGCGAAAGTCTCCCAACCTTCCCCTCCTCCTCCTCTCCACAACTTCACGTGCTCCTGTCACACAATGGAAACTTTTAGCCCCTAAGAGGGAGGCGGGACTTGAACGCAGGCAGCATGTCATTTCTATGTCCGGCCTTCTTTGCAGCAAATAGCTGCACACCATGGTGATCTCCACTTCATTCCTACTCACATTGTTTCTTTTTAGACTTTGGCGTTCAAGTGCCGCCTCTCTTAAAAGGGAAAAGGCTCTTCTTAGCAGATGCATTTATGTTCAGAGCCTTCACGAATACAGCTAAATGTAATGCCAAGGTGGGAGTGTGCCCTGTGCAAACATTCACAGGCCTGGCTGGTGTGGAGCAACGGGCAACCTTACAGGGATTATGGAAACTGCACAATGCTCTCCACTGTTTCTTTTCCCCATTTTTAGCCTAAGTTCAATATCAAGACATTTTTTTTTTGTGCCTGTTGTAAACTAATTCAAAAGTATGTTTAAGCTCACAAATGCTGATAACGTCAACCTCGACTGAAATACTACCAGTTCAAAGACATGCGAAGTGTGTGGATGAGGAACAACAATGCTGTAAGAACCCAAACGGGAAGCCGTGTCAGTCTGGCCGGGAGTGTGAAGGTCAAAATGGCTTTCTGTGTGTGTCCCTCCTTTTACTCCCTCACACTCCTACCATTCTCCACTCATTCTCTCCAAGGTCAGGCAGACCTTTAGAGCCGCCGAAATGTCAGGGTTTACAGAAGCAAAATTAACTTCCAGCGTTATGGAACAGTTTGAATGCGTG
The DNA here is from genome assembly GCA_036326025.1 of Chrosomus eos. Taxonomy (NCBI): domain Eukaryota; kingdom Metazoa; phylum Chordata; class Actinopteri; order Cypriniformes; family Leuciscidae; genus Chrosomus; species Chrosomus eos. Next base: position 24,031,491 of record CM070828.1, on the reverse strand, counting down.
TAAATGAGAATGTCCCAAAAACAGATTGTTATTTTCATTTTTCCATATCAATGGCAAAGAATAACATGGAATGTCCCCATTGCCTCAATTACTTTTAAAAGCATGTGACGGTAAGCCCTCTTAAAAATCTTGTCAACCAGGTGACAAACAAACGCTTCTGGTATTTCACTTATGATTTACAACAAAACTGAAAATGTAGAACAAGACATAAAAACATCTTTCAAAAGTTAGTCAAAAGCATCAACTACACAACAGCATTCTCCCAACACTGTCGCATATGGTACTTATCAAATCATGCCAGTCAAAACAACTGTTAGCGTTAAAGTACATATAGTTCATTCTGTATCTCTTCAGTTTGGTGATTCACTCTCAGAGCTTTTACGTACAAATAGTACCCAACCTCTGAACACTTTTGGGCATGTCGTATCTTCAACATCAACCAATCTGGTTTGTTACCTGGGGGTGCAACCCTGTCCTGGTATGTGGGCTTGTAGTTGCTGAGAGTCAGAAGCATGGCCTGGATGGTGCCAATGAAAATTCCAGCCAAGCAGCCATAGAAGATAACGTAGAAGCTGAAGATTTTGACTGCAAAGAAAATGTATAGCATGAAATCATTGGGATGTTTTAGAGCACATATACAATTGCAATCAGTTTCCACAAACACAAAACCAAATGTTTAAAATGTATCCAGATTCAGTCCACATTATTTTGTAAAGCGTTTAGCTTTACCCTATGTATGATGACGAGGCATAAAATGAGCATTCAAAGTTGACATGACATAAAAATTCACCTCATCTAGTATTTTCTTTACATTTATTGTTTTTTTTTTCTGTGAATGACTCATCCATGCACACATTGCATTTTTAAAAATTTGTTTTGACCAAGTACTTTTAAAATGCCATTGTAAAATGCCAAATCTTTCGGTGAAATGCTAAAACCCTTTCGCACAATCCACTGCAAGCTGACATTCAGATCTGCCTCCATCTAATTACTTTAGCAACTACAATAATCCATTTTACTCTGATGTACATTCAGAAGATAAGATCTGTCGCTACTTCCATTTCATCGTGGCTTTAAAGCGACAAAGCACCAAAGACTAAACTATGGAAGCTTGGTTGACCTATTTTTTTCACAATTGAAAGTTTTCTATCTCACAATTCTGACTTTTTTCCTCAGAATTGCTGACTTTATAAATCACAACTGTGAGTTCAACTGAGAAAAAAAGTAAGAATCACAAGATTTAAACTCAGAATTGCAAGAAATAAAGTTTATGAGTTTATATCACACAATTCTATTGCAAGTTTATATTCTACTATTCTGATTTTTTTTCTCAGAATTTCGAGTTAATAGGGGTGGGGGTGGGGTCGATTTACATATGAATTGCGACTCCATCTACTGATTTGTATTGATTCACACATTTCAAAAATCGATTCTTTAAAGTGTGACATTTCTTTAACTTCGCAGTACTACTTAAAATTATTGACATGGGGGTGGGGGGATGCTTCATAACAATAAGGTTGAACCACTGTAGTTACATGGACTATTTTATGATGTCTTTACTGCCTTTCTGGGCCTTGAAAGTGGTGATAACATTGCAGTCTTTGGGCAGGATTAAAAAGCTCTCAGATTTCCTCAAAAATATCTAGATGAACGAAGGGCTTACGGGTTTGGAATGACATGAGGGTGAGTAATGAATGACGTATTTTTTGGGATGAACTAACCCTTTAATAATAGAACTAAAAGCTTGGGTTTATTGAGATGTATTATACTTGAGTGTTGTTGATCACAATAACCCCCGAAAAAGGACTCAATGCGGTGCTCGTTCTGATGGACACAATCCCAAATTCAGTTTTCTTTCACAGCTTACTGCGTTTGCATGGTTAAATACACACAATTATATCAAAATGCACATCTTGTGGAGTATTCATGTAAACACAGTCTGTTGTGTCCTACGCGAACGTAAACAGCTAGGAGAAAATTGGATGTGTAACAGTATATTAGACCCGTGGATTCACTCTTAAAGGGACAGCAGCCTCATAAACTGTTGCTGTCTGTTTCTGTTTGTTTGTTTGTTTGTTTGTTTGTTTAATTTGTTGTTTTTTTTATTGTAGGCCTATTTTTGGTAATTTGCTTAATTGTTCATATTTTTAATAACAAAAATAAAGTAAAATGTCCTGCCTTGCTTTATTACAGAGACTGCCATTCATGTGTGGTTCAATGATCAAATTCAATGATTACAGTCAGCTTAAATGGCATTTGTTTTATAATATTGGGTTGACTAAAATGGGAAGAACAGGTTCACATTTAATTTAGTTGGAAACTAGAATCAAATCTATATCAAATCAAAATTTAATTCAAAATCGAGAATCATTTTTTAATCGAATAGTGACCTCAAGAATCGATTTGAATCGTACCTTAAGATTCGATTCAAATCGATTCTTGAGGTCACTATTCAATTAAAAAATGATTCTCGATTTTGAATTAAATTTTGATTAAATTCTGACTTTTTTTTCCACAATTGTGAGTAGGAAAATTATAAAGATTTTATAATTTTCCTACTCACAATTGTGGAAAAAAAGTCAGAATTGTGACATAAACTGAGATAAGTGACTTGTGATAATTAATTTTAGAAATTTATAATTGATTTTAGAACATTTATTTAATATGCACTCATTGAGTCTTTAATTCAGTTTTACTTATCATAAAAATATATATATTTCCAATAATATACAAAATACCAACACAAACATGCCAAAAATGTGGGTCTTAGGCCATTCTAATTTTCCAAACTGAGGTAGACAACTGCCTTCTGAGCCCAGTCATTTTATGCAAAGTTGCCAGTAATCATGAAACAACCCAAACTTTCCCGTCTGCGACTGCGACAACAGAAATCCCAGTGTGTCTGTGACGCAACAGAATGCGACCTGCAGAATAACATTCCTGTCTGTCAGTTACTATGCTGGTCTGTGGGCTTCATTGAAAGCGACCCCCAACAACCACTTCAAACCAGTCACCACCAAACACAAGGGTCGGTTTGTCTGTGTGTGTGTGTGTGGGTATGATGGGGTTAGCCTATACTTCCTTTCCTTCAGCCCTGGCACTAAAACCTTTGCCGCCTCTAAAATCTACAGGAAACACATTCAAGTTTGAATACAGTCCCACAAACAATAGTTTTACATGTCATACTCTCTGAGCGGGCAGAGACAGAAGCTTGTCCCTGAGGGTATAAATAATAGGATGTCTGTTTTTAAACTACTATGATGTTTAAAGCCTTATTAAACCCATTTTCAATAAGAGTAAGAGTAATCATTGTGCACATGCAAACAGCGAACGCCTCTATTGGCTGTTAAATATGTCATTCAGTATCTCACACTTCTCATTGGTCTATCTAAGGCTTCGCTAAAACCAATAATCATGTTACAATACATTATATTTTCATGTAGTCTCCAGTTACAGTATTTTGCGGGCAGCAGCCTGAGTGAACAAAATAGAAAACTTTCCAAAAACAATTATCGCCGACGGCAATAGAGAATGAAAGGTGTTAAATCGATACAATAAAGTCAAAAACTTCTCTTTAAATGAATCATACGGGCTCTAATGAAATCATATGCGTCAGTGAAACTGCTTCCTCTACCGCTAGCATCTCCTTGCTCTCTCAACCCGTACGGTTTGTTTGTATCGCGTTTGCCAAATTCATCTAACCAAACTATAAACACGTTTATTTAAAGTCTACAATTTTACGAAAACTTTACAAAACGTTTCGCAGACATTTCTATTCATTTTCAAATGAAACTTCAAGCACTCGAGCTAAGCTACATGTGACGGACTCCCACATGTGTCAGACTCAACTCAAACCTGTTTCATGATCTTTCCGTCCGTTTCATTGGTTAACTACGTGTTTTAAACTACTTATCGAGTCTTATCAAATATTAAAATCATTTTATTATAACGCGTGGTTAATGGATAACTTTTTAATAATAGCCATTTGCAAGTGCAGCAAATGCACAAGTCAATCTTCAATCATGAGGGCAGAGATAGACACAAATGTTAACAACTGATAAAATAAAACTATCAGCATCAGTCTCCAGCTTTAAATGCCTATATTAAAATGGCAAACTCAGCTGATATTTACAACGAAGGCAGGAATAGGAATCAGTACTAAGCAATTATTAAGCAATTACAATATTACTAACTGTAGGCCATAATCTAAACAAGCCAAATTATTTGTAACGTTAGTCACCTTGACGAAAGATAATCACCAGCACAAACATGCTCGTGTCATTTGTCCATGACTGAAATTTGCTTTTTTTTTTACTCTTCACTGTGAAAATGTTGTTTCCATCCATGCCACAATAGTTCCTACTCGATTTGTGGTTTGAACTCGGTTTTCTACTTTTCTTAGTAACGTTAGTTGATAGAAGTAAAATGACCTGACCACTGCATGTTGTAACTTTAAAACCATTTTGATGGCGTATAAAGCTACGATCAAAATTACATGTTCTGTTTAATTGGTAGGAAAATTGCTAATTGTCCTTGCTGACCATTTCAGATGTAACGTTAGGCTAGCTGACTGGCATATTTCCTACACAGTAATAACATCCGTATAACGACCTTCAAAATAACCTTGTTTCTTTTCAAACACCCCCAGCATGGACCTAAACGTTAACATTTAAGTAGACAATTGATTAAATATAAAAATAATTTCTATAAAGCACTGTTTTCATATTTTTTCCATTCATCCGTCGATGCCATTTCACCACCGTGTGGCTCATCACGCGTATGATTCACTGATCAGTCCTTCTATTAACGTTAACTTACATGACTATAACTCGATTCTTTCGGCACACTCTATGCACTAGAACACTGTTTATCTATTAGCTTCGTTTATACGAATAACGTTACCTCAAATATTATAATCTAAGTTAGTTATAACAGCAAGGCGCCATCTCGAGGCGTTTTTTTCCCCTTTGAAAACGAAAGTCACGACGCAGTCAGTCAGATCAAACAGGTGCTGAGCTTTTCCAAAGTCTGGAAACACGCTGTAGCCGTTTCTCGTGTCTTTAAGGTTGGTACATATCAATATTAACATCTAATAAAGGAGAAAAAACGAGTTTAATCCAAGAGAAGAGGCGCAGATGAAACAATCTTGAGAACACTTACACCAACTGCCGCCTGTGCGTCCCAAAAATTCCTTCTTGTCAGAATTCCAGATAAAGCTCTTCCATCCACCGTCACCTTCTTTTTTTGCAGACATATTCGGTATTTAGTTCCCTTTTTGGTGGTGTTTGAGCGGGCCTTGTGGACTTTACAGCGATGTTGTCCCCTTCCTTAATGTTGTAAAAAAGGACAAAGTCGTACCCGGTACCTTTGGTTGTACCCACTCAATATATAGTCGAGGCGAGACTCCGCCTATCGGCTCTTTTAATAAGTTACCTTCAAAAGAGGGATGGCAGATTTTGACCAATCACAAGCCGCTTTGCTTTTGCGTAATAACTCGTAAACTGGGGTGGAATCACACTCACTTGAGCAAGACAGTTCAGTGCTCTTTCTTTCAAACTCTAAACTGTGTGCTTTATTCAAAATTAAAGATAATATCATACGTAAATCCACCGGTATATTTTGATTGTTTGAACGACATTAAAGTACCACAGTACTTTATTGAACATGTAGGCATGTCATAGTAGCCTACTACTACTACCTAATGGTGGTAGGCTACCATGTTACTCTTGGAGAGTACCATGTTTTATAAATACCATTATTTCATGTCAGAATACCATGGTACTGACATCTGATACCATCACTGTACCATGGTCTACTCTACTGCCTATTTTTTGAAAGGGGGTAGACTGTTGCTGCAGATCAACTGATCAGAAAATGTAAGTGGTTGAATAATTTTTTTTTTTTAATAATATAATTTACTCAAGTGGCATTTATGAAAGTACAGATGGCGCTATGATACAAAGCACACTTTCTTCTCTTTGTAGGTCTTCATTACAGAGATAAAATGTGTGTGTTGTTAAGGGGAGGAAACATTTTCCCAGTGACCTGTTTTGGAATACTCAAGTTCAAGTATGTGATCTACGCTTCATTCAAGGTCATTTGTGGGAGGCAGCAGAAGCAGAGGTGAACCCACCTACACCAGGCATACACATGCACTGAGCCCAGCCTTTCAGTCTCTCAATAGGGTAGCTATTTTGTGTGTGTGTGTGTGTGTGTGTGTGTGTGTGTGTGTGTGTGTGTGTGTGTGTGTGTGTGTGTGTGTGTGTGTGTGTGTGTGTGGTGTGTGTGTGTGTGTGTGTGTGTGTGTGTGTGTGTGTGTGTGTGTGTGTGTGTGTGTGTGTGTGTGGTGTGTGTGTGTGTGTGTGTGTGTGTGTGTGTGTGTGTGTGTGTGTGTGTGTGTGTGTGTGTGTGTGTGTGTGTGTGTGTGTGTGTGTTGTGTGTGTGTGTGTGTGTGTGCAGGTATTAGTTCCTGCACACTGGGATTACTGTTTTTTCTTTGAGTTTGGGGGGTCTGTTTGACCCCAAAGCCTTATACATTACAGATACATTTAATTAATTAATTAATTAAATGTAAATATGATATGAATGTGTTTGGCACTTGATACAAGATGTGATGTTAGAACACCGTATGCTGCTGTATCTCTTAATAAATCATCAGTAAATATGTGCATGTATTGTTGTTGTGGGTGTGGAGATTCAAACATGTACACACCTGTGCTTCCACTATAGGCTAATTATGACCCGCAATCATAATTCCTCTAACTGCAATATGTCTGTTTCTTTTTAAGCCCAATGTACTTTCATTGAGAAAAGAATGAATGCATCAATGAATCCCTATTATAGTGGTAAATGTTGTGAATGATCTTAAAGAATTGATAGATTCATATAAAATCAGTAACACTTTTATTAAAAATGTTAATAAAAAAAACATCGTTAAAGACACTTAATATAAATTGGGGCCTAGAATCCTTATTCTTATACAAACATATATGTGTCATTTTAAAGGGATAGTTCACACAGACACACACACACACACACACACACACACACACACACACACACACACACACACACACACACACACACACACACACACCACAAAACAGTCAACATTTTATGCATTTTTTTCTTCTGTGGAACAAAAAAGAAGATATTTGAAGAATGTTACGACTTTGTTTCTGTACAATAAAAGTCAGTTGGGTCCAAAATAACACTGGATGCCATTGACTTTCATTTTATCGACCCAAAACACACATACGCACGAGACATTTTTATCTTTTTTGTGTTGTGCAGGAAAAAACAACAACATTTTTCTTGCAATGGTTTGGAATGACATGAGTAAACTATGCAAAGGTTTATGTGAGAAGATCATTACGTGACATAAACATCAACACATTTCTGAAGTCCTGCTGAGAAGGCAAGGGCTTAGTATTTACATAGATCAGGCTATTGGCAAGTCCTCTGGGAGGTTCTGCATTCCAGTATAGGTTTGCTGATTGAATGTGGCAAGTGCATGAACTGCCAGATCCCCAGTTCATCAACAATGCCATACCTGTGCAACGGCACGGAAAGATGGCATCCTCTTGAACACACTCGTCTGTTCCCCCCTCCCTTTGACACTAAGTAAACTCTGCCATTACTTTCAGCTTCAAAACAACTCTTTAGCTGACAAGCTGAAGTGTAGATAGTATGTTGAGCCCTTTGATGCCTGAACTATTCTTAGAGGTGGCTTTTTTCTGTGCCCTTTCCCTCCCAGCCAGTGCATCGTCGAGTATCAGCAGTGTTTTCTTGATCTGTGTGGAACACAGTTGTGATCCAATTAAATAAATCTAGCCTGATAGTTTCATAGACTGCCTGGAGCTCTAGACGTTTTAGAAAGCATGAAGTTTGTGGCCTCTTTTGTGTTTATCTTAATGACACTGGCTCACATTGCCAGTAGAGAGTATGAATGGTGATAAGGGTTTTCCCCCCTGGCCTCTAATGTGCCTGGGATGGATATCTCTCAACCTCAGCTGACAGCGTTGTGCACTGCAGTGACAGCAGTGTCAAAATTCAGTGTAGATCTACACTAAATTACAGAAGAGAGGGTGACAGAACATTGTGATGTTGCTAAATGAAATGATAGAGGTATTCATTTGTGCTTATATTGCATAATTGGTTAATTACTGTCTCAACAACTTCTGAATTTAGCATAGTTTTCTTTGAGTAAAACATTGCATCATGATTTTGGTGGAGCTAGACTTCTCATGCCACCTCTGTGTCATATTTACATAGAGGCTTTGCTCTGGAATGCAACCTCTGGCTGGAAGGTGGAACATTTTAATGACTAAGAATAATAAAATGATCACATTTATCCTCTCAGTGTAAACAGAGTTACACATCTGTAGTGTTTAGGCCACTTCTTGCTTCACGGATGAGTAGGCTTCATCCAAGTGAACTGAAAAATATTTGTATCCATGCAGGGTAAAACAGTGAGGGTATTTTCTCAACACATGATAATCAACAGAGCATGGTTAAAAGCTAACTTAAAAAAAATATATATATATAAGTTTTTAAATTTAAAAATGACCTTAATTTTGTAAAGCGCTTTTATTGTAAACTGCAGTTCTCTGTGCTTTTCTTAATGTCTGGAGGGTTATATATGAAGATCTTGGCAGTGATTCAGCTACCTAATAACTATTTTGTCATTTATTTTGATATGTTTTAAAATGTAATTTGTCCCTGTGATCGCAAAGCAATTTTTTGGACCCTTTAGAAATCATTCTGGTGTTCAAGAAACATTAGTTATTAAGTTCAAAACAGTTGTGCTGCGTAATACTTTTTAAAGGAAACTAGTTTGCATTTTTTCCCCTCAGGATTCTTTGATGAATATAAAGTTCAAAAGAACAGCATTTATTTATCTTCTTTATTTATTGCTGTGTGTTTTATCTGCAGCCGTAAGAACACGGTATGAGTACAGCCCTGCAGTCATGGCCTTTATAATGAGAAAAAATAGGTGTGGGGAGAGAAGAAGAAAAGAAGATGAAAGCATTTTCATTAGTGACCTCAGATATTTGGACCCAGACTATGTCAAATATATGTACACTACAGTCAAAAGTTTTGGATCGTACGATTTTTACGTCTCTTCTGCTCAGGCTGCATTTATTTGATTAAAAATACAAAAAAAAAACAGTAATATTGTGATTACAATTTAAAACAGCTGTTTTCTAAATAATTTGTTGTGATCAAAGCTGAATTTTTTAGCATCAGTTGATGCTCAAGAAACATTTTTCATTATTATCAATGTTGAAAACAGGTATTTACATTTTTATTTCAGGATTCTTTGATGAACAGAAAGTTCAAAAGAACAGCATCTATCTGAAATAGAAAGCTTTTGTAACATTAAACACTACCGTTCAAAAGTTTGGGGTCAGTACGAATTTTTATTTAATTTTTTGGGGGAAAGAAATGAAATAAATCAATACTTTTTTTTTCATCAAGGATGAATTAAATTGACCAACAGTTACAGTAAAGACATTTAAAATGTTACAAAAGATTATATTTCAAATAAAAGCTGTTCTTTTGAACTTTCTATTTACCAAAGAAATCCTGGAAAATCCGCATCAAATCCGCATATTAGAATGATTTCTGAAGGATCATGCTGAAGACTGGAGTAAATATTTAACAATATTACTGTTTTCTTTGTTAGTATTTTTAATCAAAAATTAAAGAAGAAATTTCTTTTAAAAACATTAAAAATCTTACCGATCCAAAACTTTTGTACGGCAGTGTATATAAGTATTCTCACTAACAACAAAACTAGATGTTGTGCAAGCTGAGCATAGCAGGAAGCTGTTAGATGCTACTAAGATGTAGTTTCCATCACGTAGGTTTATTCTTCTCTCTCGCCTCATGTTTCTGTCAGGTCTTACTGGAGCCAGCAGGTCAGCGGGGTGCCTGAACTCATCTCCACACACACAATTAGAGGAGCTATCTAGGAAGCGATGAAAAGACAGCCAACACAGTGCGGGACACAGCCCGAGGGAAGTGTGGGCCAGACTGACAGCAAAATCAATAACCCTCCTGCTCCAAAAAAATGACACGCTATTTACTGTATGCGCTGATTTACCATCACTTATATTCAAATATTGTGTGTATTTGAGTGTGCAGTTGATGCTGATGTGATTAACCCTTTGCTATGTGAATACATTGTGCCAAGAATATTCAGTAAATGCATAGTCAACACTTTTGCCAGTTTAATAATCTGTTTTTGTAGTTATCCATCCATCAGAGTATAATCAAATGAGTGCAAAGCACACATGCTTTCCTTGTATCTTAAAGGGGTCATATAATGCCATTTTTGTACAAGTTAATATGAATCTTTAGGGTCTAAATGAAAAGTTTGTAATATACTTTTATTAAAAATTCTCATTAGTTTTTTAAGAAAACACTCATTTTACCTGCTCAAAAACAGCTCTGTGTTCAGCACTCCGTTTAAGTGCATATGCCTTTAAATGATAATGAGCTTCGCTGACTCCGCCCCTCTGTTCTGTGGGCGCTGTAACACAACGCACGTGGAGTGTTAACTTGACAACAGTTGAGGGTTTATTATGGCAGCTGGATTCTCTCTGAGGACGCATCTGTGCAACCGTATCAGTTTGAACCAGAGTCGGACCCGAAACAAGATGACGGCCCCGAAGAAGTTCGACAATAAGGCTCGAACAGGACGTTTCTGAATGGTTGGTTAACAATGTCACTTTGATCTATTTTTGTATGTACTGGCAGGGTAACGTTAGAGTTGTGAGATACAAACGCTATGTGTTTAACGTTACTAATGTAAGTTATAGGTTAGTTCGTTGACAGATTTATGTTGAAAAACTTTTCTTTTTTTTTTTTGTAAATGTAGGCTTGTCAATGATGCGTGACATTATCTCAGTGTTAGGTACAACTCGTGACTGAAACTGACATGAGGTCATGTCAGTAATGATTCTGGCAGTAGTTGAAGGATAACTAAGAATTTGCTGTATGTTTATGTTTAGTGCGGTACGAAAATGTTTTATGTTTTAAGAAAACTTTTAAGTACATCTATAGTTTTGTAACTGCATTGATATTCCTGTTAATATTCCTGTTACGTTAACACCAACGCGTTTTTCATTATAAACGTGGGATTATGAATTATATTGAGAACGTCGTAACGTTACATAGAAGACATGCCGTAATAATGCACCCTGAGTGTAAACATTAGCCACATTCGTGAAGCGTGCAAGGGATTTGCAAAGATTCATATAAAGGTTAATAAATAAAACGTTACACTCACTTCTTCTGGAGGTCCAGCAGAAACACGAATAGTTGGTACCGATTCCTTTTTCAGTAGCAGCTTCTTAGCTAAACCTGATTTATATTGACCCTCGCCTCGTTTAAAAAGCAGTCTGGTGAGAAATGATTTGCGCAAACATGGGCGCATTGACGTTGCTCGTCGTGAATATTTCCTTCATAAACAAAACTCAGCCACTGCGTCTTCAGCGGTTCGGATTTAGGAACATTAAAATGACTGCTGTGTTCCTTATTACACCCAAGAACAGAACACCACAATCGCTTAGACGGCCGCCATTCTGCTCCAGTGTAAACAATGACGAACTATGATTGACATCTCACTCACGAGCGAGGGCGGGTCTGTGTTGAAACGCTGCTGTCAATCAACAGTCGTGGGAGGGGCGTGCGATCTTGTGACGTCACAGGATCGAACGGCTTGATTTGAGGCAGGGGAAAACATATAAGGAGATTAAAACAAAACCACTGGATGGATTTTTATCATTATATGATGGCTGTGTACAGGCACTGCCAACACACATTTCAGTACAATCAACTTGTAAAAGTGCAAGTACCATTATATGACCCTTTAAAGATCATCCAACATCTGATGTACTTTGTGTCAGTGAAGAGTAATTCATACAACCCTAACTTAATCAAGGGTGCATCAACCTTTCGTATTAGTAAACAGAACACAGACATCACTGGAGCTTAAAGAAAAAATCTGCTATGGCAGATAGGCTCACTTAACTTTACAGGCTCGTAGGCTGCTCCACAGTGACATGTGAGAGAAACAAAAGTCAATATTGTGCTTTCAAAAGAGCAAGTACTACAATTGGTCTTGATATGAAGGTAACACACATCCCTCTGTGGTGAAAGCCACCGATAGGTGGAGAACACTTAGGCTCCGCCCTTGAGTGGTGGCTGTTTTAATGAAGCACTCTGTTCACCAAGCCATGTGAGAACCCTAGTGGTTATGTGCTCACTAAAGGTCAGTGAGACAGAGGATGTCACAAGGTCATAGGAATCAATGGCGAAGAGTGAATGAAAGTGTATTTGAAAGACCACCATCAAATATTTTGACACAGTACAAACATTTAAATACATTTATTTATATAAATATATACTTTATATTAATATAATTTATACTAACACACATAAGTTTGGGGTCAGTAAGATTTTGAAGAAAAAAAATACAGTAAAATGGTGAAATATTATTGCAATTGAAATGAACTGTTTTCTATTTTAAATTTAAAATATAATTTATGTGATGCAGAGCTGAATTTTCATCTGTCATTACTCCAGTCTCTAGTGACACATGATCTTTCAGAAATCATTCTAATATGCTTATTTGGAGCTTAAGAAACATTGCTTATAATTATTAATGTTGAATGCAGTTGTGCTGCCTAATCTTTTTGCAGAAACTCTTATTTTGATTGTTAGAGAGTTCAAAACAACAGCATTTATTCTATTTTCAAAATATTGTAACGTTTTAAATATTGTTTTTATTGACACTTCTAAACAATTGATTGTGTCCTGCTGAATAAAATAGTTGTTAACTGTTAATTTTCTTTTTTTTAATCGTACAAAACCAAAATGGTCGTGGAGTGTATTTAAAATGATGTACATTTACATGGCATCCAGTCATAGCAGTGGCCTAGAAGTGGTTGTAGTAAAAGCTGGATTGCATCGCTGCATGGTGGCAGCCATGTTGGTGTCACATGACCAGTCGAATACTACTCATTTTATAGAATTCACTGGTAGAATTCTACCATAGTTTGCTATTCTGAATTCAGCACCATATACAAAAATAAAATAGTCATGGTTGACTAGTGCATTTCCATTTTGAATGATGCTGTATCCACACCAAGATGACATATCTGTCAGAACAACATTAATACGGATGACTAGGTGCACCTTTAATGTCCAAAAAGAGCAGGAGTACTGTACTGAAAGTCAAAATAAGAAATATAGCTGGATATCAGGGCTCCTGATTCACAATAGCTGTCTGTTACTTCATGTAGATGGAGTGATTCATTAGCAGTCATTTTCCCCCCCTGTGACTTACAAATGAGGAACTTTAAAAAGCAATTCAGCACAGAACCAGCAATATTCATATTTTCTATAGTGAGTGTCTTTGGTTTGTGGTTTTTGAGTGATAAGATGTCTTCAAGAGGTGTCGTCAGCTGCATAGGTGTGCAAATAGTTTTAGTTTTAATGAAAGAAGGTTGAGGGCGACACAAAGAGAAATGGTGAGGGCCTTCTAAAAGTCTTCTGAGGCGTGATTAGTTTCTAACCCATCATGCTCTTCTCTCCCATTATTCCCCTGTCAAGGCAGCTTACAGTAAAATGCCCACCGCCTTCACAAAGGCTCTCGACACTTCTTCCAAGAAACCGTGATCCATTGCTCTAATGAGGTGGGTGCCCTGGAGTCAGGCATGTGCCTCTTTTTTTTAAGAACCCTTTAATGCATGGTGGCCTTTTAACTCTTTTCCCTTAATACATCAGTGAATCTCTCTTTATCAGAACAGATCTAGAAGAAAAACAAGCCCTTGCTCTATTAAACTCTACTGCCCTATTTTTACGGTACTTACACACACTAAATTCTTTACTGTGAATTTTATACACCTGAAATACTTATGAGATTTAGTTGTTATTTGATTATATTATAAATATTAATTATGATTTAGTAAATATTCTAGGCTTTCTTCTACATCACATGAAAGATATGCATTCATTTCTGAAAATTTTCCTTAGTGACATGCTACTTCGTGACATGACATTTTTTCACATGACACTAGAGTCATTTCCTGTATTATGTAATGGAGTATTCATAAACACGAGACTATAAAGTTACCAAAACTTTTAAAAGTGCCTTTTGCAAACCTGGCAAATATCAGAGTACTTACTGTATTATGATGTGAGCCACTCCTCCTATTATAAGCTATTGTATAATATGATAGATATTCAAAACCAAATAAATGTTTGTTTTAATAAAGCTATCAGAAAAGCTCTGCGCTTAAGCAAATTGGCATGAGAAATAGCTAACATTTAAAGATGTATGAAGCTGGATAATGAGAGCATCAGTTATGTGATGAGTGGATGGCTGTCAGCAAAAAGCCCTGTTGACTTTTGAAAGATTTCAAAAGATAAAGTAAAAACAGTAATATTGTGAACAAATATTACAATTTAAAATCAAATTTAAAAATGTAATTTATTCCTGCTATGGAAAAGCTGATTTCTTTCAGCAGCCATTACGCTCCAATCTTCAGCGTTGCATGATCCTTCAGAAATCATTCTAATTTAATGCATTGGTGTTTTATCAGTGTTGAAAACTGTAACAATGTAAACGTCTTTATTGTCACTTTTAATCAGTTTTAAAAGTATTGATTTCTTTTAAAAAAAAATCTTACTATGTATGAGCATATACAAAACGAGATAAAACAGTAGGCAAGCAGAAGGAGTGCTTGTATGTATTTGGGTCAAAGGGGTGGTGATGGTTGTGTAGATAAAGCCACACAGAGGGAGAAACTGCCGCTTTTCTCTTCCTGAAAGCGTGCACTGAAGAACTATAACCACAAACACTCACTCACACGTGCAAATGGGTTTCCGCATCCACATGCTATTTGCAACCTTAGTTAATTTGTCAGGTTTCAAATGCTGTCAATAGCAGACATTTTGAGGGACACATGACAATCAATGAAAAGAGATAAATAAAGATTCAGTATTCAGTTTTGGTGGTGGATATTATGATTTGCAGGGATGTAAATGCATCTCTCGAGTGATGTGCAGCTTTGCTGTGAGTAAACAATGATATTTAAAAACAAATGAATGAAGCACCTTTTCTTTATTTCTCTGTTTCTATTCTTGCAAGACACACAGTTTCATCATGAAGGCACAATAAATGAACCACAGATGCAAAACTTTGAAAAAGAAGCTTTAAAACTGTGTTAATGTATAGTCTAAAAACAAAACAGTCTAAAAACAAGAGTCAAACATGGAGAAACACAACTGGAAGTTTAAATGTTTGAATACAATTTTTAAACCCAATGGTTGGGTTTGTGTGGTTTAAACGTTTAACGTTTTAACTCTTGACACCTTACATTCCCACTCAGCGGTGCAAAATCAGAACCGTTATCACCTTTTCTTTCCTTATTCTTCTCTTATTGTTCACTCAAATCTCCACAATTGTAGAGCAGCTTTTGGTATCATGGTTTGTAAATGAGATGGCTCAGTTGTGAAGGTGATTAGGGGAACTAAATCTTTTGGCCATTAACAGCTTTTTAGGTTAGCGTTCCATTCAGGACCTTTTCTGCACCTCTGCCAAACTCTAGACAGTACGCTGACCCACCAATCCACTGTGAAAGAAAAAAATGCAGATTTGCAAATCGAGTGATCAGTCATTCTCCTTTATGGAACATTGGAGAAATAATAATTTTTTTGAAAATTTGTACATACTTGGGCATAGACTGGTCAGTTATAAACTATATTATGCAAAGTGTCTGTGCTGCAAGAGTTTAAATGAGATAATTTCCTCTTGTCTACAGATGTACAGTTCTCAAACACATTTGCGTTCTGACATAGAACATTTTGTGCTCATAGAAACTATAAGGAAGTATACATAGCCATGTTGCTTCAGAGTCCAAAGCGAAGGTGAACAATGGCTTCATTTAACAGGGGACATGGAAGTTGATGTTGTTGTTGTTGTTGTTCCATGAGTTTGTATTCTTTGTGTTGTTGTTTTTTATTTGTGCCTTGAGCTGCTATAAATTAAACGTTACTTACTGGTGCCCAGTAAAACTACAGGACAAAAGAACAGGACAGAATGAATGAGAGAATGAACACACAAGTTTGAATCCCTGTCCCAAATGAAGGTGCTTTTAATGGAATGATCCATCTAAAAATACACATATCTGATCTGCTCCATTTAAACTGATATGAAACTCAAGATGTGACTCACACACTATTTCTAAACATGTGCAGTTATTTATTTTTGTACACTTTGAGAGTGGCGCTTCTCCAAACAGATCAAAGTCACTGTGCCAGGTGAGGACAGACAGAATTAATTTCTGTAACAGATTTGAAGCGAAATGTAGACCAAAATGTGGAGAAATATTTATTAATATTAATGTTTTTGCATCCAGATGAAAATGACATTTTACAGTAATATGTTGTTTTTCACAAGTAAAGATATGAATTATAATATAATTTACATTTATTAAATCACAGATACCTGCAAACATTTGGGGATACTTTTATTCTGTGCATTAATACAGGAAATAGCCTGATACTCTTGTTTCAGAGTATATTTTAACACAGTCTCATCCCAAGAAGTCATATATTGACGTCTTGGGACGTCTTTTGACCATACGTCAATATCCGCCTTTTTAGGGTACCCCTAAACGTCGGTAAATGACGATCCTGGGACGTCATACAACTGACGCTTTACCTTTAACGTCAATAGGTGACGGGGTAGGTTTAGGGGTAGGTTTAGGTCTGGGTAGAGTTAGGATCCGATAACGTCAGCTAACCGACGTTTAAGGGTACCCTAAAAAGGCGGATATTGACGTATGGTCAAAAGACGTCCCAAGACGTCAGTATATGACTTCTTGGGATGAGACTGCGCTGTGTACCTATTTATGATTTGTTTGCAGTTTTGGTGAAAGGCCTAATACACAGCACTTGTAATCTGTATCTCATTATTTGCTACTTGAAATAAAATCAGAATTACTGGAGCAGTGGGACTCAGAGGATTCATTTCCTCTTGGAGTTGCCAGGCTTGAACTCATGTCCGTATGCTCCAGCACTGAGCCACATTACAGACCAAAAGTCATTTATTATGTTCTCTTTACTCAAACTGTACATTAGCTGATATCTGCAAATGTTTGGGCATATTTATGATAGTGATATTAAATTAATTTACAGTTATTTTCAGGCTTATACGACTTATTTTATTGTTTTATATGACTGTTATGTGAGGGGAGTTTACAGACATCAGTGAATGAATGATAGAAGTGCAAATTATAAGGGCCTACATAAATTCTGCTGCCTATCCTGAAAATTAAAATCTAAACTGTCATTATTGGTCTTTTGTATAATATAATTGTCAGAGCTTGATTCACACAGGGAGAGTAGAGGGTCTAATCTGAAGCGGTACTTTTATTAATACAAAAATAACAACATTTGGAGAACTGAATGACCTGCTAAAACTGACCTTCAACTTCCATCGAGATTCTGAAGTGTGCATCCTCTGGACACTTTACTATCCCATGAGGCCATGGGAGAGGATTTGTGAATGCCAGTGAACTGACCCAACATAAGTGACAACATGGCAGATGTAGTACATTCGATTTTCATTCATATACACATTCAAACTATACAACATATTTTTTATCATTGACAAAGTAAGTTTCAAACCAAATGTACCTATACAGTATATATCAAGGGACTAAACAAGGAAATTACATTCAAAGAACATATAATATAATAACTTAATTTAATTTAAGGAATATAATATAATATAATATTTGATTATCTGCACCATATCCCATTTCTATGCATTATGTTCTGATATGCAATATTGCAACAGTGTTAACTTATACTGTCAATATTTGTTGTAATAACTAGTGCCATATGCCTGGACTGTTTTATGTTACATTTCTGCTTTAGGTGTACCTACCAGCCACATTATGGCTTTGTAGCTCTGTTAGTCGCTATGCTAGTACAAAGTTTGCTTTGCATCCAATCATTGATAAGACAAGTTAATGTTTAAACAGAACACTATTATAACTTAAAAAACTCTGCAGAAGCCCTAAACACTGATTGTTATCTGAGCTCCAGAGATAAATGTTTGTGTTTTACAAGATTGTGCCTAAGACTTATCTCTGAGATAAAGTTTTAGCGGATCAAAGGCTTATGGCATCTGATGTGGCCTGACGTACCAAATAATCTGTTTTTATTGTTACTAAATATTACTTACAGCAATATGTTGGATTTTTAAATAAGGAGAGGATGAACTGGAATAAAACTGCAGTACAAGTGCTCTGCAGTCGATTGAGCTGGAAAAAAGCTGTAATCATTACAGGCACATGCATAACACAGTGTTCCTCTGATATTAGTGACCTTGAGTAACTTGTGAGGTAGAGATCACTAGCAAGTATTCCCAATTCTAAAGGGTTATTGCGATTTAATATGAGCATACTTTGTATAAGTGTTTTGCTAGATAACCTAAAAACTATAACCTGCAATTCTTACTTATACTTTAAGGCCTGATATAATCTTTACATTTTTGTTTGTGTTACTAAATGTATTTAGTTTAAAATCAGATATGTTAAATCATATTTTTGACATGAATTAAATCATATTTAATAAACATCTTTATAAGTCATATTGAATATATGGTTCCTGTGGGTCCTCTACTTTACCCAACTTTCTTGATTGATTATATCATCGCAAAGTCTATATTATTAGACTATAACGATATTTTTTAATGGATATATAGTACAACTATACAACTACAATACATACATCTTCACATAAAGCAACATACTACATAGCAAATATCTGCTGCATGATTGTTTATTTCGAGCAAAATGTAAACTATTGCACAGATCTATAAAATGTATGTTAAAAACAGCTTTAAACAACTGACAACTCCTAAATAAATGTAAACAATGCAATACTTCCTTTAGAAATGATAAATTGATCATAGCTATATAAAGAATAAAAATTCAATTATTAAACACATTTTATATTTATATGCTTATAAATCAAGAATAAATCATTTATAGCTGTATAAACTGCTTGTTAATGTTAATTAATGCTTTATAAATGATGAATTAACTGTTTACTAATGCTTAACTGATTAATAGTGTGCAGTTATTATAAAGTGTCTTCGGTATCCTTGCAAACCTATGACAAGCAGTTTGGAAAATTCAATTTTGTAAGTGTAACCCTATTGTTGTAACCCTATTGTTACAGTTGTGGTTACAGTTTGTAACCCTATTGTGAGTGTGAAATAAATTTAGTTAAAAATGTGTTTTTAATAAAAGTACTTTATGCGGTAATACCTAAAAGAACTGGTCAAATATAATATTTAAAATGATACATGAATCTGAATAAATTTGGTTATAGCCTATAAGTAATTCTTAAAAGATTCAGATCAGCTAGAAATATTTATTTGAGGTAACAACTATCCATATTTACTTTTTACAGTATATATCATTGAAAAGAACAGATTTTCTTAGTCCAAATTTCATGGAAAAGCTCCTCATTCCATCACACTGTTTAACACAATGAATGATAGATTGAAAAAAAGAAAACTTTCCGTTTACACAAACATTTGGCCATAAAGTGAGATTTTTCTTTAAGACATCCAGCTCAGGGTCTACGGCAGAGTTTGGGAGGAGGCTGGAAACATCCACAAAAAAAGTTCAATCCCTGACCATAACTGTCTGCTCATTTTGAAAACGATCACCCCTGGATCCGGACACAGAACATCTGGACAGCACATCCCAGAGAGCCTTTAAGACGGAGGAAGCGTTGAGAGGTTCCACAGAGTTTCACTTCAGGATGAGCTCAGCATATGTTCTGAAGGCTCTGTGCCTGCTGATGCTTTTCTCCACGGTCAGTTCTCAGCATGGCTATGAAACCGGTGAGGATTGGGTGAATACCTGGCGCCAGGGCTTCAACTTTCAGTGTCCACATGGTGAGGCATTAGTGGCAATCAAGAGTTACTTCAGTGAGAAAGAAGGATCGGACCGCCTGTGGAACTTTGAGTGCCAGAGAACTCCCTACAAACTGGGGAGAGCCTAGCGAATGCTGGTGGGACGATATCAACAGAGCCGGGATGGAATGGTATGTCTGTATGTATGTGGATGCCAGTGTCCTGTCAAACACAGGTCTATGTAGTTCTATGTATGCCTTTTAATGCTATTGTACAAAACACATTTGTGAGTATGTTTTAATAACATTCACTGTAGACGAAAATACGATGAAAAGTCAGTTTTTTTATTTTTAAAATGTGTTATATACATATACATAGAGAATATACAGTACATGGAACTAAACAGACTATTTTTGGCATGTTCAAAAAACTGTAATAATACAAAAATGCACCTTTATGAATTAGAATTAGAATTTTAAAACTTTGCACAGTTTCAAGTGTCCCAGTCAATACTTATAAGTGAATGAAAGACATTAGAGGAACAATTTAACAGTTTCTTTTAATTTTTGATTGTAACCATTTTTGATAGAATAATTTTTTTATATTTTGCTACACAGATATCTCAAATATGTTGTTTTGTATAATAACATTTAGTAAAGACACCCTGGTCAATTAATATAAATTTTAAACAGTGCGTTTAATATTATAGAGAATATAGATGAAATATATATATATATATATATATATATATATATATATATATATATATATATATATATATATATATATATATATATATATATATATATATATATATATATATATATATATATATATATATATATATATATATATTATTTTTTTTTATTTTTTTTTTTGCACAGTGTCCAGTTTCAAGTGTCCAGATAATAAACATAAATGAATGAAAGATGGATTTATAAGAAATCAGCTTTTGGACAGTTATTTGGAAATGTTTGACGCTACACAGATATTTCTTGTGTTGCAAATATTTTTCTGATGACTCCTAAAAAAGTTTTGGTTTGTGTATGTTTGGTTTACCGGTATACTAAGAAAAGTGGAGAGCTCTCTTGCATGATTAGACTCAGATGTGAATGTTTACTGAAAGCACTAGCTAATGCTAGGTTTCAGTGTTGAGTGCTTGCTTTGACAACATCATGATAATTTGGAAACAATGAAAGTTTCTTAAATAGGATTGGAGAGAGACAAGCAGATGTTTGGGCCAATCCAGATTTCATAAGTATCATTTAATCCTTGCCTCAGGTCAGCTGTTCTCAAAAAACCATAAGCCACAGAAGAGATATAATGGCAACACTTACGTTTAAGAGCCTTGTTTACTGCCAAAATGAAACTTTAACAATCTGCCACAAATATACCTTAAACATGTTTGAATGCACATTTGTGAATCACTTCAGTACTATGACATCTTATTTATAAAATCACTATGGCATTCCAAAGTTGTGTTATATGTTGTATTAAATGTTGTACTTTGGGTTTATTGTTCCCATCACAGCAGAACATCTTGGACTCATCTAGATCTGGCATGTTATTATTTCTTCTTCTCTTCTATTGAACTGTCATGTGGTCCATACACGCTATTTCAATTATAGTGCCAATATCTGACACATTTCTGAGATAAACTATACAGACACACACACACAAAAGTTTTCCAAAGGATTATGAATGAGAAATAGAATGTTGAAGTGTTATTTAACTTGAGAATATAAATTAAACAACAAAGTGTATGTCAGCCAGCTTTTCATTCAGGAAGCACAAACATTGAAATGGAGAAATTAGACTAAATTACTTAGTGCAAAGAGCACAGCCATTATAACAAGTAATTGTGATGATATCAGTAATTTTGATGTTCTTGTCATATAGGGCTTGACATTAAAGCTTTACAGCTCTGTCACATTGATGTCAAATTAATATTCAGGATATATCGCAAACATTACAACATCACAGTCTCTAGTACGTGCATTGACTGTAGATTACAGCTAAACCAACTTAACGAAATGTTCGATGCTCGTTTTTGCCAGGTTTACACAGAGACATTATAACTTCTCAGGGTGTAATCTGACCAATGATTTCACCCTGTTGCTTGAACTGTACTGAACAGTATAAGCTTTGTTGTTTTGAACACATTCAGGATTTAAACTTTTCCAGAAATAATAAGCTCATTCTGTACTCACAGTGATGCAATGCCAGGACACTCTATGAATGGATATTTTGATATTTAATAGCTGCTGCCTTGATATAAAAACATAAAGCTCAAACAGAAGGTAAACACAAGCAAAAGCATGTTGTGCATTAGTTTAAAAATGATAGTGTCTACTTTCCTTGTCATGTTGACATGCTGCTTTGGAACAATAAGTATGAAAATATCTATTTGTCTAGAACTTACTCACGTGTTTGACAATGCAATAGTCTTTCCTGCATAGAGTCTGGTTGGCCACAGGAACATGAATGTTTGCCCAGAACAGTCCAACATGAAAAATGATTTAGAGCCCTCTCATGTTTTCGCCTCTACTAAGCATAATGTCTTGACGTGAGATGGTTGCCTTATTTCTTCCTCTATTTTGTTCTAATTATGTGATGTGTGGTGTAACACCATACATTTCACAGTAACTTAATAGCATGGCTAGAAAGACCCTTACCATGACTTACAATCCATGTAATTCTCACAACAAAAGTGACCTTATTTTACCAGTTCTCCAGCTAGGAAAAGTGTGGTTGCTGCGATCAGTCTCTGAGGGCATCTGAGGGAAACAGCGCCAAGGGCCATTCAGTGTTCCAAGTTCTCTCTCTCTCTACTCCAAAAGCAATGGGAGAATTGTTTCCAGTGGGTTAATTAGAATCAGTATAGTTTTCCCTGATCTACTGCCCACCTTGTGAGATTTCCTTAGAGCCAGTGCCAGTGACCTCAGCACCGTCTGCTGCTCACTGCTGGCATTTTGAGAGTGAATACTTTCTGCCAGTCTTACTGCATGCTGGGAATTTACAATCAAGAAATCATATTATGCAGTCTTTTGCTCTTTAGATAAACTTCACAAGTTTTGGACTGCTAGCCATGCCCAAAATATATTGGTAATAAAGATAAAATATGTTGACATGCATTTACTTTCAATAAGCTTTAGTTACTTATATTTCTTGACATATATTTGGCTATATAATATCCCTAAGCTGCACTGTTTACAAAATATAAATGAATTTAAAAAATAATTATTTTTGCCATATACACAGTTTTAGCCGGCCTTACCCTGTAACTTAGACATTCTTCTGGATGGAGAATCAGTTGTTTACATTACATAATTTGAATGTACACCTCTAAATCAAGGACTGTCTCCCTCTTCACATCTGATTTGCACTAAGGCATAGATGACATTCTACTGGGAGAAGGCTCTGGCCTACTTCTTATTGGTGGAATAGTTGCCCATTGCATTAGTGTTGCTATGACAAAAGTCTGGTACTGCTGGTGGCTGGGAAGCAGTGCAGAGCTCATGATTGTGTCCCTGTTGTGATGACAACAGTTTGTATGGGCCACAAACAAGTAGTATTTACAAACCTGTATTTACAGAATACCTTAAAATCTCGATGTCTCCTCAGGGGTGACATTTGCTGAGTTAACAAACTTGAATGAAAAAGAATTTAAATCTTCTAACTATTGACTGGTCAAATCATTTTAGAATTGCTTGTAATGACATGTAAACTCCTTTAGCTCACTATAGCCAAGACAGGTAATCATCTACTGTAACAAACATTAATGTGCTATTCAATTTGCTATTCATAGTCAAAACTCAAAGTTTATCATACCTGTGGAAGTTTAATTACAAGGGTGAAATGTGCTATAAAAAATATTATGGGTGATGCATGAAAAGTTATAAAATGGTTAGTTCCGGTCCTTGAATAAGAGTAGACAAGAGTATTACAAAGAGTGCTGATATAGGACCCCGATAGACTGGGGCTGTGTTCGAAATCGCATACACTCGTGAGTAGTATGTAATATGGTAGGTAATATAGTATAATAAAACAGTATGTATGTAAATAATTCCACTTTAGCATAGTTTGAGCTTGCTGTTTAATAATCATTTGAAACTTAGCAAACTGGCAGCTCCAGTATAATGAAAAGATTAACAATTTATACCTGTCTGATATTACGCTGTACCCACATTGGACCAGTGGTTTGGAAAATGGATGGATAATTCCGGTGAGCGGCGCCATCATCTGGCGAGACTCGGGATTTCATTCGGTGGGACCGTCACAGTGCATTACGGGTATTCTCTAGCTCTTAAATGTACACTTGTTATTGCGTTGCATTATAGGCTCGAATGAGTGCACTTGATAACGTCCACTGTGGTTTCGGGCACCCCTACAAATAGCTGTCCCTTCAAATAGTGACCTATTTAAGGGTATGGGGAAGATTTCAGATACAGCCTGTCTTTATGAGTGACTTGTTGAATCAATCACTCAACCTATTCGATCAACAATGCTGATTCTTTCTGGAATGAAACAAGTTAATTGTTTCTATGAATGAGTCATTGAGTCATTCAATCAAACGATTTGATGCAATGCATGTTGAGGGGGAAAAAACACTACTGTGTGTTGATAACTCCTGGATTTTTCATTAATTTCATTAGCAAAGCAAAAACAAACAAAATAACTGGCAATATTTTGTCTAAAATGTAAGTTACTTGCAATTAAATTCCCAATTATTTAACCGTTGTTTAATTACAATATTGCTTGGTTACTAATGTTCCCCCCTGAAAGAGGGAACGGGACTTGTTGAATCAAGAAGGAGGGAACGGAAGACGTTATGTCGACGTGACGATGTAATTGGGATCACTTCAGGGAAACCTATCATCTTCGAGTGTCTACAGAACGAGCCAATGAATGTTGGCGTGCGTGAATCGCATCACACGCCCTGCCCCACAGTATAAACAGGAAGCCTGCGCATGCACTCATTGTTTTTCGCTGAGGAGCCGAGATTGTGACGGCCGTACAGCGATGGTCAGCAACCGCAGTGATCGGATGCCACGTCTCCCGTACCCTCCTTCAGGGAACCAGGGTTACATTAGTAACCGAGACGTTCCCTATCAGTTGCTCATGTTCGACGTAACATCGATGTGACAACATAATTGGGTTCCCTATGGAAAATGCCATGGTTGCTGCCACATCCAGCGCCCTACGCAAGACTCTCAGACCCCCCATGCTTGCCTAGTAGCGGTGTTTTTAAGCGGCTTAGTGCAATATATACAGCTAACAACTCGAGGCAGTCCAGGTCCAAGATTGGCCATAACCCACCGCCTTTCTTGGGAACAATGAAGTACAGGCTGTAGAAGCCAGTCTTCATATCGGCTGGAGGGGCCGGCTCGATCACGTCCTTCACTAGTAGGACTGCAATCTCTTCCCTGAGCACAGAAGACTGGGGGGCGCCGGCCGAACTGAATTGCATCTGATAGTACGGATGAGCAAGTGAGACGGGCTGGGAAGCGCTAGCCTAGGGGCCAGTGGTGGAACAAAAACAAAAGGAAACAAAAGATTCAAAAGATTCCTCCTGGCTTGGCAGCGGCCTGGACGGGCGGGGTCAACTTCCTGCGGCTTGCTGCACGCTGAGGCCTGGATGATGGCTGCTGCTGAGGCTTAGTGGGAGCAGAGGACGCCACGGGAGGCCGACCTCAGCGATTAACAGGCGGAGGGTCTGTGGCCAGCGGATGGTTGGGAGCAGCAGCAGTCCGCCGTGGCAGGATGTGTTGTATCGCCTCCGTCTGCTTCTGTTCGGCCGAAGCCACTAGGACGGCTTCTGGCACTATGCGGTGTCGTCCAAGTCCTAGTAAGCTCCTCATGCACCTCCGGAAAGAAAGGTACCGGGGCGGCGCACTGAAAAACCAGCACGGCCAGCCCCGAGAAACCAATCGTCCAAACGAGAAGGTTAGGGACTTGGTGGAGGGTTCCACACAAGCCCTACCTTCTGGATCAGACTTGGGCAATGCTACACTCCCCGAAGGGGGTAACGCAGCCGAATTCTCATCTCCAGAGGACTGAAGCTCCCCCTCCAAAGCTGCAACCGACATCTGGTCGTCAGGAGGAGCTCCAAAAGACACGACTGGTCATCGATGTGAAGGATCAGCATGCTCTTTTGGAGGCTCCATCAGTGGCAGCGCTTGTGAGGCGTAAGGGGCCCACAGAGACTGAGGTCCAGAATAGACACTAGATCGGGGCATAGGCGAGGAGACTGAACCTCCCTTGAGGTAAAGGAGTCTCGATCTAAGTGCTGCCATAGTTATATTCCTGCAATGGGAACATGAACTATTCACAAAGGCCTCAGCGTGCTGTATTCCCTAAACACGAGAGGCAACTATTATGGCAGTCTGCTGGCGCCAAGGAACGACCCCATCCAGAAATAACACAGTCTCATCCCAAGAAGTCATATATTGACGTCTTGGGACGTCTTTTGACCATACGTCAATATCCGCCTTTTTAGGGTACCCTTAAACGTCGGTAAATGACGAACCTGGGACGTCATACAACTGACGCTTTACCTTTAACGTCAGTAGGTGACGGGGTAGGTTTAGGGGTAGGTTTAGGGCTGGGGTAGAGTTAGGATCCGATAACGTCATCTAACCGACGTTTAAGGGTACCCTAAAAAGGCGGATATTGACGTATGGTCAAAAGACGTCCCAAGACGTCAGTATATGACTTCTTGGGATGAGACTGCGCTGCCAGAAACACACAAGCGGAATGACATCCTGAAAAGGACGCAGGGTCACGCTTGTGTTGCTCTTTTTTGAAAGAAAAAAAGACAAAGAAAAAAGTACTCTTTCCACAAACTCTCAAAGTGCTGAGGCACCCAGGGAATGGCCGCAGTGTACAGCAGTGCTGTAAACATTACAGGGGAAAAGCCCACCGAACCCGACACAGAAATAAGTTTGCTGTGAAAACAGTTGTGTGAGTTTAAGCTCACGGTCACTCGCTGATCGCGCCATCACACCAACACTGAAGAGAGAGTCTGAAGGAGTATCCAACAAAGTAACAGTCTTGTAGATTCAGAAGACAAACAGAAGCTCGATTCCGGAGTGAAAGACAATAAGTGCGTGTGCTCGCTTCCTGTTTATACCCACGTTGCGGATGCCAACGTTCATTGGTTTGTTCTGTATACAATCGAAGATGATAGAGCTCCCTGAAGTGATCCCAATTACGTCGTTACGTCAAACGGGAGTGACTAATATGGAACTCACTTGAAGTCTTACTGTTTTTTTTCCGAATATCTCCATGGCCTGCAGTCAAATAACTCTGATTTTCGGAACCTGTGGAGAATTCTAAAGATTAATTTTAAGATCCTCATTTAAATCCCTGCAAAATGGAACAAATGGATCCAGACAAAGGGCATAAATTCATGCATGTTTGTCAGGCACATTTTGCTCTTGCTGTTTTAGTCAGCCCTTTGGTATAAACAGGAAGATGCACACAATACAAGGTCAATAGCTTATAGCAGGCACACCTCACAAGACCACATGCCACATGTGAGACAGGTTCTTTGAATCCACGGATTACACAAATATTCCAAAGCTTTGTTTTAAAGGATTCATATTCATATAACAAATAACAAATGTCTATTGTTCAGCATTCGCTCTTTATAAAAGCCATATTTGTACTGTCTACAGGTCCTCAGTTTGCACTAACAATGGGCTGGTTGCTGGCATTCAAAGTAAGTACTTTGAAGCGGTTCTGGATCGAGAATGGCAGTTCTACTGCTGTCGATATGCCCGCAGATGCCCGTATTCCTGCTGGTGAGTCTTGAAACACCAAATGTGGATCTAATCATACAAGTTAGATGAATGTGATGTCACCAAATACAACATGTTCCTGGATCAAATCCCTGTTGGAACAACTTTCCAATCAACCAATCTGGTGGGTGTTTCCCAAAAGCATTGTTAGCCAACTATGTTCGCAACTATGATGCCATATCCGTAATTTATTGCAAAAATCTAGTATTAATTCGATCTCAAACAGATTTATTAAAATAAGTTATTACTCCAACGGGTGCGTGATATCATTAACCAACGTGGTTGAACCAATTTACGACAATATGGTTTCGGGAAACAGTCGTGACTAGCTAGTTGATTGATTTCTTCAACGATGCATCATACTATTAGCCATACTACGTCAGACTTCGTATTTCCGCTCAATTTTATTTCGCTTCTGTACTCAGTCTGAGACAGCGGCCTATCTATCCGTTTTCCTCCAGCCTGAAAACAGCCGGGCCAATCAACGAACAGAGGGCGGGCTGAAAGCCGTTACGTAGTCACTAAGCGCCGAGTTTAAGATTAGGTCAGGGAAATCGAAAACGTCAATTCGCTCTGTTGTGGAGAATATTCCCGGCATTAGCAAACTGAAGCCCGAACAAGAAGAGTGTGTATTAAACATTTTGAATGGAGGTGATGTTGTGGCCCTACTCCCTTTGGGAAAAGTTTAATTTATCAACTATTACCGATCGTCGGCGAGAAACTGGGGAGCCTTTTGACAGGTCAGTGTCTCCTTTCTTTTCCAGGTCTTAAATATTGCCATGACATGCTGTAATCTTGCAATTAAGTTTCCGCATTTCCGACAGACTCGAGATGAACAAAGAGCTGTGTTTAACAGAACTAATCCTAACTTTGACAGTTGGCTGCAAATATTTTTTTTGTTTCTCTCTACTGTCAAATATCAGTTTAGAGGCCCTGATTGTACTGTGGATTCATAGATTAACTTCGCATAATCTGCAAAAGTCGTTTACAGCCATGTTCACTCCGGTATTTCGCTCGCATCATCAAGTGTTTACAGCAGGTTTACAGTGGAAGTTCGATCATAGATTTGAGTTCGATGCATGATGTCTGTGGTTTGATGCGGCTGTGTCGGCGCATAACATACGTCATAAGTAAACTTATCTGATTGGCTTATGGGTAACCAATGATTTTAAACTTCAGACAAGCGCCCCCTAGCGAGAGAGAAAACACTTCTCTATTATGCCATTCCAGACTCTGTCTACGAAGCAAAGTGAAGTAGCAGAGTCTGGTATTACCAGGCTATCATACTATGGTAGTTAACCAGCAAGTTACATAAAATAAAATATATTGATCCAGAACATGCTTTACTTGGCAAAATCATGGTTACTAAAAAACCTCTACACGTACACACCTCAGGCTATTCACTATATAATAGATATTAGGTTTATGTGTCCTCTGGTAATTACCTTAAAACTAGACAATATGTCTTTCAGACCATTTATAACCTTTCTTTTAATTGCATTTTCATGGTTTATGCACAGGAAGACAAGTGATGTTCCAGAGTACTACAGAGAAGAGGGAGAGATGGTCACTCCCAGTTACGGCTACTTCATAAGAGGGGCTCAAACTACTTTCAGTGGAGTACTGAGGTTTGTGAACACTTCATCTTCTTTTGCACTTGGAGCTGGAGGTTTTGTCTGTAATGCATTTATGTAAAAATAACATCTATTTTATAACAGATGCATGTATTGTATTAATGGCTGTTAATGCATTCAAAATTGCTTTCCTTATTTGGGAACTAAGCCTGTTTTTTTCCCGATGCTTTGCAGGGATCGGCAGTGGAAGTACATCTTGTGCCGAATGACTGACTTTGATTGTCAATTTGAAAACTTCTAGACTGCATTCATCACTTAATGTCCTTATTGACACATTTATGCTAAATGGGCACATGAACGTCTCCACAAGTGCATTTAATATAGTACTCACAGAAAACATATATGACATTCTCCATTTGTTTTATTAGCTTAACAGTTTCAAATTATTGTTTTACTCTATCTGTAAGTGAGCATGGACTGCCATTTTCTCATATTTTGCAGTTATTTCTATGTTTACAAATAATTTGTAATCATTTTAAAATATAAAATATCCAACAAAAAGGAACAAAAACATTTTTATATTGTTGTGTTTTATGAATAAGCCGCACATATGCAACCATGTAATAAAACTGCATGAAGTTAACAGCAGTTTGAACACTTTGAGTATCACTCAACACTTATATACAGGGATGTAGTGGAGGCTAAACGCACGTAAACGCCGTTTACGCACCTCCCAATATTCGGAAATAGCGTTTACCCACCTCCAAAGTGCGTTTATCCACCTCTAAATTGCGTTTATCCACCACTAAATAGCCTGCCATTCCTAAGACATTTTAAATTAAGCTTATGTCGTATAGTTTCATATTCCTTATTAGTTTCATAGGTTGTCTCTTTCATAAAACTATTTCATATTGCGCTGCATTACTGTCAGTGTTGTTGACTATTACTGACGCGCTGTTGACGCTCGCGCAGCCTCGCGAGGACAAATCTACACACATGATGAGCGCAGCACACACACACACTCAGTTAACAACATACTTCCTATAACAAATCTAAATGTGGAGTTTTTATATTTTAACATATGTTAAGCAACCTCAATTATTTTTCCTGAACACCATCACGATTGAAAATGTGACATTGATTTCCTACAACAGTTCAATAAACAGTTAAAATTAAGTCACTTACATTTTAGATGCAATATTGGCTGTTTTTGTTCTGTTTCAGCAGCGAAAATAGTTCCAACCAAAAATCACAGCAGAACCACGGCGCATCTAACAGGAGCACTCATCCTGTTTTCATTACTGAATTATTAAGCATTTTGAACGAATCGATTGAGTCAAAGATTCAATGACCCATTCATAAACATGTCTCATTCTTGAATGAATCAGCCGTTTGAACGAATCGTTTGAATGAATGAATGAATGAATGAATGAATGAATGAATGAATGACTCACTCATTAAGACGGTCGCCTGCCGCCACCTAGTGTTATGTTTAAAAGTAGCATTTTCCAATGTTTCTTAAATGTAAATTTAAATAAATTTCATAACATTATTTTATGCAATTGTAATTTTTCAGTGTAAATTATTTAATTTGATCAGCCCTACTTAGGGTAACAGCCCTATAATGTCTTATTATTCGAAATAATTTAATTTATTGAACACATTTAGGAATTTA
This sequence comes from Chrosomus eos, assembly GCA_036326025.1. Lineage (NCBI taxonomy): Eukaryota > Metazoa > Chordata > Actinopteri > Cypriniformes > Leuciscidae > Chrosomus > Chrosomus eos. The sequence continues at coordinate 24,000,486 of CM070828.1, read as the reverse complement.
AAATGAAAGATAAGCATCTACATTTAATAATATTGGGGGAGGGGATGCCCTTTAAAGGTGCAGATATTACAATATGCCGCTTTAAATATCAAAGCTGATTGAACACTGATGAGAATATTGTTTCAGAATAAAAAAAAAATAAAAAATAAAAAAAATCCGGACGAGCAACTTTTTTACTCGGACAAGTGAATGACAGATTTACTTGTCCAAAGGACAAGCGTATGAAAAGGCTTAATGTCAAGCAAGCCATCCCTATAGCAATGTCATCAGTAGACATAGGCCTACACACCGGTAGGCAGTGGCCACGTTACCGGGTGACCACGTCGTGGTCCACCAGAATTTATAGTTTACCCACCTCTTTTTTTACCACTACACCTCTGCTTATATAGCAGTAACAGTTTACATTACAAAAAACACCTTTGCTGAATTTTTTTTATTTTGCTATCAATTTTGCAATGCATTTTGAATGGATTTTTTTAAATCAAGGTCTCAACCATTCAGATGAAGCCTTAAAACATACTGAATTCTTTGGGGGGAAAAAACGAATAAAGCAAAGGTTTCTCCCATGCAAGCATACCTCAAATTCCACCAAGGCTTGGTTGAAGAAGTCCTGGAAGATTCTACAGTGGCCATCACAGTCACCTGACTAGAACCCCATAGAAAATATATGGTGGGATTTGAAGAAATCGGTTGTAGCACGCAAACCCAAGCATATTACTGAACTGAAGGCCATTGCTCATCATAAGAAATGGGGTAAGATTTCTCATAAACGCTGCCAGAAGTCTGGTTATACATCTCATTCACAGAAGGTCAACAGCAAAAGGGTGTTCTAAGATGCTTGCCATGAAGGGGTTAAATAACTTTGAGACTGCAGAAGTCATTCAAAGTTGCATTTTCAGTTGAATTTGGGGAAACCACTTGAAACATTTGTTGTGTTGAGCTATTTAAATTACTTTTGTTTGATTTGTTCATTCCAAACAGCTGACAGTCTGTACATTTTGCCAATAAAACTGATTTGCAATGGGGGTTGAATAATTTCAGTTGCCTTAGACACTAAAATATGTGGGTCAAATTGACCCACGTACATCACAAGCGTGTACATGTCAAAAAACACATCAGCTTGTTGAAACTTTGCATGCATGTATGACCATAAGAAAAAAACACAATTGGTTAAGAAAAAAAAAAAGGTTAACCAGCATTTCAGTCAACTCAAAATCAAAAAGAGTCTAATTGACCCCCAACATAACATGAGGGTTAAATAGAGCCAACACACACACAAACAAACACATTTCTCAGCATTTTGGTTGAGCACTTGCAGGGTTAAGGAGAGGGTCACTGAGCCAAATTCTGTCCAGCAGTCGTTCTACTCCCCTCTACTGTAGACGTGGTTGGGTGTAAGCCAGTGGCTCTCAACACTGTTTATTTATGGCAGCTGCCGACTTGAGGCATGGAGCCAAGCATCACAAAATGACATGGCTGTACCCAAGTCAAGCCTTTCCTTTGGGGTCAACCGACACTGTCTATGACTTACTGTGCACTTCTACAGGAACAGACCACTGCAGAGGGTTCAGCAGGTCAGGCCTCACTTTCATTCAGGCTGCTTTGCTGTTTTCACCCGGCTTCTTTCTGAGTTTTAATTACACAGGGTTACATACATGCATTATCAATATCCAAATTCTGCTTGAATGGCAATGTTGTAATTATGGTTGTTTGCAGGAACAAGAATAAAACTTTGTTAGAGTGGTGATGGGTTTTGGAACTTGCGCTCAGCTGTAATTACGGGATAAATTCGATGAGACGCCAGATTTAAGAGCAGGCGAAAATAAACAGATGCTAAATCCGAAGAAAGCTTTGAAAAAAAAAAGGGAGACTGAGGGTTTACTTCTTAAGACAAACAGATTTAGCCAAAAGGATGTTCCAGAATAGGTTGACATTTAGAGTATTTTCTTTTGTGCACTGTAAATTGAAATGCATGTTTAAAAATGGATTAAAAAAAGACAATGAAAGGAACTCTCTGTCCCTCTTTTTATTATGTCATAAACTTCATAATTGTAATGCGATGAACAGGACGATGGAGCCAGTTGCAGTGAATTATTACAATCAGAGGTAATACATACAAAGGTTGTTGATGAAGAAGGAGAGTAGATCACAGTAACATCAAGCTATGAATAATACATCTAATAATAATCTTTCCTTGCAGATCTCAAGAAAAGGATTGCATGCGGGTCATACTCAGACAAGACAAGACAAGACAAGACAATAGGAGGGGTGAGTTGAGGATAAGTTTATATACAGTCCTTGATTGGAGTAGAGATGCGGGACATTACTCTGGCGAGCGTAACAATAATTTCATCCAAAAAAAGCAAACAAAACCTGAAACCACATAGGGGAGCCAAAGGGTTAAAGCAATTATTTTGGTTAATTATCTCTGGTAAAAAAAATTAAAACATAAAAAAATCCGATAACTAAGTGCAAATAAAAAATTATATGTAGTTGTGCCAATTAACCAACACCAATAATATCATAATATAAAATATAACATTTAACATTTATATAACATATAAACATTTACCAAACATTTAAATTTTTTGCAAAAGAGGATTGTTACCATTAGTGCCTTAGGTATCATAAACTAACAATAAACAACAACAACAACAACAAAACACAGTATTTATTTCATTGTTGGTTTATAAAACATAAAAGCAAAGCTAATTTAAAAAATGTAATGCTAAAAATTTATTTGTATTTGTATAAATAGAGCACAGCCCATGGTCTGTATACATGTAAGATGTTTGTAATTTTTACAGAAGACTGTAAAAATGCTAAAGTAACTGAACGGTAAGTTAATATTCAATTATTCAGTGAAAAATAGTAAATGTTTTAACATCACATTATGTAATTTTATTGTAAAATACATTAGAAGTCCCTGAGTGACAAATAACATATATTTTATTTAAATTGTTTTGTTTCCTATCAGTGATGTACATGCGCGCTAACCTAATTGTGTCTTTGTGTTTATGTTAGCCAAGTTTTATGGACAGTTGAATCCATCATGTGGCTTTCTGTTTTACCTCTTGGTTGTTATCTGTAAAAGTTGGCAGTTCTGTAGATTTTGGCAGTTCAAGTAGTTAAAAATATTCTGTTTGTGTGGTCGATGTAAGAAACACAACTACGGTTTTGGGCCATCATGAGGATAAGCAAACAATGACAGAATGTGAACTATCCTTTTAAAGTAACCATGTACAGTATGTATTGACCTCATCAGCTGAGCACAGGTTGATCTTGCTTCTTTTCTCTATGTTGTTCAGCAGGACAAAATGAAGATCTAAATGGCTGAAAAGAAAACAGAAAACCTTTCCAAGCTCCTACTGTGGTATAGGTCAGTGTAAATACCACCATCCCATTCTTTCTGCAGGAGTATATATCCACTTTCAACTCTAAGGGTCTAGGTTACCTCTTAAAAATACTACACCCCTAACCACTTCAATGTGTGAACACTTGCACAAACACACAGACTGCTGAAGTGTATGTGCCTTCCACCCAAAGTTTTGACAATGACCTCTGCCAGGAAAAGGATAATATTTCACTAATAATAAAAAAAAATAGCATTATTGAGATCTGCTGGGCCCTGGGAATCAACCTTTGTGACCTCTTTGTGTGGTTAATAGTGGGAGAAAGATGGATGCCCGAGTCACTTGTGTTAATAGTTATAGAGCAGATTTAAGCTCAACCAGGAAACCTGACTCCGCTGACCTTACATACTCCACAACCTGCTCGTTCCCTCCTCTTTCCTCCTGTCTGTACTCCCTCCTTCCTCCCTCACCTCCTTACACCATTGTTCTTTGTGTCCAGTCACAAGACACATCAGTAGTACAGGAAAGGTGAAAGCCAGAATCCTGCCTAATGTCTCATTTCCAAGCTGTCATCAAGTTTTCATTGCCTTACGCTCATACCTGTACAACAACACAAGATACATGCTGAGTACACAAGAAAACGCCACACACCATGTGACCTCTACGCTTCAAGGTCAAATGTCTAATGGACACAAGAATCAATGTTTCTGATCTTTGCTCTTGTCATTTCTCCTCCTGCGCTGTGCTATTTCTTCCTTTACAAGAAATGTTCATTTTTGCATTTTTGATCATATAAGTGAGCTGAGACGTTGATAAAGTTCATTGACTTGTTCTGTAATTAAGGTGCGTGTTCACGAGAGTAGGCAGGACTACAGGTGACTGAACCATTTCTGAGAAATCTGTCCACAATTCTTTTCATAATTACTATAGGAATTCGTGGATACACTGGGAGTCTCCAGGAATTGCTTTCTCCTTGAATGCAAGGTTATTTTCTGTGAACGGCATATTTGAATTTTATTGCAGCCTATTTACAATGTTTTAAAGGGAACAGAACGCATAAAGTATGTTGATTTCGGTCCTTTGATGGAGCTTTGCATATCAATAGGTTGTTTCCAAATGAGTGGTTTGTGAATGTTTCATTCACCATCACATCTATCCAAGCAATGTCAACATTGGGTCACGTCTATTGTGGTCCTACGGGAAGCAGCCTGCTGTTGCATTCTGGGAAACAGAGAGGCCCCTAGTTATAAGATGAACCAGTGCAGCCTGTTTGCTCTCAGTGTGATTTGAGAGTCATCTGACAAAGGGCTTATTATTAGGGGCTACGTTGTGTAGAAGTGACTGCATGGCTGCTAGTTTGAAGTGCATGAATCACAGTTTTACAGCCTGTGATGGCATAAACAAATGAAATGCTGTGACTAATACTGCCCCCAACTAATCCTTATACCCCACTTTAGGTATTGTGTTGTCACTAAAGAATAACGGTGATACCCTCCTGATTTATTTATGCTGTCAGAATTTAAACCACATTTAAATACAATATATATTTTTAATCAGGGTGAATGTAACATTAGGGTAACACTCTATTTTGTTATTTATTTATACTGTCTGTGAAAAATAGGAAAGATTGTATTATCTAAAGACAACAAACTTATAAATGGCTTTTCTGTTATCATTGTACTAAAGTCAATACAAATTATTAAAATATTTTCTGAAAATATTTACTATATATTTACTAGCATGTGTTTTTCTACAAAATAATTCTCTACCCATTAATGTAAATATTAAATACATCAGTTCAAATGTCTTTTGCTCACCAAGGCTGCATTTATTTGATCCAAAATAGTAAAAACAGTAATATCGTGAAATTTTATTACACTTTAAAATAACAGTTTATAATATATTTGAAATGGTAATTTATTTCTGTGATGGCAAAGCTGAATTTTCAGAATCATTACTCCAGTCTTCAGTGTCACATGATACTTTATAAATCATTAAAACTTTTGAACGGATAGTGTTTTATCAGTGTACTGATTTTCATAATACAATCATTGGGCAAAAGGATCACAGTGATGATGCAAAGCTCCCTATATAGATACAACATACAAAAAAAAAAAACTGTATAATTTTTTATTCTATTATACTTAATTATTTCTCAGTTCTTATTTATTCCGCTGGGTCCTATAGGGATATGCAGACGCTTGTGTTAGGTGTGAGAGCCAGTGAAGTCAATGGAAACAGTGGCAGTACTTTGATCCTGCAACACTTTATTAAAACTTCACTCTCAAGGCATGACTGGCTTGCGTAATGGAGTAGGGGGGTGTGGGGGAATTTCAGGGTGTTACTAATCCTATGCTTTGGCTATGAGCCCATGGAAAGACAGCATCTCCATTTTCCCAGCATGGTCTTAAACTAAACTCATCCCTGTTCTCTTACTAACTCTCCATGTTTACCAAAGCAACATCAAATATTCCTGACCAAACAACCAACAATAGAGTCCATGTATCTGTTTTAGCTCTTAATTCTGGAAATTTTAGGTTACACATGAGCAGTTCATATTCCAATATAAAACGGAATTTTAAAGCAAAGCTCCAAATGATTTGTGTTAATGATTAGTTTTTAATTAGTTTGTATAGGTTGAATATACTTTCGGGAGGTCTTGCTGGTGTTTCAAGGTTACTTACAGGCTCGTAAACTCCTTGTGCCTCTGGGATTTTTCCAGCAGTAGGCTTCAGAAAGTCACCTTGTAGCATGCATCGTCCTCTCCTGGACACAGTTTGAATAGGGCACTTGGACATTCTGTTCTCTTTAATGCTCAAAACCGCTTCACATGACCTTATGTAACCTTATGTAACCTTTTTTAACACAGGTTAGCCTGAGAGAGACAAATGATGTTACTGTCTATCAAGTGGAGCTTTCTTTCAGCATGAATGCTAAGCAAAAAACTTGTGAGGAAGCTTTTATCCTATTCAAGGATTCAACATTGATCATTTGACACATCCGGACAGCTGCTTTAAAAAGTCTACCTTTTATAAGCTGGGTCCACATTATCAGGAACTTCTGGTGAACATCAGGGTGATATGTGTTGATTCAAGACTCCAGTTCAGTCTGTACTTCCTCTGAAGCAGTTAAATCAGTTTGACTTCCTGTTTGACCTCACAGAACCCCCATATCCTCTTACTTCCCAACAGGAAAACAGTAACCAAATTATCATCTATTGTGTCTTGAATTAAAAGAATTTTCCCAATTCATTACAAGTTCAAGTTAATTTACAGCATGTGTGACATAAGTCTGACTACCACAAAATCAAAAAATCCTATTCCTCTTTTTCTTAAAAAAATATTGGTTACAGAGAGGCACTTAAATGGAAGTGAACCATTTGTAAAGTTACAATATTTATTTTTTTGTATAGCCACAGGATGAAAACAGTGTGCACATTTACAAGATTTTAGTGTAAAAACTGCTTACTAACCTTGCCATGACAATGCTATAAAACCTAAAATAACTCACAGTTTTAAAGGAACAATTATTTGTGGTAATCAATATTATGCTACAAATTCTGTCAGTTCAATTTAACAAGTAGCCTACTAAACTCAGAATATTCCTTTACTGCAGTGTATACTAATTGTATAGTGGATATTTGGGTGTAATGTTTGAATAATGCATTTTGCACTGATATTGTCTGCAAACTGATACTGATACTCAGTTATCAGTATGTTCTTGCACCCACACTGCATTCAGTATTAGAGACCCCCTGATATCTTTAATGTTCTGAACACAAGAGCAAACACAGACACATATTCAAGCAACCTTTAAAGGGTACCATCATGGAATTTTGAAAATTACCTTCCATGTATGTAACATAGATCTAAGTGAACGAAAACATCCTCCAAAGTTTTAAATATGAAAGTTCACCGTATACAAAGTTATTATCTCTCAAAAGTAAGAGTCGACTCTGAGTCGTTGATATGAATCGATAGACGAACGATGCATTTTCTCTAACTTTCGTACGTCACTTGTACAAGTTATTTGAATAAGATACGCCCACTCATTGCATTAGGAGACACCAGGGAAAACATCATGTCGACGAGACGCTGCTGTGTTTTGAAGTGCGACGCAAAAGCAAACTTTTTTCATCTGCCCAGTGAGGAGCATTTGAAGACAGTGGCTACAGTTCATAACTATACCACAGAAGTATTATAGCCCGAACTTGTTCTGTGTTCGCGTCATTTTGAAGATGATTGCTTCACAAACCTAAATGCTATAAAGTATGAATTTGCGAGCCGGCTGATACTGAAGGAGGGAGGTTCAGTACCGAGTTTATTTGGATCAGCTTCCTTCTCCGAATCACAATCTGTAAGTAGGGTGTTGCTTTTATGTTTGTATCATGTTCTATAATTATTTTGTGTGTTGTGTACGCACAGGCACAGCACAGCTTCTAGCAGCTAACTTAGGTCTTCAATGTCAATTGTATTGAAATATGTGAAGTGTTTGTCGTTGTTAATGGAGTTGTCACAGGGCTCTCGAGTGTCACGCATTGAGCGTGACAGTCACTCATTTCGGTCTTTTGTCACGCTCTCCGGCCACACATTGTATTTCTCACGCTGAAAAACTATTTGTAATATATTTAATATGCCGCAGTGCCCAAAACTCACTCACTGTGGAACCGGCAGGATTCAAGCGCGTCTCCTCCAGTGTTGCCAGGTCCGTATGCCTGCACTGTTTCCGCGGGTTGTTTGTGTAGTGCACGCTGGTTGACGCGATTGTTTTATCCACTGGAACATGATTGTTATTGAGGAAACACCCGGAAACGCTATTTGAATATTTTTGGCCGTGATTGGGTTAGTTTGATGAGCAATTGGGCTGGTTTTGTTGTGCAGACCTGGCAACCCTGGTCTCCTCTGGTGTTGTTCGTCTGGTGTTGTTAGCCAATCAGAAAATAGCACTGTTGTATCTGGGTAAGATCTAGCGCAACAACCAATGACACCCCGTCGGCTGGGTGTCTAACATATCACCACAGATTAGCGTCACGCAAAGGCGGGGTTTGGAAAAATGACTCGCTAAACGATTCATATGGGAGTCGATGAGCAAATCAGGTAAAAATAAATGCATATTATAAGACAACAAAAGTGTTTTTTGTCATTGCATGCGTGTAAAACTGTTGTTGGGGACTCCCAGAACAATATTAGGAACATTTTAAATGCCATAATAGGTACCCTTTAAACTGCTACATACATTTCTCTTTCTCCCTGAATCAATCCATCCTATCATACTCTTTCACAATCAGCTTGTCTGTCCAACGAGAATACATACATGTCTTATAAATAGGTTTTCTGATTACGGAGAGAGAAATCTAGGCAGATGCAAATGTGATCTCTTTAGCTGCAATGAGAAATAATGGAGATTTTTGCTGAGGTATTCCGCTTTTCTGATTTTTCTACTGTAAATCCATGCACCAGTAATCTCACATGTGTAGTTTATTTGGTGTCTTTTTTATTTCTAGAAATATTGGAGACAAAGTTGATACTTAAAGGGTTAGTTCACCCAAAAATGACTTTTTTTTGTTTTTCAGCAAACGGTATTCTCGTCGCTTCATAACAATAAGGTTGAACCACTGTAGTCATATGGACTATTTTAATGATGTCTTTACCTTTCTGGGCCTTTAAAGTCAGAAAGCTCTCGGATTTCATCAAAAACATATTCATTTGTGTTGCGATTATGAACGAACTTACAGGTTTGGGACGACATGAGGGTGAGTAATAATTACAGAAATTTCATTTTTGGGTGAACTAACTCTTTAAGCATCAACTTTGTAAACTAAAAGTTTATCAAGCCTCATGTCATTCCAAACCATGACTTTCTTACTTCAGTGGAAAACAAGAGAAGATATTTTGAAATAACATTGGGCCCCATTGACTTTTATGGTATGCAAAAACATTGTATGAGAAGAAAGAATGTCATAAAGGTTGAGTGACATGATGACAGCATTTTCACTTTTGAGCGAACTATACCTTTAAATTAAATGTAATTCCATTCAATCTTAAAGAGCAACTTGTAACCAACATTTTCCTCTATGGGTCCCTTTCCTTTTTTCCTTTACTTCCCTTCTTCTATACTTTGTCCTTCATCCAGGCATATTTCACCATGAAACTGCAACTCCAGAAACATTTATAAAGTATATATTTCTTCCCATTTCTAAATCCATTGATTCATCCCTGTCAGTGCAGTCTTTGTGTTTAATGCAGCTCTTCTCTGGCTTCTTATGCCTGTATTGGCTAGCGGACACGGTGTTAAAGCTGAGGAATCATAAAAGACTCAGAAAACCAGTTCATTCCAGTAAAAAGGAAGTGTTAGTCACATACCCGGTATTTATTGCAAGCCACCTCACTTTACAAAACAAATAAAAAAACCTGTGGCTTCGCTAATTTAAAGGTAAAGTGTGTAATTTCTGCGCAGCTAACGCAATTACAAACAGGTTTCTCCAAGTACTTCCCCTGCATGCTTGTTCTCTGCATACTAAGCTGGAATAGGAGAAAGCATTAAAAAAAAATTACAAAGTTATACACTTTTTTTTTATACACCATCAGAATCACTTTCCATTCCAAACCGCAATTGGGTGTGAGAACGACAGACAAAAATGTTCCCAGCTCTCAATTATTGCTAATTATTAGGCCTGAGTGACAAAGAAGCCTCTGTTCTGTAAGAGAACACAGAGGATTTTCCACTATACACTATAATATAACTATTGTGATTTGGCCTTGTGTGTGTTTTTTCCACACATTTAAATATTTATTACACAAATCTCAGAATATGAGTAAATATACATAATGAATCCCTGAATCCATATGGGGAACATGTGACATTGTGCGTTGACTTCCAGGTTCCGTCACACACTGACAGGTGCTGACACAAATGAGCCATCTCTGCTCTCTTCCTTTCTTTACCTCCCCTCTCCCATGTTTCTGAGTCAGTTCTGTTGTTTTTCTCTTGAGGTTTGACTGTTTATATCAGTGCAGCGGTAGGCTACTATAAATCCAGAGCAAAGATGCTGGTCTGTTTCATAGACCTGTATATTACTGGAATGACCTTTCAAGGTCCATAAAATCAGAATTGAACCCTATTATTTTGAATAAACGGTAATAAAAAATGAGAACATGACTCTTTAATTAGAGGCTGGTGGGGAAAGATTAGTCTTGTCACATTTTGCAGTGCCCATGTAATGTTTCGTAAAGCACAAAATGCACTAAATAAATGTTATTGAGAAAGAGAGAGATAATAAAATGAGTGTCATTTTAAAGGGTACCTATTATGGCATTTAAAATGTTCCTAATATTGTTCTGGGAGTCCCCAACAACAGTTTTACAAGCATGCAATGACAAAAAACACTTTTGTTGTCTTATAATATGCATTTATTTTTACCTGATTTGCTCACCGACTCCCATATGAATCGTTTAGCGAGTCATTTTTCCAAACCCCGCCTTTGCGTGACGCTAATCTGTGGTGATATGTTAGACACCCAGCCGACGGGGTGTCATTGGTTGTTGCGCTAGATCTTACCCAGATACAACAGTGCTATTTTCTGATTGGCTAACAACACCAGACGAACAACACCAGAGGAGACCAGGGTTGCCAGGTCTGCACAACAAAACCAGCCCAATTGCTCATCAAACTAACCCAATCACGGCCAAAAATATTCAAATAGCGTTTCCGGGTGTTTCCTCAATAACAATCATGTTCCAGTGGATAAAACAATCGCGTCAACCAGCGTGCACTACACAAACAACCCGCGGAAACAGTGCAGGCATACGGACCTGGCAACACTGGAGGAGACGCGCTTGAATCCTGCCGGTTCCACAGTGAGTGAGTTTTGGGCACTGCGGCATATTAAATATATTACAAATAGTTTTTCAGCGTGAGAAATACAATGTGTGGCCGGAGAGCGTGACAAAAGACCGAAATGAGTGACTGTCACGCTCAATGCGTGACACTCGAGAGCCCTGTGACAACTCCATTAACAACGACAAACACTTCACATATTTCAATACAATTGACATTGAAGACCTAAGTTAGCTGCTAGAAGCTGTGCTGTGCCTGTGCGTACACAACACACAAAATAATTATAGAACATGATACAAACATAAAAGCAACACCCTACTTACAGATTGTGATTCGGAGAAGGAAGCTGATCCAAATAAACTCGGTACTGAACCTCCCTCCTTCAGTATCAGCCAGCTCGCAAATTCATACTTTATAGCATTTAGGTTTGTGAAGCAATCATCTTCAAAATGACGCGAACACAGAACAAGTTCGGGCTATAATACTTCTGTGGTATAGTTATGAACTGTAGCCACTGTCTTCAAATGCTCCTCACTGGGCAGATGAAAAAAGTTTGCTTTTGCGTCGCACTTCAAAACACAGCAGCGTCTCGTCGACATGATGTTTTCCCTGGTGTCTCCTAATGCAATGAGTGGGCGTATCTTATTCAAATAACTTGTACAAGTGACGTACGAAAGTTAGAGAAAATGCATCGTTCGTCTATCGATTCATATCAACGACTCAGTCGACTCTTACTTTTGAGAGATAATAACTTTGTATACGGTGAACTTTCATATTTAAAACTTTGGAGGATGTTTTCGTTCACTTAGATCTATGTTACACACTACATGGAAGGTAATTTTCAAAATTCCATGATAGGTACCCTTTAAATTATAACGCACCTTGACTTAGATATGCCTACATCAATTGAATATGAATTGTTTCTAGCTGAGCATTCAACCACCACATCAAACTGTATTAATGCTCACTGTGAGTGAATGTACTGGCTACCCACTATCCATGCGTGTACAATATTACAACTATGCATACTATGTTTACTATTACTATTCATTGTTTGCCTCATGAATGGTGGAAAATTATCTTTTCTAACTAGATCGAACAGTTTGAAACAGAAACTGTTAGGCAGTTGCTTGAAACATAGCTAGGTGGTTATGGTGCTATGAATGGTTGCTAAAGTGTTGCTAAGTACTTTCTCGTGGATGGATAGGTGATTATTGCAAATACATCAGAGCAATTTTGGACTGTGTGATGGATTAGTTGTACGATCTCTTAATTAACTTTTTGAAGCATCAATGTGAAAGTTGCGTAGTCAACGGATAGTCAGAAAGCTCTCCGCAAATGAACGAAATTCGTATGGGTTTGGAGCGACTTGAGGGTGAGTCATTTTTGGGTGAACTATCCCTTTAAAGGGATACTCCACTTTTTTTGGAAATAGGCTCATTTTACAACTCCCCCAGAGTTAAACAGTTGAGTTTTACCGTTTTACCGTTTAAACGGTAAAACCCAACTGTTTAACTCTGGGGGAGTTGTAAAATTAGCATATTTCCAAAAAAAGTGGAGTATCCCTTTAAAGACTAAACAAGGACCACATCTTACCATGTGCTGTAACAGCGCCCCCCTTCTACAGACAACAGGAAAACAAGAGCTCACTCTCTCTCTCTCTCTCCTCTCTCTCTCTCTCTCTCCTCTCTCTCCTCTCTCTCTCTCTCTCTCTCCTCCTCTCTCTCTCTTCTTCTCTCTTCCTCTCTCTCTCTCTCTCTCTCTCTCTCTCTCTCTCTCTCTCTCTCTCTCTCTCTCTCTCTCTCTCTCCCCTTCTCTATATATATATTCAGATAGCTTTATTGGCATGACAAATCAATATGTTGTATTGCCAAAGAATTAAAACAACATAGAAAATGATTTAGAACATCTGAACCTTTAGCAAAGTTAGCCCTCTTTGTCCTTAGTTTAAATGATACGATATCACCCTTTATTGTCCTGTAGGCCACAAATTAAAATAATTTAATTTAAGTGACGAAAACAGGCAGCACGATATCCTTTGAATTCATAGTAATATTATTTTCATTTATTTCTTAAATTGTTGATTACATGATACATGATTACTGGCAAACAGCTTTCCATCTGTGATTGTGAGTATGCGTGTAGGCCTATGTGTAGTACTTCAGCCATTATAAAGAGTGACTTTATCAGTACGGCAGGTCAGAAGTGTGCAGGGGACTAAATGGGTCTTCGCAATGGAAGGAATGCATCAATGATAAGGATGGACTCGGCGGTGAGGACAAACTGATGCTGTGAACAACCCACGCCCTCACAGAAGAGTATGTGATGATGAGTCGGTTTGGTTGCCTGGCAACCCTCTACAGAGGTGCTGGGTTTTCAGTTATCTCTGTCAGATGATGTTCCAGCAGGGGAGAGAGAGAGAGAGAGAGAGAGAGAGAGAGAGAGAGAGAGAGAGAGAGAGAGAGAGAGAGAGACTTTTACCATCCCTTTATTCCACATTCACTTTAAACACGTTTCTTTAAACAAATAAATAAACAAACGAGAGAGAGACCCCATAAATGAATGGCAGGGACCCCATAAATGAATGTTTAAAGCTTTACTCTTTAATTAAATAAATGCAATCAACTGTAAGATTATTATAGACCAGTAAGATTAAAATAATTTAGCCAGTGTGTATTTACATCAAATGCAAATAGCCAACCGTCCACAACTAGGCTACATTTCACCCCTAGTACAAATAATATTGCTTCTATTTAGATTGTGAATAGCATGATTATTTGTATTTTCTAAACTACGTATTTGTACCTTTGGTAAATAGCATTTACCTTCTACTCTTTTAAGTTTATCTTCAGTAGTTGTGCCGCCTGCATAATGGGCTTAAATAACAGAGAGATCAAGAAAACAACAAATGTTAGGGACAATAAATTGATTCCTCGTTTGGTTAGTCAAGAAATTATGTAGGTCAGCTCACCTTGCATAACTGGTACGATATTGTTCATGATTAAACCCAAATTATAGTGTTTCTTAAAGTATATAATATATTTCCTGCAAATATTTATAATGCACTATGTTTATAGAGTGCTAATGATTTAGTACGACACAATAATGTCTACTTGTGACATTCGCTATGTAAAACGCACAATGGTGAAATGATTTTCTGGTGTACAGCGCCATCTGCTGGTTTCGTGACTGTCCTACGCGTGAAGTGCTCGGCGCTGCTTCCGCCATTTCAAACGCAACATCCGGTTGTGCAGCAGCCATTTTGTCTGTTCAGGCAAGTCCACCCCACACGGTCAAGAACTGACGTTCCCCCTTGGAAAATATTTCATAAATATCACAGCCGATACTTTTCCGTGTTATACATGGAAGTGGAAACGGGCTGAAAAAATACCTTATTGAATTCTACGGTCGAGAATACCTCTCGTAGGCTGATGTGTCTTGTTTTTGTTGTGTGAGCGTCATTAATCGGGGTTATGTCGAGCGAGGAGAGTTATTTAGCCATCCAGCGCTACTTGACCGATGAACGGGAGCCTTACGCACCGGGCACGCACGGCAACACCAAGAGAAAGATCCGAAAAGCAGCTGCTTGTTACATAGTGCGCAATGGGATTCTTTATTACCAGAGGCGGCAGAAAGGTCTGGATGAATTCACGGAGCTGGAAGTGGTGCTGCAGGCCGAGAGGCGGAAGGAACTCATCACGGAGGCGCACATCACGTCCGGAGGGGAACACCTCAACCAGCAGCAGACATGGGAGATCATCTCCCAGAAATACTGGTGGAGAGGTACACTAATCACAACTTTAATGACCGCAAAGCTTTCCCGCTCTGTGCTGCTGTGTGACAGCTGGTATCGCTGAAGTGTTTATTGTCAGTATGTCACAGCAGGGTGACAGGAAAGGAACAGCTGGATACAGTGAATAAGTGTCAATAATAAACATCTTATAGAAAGGGGTATATAGGCTATACATGACAGTTTCTGAGATATAGCACCATGAAATCAAAATTGACAAATTTATTTTATTAAATATTGCAGTATTTATTATAAATGATTTATTCGTGTACATGTTAATTATTCGTTTAATTCAAATAATCATTATTAATTCACTTCCTCTTGCGATGTCGTCTCTTCTCTGATGACGTGTTTACTGGCGCGAGATTGGGACAAACTCATTCACATGACATCACAGCAATAGAAGGCTAAACCCCAATGAACCAAAAATCCAAACAGTTCCCAATAAACAAAATCAACTCCCACCACACATATTTTCTTGTTTTTTCGGCTCTTCTTTTTTGTTACTTTTGTCACTTTTTTATCTTGTAGTTGTTAACAGTTGTATAGATTTGTACATCTTTTCTTGTTCAAGCAGCAGTTTCATTTAGATCATGTACATCATAATAAGGGAGAAACAATTGCAACTTCCGTTTAATGCTTTAAGACTTTAAAACCTTAAGAATTCTTGTATATTTCGATATTAATAAGACCGTGAGATAGACTGATACTTTATTAATCCCATGGCAAAAATATATGTAATTTTATTGATTTTTGAGACAAAGTCTGGTATTATATGTACCCTAAACCTAGTCTTCTTTACCACAGGTGTACTGAAGCAAGTGAAGGATTGCATCAAAGAGTGCAGTCACTGCCAAAGCAAGCAGGAGAAGGGGAGAGGCAATGCTGAAGATGCCACAAAACAAGCTGTCCGACAAGTTAGACGAAAGACCTCTGTCTGTGCCAGCGAGGAAGAGGATGATGAGGCAAATGATGATTTGGATGAGGACAGCTTCAGTTCAGTTGATAAACACGAACTGGTGTTTGTGAGTACAGAATGCCATTTGTGTCTCTGAATAGAAAAATATGTCTCCTGAAATTTTGAATTTAATAAAAAATATTCCAGGTACAATAGTTTATTTATATTAAAAGACAGAACATAGAAATCACTGTAAATTCTATAAATACATGTATTATTTATTCAATTTAAAACTAATTTAAATAAAACTATTGTATATTTTTATTTTATAATCAGTACAATTATTTACAAAAAATATTAAATATTTTGTAGATAAGTTGATGTATATATTCTTTCATGCATGGTTATAGGTGGACAGTAAGGGAGTTGTCAAGCAGTTCTTACCAAAGCATGGGCAGACGATGCTGGACAGGTTGAACCAGCAGAGACAGAGAAATGAGTTTTGTGATATCACCCTGATCATTGAGGGTGAGGAGCATCGAGCACATAAAGCTGTACTGGCCTCCTGCAGTGATTATTTCTACGAGCTCTTTGTGGAAAAGGGTGCTGTGACCAGTCATGAAGCTGTCGTTGACCTCTCTGGTGAGAAGAATGCAGGATGCTGTTGATTGAAATTATGAAACATGAACAATATATTGAGGTTTAATCTCTGTTCCAAACGCTAGTGGGCTATTTCGCAGTCCTGTCTTCATGGACAGCATCCAAACCAAAATGTGACCACAAAAGTGACTGATCTTAAACACTAATTATGAGCAGTAACTCCTTTAGTACTTAAAAAAAAATAAAAAATATACATAAATATATTGCACAAAATATTGGGTGGAGGCATATTGCTGTTCATTTGAACACTTTTTATTAATGATATGATTTTAGTTTATCAATTCAAAATACATTTTAGTAATTTATTATATATATATATATATATATATATATATATATATATATATATATATATATATATATATATATATATATATAAACCGTATCCACCATCTTGGCATAAACTTATTATTGAGCAAATTGCAAAGCATTCAGGAGCACCCATGTCTTAACATGTCTAGTTTACTGTCATAACAAATACATTATTTGACAGAATTGTTAAACAAATACAGTTAGAAATCAGCAAATTCTCTTTCATATCCTTTAAATAAGTAATTTTAATATCTAATAAGTTTTTAATTCCATAAATCTCACAGATAATAGCAAATCCTCTGTTTAATCCAGATGTAATACTACTTCATTTTTATTATTTATTCGTTGTTTTTAACCGTTTCTTTATTTGTGAAGTGAAAAATACTGTTGTGATGATAATAGAATTAAGAAGTTTCTGTCTAAAGTAAAACTTTTTTTTTCCCCTTTTACTTGATCTTAAATTTTTTTCTCTAAATTTAGAAAATGATGTAAAATTAAATGCATTTGATTGAAGCATGTGTAATTTACTATCCTTAAATTAAATGGTATGATATAATTTATATCGGCTTTATATCATCCATCACCCACCTTGTTCTCTTAGATAATGCCATCAGCCATCAATAAATCTATTTCAGTGAAGCGTTAATATCTAAAATGTTGCCTAGATAGGTAGCTTCCTACTAGTTTGTAATTTGTGTGAGAGCATTAACCTGTTAAAGATAGGTCCACACTATGGAACTTTTGGCCCATCTAGTGGTTAAAAAAACAAAACTGCATGCATTTTGCAGAAGAACATTGTTTTTGTTTGTGCTTCGGCTCTGTGACTTTGCGGATGAATAAGACCTTTTACAATGAACTCTGTTTGAGAGCTGCGTATGGCAATATATCTGTTTAATAAATACCTTACTCACCCGTTGAGAAATAAAAACGCCATCTCGGCATCGCTTTTACAGCATTTCAAAACGCATGTATGCAATTTTCCACAACAACCAATCCCAAGTTGGTAAACTATAAACACTTATTATAGGCTTACCATAGTGAATCTGGGTAAGACAAAAACACGTTTTGGAAGAAGGATTGACGTTAATATATATATGCATATTTTATGTATTCAAATCGTTATTGTTTCTTTTGTGTTGTTTGACCTACCAGGCTTCAGCAAGGCCAGTTTTCTGCCCTTAATGGATTTTGCCTACACCTCCAATCTGACCTTTAACTTTTGTGTGATGGCAGAGGTAGCCACACTGGCACGGCACTTACTGATGGCTGAAGTGCTTCAGATCTGTGAATCTGTGCATAAGAAAGTAGAAGAACAGAAGCTGATGGTCTATCAGAGAGGAGACATCCACACTGTGGTGGCAAGTCCACCTGCGCCCCCTCAGCCAATCACACCCACCACTCCCGAAACTTATGTGGTAACTATGCAGAGTGATGACACACCTGAAGCAGGACAGTCTCTGGCTGTAATCGCAAGTGAAATCGGGACGGCTGAATCGCTGGCCTTGCTTGCTGGTGCAACCATCGATGGCGAAACAATGACTGTAGTTACACATAGTGGACAGGCTGGCTCAGCTGAGTCTCTCGCCATGGTGGCTCACAGTGGCCAGGCAGAGGAGGGCGAGACCATGACTTTAGTCACTCACTCGGGGCAAGCGGGTTCATGCGAGTCCCTGGCTGTAGTACAGGCTTGTTGGTCTGTAGAGGAGCCACTGGTTGGTGACACTCCTGTTGCAGAGTGTATTCAAACGGGAGCTTATCTCATTAGTGTGGATCCCGGCAAAATGGACGCTTCTGAGATTGTGCATTTAGCTGCGGCAGCGCCACCTGCTGTGCAGGGTGAGCCCCAAGTTTCAGAGCCCACACACCAACCTGAGCCGGCAGCAGCAGCACCACAGCCAGCCCCTGCACCGGTCAGGAGGAGGCCAGGAAGACCCCCTAAAGTGAAGCAGCCGGAACCACCACCACCTCTTCCTTCAGAGGAGGAGCCATCGGCGATGGAGGGGGTTGAGGATGGATCCGGTGCAGATGATGAGAGAAAAGAAGAGGAATGCAAAGATCCCAACAAGAGATATCTCAGAAAACGATCCGTGAAAGAAGGAGGGTACATTCGTCTTCATATGGGACTTGAGACCGAGGAGGAAGAGAGAAGCACCTCACCCCCTGCAAAGGTAGGCACTCCCATTCACTCGACATACGATTCATCTGTAAATGTGACGATGGCCTTGTCCCAGATGATGCCCTTTTGGACTTGGCACATTTGTAAGGTCCTCAAGAGCCGCAGGGTGGCCCACCTGTTATGTTGTTGCTCAAAAGTGTGCCTACTATGTGGCCTTGATGCACCCGTTTGTGAAGCATGTATTGGTTTCTTGATATCACAATGTTCCAACAAGTAAAATATTAATTCTTTTTACACCACATTACATTTACACCACAAATTTAAACCTTACTTAAAAATGTTTTAAAGATTTTTCAAAATCACATAAAATCAGCATGAATACAATGCTTGTATTTAAAATACAAGAGTGCAAGCCAAAATGTTGGCACAAAAATTCATACACACTTTTATTTGTCATTGACAGCCAATATGATGTTATTGTTTAATGAGCCAACGATTGGATACAAAAAAAAATCAGCCGATTGTCTTCATAGAATCCTACTGTGTCCCCAGACACCTCAGAAACTTGCCAGGAGAGGTCGACCGGTTCAGTCTGTGAAGAACAATCCTGATGAGATTTCAGAGTCAAACATCGAGGCTGTTCCTGATGCCGTTCCACCTTTAGCAGAGGAACTGGAGCCTGTTGTCGACCAGCCAGAGACTCTGGAGGAGGAGGAGGGCGCACTGCAGGGAGACCCAGGAGAAGTTGTGGAAGGTGAACATGCGTGTACTGAGTGTGGTATGGTGTTCCAGAGGCGGTATACCCTCATCATGCACGCTCTGAAACATGAGAAGGCTCGCAGCTTCAAGTGCAGTGTATGTATCTTTGGGCTAAATAAAAAGTAATTCTTGCCTGATCTTTATGCATTTTGGTTATTTTTCCTGACCTTTCTTTTGTCCTCACAGATTTGTAATAAGGAGTTCCAGTACGCAGCCTCACTCCGTGCACATTTGGCCCGTCACAAGCATCAGAAGACCCAGAGAGTCAGCATGACACGGGTCATGGCCACAGAAGATTCTCAGGGGTCCGAAGATCAGACAAAGTACCGCACCAAACGGGAGTTTGTGTGCGACATCTGTGGCAAGACTCTGCCCAAGCTGTACTCCCTGCGCATTCACATGCTGAACCATACAGGGGTGAGGCCGCACACCTGCAAGGTTTGCGGGAAAAGCTTTGCCACCAAGCACAGCCTGAAGATGCACCGGGCGCTGCACGACTCCCTCAAGAGATTTCAGTGCACTGTCTGTGAGAAGTCTTTTGTCACCAAAAGAAGCCTAGAGGAGCATACAAGCATTCACACAGGTACTAACACACACTTTACTTGTGCCAGGCCAAGACGAATACTAAAATATGCAGGCATTTAAATTGGTATTATGTGATTAGTATTAACTATTGGGAGTTATGATAAAAAAAATAAAGCATTTGAATTATAAAATAATTTTTCTATTTAATTATTGATAACCACCTGTTTTACATAAATAATGTTTAAAGAATAATGTTTTAGTGGGGAATTTTTTTTGTAAAAAATTGGTAATTTGGACTAATGTCATAGTTTCGATTGGAATACATCACATCCAGTCTGGCGGTTACATATGGTCTAGCCACACAAGTTCAGATATCACATCCGAAGCTCAAATCGCATCCAAAAATTCTGCTTACACATGATCTGAACACCACACATCCTGTACTACTCTCCATTGGATATGTATGACTTTTGTAAAAATCTACCAAATCTAGATTCCAGCATAAACACTTTAATTTGCTCCAATTACTGGTCAACATGGTTTTGAAAGTATGAATCGAACTAGTGGATTCTGTAGTCAACATTTGAAGTGGATCAAAAAATCTCATCAAAGTTGTCCTAAGACAAGAACGGGTATTGTTCAAAATTCATGTATAACTTTTTATAGTACAAGTATCATGAATAAGTTTTTGATCCACTTCTAATTTTGACTACTGTAATTGAATTAGACCTAATTTTGACCCAAATTTTTAATTATTAGAAAACGGAAACAATTGAGTTGAATTGTTGTCGAAGCAAATATTTATGCTTTTAGTATTAATGTTGTCATTAACATTATGATAGTGCTAAATGAGCAGTTCATAATAGCAGTTTGTTTGACAGGTGAATCAAAGTACTTATGCACAACCTGTGGAGCATCTTTTCACCGTGCATCCGGACTGAGCAAACACCTCAAGAAACATCAACCCAAACCTGATGTCCGCTCATTCCACTGTAATCAGTGAGTGCCTTTTTCCTCTATGCATGCACACGACTGCTTTCTGGGAACCCCCCGATTAAACTTTTATTCACGTATCTTCCCACATAATGGTTTGACACCTTTTGTTCCTTCATTATAGCTGTGATAAGAGTTTCTTTGAAGCGAAAGACCTGCAGCAGCACATGAATAAGCACTTAGGCCTAAAGCCCTTCCAGTGTCAGGTCTGTGGGAAATGCTACAGCTGGAAGAAAGACTGGTACTCGCACGTCAAATCACACACTGTTGCAGAGCCCTTCAGGTAAGGGTGAAAAACAAAGTGTATTTATTTCTTTTTTTGTGCTTATTGAAGAAAACTACAAAAAATTGCTTAACCAATATCTCAAATGATCTAGTTTCTACACTGCAAAAGGGCCTGTTATGGAATTTTTATTCTCTATTATATGATATCTGAACTCGGTGACTCAAGCACTTGTTAGAAGTAGACGGTGAACTATGTTGTGTGTTTTGACCTTTTGGCAGGTGTAATGTGTGTGGGAAGGAGTTCTTTGAGAAGGCCCTGTTCAGACGCCATGTCAAGAAAGCCACTCATGGAAAGAAGGGCAGAGTGAAGCAGAACTTGGAGAGAGAGTGTGAACACTGTGGGAGGAAGTTCACACAGCTCAGAGAGTACCGCCGCCACATGAATAATCACCAGGGTTAGTGAAAAATCATACATAAACGCAAGTAGAATGATAATAAATCATTTATATGCAGATTCAGGAACTGTTTCACTCAAAACAAACAAAAATGTAAAAAAGAAAATGTAGTTTTACCACAATAACTCTGGCAACAGTATGACTTTATCAATAGCTGCGTTTACATGGACCCTAATAATCCGATTATGATCAGATTACTAGCAGTCGGAATAAAATAGTCACATGTAACCACGTCAATCGGAATGAATTGCCCAAATCCGATTAAAGTTTTTCGAATTGTAAGGGGTGGTTTAAACCTTTTCTAAACTGATTGAGAGGACATGTATCTGATTTAAAACTGAAACTGGAAATTACTGCGTATGTTCAATGACGTAGAGATGGCGTAATTACTTATGACGGGAGGAACGAGCTGTTGTTGTTGAATGAAGTGTCATAAATGACTGTCGTGTCATTCTAAAATTCTCCTTCCACTCATCGTCTGTGAAGTGGAGCAGGACAACATCTCACCAGTCCTTGTTTCAGACTCTCATCCACAGACGCCTTGTTTTGGGTGCGGGAAGGGTTGTTTTACTGCATATAAGCATTACGGCACAATGCTTCATTGTTTTTCTTAGTTCCCCACAAATATACCATATATTTCTCCACTATTAATAATACTAATATGTTACACACACACACACACACACACACACACACACACACACACACACACACACACACACACACACACACACACACACACACACACACACACACACACACACACATATGCATGCATACGTATATATTTGTGTGTGTATGTGTGCATGCATAGCTACTTCAGGAAGAGAAAAAAGGGATTCTGCTTTAAAAACAAAAAAAGATTTTTGTCCAAAAAAAACAACAATTTAATAATTTTTCCCCCGATTTCACAGACAAGGCTTAAGCCTATAGTCCCAGACTAAACTTCATGTTTTAACTGAAAGCAACTTGCGCTGACATATCTTAAAATCAGTGCCATTGTTTTGTCTTAAGATGCACACCAGTAATGTTTTCTTCTAAGGCACGTTTATAAAAGATAATGAAAAGTCCTAAGGCCTAATCCTGGCTTAATCTAAGCCTTGTCTGTGAAACCAGGAGCCTAAACCATGAAGCCGGTTTAGGTGATAGGCAGGTATGTTTCAATTTAGCTTGTGCCAACTCTAGGTTTTAGGCACCATGAAAGTGGCTCAGCTTTTAGCTGTGTTTATCGCCATAGTAACTTGTGCTCCACGGAAAAAATTTAATGCTGTTTAAACTTGTCTGACAATTTTTTTATAAATAAAATTATAAACAAAACGTTTAAAAAAACTTGCGCTCCGTGGCTAACCTGTTCCGGGGCAGGTAATGTTCTGGGTAAGAGATCTCAAACCTAAACAGGACTGAGCAAAGTGACACATCTCTGACTCAAATTGTCTGGCTTTTAGCGATTATTATTGATTATAATTATTATACCATAATCCATTACGCAAATAATTTTAGTTTTACAGTTATTATTAAGCATGTATGAACATACACTGATAATATGTAATATTAATGTTATAATTAATTATCAACTATATAAACTAACTTTACAACTTTCACTTGCACTGATATAGCTTGACATTTTCCTGTTGTGTAAATGCATTTATGAACTTCATATTCTTCAATCTCGTAATCTTTGGCAGATGAGAGAAAATCTGGCTGATTCTTTAGGGGGGGGGGGGGGGGGGTGAAATGCTATTTCATGCATAGTGATTTTTTTACACTATTAAAGAGTTGGATTCCCATGCTAAACATGGACAAAGTTTCAAAAATTAAGTTGTACATTTGATGGAGTATTTCTGTGAAACAAATACTCCTTCCGGTTTGTCACAAGTTTCGGAAAGTTTTTTTCGTGTACGGGCGTGTGTGACGTCAGATGCGCCGGAATTTCCTTATACGGGTCCTAAGGGCACTTCTCCCGGAAGGGGGCGCGCGCAGCTGTAGCCTAGAGCGAGAGAAGTAACGTTATGCCTATCAAAGCGCTGTGCTCGGCTTTATGGAAGTCATCGGCTGTGATTGTTTTATAAACAAGGCCCAGTTCGACGCCGGATTTGCAGATCGTCTAATGCTTAAGGATGGAGCAGTCCCAGCGATAAAGGTTCACGGTCGTGCGTTGGAACCGCAGGCAGTGAGTAAAACTGCTTCAAATGTCTGTGAGTTGTTAACTATCGCCGTGTATTAAGCACAACAAGTAAACGACATGATCACGTATAGTTAATGTAAAACTACACTTCCCACATGTACACCTTTAAAAAAAATCCGACGACATAAAATGAAAATTAGTCATTTACAAAAACCGCTAAGCAAATATAAGTTATACATTTCCAGTACACACCGCTTAGAGACGTCCTGCTGTAGTCGTTGCTGCTGCTGCTCGTCTTCAACTTCAGCCTCGGGATCTGATTCGGGATCAAAAATGTATGGCTGAATCTGATTGTTAGCCATGGTTTGTTTTGGGATATCACAGCTTCCAGACGCTCTCAACGTAAGCTTCGCGCGCTCGTGATTATTTAGCTCCGCCCACACGGCACGCCTCCACCCGCTTGTTTTTTTCCGGAAAGACTCGGTACAGCCTATCTTTCTTTTATAAATATAATAAAACTAAAGACTTTTTGGATATATGAATGATGCAATACTACTCTATAGGTACTCAAGATTAACATGAGATTGACTGAAACTGAGTGTTTCACCCTCCCTTTAATGAGAATTAAATCGCAGTTTCTCTGTTTCAAGGCATGTGATTGGCTGTTCGCTACTGATGTCACATTTTCATGTGCACACGCTCCATGAACTCGGGATCGAAGCCTGAGTTGACAGAGAAAGTGTCATGGTACCAACAAATCCTGATTGAATTAGTTTGGTTTTGTCAACTTGAAATTAATCCTGTAACCCTGAGTTTGTTCAATTACGATCATGGTATAGGCCCGGGCCAATATTTTCTTTGAAAAGATTTCTCTAATCTACAAATCTGCAATGTGGCTGTAGGTGGTGCTGCATGTCATTCTTGATGATATGTTCAGCCTAATAGACATCCTACATATTTCCATGCTTGGCAGTTTTACAGGCAACTGACATTTTGATTTAGGTGTCAGCCACTTGCAATGCGTATAAATAGCTGAGTATAACAGATTTCATGCTGGTCTTTTTTTTTTTCAGGAGTGAAGCCCTTTGAGTGTCTGACCTGTGGCGTTGCATGGGCTGATGCTCGTTCGCTGAAGCGCCATGTTCGCACTCACACGGGCGAGCGCCCTTACGTGTGCCCGTTGTGCCAGGAGGCCCACATAGACGCCAGAACGCTGCGGAAGCACATAACCAAGTTCCACGGAGATCAATTGCCCGGCAAGATCATGCTGGAGAAGGACACTCTGCAGTTCCACAACCAGGGCACGCAGGTGGAGCACGCCGTCAGCATCCTCAGCTCTGACCTGCCCCCTGAACTCCAGCCTCCACAGCCTCCCACCACAGAGGAGATAGAGACCGTGCTCATCACTGAAGAAACCGTGGAGGCCGTGCAGGCTGTGAGTGACGGCTCCGTGGCCACGTTGTCCGATCAGAGTATAATGCAGGTGGTGAACTACGTCCTGGCACAGCAAGCTTCAGTCAAGGTGGAAGATGGACCAGAGATCATCCAGACCATGGAAGTGGAGGTGGGCCATGTGGCAGAGGTGGAATGAGGCATAGGTTCTCAGATCTGTCGACTGCATCATAGTGACTTGGCAGTAAAAGTAATATGAATAAGGGCAGGCTTATTCTTTTTTGTTGTCATATGCACCCTGTGTGATAATGTAAAAAGTGCGCATTTATTTTTGATGTAAAATGTAAATTAAAATAAGCTTAAAAGACTCTTGAGTTTGCTGACATCACCCTTCTTACAGGTGTGTGTGTGTGTGTGTGTGTGTGTGTGTGTGTGTGTGTGTGTGTGTGTGTGTGTGTGTGTGTGTGTGTGTGTGTGTGTGTGTGTGTGTGTGTGTGTGTGTGTGTGTGTGTGTGTGGTGTGTGTGTGTGTGTGTGTGTGTGTCTGTGTGAGATAGAATATGCTTGATTTATATTATATGTAAGCTTCTGTATACATGTGTACATAAACAAAATAATTTGCATTGTGATAGTCATGATCAAGCATACATCAAGCAGATAGATCCCAATATAAATGTTTGACTTTGTTTGGAACTAGGTTACATTTTTCTCATTATTGAGGCTGTTTTGTTTTTCTTTCTTTTTGATAATTTGTAAAGAATATAAGCTCTAACAGTCTTAGCAAAAGGGCCATAGGCTCTTGTCTGGTTTAATGCGGTGCCTCTCGGTCTCAGCTGAGTACTATGTATAGCAGCAGAAATGACAACCAAATAAAAAACTCCCTGTCTGCAGGGATTCACCATGTGCTCTATTTCTTTTCTCTTTTTTCATTTTTTCTCTGTCTTGAAGTGAAAATGAAAATGTGTGAAGTCCATATTCACAACTACCAGCATCCCAAGATTTGTGAGATCTGCCCTAATAAAAATGTACTATTATTAGAATGTTTATTATGTTGGTGGATGCTGCATAATGAGATTAAATCTATTGGTATGTTAGTTTCTAAATGTGTTCTGGTTACATTTTTCTTAACATACAACATTGCATTATAGGCTATAGTAGTAATATTGCAGCCATGCATGATTTTAGCTGTGCACTCTGATTATTTTTTATGCCATGGCCAGAACTTCACTCATTTTAATTGTGTCATTGTAATGTTAATATACTAACTGGAGCTATTAAAATCTTTGT
This sequence comes from Chrosomus eos, assembly GCA_036326025.1. Lineage (NCBI taxonomy): Eukaryota > Metazoa > Chordata > Actinopteri > Cypriniformes > Leuciscidae > Chrosomus > Chrosomus eos. The sequence goes on along the minus strand of CM070828.1, from coordinate 23,973,761 downwards.
CACTCTTAATCTATTACAAACAACACAGTTGAGTGCTTGAAGATGTATGAGATGATGTAAACAAATTTGTGTCAAATTAAATAATTTATATGATCCTGTATTCATAATTTTAAATATAAAACAAGCTAATTCATACTTTTTACATCTAAAAATATACCTTTCTTTTTTATAAAAATACACAACTTTGTATGTGGTGAGAGGTTGTGGTTAGTTAAATTGGTTCACCAATGCCACAAATAAATGATGACTTCTATGGTTATTATAATTAGGCTTAATTATTTTTTAGGCTTTATTTCTTTTTTTAATAGTCTGTGGCAAACCCGAAGAGTATCCTATTTATGGTCATATCAACTCGTGTTTATCCATTGTAAAATGTTTATAAAAGCGAGCTTTTTGTGCAGCAAACAGAGTTTCACACACTGGTCTGACCTTATTTGGAGAAAGAACAAATTATATGAGTCCACCTGCGTGCACATTATCCGGAAATTAAGTAAAACGACACTGAAATCACCAAAGCATTCTAAATGTGCTCAAACTTCTTAAGGCTTCATCAGATTGTGAGCAAATGAAAGATTAGTTGTCGTTGTCTCGTGCTCATTAACGCGAGCTCATCCAGTTAATGTGCGCGCAGATGTTGCTCATCGCGCGTGAGGTGCGGCGCCTGAGGAGCCTCACACACTCTTCTTCACCATCCTCTTTCCTCATGGCGAGAAAAACCTTGGCTTGGTAAAGGACATTTGTCGTTGTAATTTGTTTTTATATCATTGAAATGGCTTTGGCCGTGCACTAATGATGTATATGTGGTAGGTTAGCGCTGTGAGATGTGGTGTTTCAATCATGGCAAGGGGTCTGATACCGTGGATCTGGCTGAAGCGACCCGTCTATATCCAGGTAAGACGCCAAAAAAGCATCGCATGTAACTTGTTCATAAATCGCACCGAGTGTTTAGTTTTATAGCCGTTTGTATACTTGGAATAAATAGTGTGTGAGATTTGAAGGGACGAGGTGGGGACGCTGTTATCCCGTTTGGACTCTGAAGTTTCATCTCTTAAGCTTCACTCCATCTAACTAGCTTTAATGTAGCGACTAATCGAGCGGCAAATCCGCGACTCTTTTCAACCATTTTCTTCGACCTTTATGCATTAACCTCATTGTAATATCTTACTAAAACAGCGAAATGGCATTTTCCGCAACTGTAGGCTTTCCGTTGCGTTTCTCCTGTGATTTAATGAAGGTGATGGATCAAACTGATGTTGCTGCGTTTTATTCATCATCGGGTCGGTCGTTGCTGTAGCAACCGTGCTGCTGTATAACATTTTTATAGTCATGCTAAAAACATTTCTCCTACCTGTCAGAAACGTAATTCAAAATATAAACCCAAACTCATTGGAGCGCTGTGCGTCAAAGATTGACGACCTCATTTTACACTTCTATTATGAGCAACGTCGATACAAACTCATATTTAACTCAAGAGAATAACCCAGCAAACACAAAAACGTTTTAAAAACGTTTTTTTCGCGTTGTGAAAAGGTTGTGATAACGTTTTTATCCGACGTATTTAATACGACAGATGTCGGGTTTTTTTTACGTTATAAATACGTTTTTTTACAACGTTGCATAAAGTCGTAAAAACGTTGCATAAACGTTGTTTAACGTTGTTAATGCGACGTTCTTAAAACGTAAATATCACGTCTTACTTTCTGGATGTCGTCTTGGTTATAACACATTCACCCAAAATCACCAAAATGAGGTTTCCAGGTGCTTTGGATGTAAATTACCTTGAAGTGTTCCTCACAAAATGCATGTGTCCTACATCGGTCTTTTGTGATTCCATTGTGAAACGTAGTCGACCCGTTAAAAACATTGAAGCGTCACTGGACATTTGGTTAGGACATACATTTTACTTAACTTATTACATTAATAGTTATGGATTGATTTATTAATTCACCATTATGTAACTATACCCAACTTTTCATTCAAGCAAATGTGTCCAAAAAAACAAAAGTATACTCAAAAAAGAAAAGAACTCGTATCTCACAAAAAAATACATTTATTAATAATAATAAAAAAAAAAAAAATTAAAAAAAAAAAAAAAAATATATATATATATATATATATATATATATATATATATATATATATAATATATATATATAATATATTAGAATTTGTATTGTATTATAGGCCTATATTATAACCAATTTAGCCAACTAGCCTAAATGTAATCAACCAAGAAAATACATTGTAACAAAAGTTAATTCCCAATCATGTTGACAAAACCAACTATGCAAAAACTTAACTTATTACATTAAAAGTTATGGATTGATTCATTAATTCACCATCATGTAACTACCCAACTTTTCATTAAAGCAAATGTGTCCAAAAAAAACAAAAGTATACTCAAAAAAGAAAAGGACTTGCACCTCACAAAAAATACATTTAATGTTTAATTATTAATATATTAATATAATAATTAATAATTAATATATATATAAAATATATTAGAATTTGATATATTATATGCCAATATTATAACCAATTTAGCCAAATAAATGTAATCAACAAAGAAAATACATTGTATAACAAAAGTTAATTCCCAATCATGTTGACAAAACCAACTATGCAAAAAACATAGATGCACAACTGCAATAAATAATGCTAAAAGTATTGATGAAAAAAAAATACAATGTTGATTAAATATTGCGATTGCGTATCGTTACAACCCTATTAAGGTGAATTTCGTTTTGTATGAATTGTATCTAAATTTTAATCAATATTTCATAGACAATTACCTGGATTTAACAAATAAGAAGTAAGTTAAATATAGCAGACAATAGATAAAAACGACATGGAAGCGCCGCCGCCCTGAACTGGAGCTCGTCTCGTATAAAATGAATCGAAACTCAGCTTATAAGGTAGCCTATTAACTCCCAGACCTGAGAAATATATAGGCCTGTATGTCTAATTTTAAACAGGACCATTCAAAACGAAATAAAAGACGACTGTTCTCTGCTTATGTAATCCGTATCAAATGTGCATTTCTCACTGGCGCGTTCATCGAATATGTTCATCGAATAATATCACGCGAATATCACGAGTCAGCATCGTCAACTGTATCGCGACACTGACAGACAGAAAACACTTATTAATAAACAATTAAAATGTCTCCTTGCTATATTTGACATATTCATAATCATGAATTCTTTAGCCGATTCTTTAATTGTGACAGATTTGAGATGCTTTATTGGCAGAGCGCTTAAAAGCACTGAAACATGAATCTTTTTTAGGCAATAATCGCACTCGATATTCTCTAATGACATACTCAGTGACTCGTCCCAACCAAATATATATATAAAAAATTACTTGAATTATATTTTAAGTGAAAGAGTTAACGTTAGCCCTGGTTCGCAAGGATTGTTGAGCCACGACTGAAGTTTCCACTTTGAATGCTTTAGCCTGGCTGATGTTTTTTCTCCAGCATCTAAAGTGAGAAAGAAAACGTAAATGTAAAAAAAACAATGGTTGTCCAAAATGTGAAGTACAGTGGAGTTTTCCCTCTACATATACGAGCAAGATTTCAGTCATGGATGCACAGATCACAGTGCATAACGTTACCTTTAGGTTAAAATACATTAGCTTACCAGAAAAACCATTAAAACTATCAAAATCTCTCATCTACACATAAAATGCGATTAAAGGCCCAAACTTACAGCTTAGCTGCTAACCTAACTTGCCTCTAAGCTGCTAGTTAAGTTAGCCTAACGGTTAACGTTAAGATGCTAACTGACTTTTTCGAAGACATAACCATTTCTATACAGTAAATATTCAACGAAAGCGAGTCATTTACATGAAAGAAAGTGTCAGAACCATTTGTATGTACTAGTTGTGTAATTTCAGGGACTAAACTTACCTGAAAGTAGTTAAAACAACAGTGTGAGATACGGAGTTTTGCAGTGTATCGGTTGAGCTGCAGTTCCGTTTCCATGGTAACGCGCTCCTCTCCAGTTCAGATGCGGCTCGAATTTTCAGCGCCGCGCGCCCATTAAAATACGTTAGAAGTCACGCAGCACTTACATACATTTAGAATTGATGGAGTGAATTATTTTTGATAATCAGAAAACTATTCCTGAAACTTGATTCATAGTGGATCGTATGTGGCCATCGTCAAACTGTAAATGGAATGAGAATGAAAGCATTAAAAATGTAAAACAATGTTTGAAGTAGGCTATATAGTAGCCTAGTAGGCTATAATATAAATGTAGCCTAATGGTAAACGTGGTGTAGAAATGAAATTGCAAAAACTACAAGATATAGTCTAAGGCATGGGCATATTTTCTTATATACACAAATTTACAGATAACACGAGGAACAATTAAGATTTAAGTATTTTTCAAATATATTTAAAATATATTTAACAGTGCTTCATATAGGCTATGAATATATTAATATGCAGTTATTCATATGCTATTTAAGTGCTGTTGTTTATTGGGGTGTATTGTGTTTATACTACTGTGATGTTTAATGTTTTTATGGATGCATTAGGCATATTTAAATGTAGCCTAGTGATTATTAATAACAGTTCAGAAATAGAGTTAGCCTACTAATATACAGCACAAATGTTTTCAACGAGATATAAACCACCAGGGAGCGCTGGGTTTCTGCCAAAATTATGTATGATGTAGACATACATATCACGGTTTGCGATAAACCACCAGGGAGCGATAAACCACCAGGGAGCGCTGGGTTTCTGCCAAAATTATGTATGTAGACATACATATCACGGTTTGCGGTATGGTTTGCGAATATGTGCTTATAATTCATTTTTGACGAGGCAACTTGATTTAGCACAAAAAAACAAAGTTTTTTGCTGGGTTAGTTAGTTTAGTCTTGTTTCGTTTTTGTAAACAAACATCTAGTTTTTTTTTTAACTGCCTAAAGAAAACGTGGTATTTTAACAACGTTTTTATAAAAACGTCTTAATCTAACGTGCATATTACGTTATTTTAACACCTGAAATCAACGTTTCCAAAAAGTTGTAGTTTGGTCTAGTTTCCTTTTAGTAGTAGACAAACGTGATATGTACGTATTTTGACTACTTTAATCTAACATATCAGTTTGGTATTTTAACAACGTTTTTAAAACGTCTTATTCCAACGAAGAGATTACGTTATTTTAACACCTGATTAAAACGTCTCCAAAAAGTTGTAGCTTGGTCTAGTTTCCTTTTAGTAGTAAACAAACGTGATATGTACGTATTTTTGACTACTTAAAGAAAACATACCAGTTTGGTATTTTTACAACGTTTTTAAAACGTTTTATTTTGGTTACATTATTTATCCATTTTTAAAAAACGTTTTAAAAACGTTTTGGAAACGTTGTACTACAACATTACCTAACTGCAACTAAAATACAACGTTGTGAAAAGTTGTAAAAACGTTTTGTGTTTGCTGGGAATAAACCTAGTTTCACTATTACATACTTTTTTTCCAGGGATATTTACTTGGGAGTCTTCAATGCTTCTGCAAAGTTTTGTTGATAAATTGATGTTATGTTCCCCTGAAATATCCCTATTAAAATGAAATAACCCTCTGGTGCTGTTAGGTAAATTTTGACCAAATTTTTTACTTCAGTGGTACAAAACTTGGTAAAGATTTTGGCACTTGCTATATGAAAAAAAGAAAAATCATGGACATGATTCGAAAATGTTAAATGGTCCAGAAAAAAAAAGGGAATTCATTGAATGGAAACGTTACTGCGCCCAAACAAAATCTTACTGAAAGCTCTTTTTATGTGAGATATCATCCTTTGGAACACAACAGCTTTCACAAACAGATAAAGCCAGGCCTGAGTTTAATTAGTACAATATTATAGCTTTTAAAAGCATGCCTTATAAACAAATATTACATGTGCATCTTGAGCCAAAACAATGGTACTTACATATTTTAATATTTTCAGTACAAGTTGATTTCAGTTAAAACAGCTTAAACATGCATTTTAGTATGGGTCTAGGCTTAAGCCTTGTCTGTGAAATTGGGGGAACTTGTTTAGAAAATGGCTTTGATTTTCTCACAGTTTTAGAGTAAAACATGTTTTGGATATAAATTGGAAATTGGAAATAAAATTTCATATAAAATTGGAATTGTATGCATTTTTCATCATAATAAACTTAAACCTCCATAACTTTTTTCACATCAGCAATAATCTGCCACGTGTTTTTAAAAAGAGATCAAATTTAAGTCTGTGCAAGCATTCAAAGATTTATGACAGTTTAAACTGAACATTTCATTTTCATTTCACAATTAATTTCTTTTTATTTTAATACAGAGTTGTTCCCATATGGCCAATGTGCCTGTATGATAGGCTATTAAGTGCTTTTTCTGCATTTTACACCGGTTTAAGAAACATGGACTGGACAAATAGTGCCTAAATTGGACTAACAATACCACAGATGAGCAGCAACTATGGCTTTGTTGAGGTCCAGTACTTATATAAAATGCTATAAAATCACTTTCACTGCATCATAAAACCAGCTTGTTTTTTGCTTCATTAAGTTTGATCTTTTTTCTTTCTTTCTTTTATTGGCAGCAAAGCCTTTTAAATATTTGAAATATTATCAATGTTTGAAGAACAGAGTGTGGCAATATGAGCAGTGTCGTCATTATGACCGCAAGCTTAATTGGTTCTTGCATGTATAACACGTTTTATATTTTTTTTGTTTTCTTTGGCTCATAAGGTCTATAAGGTGAAACATGGTGGCTGGAAATCCTTGATGTAGTTATTTTACTGTACATTCCTCAAAATGAAATGGCCTCAATGTTGTGGTGGGAGGGATGAGCGGTTCAGACTAGGAGCCCTCCTTTGAGCTTTTGTTTATTTTCTGAAGACTGTAATCCTGCATGCTTTCAGCAGTTTACTGAGACTTCTTCAGCTCTGGCTGTCCTCACACTTAGTCTGGCTTACTTTCTGGTGTTTGCTTGCTCAAGTAAAAGATTGATGGGGAGAGAACATGAATGTGAGATATGTGCTTTTTAGTGAGCACAGTGAATCTTAGAAGTAGATATTAACCACTTTGCACTGATCCATGTACACTATAGTTTGAAGCAATGGTGGCTGTCCCCTGTGAACAAGACTTCACATACATTTTCTTTTTAACTCTGCAGGGGCAGATTTCATTTTTTGGGAAATGTAAGAGCCATATTATATTATAAATCTGTTCATATGCCCAAAGGATCTGCTGTACTTTGACCTCTGGAGCTACTAATCTCTCTAAATGTATAAACTCTGAATAGAACGCTTTATTTTATCTACATAAAGCATTCTGTTTAGAGGTCATGTGCTCAGAGAATTTATTATAACATAACACCTTTATGCTCTCAAACATTATATGGAAGAACTTGCCTCATAAAATCACGAGGTTACTGAGACTAAATGCTTCAGGACACAATAGTACTTGTTCAGGAGGTGAGTTTCTCTGTGTAATGTTCTACATTTATCTTAGCCAGGGGCATGATTCACATATTTCAGATACAGCATTTGCACAAAGCCGTAGTGATAACAGCTGAATATAATATATGTGAACACAGGTTTTTGGCTGTGCTGTTTATTAGTATTCTCAAGTTAGTAATTAAATCTAGACAACTGCATTTTTACTGAAATAGATGGGTCAATGACTTGTTACTATTTTGCCCAAATGTATTAATTTATTCAGAAATACGTTAAAAAAAATATATAGATATAGATATATATATATATACACACTCATCTAAAGGATTATTAGGAACACCATACTAATACTGTGTTTGACCCCTTTCGCCTTCAGAACTGCCTTAATTCTACGTGGCATTGATTCAACAAGGTGCTGAAAGCATTCTTTAGAAATGTTTAGGATAGCATCTTGCAGTTGATGGAGATTTGTGGGATGCACATCCAGGGTATGAAGCTCCCGTTCCACCACATCCCAAAGATGCTCTATTGGGTTGAGATCTGGTGACTGTGGGGGCCATTTTAGTACAGTGAACCATTCACTGCATGGATGGGTACATGGTGGCCATAAAGGGATGGACATGTCAGAAACAATGCTCAGGTAGGCTGTGCATTTAAACGATGCCCAATTGGCACTAAGGGGCCTAAAGTGTGCCAAGAAACATCCCCCACACCATTACACCACCACCAGCCTGCACAGTGGTAACAAGGCATGATGGATCCATGTTCTCATTCTGTTTACGCCAAATTCTGACTCTACCATCTGAATGTCTCTACAGAAATCGAGACTCATCAGACCAGGCAACATTTTTCCAGTCTTCAACTGTCCAATTTTGGTGAGCTCTTGCAAATTTTAGCCTCTTTTTACTATTTGTAGTGGAGATGAGTGGTACCCGGTGGGGTCTTCTGCTGTTGTAGCCCATCCGCCTCAAGGTTGTGCGTGTTGTGGCTTCACAAATGCTTTGCTGCATACTTTGGTTGTAACGAGTGGTTATTTCAGTCAAAGTTGCTCTTCTATCAGCTTGAATCAGTCGGCCCATTCTCCTCTGACCTCTAGCATCAACAAGGCATTTTTGCCCACAGGACTGCCGCATACTGGATGTTTTTCCCTTTTCACACATTCTTTGTAAACCCTAGAAAGGGTTGTGCATGAAAATCCAGTAACTGAGTGAAATACTCAGACCGGCCCGTCTGGCACCAACAACCATGCCACGCTCAAAATTGCTTAAATCACCTTTCTTTCCCATTCTGACATTCAGTTTGGAGTTCAGGAGATTGTCTTGACCAGGACCACATCCCTAATGCATTGAAGCAACTGCCATGTGATTGGTTGATTAGATAATTGCATTAATGAGAAATTGAACATGTGTTCCTAATAATCCTTTAGGTGAGTGTATATATGCGTAACAGACCAACTGCAACATTGCAATTAAAACGTATAACATACACTGTTTTACTACATACTACTACTTTTATACATTAAAATCATTTTAGCAAATACAAGTTGCCCACTCCATAAGAATTTTTGTTGGCATTCTATTGATTATCTCATAAACTATTGATCTGTCCGACATGACCTCACCACAATAGTCTCACAACATAGACCTTTTACACGTAATTCATTGTTTGTACTTTGAAGCTATTGATTTGTTAACTGTCCATTCCACTGGCCACAAATGGTCTCCCAATATAATATAAATCCGATCTTTAATTTCCAAAATGTCCAAATACATCCATTTTGGGCGTGCTCTTCATCAAATTTGTTCGCATATTATTCGTGAATGGTTTGACTAATCAATTTCCATAACTTTGTCAACAGGGATCTGGTTCAAATTTCATGAAAATCGGAGCAACAGCCTAGCCTGGTTCTACCAGACTCTCGTACATTTCATTTGTACATAGAGTCTGGCACCGCTCCATTGACAAACGTTAACTTCCTTGTAGGCAGGTACTCTATTGAAGTCTAAAACTATTGGATCTGCCCAGAGTCACTCTATCTGCCATAACCAATCGCTAACGTTTGGTCGTGACATATGTCTTTTCCCGAACCCCGTGGGAGGATGGCCATAAACACAAAACTAAGCAAAGATTGTTCTTGCTCCGGCTTTAACTTCTTGATATTCGGCAGCGTTGCCACAACGGACCGAATGGCTTCGCTCGCATCTTTCTTATTTTTAACTACAACTCAAAATAACGCACGAGTCGACATCAACGTCATCGTTCTCAGCCACTCCCTCTGTTCGCTGATTGGTCCTACAAAAAATTGATTTCTGGAAACCAAAGTCTACAGCACAATCCCAGACTAGTACTGAAGGAAAATGAAATTGAGCGGAAGTGCGTAGGAGGGCGGAGCCAGGCTAGCAACAGCCTAGGATGAGTTCGAAAAAGTAGGGTTTTTTTTTCTGAAAATTGTCTGAAAAAAAAAAGACTGGTTCCTGTCTGTGTGCCAAATTTCTTAACTTTCTCGTAAGCGATTCTATGGGCTGCCATAGACTTCCAGAGCAGAAGAAGAAGAAGAAGAAGAAGAAGAAGAAGAAGAAGAAGAAGAAGAAGAAGAAGAAGAAAGAAGAAGAAGAAGAAGAAGAAGAAGAAGAAGAAGAAGAAGAAGAAGAAGAAGAAGAAGAAGAAGAAGAAGAAGAAGAAGAAGAAGAAGTGAATGCCAAAGGATACAATAGGGGACTCCAGTGCTTGGCCCCTGATGACTTGGATACATCTTTTCTATAATGAACACAGACAGTTCAGAAAGTTTGACAGTTCATGTCTTGATATCTTTGTTACTGAGTAAATAAAACATATTAATTCAAACAACATTAATTTAAAGAATCATAAATAACTGAATTATATCATAGAGAGGATCCCTGAAGACCTTCATAGATGTGTAAAATATCAGATAATTTCACCTTTTTATGACATGGCATGGTTAGTTCAGGTAGTGTCATATCGTATAGCCCCACAAAATGAATGCTATTTGTTATTTGTTAATTGATGGTATTTAAAAATATATATTTTAATCATTAAAAAAAATTAACAAACCTTTTTGTTTTTATGATTCATATTATAAAAATGTACTTGGTGGTTATACTATAAGACATTTTTAGACTTTGATTCGATATAGACTTTGTGAATAGCATTTTAAAAACCACATGGAACCAACTTGAATATAAGGATTAAATATCAAACAATTGTTAAATGATTTTGCCCTTCTTTGCACACTCTTATTTGTCATAAACCCAGATGTCAAAACTCTTCTTTGATAGGCTTCTCTTGGGCTGGTTTCCAGTGGTTCGTTTTAAGGTCCCTCTTTTTTGCAAAGGTTGGGAACCTAAAAACACTGTGACCATCCAGCCATGAGGGAAAGAGAGTATTCAAAAGAAGAAGAAAAAAATTCCATAGGGAACCTTCAGAAAACAAGTCCAGACAAACTTTCAGTTATCAAGGACAAGAGGGAACAGGCACGTGCACAGGTAGGGCTCAACCTGTGCAGAGCACATGCCCTTTTTGCTCTTACACTCGAAGTGCCCTTTCTTTGGTGTTTTTTTTTTTTTTTTTTTTTTTTTTTAAATCAATGCTATTGGTCACCCTTTACGTCTGTCTGTCTGTTTTAAAAATTTAGCCAATGACAGTTCTTAAAAAGAGCTTGTGTAAATCTTGTTCGATCCTCAAACTGTCAGTAAAGCTGATAACTCCGCCCCCGCTATCGTGAGTGAATGAACTGAAGCTCCGCCGCAGGCCGCAGCCGCACAGCAGACAGCAGCTGAACGAAGTTTTGCAAGGGTAAACATCTTGTTGTTTGAATAAGTACTAAACACTTTGTCTATAAAAGCTAATATTTTATTTATTTGATGTCTGACTGAGACATGAGGAACCTGAGAGAGAGAGGTCTAGGCTAGAATTTTCCATCTAGTCATAGCCAATACATAGAATACACTTAAATAGCCTGTGCATGCATACACGGTAGCATTTCATCTTTTATAAAATGCGATTTTGGCCAAATGTATTTTACAACAGGGAAAGCGGCTATGAGCGCCTATGTAGCTACAACAAACTAGTAACCTTCACTAGTAGATGAAAATGTAATGATGCCGCCGGAACCGTTTTAATGACGGACAAAATGCACATTTGTACACATTCGCTGGTCAAAAACCCCGTAACTGTATTTGAGTTTGACTTTTGTAAAATGTTAACAATATAGTGATAAGTAATACAACAACATATAATTTGTTTTTACCATCAAAAAATCATAAGCACAGGCGCGCCCCGTGCTGTTTTGTACTGAAACTACACAAAGCGACTGAGTGATTCTCGTCACCTAGTAACGTATAATTTTAAGATATTTTCTTCTTTGATTTATGATTGCTGATACACTTAATTTATTAACATTTCATCTTGTTATGGTAATAATATAAAATTATGGTTAATTCAAGGCTGTTAATATGCACATATTTGCTATATCGTTTTTTAAATCTATAGTATTCAATACTCTCCACTCGTCCTCACATGTATAAATGGAGTAAACATGGTTTTACTACAGTAATGTTGTAGTAGTAACTAAAAAAAACAGGCCAGTTTTTGCCAGGTAGGCGGATACATGTTGGATATGCTATAGTAATGGTATATGGCTATAGTTTCTTATAATCTGGAATTGAGTTGTACATAATTATTTAAATTATATTTCTAAATAGTTTGTCAAAAATACTTGAGTCATGTTTATGTGTGACATTGAGACGAGGGGAAGGTAGAGCAATGTTAACCAAATAATACAAATTAGCTTATAAAACTAAACAGAATAGCTATAAAAAAAATCTTGAACTTTATGTGTGCAAAGCAGAGAAAAAAATTGCATTGACTTCTCAAATATTATATATATATATATATATATATATATATATATATATATATATATATATATATATATATATATATTGTACTTATATGACCTTTGATTACTTGGAAAAAAAAGAGAGGGGGGGGGGGGGGTGCCTTTTTTTTTAGTTTCAGCACATGCCCCTCAAAAGGTCTGTGCACGGCCCTGAGAGGGAAAGTAATATGAGCGGCCGAATACTAAATGACACAGTTACCCCAGTGCAATGTACTGTCTCTGGTCCCATAGGTCTACATGTCTTTACGCAATTCTCACCCTAGATAGGTTCCATTACACTTTTTATATGCAAGTGTAGCGGGTAGGGTTGAGAAGGGAAGTTTAGCTTGAAGGCCTGCCCACTGGCACTGATTATTTGGATCAGGTGGCATAAGTGACGCGTCCCTTTAAATGTGTCGTGAGACATGGACAGGAGAAGATTAGTGAATTGTGAGTTGAAGAGTGAGCCTCTTTGAGTATCAGCTGTGCAAACGGGAGAACGGGAGTTTTTTTGAAAGGTTACGCCTATTTGTAACTCGGCCTGTTGTCTGTGCGTATGGTCACCAGTAAATGGTACACGCAGTTACGAGTCTACAGAATACTTTGCTCGCATAATAGCGAGTAGTGATTCTGCATGGGTTTGCAGCAACGTAAGTTTACTGGTCCCTTTTTCCTTTAGACGTAACTTGTAGTGTTTATAGCTCTGATCGTTTCCTGTCTGATATGGCCTATGAATAGAAGCAATGCTGGCGAGTGTGCACAGGTATTAGTCATCCACACCTTTAAACTTCATTGGTATGGTGCATATAGCTCTAATTCATCTAGGCTGGTTTCAAAACATAAGATCATTTAATCCCTTTTTTTCAGTTATAGTCTTTCAATCAGAGATCTAATCTTTTTTTTAAATTATCACGATGTACATAACATAGCATTATAAACCATTTATGCTTGTGATTACAGGAGGATTGCCTTCGTCTGTCCAACTATAGCCACTGTTTTTCCTGGGTTTAATCATTCTGTTTTATTTTTAATTTCTTTGGATGTATGTGCGTGCCTCGGAAATCTGCCACCATCGTTCTGTGCGGACCTGTTACTAGGTCTAGGTGGGCCTAGGGTGGAGGCCTGCTAGTGATAGCCTGCTAACCTATATGTTTTGTTTGTTTGTTTTGTTTGTTTGTTTGTTTGTTTGTTTGGTAATCATTATATCATTGTGTTCGGCCTATGGGCATTGTGCAATATCTCCTGTGGGGACAGTGCTTATTTTGCAGTGTTCACTAATGTGAAGTGTGAAACGCCGTTTTAGTGTGTACAGGCCTATTTGGTGTGAAGTATCTCTTACAGTGTTGGAGTGTGTGTATGTGAACAGTATCTATTTATTCGACTTAATTCACTGTATGAGACGTATACACTGTAATTCATTTACTATGAGACTTTATTCACTGTGACTTTTTTTTTTATTGTAGAATTTCGTCCACTGTTACCTACGGGGAACATTTGCTTGCTCTGATTGCCAACCAGTATACTATTGTCTCGTGTAATAAAGTTATATGTTTGAGTACATCAGTCCCATTTCTGTTCCTTCATTGGACATAACCTGCCTAGATAGCTTAAGGGGAGCGCTGTATTATTTTTTTTCTAGCTTAGTCTAGTTTATGTTTTCAAATTGTGCACTTGAGAGCGCCACCTGGGGGTCACGCAAGTATCAGCTGTTTTGGTGTTAGTCATAAGAGTCCAAATATACTGCAATGCCGTTCTATCCATTCCAAGTGATTTGGTGAAACAGTTTTATTTATTCAAGCCACAGCAGAAAAATGCTTGAAGATATGTCTATGTTTCTTATTTGGCTGACTCACTATGACTCAAAATCCATACAGTCCTCTTTCAGCCAAAAACATTCAATTATTTTGTATAAAACCATATGATAGCAGAGGAATGCTATATCTATATCATTTGATGAAACAAAATCTTGGATGCTCTCTAGAATGTCTCTAGCCTTAAAGGATTTTAGTACATCAGAAAAGATCTTAAAATGTCACTCTGTGCCTGCTACACGGTTTTAATTCTTCTGTTGTCCTGTGTCTTGTGTGGCTAACCTACTGTCCAGTATATTTAGAGTTTAACCTAGAATTTGATACACCCCTTTTCTCTTAAACAAGAAACTTAGTTCTAATTTCAGCCATATTTCAGCGCAGTTTAGGGATCTGTCACAGTCAGATGACCAATCTCCTCTATTTTGTCCCTGTGGGAATAAAAAAACCAGGTCTCCTATTTACTATGAGTGTCAGGTTGGCCCTTTTTGCTTCCAGTGCAGCCCAGAAGAACTGTGTCACATGCTAAATGAGGTTATATGGTAGGACACATTTAAATATATCAAATATATATGAGGAAAGCAGGAAGCTGGATTGAGTGTGGAATATAGGGGTTATTTAGGGTTTAAGTAAATTATTATATAGGCATAGTGAATATTATTTAAAGTAAATATATATATGATATATAATATATAATATATATATATATATATATAGTATAGCTAAATATACCAAACTTCTTATTCTCTCTGAAAAGTAATCTTTTCAAATGATTTTTAATAATACACACATATATTAAGTATTAATATTATTAGTATTATACGTTTGAATTTCATTTTTCCCTTATATTTAATGTTTCATATATATATATATATATATATATATATATATATATATATATATATATGCATAAAGGCAAATATATATACTACACACACACAATCAACATATCACACACATCATAATCACAAAACACACACAATCAAATACACACACACACACACACACACACACAATTGATTAATGTCTTGTTTTCTTGCGTACATTTCTGTTAGATTATTATCAGGATTTAACATTGATTTAATCTGCACTGACAAATGATCCCAAGCACTAAATGTGAGAGAGAAAAAAACAACACAAACATTTGTGACGTTAGTCTTTCCACTTAAAAGAGCAGCTGCTTTGAAATGACATTTGTGAAACAGCGAACAAGATGTTGCTATGACTAAATTATTTGTTGTTGTTGGAGTCACACATCACCGCATATGGAACAAGGAGCAACTGATTGTCATTCCACATTAATCATGTGCTTTTTTTCATGTGAATCTATGTGCTGAATCACAACCTTCCTGAATCACAAGCTTCCTGAGCTCCAGTGGTTAGGTTGATGTAAACACTTTGGACTGTTGCAGCACTGAGTCAGTGTGTAGATGGATGTGTCCCATGGGGAAACAGGAGTGAGAGAAACGGGCTGGGTTGCCTGATTGCTGGTTGTTCTCACAGAGATGAGTCAAATTAGACCTGCAGTGCCTGTGTGACGTCTGCTTCCATCAGAACGCCGCCGCTTGGGACCAAAGAAACAGGGAGGAAGAGAGAGAGAGTGGGAACTAACACTATCTCCCATCACACTTTTAATGCACCATAGAAGCTTTTTCTTGTTCCTCGTTCCTTATTTCCTTTAGCGGAGAATATTCTTTTTTTCTCTACAGTTCAGGACATTAAAAACCCTTTTGTTTTTGAGTTTATGCGTGACAGCAGCCATCTTTCTCTCACTCTGTCTGTCTTTGTCACTTTTCCTTGCTCTTTTTGTTGCTTTCTCCATCTATCCGTCGCTCATTGGTCTGAAGGGGAGGGGGGCATTAGGGAGAAGCAGCAAGAAATCGCTTTATGAACATGAATTATGGATGAGTAGAGAGCAAGCTATGAAAACAAGTGTCAGTGCAAAAATTGCTCTGATCCGCTCCTTCTATCCGATCATCTTTCACCGAGCCACTGAGGGGTTTGAGGATTAAAAGCAACAGACATGCTCCATTTTCCTATATGTATGGCCCATTTTTTCCGCAGAGTACCTGAAATCGAAGGCTAGGCTTTGAGAGAGCAAAGAGTAAAGCTTGTGATTGAAGCTGTCAGCACTAGGAGGTTGAATAAATAGTAAGCTTCTGCGGACCTATTGAGATATCTGTCCCTCTGCAGTTCATCTCAATAGAGACACTGCTGTCAAACCAAAGCTGTCACAGCCTAAGGGAGACAATGTAATATTTTACCTTTACATTTGTGCCTTTGGCAGATTACAGAAACCAAATGTTTTATTCTTATTTAGAGGGTTTGAGAAAACGATAGATAGTAGGTCCATTTTGTTTTCTTATAATAAAAATTGTTTAAAAGGGGCACTTCAGATCATGAATTTTCGTTGATCTGCCCTTGAAAGTAAAGAGTTTTAGAACTCAAAAGTCTCAACCCCGTCCATATAGAATGTCTATTGAAACTAAGCTGCAAGAATGGCTTGTAACTTTAATAACTTTCTGATGTCATTAGATGAATACATTTATATATGTCTGCCCACATTTGCATGTAAGTACGCCTGGTGTTTGCAAACATGTCACAATGAAGCGCTAGTAGGAAGAAGGGAAAATATTTTTCCTTTTCAGTAGGCCTATTTTTTTGTGTGCAATATTGTTGGCTTGTTTATTATTAAAAATATGTGACAAACATGATAGATTTCCATGTGGAGCAGAATGAGATCATGTGAATAATATTTTTTTATTAAAATATAAAGATTTATATTGTTATTTCACTGTCATATATATTTTTAAAAAAAGAAAAGAAATGAAAACTTTTATTTAACAAGGATGCATTCAATTCATGAAAAGTATATTAAAATTATTTCTGAAGGATCATGTGACACTAAAGACTGGAATAATGACAGCTGAAAATTCAGTTTTTGCCATTACAGGATTGAATTACATTTAAAATATATTCCAATAAAATTGTTTTTTTAAATTTAATAATATATCAATATTGTAATTTTTCTGTATTTTGATCAAATAGACGCAGCCTTGGTTAGCACAAGAGACTCTGAACCAAACTTATGAACGGTGGTGTATATAAAATAGAAATAATGATAATATCACAACATAATTTTAAATAACATAATAAGAGATTAAGAAAAAAAAGTTATGTCCCTTTCATGCACCTCTTCAAAGGCTGGTCAGCAGCAGCAGGTTAAATGTAGCTTTGAGAATAGCAGAAGATCTTTTAAGATGCAGACTCACTTAACACACACTCCCTTTTGCCTGTATGTCTTGAGATCAGTTTTGATTAAAACGTTAGATGAAAGCCTTTGAGGGTCATTGGGATACCACTGTTTCTGCCCACCTTTTCCACAGCCACTGGTCTTCACTCACTCAGCCACTAATGAAAAGCGGACACAAAGCCTCAATCAATAACCTCTCATTACGTACTTCTGTTTGGCTTTGCCTGTAGTGAGGGACGATGTTGTCCTGAGGATGAACATGCCACATTAGCTGAGTTGAAATTAATGTCTCTGTGCATTGATTGAAAAGGTCAGGTGTGGGTTTGCTTTGTTTGTGGAGTACTGCACTTGTAATGGAACCAGGATCGATCTGAGATACCATGGCAATGAGCATTACAGCATGTCTCAGCCAAGTGAAGTACTTATTGGTTTAAACAGACTAGTATGCATACATGCTTGAGTGCATATAGTGGTGCAAACAGATTTAATCTCATGGGAGGGCATTAAAGAAAATAAATCACATGCAGACGGTAGGCTTTTATTTGTACTTAATTGAATGCTGTGCATTTACAAATGCAGAGACAGCTATGAGAAGTCATTAATTCAATTCACATTTATTTGTTATTAGCGCTTTTCACAATACACATCATTTCAAAGCAGCTTTACAGAAAGCGCATGAGTCCATATTACAATTAATACATTAAGGGGATAGTTCACCTAAAATTAAAATTCTGTCAGCAGTCCAGAAGTCCAGGTAACCAAAACTTGGTATGGATTAGTCATTAATGATCAAGATCAATTCAAGATCAATAACACGCATTTTGAAAATAGACATGGTGAATTTTAATTTTATACTCTCTTTTGCCGATACTATTTTTAAAAATTATTTTAACACAAAACTACTTATTAATGTTTGAAAAACTTCTCTCTGCCAAATGTGTTGCGAAAGCGTGTCAGAAAAGAATATCATATATAGAACGCCAGGAGACCCTCATGACATTCAGGGTGACCGTGATTTCACCAAGTGCAACACGTTCCTGGATCAACATCTTTGTTGATCCTGGAACAACAGTCCAATCAACCAATCAGATCCGAGGGACAAGTTTACAGTTTATGCCAAGTTTTGGCTTACAACCAGGGATAAATTAAACTACATCAGTGTTATTCACCAATCATTTCCCTCTGATTTTTAGGGTAGTAAGTTATGGGTAGGGGTAGGGGTAGGGATAGGGATAGGGACTACATTTTTGCATAGAATTGTTGTTCCAGGATCAACAATATTGAGGAACATATCAAACATATAAAAATCACTTTGACCAATGAGTCAAGGATAGTTATCAGTCTTTTAAAATTTCAGACAATATGACATATTAATGACAAGTTTTTGATATTTATTGACATCAAGTAACACAACACGAATTAAAAAAGTTAATTTTTAGGAAAGATTATTTTTTGGACACGCTTATTTGTCATTTACCGATGTCCCACATCATCAATATTGACCTATTAAGACTCTTAGCTCAGAGCTCCAGCTATTCTCAGCCTCAGACATTACGCCCACGGACCATTGGCTAAACCTCTGATATGGCACACAAAATTGGAAACACTTCAGGAGTTTCAAAGACTTTATCTGATTGGTTGAATTCTACAGGATTTCCAGGAGACACGTGTGTTGTCTTCTTTAACGGTCCACCTGGAAAGCGATTGTCAGGATCATCTAAATGCAGGATTTTCAAAAGTAGATTTTCCAAGATTTTCCAAGAGTTTTATACGCCGGTCTGTTGTAGGGACATTGAAATTATATTTTCACGCCCCTAAACATGATGCTGAACAAAACGAACTGTAATTGGTTGCTTTACATGTCAGTCAGACAACCTCTGGGCGGTCCTTAGCCAATGAAAGCAGTGATGTAGTCAGTCTAAAGGCCTGGCTACACGAGACCAAGCACCGGCTAAAGAGAGTTCATCTCAAAGTGCTGACAGACAGAACCTGACCTTAAAGCCCATAATTGTAAGAGGAGCTGATAGAGCTCTCCAAAAATTGAAATTAAAGTTCTTATGAAGTGCATTGGCCTAAATGTGGCTCTCATCCTTGGCTCGCTTAATAAAGTTCTGCAAAAACTCCCCCATAAAAGGCTGAGCCAGGCTCATGTGGTACGAAGCCTTGTGTGGACTTTTCTCTCCGACTTGTGATTGAAATTCCACACAGTCTTCAGTCGGCTGAGAGCCGAGAGTGATGTGGGGGCCGCTGCTGAATTTTTCACACTGTCTGTCGTCACATTGCATGTGAGTTCACAACAGCGAAGCATCTAAATGCTGTTTGACACATACATACAGATGGTCCACTGACCAGCATGATCCCAGTGTACTAAACGATGAGAGCTTTCTGACACTGCGATCCTCTGTTCATTCAAAGTGCTGCCATGGAAACACTTCCTGTCACAAGGGAGGGGGGGACCCGTCATCCCGATTGGGAAACTATAAAGCTATTGATGTTAAACTCACTCTATTTGATTTATGAGCTACTGCTTGATACTCAAGAAGCAGAGCGTTGCTGTTTGTGTTGTCTTGTTGAAAACAAGTTTAAAAACAATGAAACTGTTTACATGCATTCCAGGCATTGTGGGTAATGCTTGCCTTTCCTAGCAACAAGGTTATGGATTCCTGGATGATAAGACTTGATCAGATTAATTGTTTTAATTTAGTTTGTGTACTGACTGATTTGATCATCTGCATCTTGTTATCTTTGGAAAGTCTTTGTTAGGCTTTCTTAGCTCCTCTCTCATTATGCAAAATACGAGCATGCATTCACATTTTACAGTTATATATGTGGAAACAGTGATCATGTGAAAACATTAGAAATACGCATAGTGCCAACTGGAAACATTAAATGAATTACTTTTTCAGTTTTGTGAATCATCGTGGAGAGAGATGGGTCATTCTGAGGAAATAGTGCTTTTGTAATGGGTGCTGAAAATTCAGCTCTCGCCATTAGATTTTCAAGTTTATTCAGATACAAATATAAAACAGGTCATTTTAATTGCAATAATATTTCATTGCATTATTGTTTTTACTGTATTTTTGATTAAATAAATACAGGTGAGCATAAGAGACGTTTCAAAAACATTAAAAAATCTTTACATTTTTGAAGAATCACACCATTGCATACAAAGGGAACAATTACACTTAATGGCAACCAGTTTGAAATAACTTATTTCTGTAAACTGATGTGGCTTCTTACAAAATGTGGCAGAAATTATATTTTTTTATAATCCTTATGAAAATACCCGAGATGGCTTGAAGAGCACAGATAAGCGTAACGTAACGTAATCCATACGTTTTTATCCGAATGAGCAGAGTTTTGGACTAAAAAAAAGTGGAGGGATGTAAATTTAATAAAACACAGAAAGACAGTTTACAAGTCAATGCGACATTTCCTCTTTCAGGACTAGCAAAATAATTAGCTGCGTCCCAATTCAGAGGCCGCATCCTTCGAAGGACGCGGACTTTAGAGGAAACACCTTCGAAGGCCACGAAGATCGGACCGAGCGTTGTTAAATGGGACGGTCTAGCCTGCGGAGGATTGTGCTTGTCGCCTAGCAACTGTGACAGAGCTGTCATTGATGAGTAGGCCTAACATTTGTACTGGACTTTTTTGAAAGTTAAATTAAACTGTCTGACAACAGAACAGGGTTCGCAAACTGTCTAAATATGTTCACCATGGTCAATTTCTGTATAATAAAAAGCGTAAAAATATATATTATCACATCTTAGTAAGGTAAGTCAACATTTGAACCGCTTTAAAGGTTTTATATACATTTGATATCATTAGATATTTAAGTAAATTGAAACCCAATACTTGCGTTTAAAATTGTAATTTAGCAATTTCTCTCAAAACAAAACTGTCGTCACTGGCGTGCAATGAATACCAGACCCTGAATTGGGACGCAGCAATAGAGTGCTGCGGGGATTATGCATTTTTGTAGGCCAAAACCCAGAAGCGAGTTAGCTTTGTAGCGCTTCTGGTTTCATAGTCCCGAAGTCAAGGGGGATTTTGAATGGGTTTTTGGTTAAATGGCTGAAATAAGGTCAGTGATTAACACAAGCTCAAGCTGTTTTCACGTTTTATTCTACTACATAAAATACATCAGTATTACCCCACACATTATTTTTTTTAAATTGTCGGAGAGATTAAACATTACGCGGAACAGGTAAGCTCAGTCCACTTTTACAGTCTCATTCAAGGTTTTAAGTGGACTGTAAAAGCTCAGTCCACTTTTACAGTCTCATTGCGCTCATAATCGCACTATTACAAACTTTTCTAACTCAAACTTTCACGGTAAATGTTTTTTAGATAAAAACTGAAAGAATTGTTGGTGGTGGTGACGTTGAAGTTGTGGGACCGTGGTGTAGTTTGTTACTTCGGTTATAGCCTACCTTTAAATTTTTACTTCTGCTGATTATATTTAGGCTTCAAAATTCATTATAGTTGTATTCATTGGTAAAAATTATCTTCATGGACAAAACGTGTAAGTATCATACACTCTTGTTGATCACAGAGCTTATTTTCTGCAATAATCCAAAAACGTAATTTAGGTTTTTGTTGAGGGAACTAGTTGAAGGAACCAGTGTGTTGCTAACTTCCGGGTTGGCCTACAAATTTACGTCATCCCTGCACCACAAATTTACTGCCAAATCTGCAAGGTAATAGAGACGGAGGTGGGTGAACAGGTCGGTGGTGTTGCCCCCTTTGCTATCACTGTTGATCAGCAAGTCCTGCAGACTGGGGTGATTAACAAGTTATTTTCCAAATCCAAAATCCAAACAACTTTGGTTGTTTTGAAATCCAAAAAACTTCCTCACTGGCGAGCTAACTTTCTTGGAGTGCGGGTAGAGTGTCTCGGCTGTCATATCTGACAACATTACGCGGCAGTAGCAGCTGTGCACTGTTTCTACTTGAGTTTTATGACAGGTGGCAACCATCTTCAAGGTGCAATACCGCCACCTATACTGTGCGTTGTGATTTCAACACGTCACGATACAGCTGCTGGATTATTTACGTCAAATTATCATGTGTACTATTCTTTTGAAATATTATGGTTATTGCAAATACAGTTATATATCGCGACCACCGATAAATTTGTTCAACCCATCAATAAATTATGCTTCATTAACAAAGGATTCACGTTCAAATTACCTGTCCAATTTATACCTATCCAATCAGCACAAGAGGAGGCATATATATATATATATACAGTGGTGCTCAGAATTAATGGTACCCCTGGTAAAAATGATAAAAAAAATGGCTATAAAAAATAAATCTGCATCGTTTATCCTTTTGATCTTTCATTCAAAAAATTGGCAAAATCCTAACCTTTCATTGAAGTAAAAGATTTGAAAGTGGGGGGAAATCACATTATAAAATAAATGTTTTTCTCCAAAACATGTTGGCCACAATTATTCATACCCTTTTATTAAATACCTTTTTGCAATCTCCTTTTGCCAAGATAACAGCTCTGAGTTTTCTTCTATAATGCCTGATGAGTTTGGAGAACAACTGACAAGAGATCAGAGACCATTCCTCCATACAGAATCTCTCCAGATCCTTCAGATTCCCAGATCCATGTTGGTGCTTCTTCTCTTCAGTTCACCCCACTCATTTTCTATATGGTTCAGCTCAGGGAACTGGGACGGTCATGGCAGAAGCTTCATTTTGTGCTCCCTAACACATTTTTGTGTTGATTTTGATGTTTGTTTTGGATCGCTGTCCTGATGGAAGATTCAACCACGGCCCATTATAAGATTTCTAGCAGAAGGCCTCAGGTTTTGATTTTTTATCTGTTGATATTTGATAGAATCCACAATGCCATGTATCTGAATAAGAAGTCCAGGACCTCCAGCAGAAAAATAGGCCCACAACATTAAAGATCCAACGGTATATTAAATTGTACACATGGGATACTTTTTATCCTTGTGTGCACCAAACCCATCTAGTGTGTTTGCTGCCAAAAAGCTCTTTTTTTAGTTTAATCTGACCACACAACCCTGTGCCGTTTGAAGATCCATTTGTGTCTGACAACTGAATATGCTAGAGTTTGTATTTGGATGAGCGAGGAGCATTTTTCTTAAAACCCTCCCAAACAACATGTGGTGATGTAGGGGTTGTTTGATTTTTTTTAATAGGCTTTCTGACCCCCAAAACTCAACTAATCTCTGCAATTCTCCATTTGTGATCCTTGAAGAGTCTTTGGCCACTCAAACTTTCATCCTCACCGTCCATTAAGAAAATATAGACACACGTCCTCTACCTGGCAGAATCGTAACATCTTTAGATGATTATAACTTCTTAATTATTGCCCTGATGGTCAAAATGGGATTTTTCAATTCTTTAACTATTTTCTTACATCCACTTTCTATTTTGTGATGCTCAACAATCTTTAGATGCACATCAGAACCATGTTCTGTGGTTTTACTCATTGTGATGTATGATTAAGGGAATTTGGCCTTTGTGCTTCCTCATATTTAAACTCCTGTAACACAAGAAGTCATAGCTGGACAATTTCATGTTCCTAGTTACCCTGGTGTGCTAAAAAAGGTAAATATTAATGGGAATATACTTCATAGATATTTTAGGGAAGGAGAAGGATGGCAGTGGGAGGAATTCAGAAAACTGATTTAGAATTGATGAATGAACCTCTTCTCCCAAACCTTGACTTTGGGAGACGTCTGCCTACAAAACTGAGCATTCGGTCACCCCATTGCCATGGCGACAGCTCCTCAGGGCCTTATGAGGTATGAAAGGCTGTACAGGACGCTGGCCTGCCACAACTCTCCAACGCCTGTCATCCTGGCTTAGTGAGGCAGTGAGTTTAAGACGGTGGGGGGAGAGACCCTGAAGGGCATGAGATTTAAAGAGTAGAGTAAGATGGATTCTCAGATGGAAATGGCAGAATTGCATCTCACTGAGTGCCGTAGCAGAGAGGGAGTGATGGCCTGTCATTACGGAAGCCACTGAAGAAAGAGACAGTGTAAGAGAGAGAGATCAGATTAAATTATAGACAAACTAACAGATGAGACTAATGAGAGGGTGACTAAAACCTCCTTTCAAATTATGTAGGAAAAAAACATATGTCATCTCAGTTCTGCTGACTGTAGCCAGACCAGGCTCTTTGGACCTGACCAAACTTTAAATTGGAAACTGGAGGGGCAGTTCCGATTGTGAGGTTTAGTTCAATCATTTGGGACTTGAAATCAATCTACTTTACATTATTGTCATTTTGGTTATTGGTTTAGATCAGCTTGGCCTAGGATTTTGGTTTGTATCTCCAGGCTCGGAAAATAACTGGATTTGCTTTATCAAATAGAGTAAAAACTTACTCAGGCTTGTACCATGAAATAGAAGGCTGATTAAAAGAAGCTTACTGTCAGTTAGAAATGTGGATGTTCTCCGAGATAAAATGTCATTGCGATAGAGATACTAAAGAGCTGATCCATAAGCACTGAGCCATAAGCAAAATAGACTGAAGGAAAAGAAAGTCCATCACAGTCCAACTGACGTCTCATCATCATTAATAGAGAGAAGAGGCTCCATCAGGTCTGTTATTTGTCTGCTAATCTCTTACAGCATAATAGGCAACTATCTTTGAATATGTAATAAGATCATTCACTCTAGAGTATTTAAAGATTACAGGGAAAGTGGATACATATGCAGCATTCATTTACTTATTTAGTAGTCTTAGTTTTACAATAATAATAAATAATAAAATTAATTGAATTATATAAATATATATTAATGTGTTAGTCTTCTCTAATATCTCTCTATATATATCTATAATACAATATATATATATATTTCTATCAACTCTCTGAAGATTTTTTTTAGCATGGTAATGGGTATGACAATTTGGTCTTAGCAGATGCTGCTGTTGATTATTGCTGCCGCTGCATAGCAAGTAGAGGGATTTGCTACCGCCAATACAAACATTGATATGCTGCTGTGGCATGTAAGACATATGCTGCTGCACAAATAGCATATATAAAATGACCCATTGCAGATCTATACAGGTGGAGCTGGGGAAGTTGGAGGGTTTCAGAGCAACTGCTATACCAAATGCTAAGCAGCTATTTAAATGTTAAGCAGCGAGCTCATTGACTGCAGAAGTAACAGGAGTCAATCAGCTAGTGCCATGTAGTAAACACTGTAAATGTCATCAGGTTGCATTAGGACCCACCAGCCTGTAGAGTTTCATGACAGGATTTATAACAGAAAATAGACTTTGGAACTGAGAAAAGATGATGCTAACACTTATGTCAGTCAGCATAGTTATCGGCTAATGCATCTCAAAATGGCATTTCAACATTTGGCTCGTAATTTATTGGTCTACTATAGTTTTGCAATTTGATGTTTACACTGGATTAAATACCAAACTACCACCAGTACGGTTATATGCTGTTTTAGAAAACTCATAATAAGCAAACACTTTTCGCATGCTTGGCCTCATTCACACTCAAGCAGAATAAATAATGAATGATTTTATGGTAAAAACTGTTTTCAAGGAAAATCAAGGAAAACATCTATTTGGGATTAAATCTAAAAACTCATATTAACAACCAGTCCATCATGCGACCCTCTCTACTTCATTTTATTGTGCAGCTCAGGGCTATGCCCACAACATTTAAACACTAGCTACTTTGATATAGAGATCGCATGGCTGCAATCGTTGTAATTAATAATTCAGCATTTCTAATAAATTTTGCAAGTAGTATAGCTGTTTGCACTGAGCTGAGCAAAGTTCAGAAAACTGTTCCTCTGAGGTTTGATTTGCACTGAAAAACAATGTGTACTTTCCTGTTCCAAGCA
This sequence comes from Chrosomus eos, assembly GCA_036326025.1. Taxonomy (NCBI): domain Eukaryota; kingdom Metazoa; phylum Chordata; class Actinopteri; order Cypriniformes; family Leuciscidae; genus Chrosomus; species Chrosomus eos. The sequence continues at coordinate 23,947,501 of CM070828.1, read as the reverse complement.
AATAAGATTTAGAAATCTCCTTTAAATTATTTTGTATATCACCCCACCTTCACTATACTCATCTTATATATAGTAGACATATAGTAGACAAAAAGAGTATGTGAGCCAAGCAGTATGTTTGAATTCATAGTATTCTTAAAACAGTAGGCGAATAGTTCCTGAATGACCTACTATTTCCGATGAGATTTTGAAGTGTACATCCAATGGACACTTTACTATCCCAAGAGGCCACGGGAGAGGATTTGTGAATGGCAGTGAAGCGATGCAACTGACACATTGCAGTGACAACATTGTCATTTCATTCATACTACACACATTCAAACCATAGAACGTCTCGGTTACGTATGTAACCCTCGTTCCCTGAGTGAGGGAACGGAGACGTTCCGTCGGATGACGACGAATGGGGTTTCGCATAGAAAGCCTATCAACTTCGAGTATACAAAACGAGCCAATGGAAAAGAAATGCCATGGGTCTGCGGAATTTGCATGACGTAACTCCGCCCCACCTCGTGGGTATAAAAGGAGGAAGTCCGGCAACATGCAGATATGTTTCTTCGCTGAGGAGCCAAGACTGAGCTCAGGCGATCCCCGCGGTATACAGCGGAAGTGGCAAGAAGACGGAACGTCTCCGTTCCCTCACTCAGGGAACGAGGGTTACATACGTAACCGAGACGTTCCCTTTCGTTCGTCACTCCGAGTTCCGTCGAATGACGATGAATGGGGTTACCAGTCTAATCACGCCACCTTCACAGCTATCTTCCAGTGCCCTGCGTAAATCTGAGATCCCTGTCATATTAAGACAAGTGGGACTCCTATTTAACACAGGAATACCAAGGTACACTGGGTAGCATATCCCAAGATATAGAGGAACATGCAAATATACCCAGCCCAACGGGGGGGGGGGGGGGGATTTAGAATACACATATGACCCGAAGGATGCATATGGGGAATACACTGGGGTATCCAGCCGCAGGTGGAAAAGTTTTAAACCCCAGGGGTGGCAAGGTGGCTTGCCAAGAGATGACACATGCTCAGAGAGGCTTACAGTGGGAATACACATGTGGGGGTTGCTCCGGAGAGGGACCATGCACACGGGAGGCACCTAGCCAACGCTCAGGCACAGAGACACTGGGTCGACGTCAGGAGTGCAGGAGGAACTCAGGGCTTTCGGGAAAGCTCACCTGAGGAGAATATCGCACGCATCCAGTCCGTGGAGTGGAATGGCGAATTCCAGAGCCCAAGAGGACGCCACACTCCGGGTGGAGTGGGCGGTCACACCAAGGGGGCACGGTCGACCTTGCTGCTGGTATGCCAAAGCAATGGTGTCCACTATCCAGTGAGACAACCTCTGCTTGGAGAGAGCTCTTCCCTTCAGCTTCCCACCATAACAGACAAAGAGCTGGTCTGAGGTCCTGAACACTGCGTCCTGTCTACATAGGTGCGGAGAGCACGTACTGGACAGAGCAGTGCCAAGGCTGGGTCTGCCACCTCCGGGGGCAGCGCTTGCAGGTTCACCACCTGGTCCCGAAAGGGAGTGGTAGGAACCTTGGGCACATATCCAGGCCGGGGTCTCAGGATCACGTGAGAGTAAGCCGGCCCAAATTCCAGGCACGCTTCGTCAACGGAGAGTGCGTGCAGGTCCCCAACCCTCTTGATAGAGGCCAATGCAAGCAGGAGCACTGTCTTCATTGACAGGAGCTTGAGCTCCACTGTTTGTAAAGGCTCAAAGGGAGCATGCTGCAGGGCAGTAAAGCTGGTCGCACACCAAACGCGCAGCTCAGCGCCACGCCACGCCACGCCTAGGACTGAAAATCTGATAACATCAGCAATTTTCTGATTTCTTTAAATAAATATAAAACTAAATGTATATTCCAGCACAGGGCTAAGTCCGTATATACATTACTACTATTTGAGACACATAAATGTAAATTTAATATATAACTATGTAAATGGCGCCGTGTGGCGCTGCAGGATTTTGAACACGGTCCAGAGCCGTTGCTGGGCGCCGCCGGTGTGTGTACTCTCATAGAGAATAATGTGTTCGAATTTAAAAGACCTGGCGCTGCGTGGCGCGGCGCCGAGCTGCGCGTCGGTGTGCGACCCCTTTAGAACCACTGCAAGTTTCCAAGAGGGAACGAGAGGAGGGCGAGGAGGATGTAATCTCCTGGCTCCTCTAAGGAACCTGATGACCAGGTCGTGCTTTCCCACAGACTTACCTTCTATCAAGTCATGGTGTGCGGCGATAGCGGCAACATAGAATTTGAGGGTGGAAGGAGACAGCCTTCGCTCCAACCCATCTTGAAGGAAGGAAAGCACGACGCTGATCGGGCATTTCCGGGGGTCTTCTCGGTGAGAAGAGCACCAGCTGATGAAGAGGTTCCACTTCAACGCATAGAGGTGTCTCGTGGACGACGCTCTAGCGGAAGTGATGGTAGCCACCACAGGAGGTGGTAGGGTACTCAAACCTACCTGGTCCCGTCCAGGGGCCACACGTGGAGGCTCCACAGATCGGGACGAGGGTGCCACAGGGTGCCCCGTCCCTGAGAAAGAAGGTCCTTCCTCAGAGGTATGGGACAAGGAGGTGCTGTCGCGAGGAGTAGGAGTTCGGAGAACCAGGTCCGGGTGGGTCAGTAGGGCGCAACCAGAAGGACCTGCTCGTCGTCCTCCTTGACCTTGCGCAAGAAATGCGCAAGAAGGCTCACTGGGGGAAACGCATACTTGCGGCCCCGCGGCCAGCTGTGCGCCAGTGCATCCGTGCCGAGCGTGCCCTCGGTCAGGGAATAATACAGGGCGCAGTGGGTCGAGTCGTGGGAGGCAAACAGATCTATCTGTGCGTCGCTGAACTGGTCCCAAATCAGCTGAACCGTCTGGGGATGGAGTCGCCATTCGCCAGGGAGGGTCTGAAACCGTGAGAGCTCGTCGGCTGCACAGTTCAGGGCTCCGGGAATGTAAATAGCACGAAGGGACCTCAGATGCTTCTGACTCCATAAGAGGAGGTGGCGAGCGAGTTGCGACCTACGGCGCGAGCGTAGACCACCTTGATGGTTGATGTACGCTACTGTGGCGGTATTGTCTGATTGGACTAGTACGTGTTGACCCCTGAGCAGCGCTCAAAAGCAGTGTTTGGAATAACGCCGTTTAAAATAACGGCGTTAGGTAACGACGTTATTTTTTCAGTAACGGGGTAATCTAATTAATTACTTTTCCCGTCGTTACAACGCCGTTAACGTTACTGGACTTTAAATGCGATGCGTTACCACGGGCGTCAGTTTGGTTTGCAATGTGCTGGGGACAGAGACGCATTCGGAAGTGCATTTTCAAAAGTGTTGGGTACAAACTTGTCAAACTGTGCAGCCTGTCTGCTCAACCCGTAAATACATCCATCGATCCGCAAGTGTTGTTTGAATTCTTAAGTGGTCGAGTGGTAGATTGTTTGCCAAGCGTGTCAGAGGTTACGGGTTCTAATCCACGCTAGTATAGTTTTTTTTTCTCCCGTATCAAAACCGAATGTTCATCAGTTACAGTCCATATCAAGCAGGGAAACGTTTGTGTGCTTTTTATTTTGTGATTTCACCGGAATGAATAGAGAGTCTCCACAACGGCGATAGATTGAAGAGTCTAAGTGAAGACTGCACTTACTGCACTAAGTGAACACTGCGTCTGAGTGAAGACTGCGCGCGGCGCGCGCGCCACAAGAGAACAACTGTATGCAACTGCGGCAACGAGCGCTCAGCTTGAGTTCAAAATCAAAACAATTTAACGCTAAATCTCTTATTGTCAGGGATCAGGAGACACAGAGTGGTAAGTTTGAAACGTTTATTGACAAGGCGCAATGGAGAATGGCAGGTGAGTAGTTAGCCGACAGAGATCGGCAGTATAGTAAACAGTCACTGATAAATGTCTCTTATCTTGTAGAAGATCGTAGCGAAGGCTGGCGGTGGTTGAGACCCAGAGTAACGGGAACAGGATGGAGGAACAGGACTATGAAGACGGAGGATGAAGATTGGAGTCAGGTAGGATTCGGGTTAGTAGACGCTTTGTAGTAGCGGGAGTCTGTAGTCGAGTGTAGCAACGAGACCAGACGATGACTGAATGAACGTGTGGGTTTTTTATAGTGCTGGGGAAGTGACTGGTGATGGGGAACAGGTGGTGATGGCAGGTGAAGATGATCAGAATTCCGGGGAGAGTGAACGAGTGGGCGGGGTGATGTTGTCTGGCATTAGAGCAGATGGATCCGTGACAGTACCCCCCCCTCCACGGCCAGCTCCTGCTGGCGTAAACGACCGACGACGGGGGCGGCCACGACCTCTAGGTGCCGGACGATTTGGGTGCGCTGTATGGAAATCATGAAGTAGAGCAGGGTCTAGAATGTCCTCCCGAGGTATCCAGCATCTCTCTTCGGCTCCGAAGCCCTCCCAGTCCACCAGGTATTCCAACCGGCCCCCCCGTCGTCGGGAGTCCAGAATCTCATGGACCTGGTAGATGCGGTCGTCTTCGGGATCTGCAGGAAGAGGGGGTATGTCTTCAGTACCAGACCCTGGGGAAGTAGGGAGAAGAGGATTAGTGTATGGTTTTAGGAGGGAAACATGGAATGAAGGTGATATACGATAGTGAGTCGGGAGTGCCAGACGATAGGTGACCTCATTGATTTGCCTCTGTATGGCGAATGGACCTATATATCTGGGACTCAGCTTGCGACAAGGTTGTCGGAGACGGATGTCCCGGGTTGAGAGCCAGACCAACTGCCCAGGCTGATAGTGAGGAGTGGCAGAACGTCTGGCGTCGGCCTGGCTCTTGTGTCTCCGAACAGCCCGCTGGAGATGTACATGGGCTGAGTCCCAGACCCTCTCGCTCGTCTGGAACCAATGGTGGACTGCTGGAACATTAGATGGTTCTCCATTCCAGGGAAACAACGGAGGTTGGTAGCCGAGTATGCACTGAAAGGGAGTTAGACCGGTGGAAGGCTGGCGCAGGGAGTTCTGTGCATACTCGGCCCAGGGTAGGTAGCGGCTCCAGCAGTCCTGATGGTTGTGGCAATATGACCGCAGGTATCTCCCGATCTCCTGAATCTTCCGCTCAGTCTGGCCGTTAGACTGGGGATGGTATCCGGAGGATAAACTGACAGAAACACCTAGCAGATCGAAGAAAGCTCTCCACACACGTGAGATGAATTGCGGGCCACGGTCTGAGACTATGTCTTCTGGGATACCGAAGTGCCGGAAGACTTGGTTGAAGAGGGATTCAGCGGTTTTGAAGGCTGTGGGTAGACTGGTCAGGGGAATGAGTTTACAGGCTTTGGAAAATCGGTCTACAACCACTAGGATACAGGTATGGTTATCGGATTCAGGGAGGTCGGTGACGAAATCCACCCCTAGGTGTGACCAGGGTCTCGTGGGCACAGGTAGGGGTACCAGCTTACCCTCCGGGAGTCGACGTGGAACCTTGGTCATCGCACAGACTGAGCATCCCCGGACGTATCGGGAGACATCCTGGGTCATATTGGGCCACCAATAACGTTGTTGGATGAGCGAGAAGGTTTGGTGGCTGCCTGGGTGTCCAGAGCCCGGAGAGGTGTGTGCTGAGTCCATGAGGGACAGACGGAGTCGAGTAGGTACGTAGACCCGTCCCTCAGGACCTCCCGGCGGAGCAGGTTCGGTTAGGGTAGCTTCGGTTATTTGTTCATCAATACTCCACTGGATAGGACTGACGATTAAGGCTGGAGGGAGGATGGTTTCAGGGATGGATGGAGAGGGTTCTGGGAGGAACTGACGGGACAGAGCATCCGCCTTGGTGTTCTTAGTGCCGGGACGGTAGGTTACGATGAAGTTGAATCGGGTGAAGAAGAGCGCCCAACGGGCCTGACGAGTGTTCAGTCTCCTGGCTTCACGAAGGTATTCCAGATTTCGATGGTCGGTTATGACAGTGAACGGATGTTTCGCTCCCTCCAGCCAATGCCTCCACTCTTCCAGAGCGAGTTTGATGGCAAGTAGTTCCCGGTTTCCGATGTCGTAATTCTGCTCCGCCGGGGACAGCTTCTTGGAAAAGAAGGCGCATGGATGGAGTCAGAGTGGGGTCCCCTGCCGCTGGGAAAGGACTGCTCCTACTCCAGTGGTGGAGGCGTCGACTTCAACGAGGAATGGGAGCTCAGGGTCTGGAAGGACTAGGGTAGGAGCGGAGCAGAAGGACCTCTTCAGATGTTCGAAGGCGTGGAGGGCTTGAGAAGTCCAGGACAGAGACTTGGCCCCGCTCTTGAGGAGTGAAGTGATGGGTGTACTGATTTGGCTGAAACCTTTAATGAACCGGCGGTAGAAGTTGGCAAAACCCAGGAATCGTTGAAGTTCCTTGATGTTACTCGGTTGTGGCCAGTTAGTAACGGCGTCCACCTTCCTCTGGTCCATTGTGATCCCTTGGGGGGTGATGACATACCCTAGGAACTGGATGGACCTTTGGTGGAACTCACATTTTTCCAACTTCAGATAAAGCTGATGGTCTCTCAGGCGTTGTAGGACGAATCGGACATGGCGAATGTGCTCAGATAGATTGGCAGAATAGATAAGGATGTCGTCGATATAGATGATGATGAAGTGGTTTAACACATCCCGGAATATCTCATTCATAAATCCCTGGAATACTGAAGGTGAGTTGGACAGGCCGAAGGGCATCACAAGGTACTCGTAGTGCCCCGCAGGGGTAATGAATGCGGTCTTCCACTCATCACCTTTTCGGATGCGAATCAGATTATAAGCACTTCGGAGGTCCAGCTTGGAGTAGAGTTGAGCACCACGCAGTTGTTCCAGGGCGGCGGGAACCAGAGGAAGGGGATATCGGAATTTGACGGTTGACTGGTTGAGTGTCCGGTAATCAATGCAGGGGCGCAAGCCTCCGTCCTTCTTGCCCACGAAGAAAAAGCTGGATGCGGCAGGGGACGTAGATGGACGTATGTAGCCTTGTTGTAGCGCCTCCTTGATGTACTCCTCCATGGCCTTCTGTTCCGGGATGGATAGGGGGTAGATCTTACCATGCGGTAGAACCGCCCCAGGCAGCAGGTCAATAGCACAGTCCCATGGCCGATGGGGTGGAAGTGTGGTGGCCAGCTGCCTATTGAAGACATCCTGGAACGCCCGGTAAGGAGTTGGAATCTCGGGTGGATCATCGACAGGTGGACTCTCAACGGAGGTGGATGCGAGGGGAACTGGAGAGAGAGGAACAGGAGATGGACGTGAGCATTTCTTAATGGCTAGAAGACACTGGTGGAAGCAGTTTTTTCCCCATTGGAGAACTTCTCCGGTTGACCACTGGACGTTGGGGGCATGTTTTTCCAACCACGGGCGTCCCAGGATGATCTCCGCAGTAGAACCCTCCAGCACCAGAAACGAAATCTCCTCACGATGTAGATGACCAATTTGAAGGGTGATGTCCGGGCTGCGGTGTCCAATCCTTCCTCGACCCAGCGGTTTTCCCAGGATGGACTGAATCTGGAGAGTCTGGGGGATCAGCCGTTGGCGGGTTTGAAGTCGTTGAAGGGTGGACAGGGCGATGAAGTTGCCAGCAGATCCGGAGTCAATTAAGGCTTGTACTGGAAGAGAGCGGTGTAGATAAGTGAGAGTCGCGGAGGTATATTTCATGGAGGAAATAGGAATTGGAAGACGGACTGTACTCACCGCGGGTCGAGGAGGACGAATAGGACAGGTGGGGAGTAGATGACCAGAGGCTCCACAATAGAGACAGAGATGACTGGTAATACGGCGGTGACGTTCGGAGGTAGATATACGGTGTGTTCCCAGATCCATGGGTTCTGGTGCTGGAAGGTTCGCGCCAGGTGGTGGACGAGGAGGAGGAGGAGAGAATGATGGAGTGTCGAGCATGCAGGCAGTGCGTCGTTGGTCGATGCGGATGGATCGCTGGATAATATTCTCGAGACCCACAGCGTCATCGTATATGGCTAGCTGTAATCTGACATCGGAATTTAATCCATTTCGATAAGCTGTGATTAATGCTGGCTCGTTCCACCCACAAGTGGCTGCAAGAGTGCGAAATTGCAATGCATATGCTGAAACTGATGATTTCCCTTGTTTAATCCGGTAGATCTGATCTTGGGTAGAAATGGTATTAGAGGATTGAGAGAACACTTCAATGAAATGAGCAGAGAAAGCAGATAATGTTTGCGTTACCGAACCACGATCATTCCACAATGCATGTGCCCAACGGAGAGCTCGTCCATGGAGAAGAGAAATGATAAAGGCCACCTTTGATCGCTCTGTTGGGAATAATCCAGGATTCATCTCCATATAGAGCTCGCACTGCAGCAAGAATCCGTTGCACTCCCCCTCCTCGCCAGAGAAGGGCGCTGGTTGGGCCATGGGACATACAGAGGCAACGGTCGAAGAAGCGGGGGTTGTGGAGGTGGCGGAAGATGATGAACTGATCCGGGGAATGGTAGATGCGGGCGGTGTGACCGCCGCGGTGGTAGCGCTGGGAGTAGGATGTTGCATGTTTGTTGGTCTGGTCTTCTGTCAGGGATCAGGAGACACAGAGTGGTAAGTTTGAAACGTTTATTGACAAAGCGCAATGGAGAATGGCAGGTGAGTAGTTAGCCGACAGAGATCGGCAGTATAGTAAACAGTCACTGATAAATGTCTCTTATCTTGTAGAAGATCGTAGCGAAGGCTGGCGGTGGTTGAGACCCAGAGTAACGGGAACAGGATGGAGGAACAGGACTATGAAGACGGAGGATGAAGATTGGAGTCAGGTAGGATTCGGGTTAGTAGACGCTTTGTAGTAGCGGGAGTCTGTAGTCGGGTGTAGCAACGAGACCAGACGATGACTGAATGAACGTGTGGGTTTTTTATAGTGCTGGGGAAGTGACTGGTGATGGGGAACAGGTGGTGATGGCAGGTGAAGATGATCAGAATTCCGGGGAGAGTGAACGAGTGGGCGGGGTGATGTTGTCTGGCATTAGAGCAGATGGATCCGTGACACTTATTTAATAGCGAACTTAATTAATGCTCTGCTAGTTAACTGGAGATGTTTTATTTATTTGTTTCAAAAAGTGGTAATTACAAAATATTTTAATATTTAAATATTTTGTATTTTTATTTTTTAGTGCTATGTAATATGTAATCTCTTTTAGGGTGACTTTTACCATCTGTCTAGGGACTGCAGATGAAAAATAGCCTTTAGGCTAATTCTGGCATATTGACAGAAATGTTTATGAATATGCACTGTCCCTGTAATAAATAAAAAAATGACTTGTGACAAAATCGACGCCTATGTGCGTTACTAGCCTATGCATTGATTGAATAAACTGTGTAATCCGAACGCACCCCTGGCTCACACAGCTAGTGAGGAGGTGGGTTAATAAGTGCAGTGAAGTGCAGGATAAACCTCTTGCTGTCTGTCGACGTGCAATAAATATAAAAAATTATGTACAAACACCTGTCTGTTCTCATTTCAACTGACTTGTGAAAACTGCAAAAAAAAAAATCTGAATTCTTTGACATATAGCAACTTTTTTTTTAAAGTAACACAAATAGTTACTTTCCCTGGTAACGAGTTACTTTTATTATAGAGTAATTGAGTTACTAACTCAGTTACTTTTTGGAACAAGTAGTGAGTAACTATAACTAATTACTTTTTGAAAGTAACGTTCCCAACACTGCTCAAAAGCGGTGCAGGGCAAGGCGTACGGCCAGCAACTCGAGGCAATTGACATGCCATAGGCGCTGGGGTCCTGTCCAGGAGCCCGCGGCAGCATGACCATTGCACATGGCACCCCAGCCCGTGGCGGAGGCATCTGTCGATACGACAACATGCCTCGTAGCCTGTTCTAGGGGGACACCGGCCCTGAGAAAACTGAGGCTCGACCACGGGGTGAAGGTCTGACGGCAGCTCGAAGTAATTGGTACTCGGAGCGTGCCATGTTGCCATGCCCACCTCGGTACTCGGAGCGTTCCATGTTGCCATGCCCACCTCGGTACTCGGTCGCGAAGCCAAAGCTGAAGCGGTCTCATATGAAGCAATCCGAGCGGCGTTGCCGCGGCTGCAGATGCCATATGCCCCAGGAGCCTCTGAAAAGTTTCAGTGGAACCGCACTCTTGTCCTGGAACTGTCTCAGACAAGTCAGCAGTGACTGCGCGCGCTCGCTCGTAAGCTGCGCGGACATGGCGACCGAGTCGATGTCCATACCGAGAAAAGAGATCCTCTGCAAGGGGCAAAGTTTGCTCTTCTCCCAGTTGACCCGAAGGCCCAAGCGAGCTAGGTGCCGGAGCACAAGGTCCCTGTGTTCGCAAACCTGGTCTCGAGAGTGAGCTAGGATCAGCCAGTCGTCGAGATAGTTCAGGATGCAAACCCCGTGAACCCGAAGGGGAACAAGGGCTGCCTCGACGAGCTTCGTGAAGACGCGAGGAGACAGGGCTAGCCCGAAAGGGAGAACCGCGTACTGGTATGCCTGCCCCTCGAAAGCAAACCGGAGGAACGGTCTGTGTCGAGGAAGAATGGAGACATGAAAGTAGGCGTCCTTCAGGTCGATCGCTGCAAACCAATCCTGGGGCCGCACGCATTCGAAAATGCGTTTGGCAGTGAGCATCTTGAATGGCATCCTGTGTAAGGAGCGATTCAGCACGCGCAAGTCCAGGGTTGGCCGTAACCCACCGGTTTTCTTGGGGACAATGAAGTAAGGGCTGTAGAAGCCGGACCTCATCTCGGCTGGAGGGACAGTCTCGATTGCACCCTTCGCCAGCAGGGTGGCAATCTCGGCTCTCATGATAGGGGCATTGCCACCGACCAGAGTGGAGCGGACTCCCCTGAAGCGGGGAGGAGACCGTGCGAACTGAATCGCATAGCCGAACCTGATGGTGCGTGCGACCCAGCGGGACAGACGGGGAACCTCTAGCCAGGCTCCCAGGTACTGAACCAGCGGGGTCATGCGGCCCACAGGCGTCCCCCCGGAGGGCAGCGAAGCGGAGTAACTGGCCCGGACGAGGGTGGCATAGCGGCCCGATGTGGGGGCACAGTTAGGCTCCGCGCCCGAACAGAGGAGGCCAGGGAAGGACCAGCTTTCCACGGGGGCGTGCTCTGTCGGGGGTCTGGCGACAGAGGGGACAGGGCTGAGGCGGCCCGTGGGCGACCCGCCGTGTCAACCGCCTCTGGGACAGAGGGGACGAGGAGAACGTGGCTTGTGGGCGGCACTCTGTGTCGTCCGAGAACTCTGTGAGCTCAGGGTTTCTTCAACCATTTTAGGGTACTGCTCACCCGTGGGTGAGCAGCGGGGAATGGAGAACAAAAGATTCTCCCCGGCCCTCCACCGGGGAAGGAGTGGTCCTGCTACCACCTCCTGAGAAATGAACATCATCCCTGAGCAGCCCGTCTCAGGAGCGCCGCTTAGCCTGGCTCTTAGTGGGGGGCGGGGCTGGAAAGGGCTGTGGCGCCTTCTTGCGACCTCCTCCGCGCCGGGGCCTGGGTGGAGGCTGCTGTGTAGGCCGGGCGGGAGGGGCGGGAGCCGCAGGAGGGCGCCCTCGGCGGCGAGCAGGCTGAGGATTCTGCCCGACCAGACGGGTGGAGGCAGCAGTGGGTCAGCGGGGCAGAATATGCTTGATTGCCTCAGTCTGCTTCTGAGCGGTGGAGAACTGCTGGGCAAAGTCCTCCACGGCACCGCCGAAGAGGCCGGCCTGGGACAGGGGCGCATCAAGCAGACAAGTCCGCTCGGAATCCACCATGTCAGCCAGGTTCAGCCAAAGGTGTCTCTCCTGGACCACAGCTGTGGACATCACCAAACCCAGGGAGCGCGCGGTAACCTTCGTCGCCCGGAGAGCAAGTTCGGTCGCGGCGTGCAGCTCATTAAAGAGGCCTGGGTCTGTCCTACCCTCGTGCATGTCCCTCAGCATTTGGGCCTGATAGACCTGCAGAGTGGCCATCACATGCAAAGAGGCGGCTGCCTGTCCCGCGGCTCTGTAAGATTTCGCCACCATGTTATATGTGAATCTACAGGCTTTGGAGGGGTGTTTAAACTCGCCGCGAGAAGAAGCACTCTGAGGACACAGTTGCATCGCAACAGAGCGTTCAACCGGGGGAAGTCCAGTGTACCCACGGGCAGCTGCCCCATCGAGGGGAGGAAAGGCGGATGAGACCAGCGAGCGGTCACGGGAAGACAGCGGGGTCTTCCAGGACTTCGAGATCTCATCATGCACATCCGGGAAGAATGGTATTGGGGTTTGCCGTGGACCCGGGTCGGCGGCTTGGCCCAAAAACCAATCATCGAGGCGCGAGCGCTCAGGGCAGGGTGGTGGCCGCCACTCAAGCCGATGCTCGCAGCCGCCCGGGAAAGCATGGCTGTCATCTCCGGATCCGATTCAGGCACAACCGTATGCACACCAGAGGGTGGCAGCTGTGCTGAATCTTCACTTCCAGAAGATTCAAGCCCACCAAGTGATGCTGCTACAGACATCGTATCTTCCTCTGTAGCTTCAGCCGAAGTACACGGGCCACCCGAGAGTAGACCCATGGAAATCGACTGTTCACTAGCGGGCACCGTCATGCAGGGGGGTTTGGCGCGTGGACAGATAGTCGGCGCTTTCTGCCAAACCGTAACCCTCAGATCACCCTGGCCACCAGCCGAAGTAGCACCCCGTGAGGGAGCACTAGATCGGGGTGTGGCAGAGGGGACTCTCGCTCTTGCGAGCTCAGTGAGTCTCGACCGTAATGACGCGATGGTCATGTTCTCACAGAGAGAACACGAGTCATCCACGAGCGCCGCTCTAGCATGCTCAATGCCCAAACACACTAGGCAACGCTCGTGCCCATCAGAGTCCGAAACCGATCTGCCGCAACCAGAAGTACACGGGGGAGGCTTCTTTAAAAAGATGTGCCGTGTGCAAGCTCTTTTGTGAGAGAAACACTCAAGTGTTGAAGCGCCCGGGGAGACACACACTCTCTGGCAAACCACTGCACAGATAAGCAGGAAGCGCGCGCTCGCCGGAGATCGCCGTCACACCAACACTGAGGAACTCGTTTGTGAAGCTGACAATTCAGAGATGGCTTGTGGAGTGAAGAAATAAACTTGGCTCCGAAGCGAAAACATATCTGCATGTTGCCGGACTTCCTCCTTTTATACCCACGAGGTGGGGCGGAGTTACGTCATGCAAATTCCGCAGACCCATGGCATTTCTTTGCCATTGGCTCGTTTTGTATACTCGAAGTTGATAGGCTTTCTATGCGAAACCCCATTCGTCGTCATCCGACGGAACTCGGAGTGACGAACGAAAGGGAACATACTTTTTTAATAATATAATAATAATGATAATAGTTCATTACATTTATATAGCACTTTTCTGGGTACCTTAAAGTGCTTTACATAGAAGGGAGGAATCTCCTCAACCACCACCAATGTGCAGCATCCACCAGAACGCTCCTCACACACCAGCTTATTGAGGAGAGAGAGTGATAGAGCTAATCATTATATGGGGATGATTAGTAGGCCATGATGGACAAAGGCCAATGGGCAATGGGATTTTTATTGACCACTGAGAGTCAGGACCTAGGTTTTAAGTGTCATCCGAAGGACAGGCAGATTTTTTAACGGTCACAAGTATAGTCTGCGATTTCCGACACAACGATTGTTTCTCATCTGTCATGTTATCACATACTTTCACTTTCCTTAGTTATTTGTTTTTGCTACTGTTGCTGTGTGTGGATGTGTTTGCATGATGTTCAGCTAAAACAAACTGCTAAAAGGTGGTAAAGCACTCAGCAAACCACTGCTGCCACAAAAAGTTCCTCTTAAAACACAAAACAATAGACACCAGATCTACAGCCACGAGGCCCATTCCTCCTCCTCATGCTGGAGGAGAAGTTCTGTCAGCTTAGATTTTGCAGACAAGGAAATGTCAGACCACGGAGGACTGCGATGCTGCTGAAATTAGCTGGCTGTGTGCTATCCCGCTCACTCAAACGTTTTCTTGTAGTTTCAGGCGAGCTTTGACTCCAGCTCCTCATTTGAAATCTCTCTTCTTACGTCCTGACAGTTGATCGCTCTCAAACACTTGCAGATATATTGAAGATGAAGATGAAGCTGTAACAAAATATAGAAAATTGACCGTATAATAAGACTCAAGCACTCTGTCAGGAACACGCATCTGGGAAATGTTTCTAATGGATTCGGAAACATTTCCCTGTTGCATTATAAATAAGTTTGATTCTTTCTGACCTCTGTTGTTTTTAGTAATCTATAGGTAAAAATTATATTTTATGAAGGAAGTGCACTCAGTGGATGAAGTAGGGGGCTATCTATTTATAATGGATCACACATCCTGTGTGGCTGTCAGGAAGATAGTTTCCCACTGCTCTGAGCTTTAAAAGGTCACATAAATAAAAGATGAAAGGATTTTTCTGGGTTTAATACCTCTATCATGGTTAAATGGTTAAATGAACGAAATGAAGGATATTATTCAGTTGTTTGTCCTCATAAGTAATACATTCATTTTAGCAGTACATTTTAAGTGTATGAAACTAGAAAGCTATGATTAATAAATAATTAAAAAGTAGATGAATATAAATGTTCTTACATACACACACACATATATATATATATATATATATATATATATATATATATATATATATATATATATATATATATATATATATATATATATATAAACAGACACCTTGTTCCAAATTATTATGCAAATTGGAATTAAGTGTCATAAACATTAAATATTTTGTTTTTCAATCAAACTCATGAAAAGTATTGTGTCAGGATCTTTGGATCAATGAAATCAATCTCAGACACCTGTGATAATTAGTTTGCCAGGTGAGCCCCATTAAAGTAAAACTACTGTGATGGATTTTTAATAGATACTATGGTAAACTATCTTTTAAACTATGATTCTAACAATTCTAACACTCTGAAACACAATGTACTAAGACGTCCTGTTCTTTGGATAAATGTATGTTTCCCCTTTGGTGAACACTCATGACTTTGGTTGTGTGAGTGTAAAAATAACAAATATGGGAAATTAAACTAGACAGATGTCTAAACTTGAAACCTTGTGATTATGAAGTATCAAGAAAACAGTGTTTACTTCTAGTAACAGAAGAGATTGCATATGAAGAACCAATCAAATTGTAGGGAAATTATAATGTTTCATGTCATTGCTATGCTCCTAGTCTATAAAAACTGAATTCCTTTTACTGGTGGGATTCTCTCTGAAATTTGTCTGAGATCCTCCGGCCGTGATTAATATTCAAAGGCATTGTCTGAAGTCTGTCGGTGATTGATGCTGCGCAGCAAGTTAGTTAGGGGAGCAATAAGAGTTAGGGAACTCGGCTGTAGTCGATGTGTAGACTCGCTGAAGTAGTTAGGGGACTCAGCTGAAGTTGACTGTAGACTCGCTAGAGTATAAATAAACTAACGTTGACTGTAGACGTTCGGGAACGTCGATTGTAGACGAGACCCAGGGGACGTCGATCGTAGATGAGACCCAGGTAGACTTAGGTCAGATGCAAATAGAGAAAAATCTACCAGACTACTTAAGAAGGATGTTCCACATTATTAAGCAGACCACAGGTTTCAAGCAATATGGGAAAAAAAATGATCTCTCTGCTGCGTAAAAGCGTCAAATAGTGCCTTGGACAAGGTATGAAAACATTAGATATTTCACGAAAAGCGTGATCATCATTCTGTGAAGAGATTTGTGGCTGATTCAGAGCAAAGATGGGTTCGTGCAGATAAACGCATAATGAGGAAGGTTACTGCCAGACAAATTCATTGGATTAAGAGAGCAGCTGCTAAAATGCCATTAGAAAGCAGCAAACAGGTATTTGAAGCTGCTGGTGCCTCTGGATTCCCGCGAACCTCAAGGTGTAGGATCCTCCAGAGGCTTGCATAAACCTACTATTTGGCCACCCCTAACCAATACTCACAAGCAGAAATGGTTGCAGTGGGCCCAGAAATACATGAAGACTAATTTTCAATCAGTCTTGTTTACTGACGAGTGCCGTGCAACCCTGGATGGTCCAGATGGATGGAGTAGGGGATGGTTGGTGGATGGCCATCATGTCCCAATAAGGCTGCGACTTCAGCAAGGAGATGGCAGAGACATGTTTTGGGTCAGAATCATGGGAAGCGAGCTGGTAGGTCTCTTTAGGGTCCCTGAAGGTGTGAAAATGACCTCTGCAAATGATATAGAATTTCTGACTGACCACTTTCTTGGTACAAAAAGAAGAACCGTGCCTTCTGTAGCAAAATCATCTTCATGCATGACAATGCACCATCTCATGCTGCGAAGAATACCTCTGTGTCATTGGCTGCTATGGGCATAAAAGGAGAGAAAGTCATGGTGTGGCCCCCATCCTCCCCTGACCTCAACCCTATTGAGAACCTTTGGAGCATCCTGAAGCAAAATATATATGAGGGTGGGAGGCAGTTTGCATCAATACAGCAGTTCTGGGAGGCTATTCTGACATCCTGCAAAGAAATTCAAGCAGAAACTCACCATAAACTCACAAGTTCAATGGATGCAAGAATTGTGAAGGTGATATCAAAGCAGGGGTCCTATGTTAATATTTAAAGGGCACTTATTATGGCATTTAAAATGTTCCTAATATTGTTTTGGGAGTTCCCAACAACAGTTTTACATGCATGCAATGACAAAAAACACTTTTGTTATCTTATAATATGCATTTATTTTTACCTGATGATTTACTCCCAAATGATTCGTTCAACGACTAATTTTTCCAAACCCCTCCTTTGCGTGACGCTAATCTGCGGTGATTGGTCAGTGTTTGTAAAGCACATTAAATGACGATTAAAATGAACACAGCACAAGGTTCGGGCTATACTTGCCACTGATTCTTCACATGCTCGTCCCTGGGTAGTGAAAAAAGGTCGCACTTCAGAACACAGCGTCTTGTTGTCGACATGATGTTTTCAAGTTTTCCCTGGTGTCTGCGCGGCGCACGCAATGAGTGGGCGCGGCCAATTTGATCATTTTTCGCCTTGACGTCACAACACAAGGAAAAGGAAAATGACTCATTGGAAAAACGATTCATTAAAATGACTCAGTCGACTCATACTTTTGAGAGACAATAACTTTTTTTATGGTGAACTTTCATATCTAAAACTTTGCAGGATGTTTTTGTTCACTTAGATCTATGTTACACACTACACGAAAGGTAATTTTACAATAAGAAGGATAACAAGAAAGGTAACAGTGTACAATAAGAAGGACATAAACTGTCGCTCCATCTCATGTAAGAACTACAGTAGCTTTGAACTGCAGTTATTCCTGATGCAATTGACACCCCCTACACTGTGTGCTGTTTTATATCGTCCTCCTAAACATAATAAGGATTTTATTGCTGAATTTACTGATTTTCTTGCTGATGTAATGCCAAAATATGATAATTTCCTTATTTGTGGGGATTTCAATATTCATGTCTGTTGTCCATCCAGTCAATTAGTTAAAGATTTTCAAAACCTGCTAACCTCTTTTGATTTAATTCAGTCAGTAAATGCTCCCACACACAAACATGGCCACACGTTAGACCTCATAATTTCACATGGTTTGCCAATATTAAACATAGAAATACTGGATACTTGCATTTCAGACCATTTTCCCATTATATTTGACTTCACGCCCCCCTCACCTCCTGCAAAATATCTTACCCCAATTTGTAGTCGCCGTATTATCACTTCTACAACAGCTGAGGAATTTGCTACTGCCTTCAAAAACTCTGGTTTTCATGCCCTTTGCGAAAGTCAACCGCCCAGCACTGAGGAGTTCATCTCTTCTTTCTATTCCACCTGTTCAGAGATTTTAGACTCAGTTGCACCCCTAAAGCTGAGGTCTATCAAACCCAAACCAGACTGCTGGTTAAATGACACCACACGCGCCCTGAGAAGGCGCTGTAGACAGGCTGAACGGAGGTGGAAAAAGGACAAGCTGCAGGTTTCCCTTGGTATTTTGAGAGTCTGTCTTTCTGATTATCAAATTGCTGTAAAAGAAGCCAAATGTAAATACCTCTCAAATGTTATTTCAAATAGCTCAAATCGGCCCCACGTCTTGTTTAATACAATCCAATCTGTTACAAATCCACCTGTTAACGTGTTTGAAAATGTATCTAAATCAACCTGTGATGAGTTTCTCCAATACTTTATTGATAAAGTTGCCTCAGTTAGACAGAGTGTAAACAGCAGTATGGTTGTTTGTTCATATGTCCACCAATCACTTCCTTCACCTCCTGCTGTTTTTGATGTGTTTGAGCCAGTGTCACTCTCTCAGCTCTCAAATGTTGTCCAGAAGCTGAGAGCTACCAACTGTTCCCTGGACATTATTCCATCTAAAATGCTTAAACAGGTTTTCGATACAGTTGGACCATGTATTCTCTCTTTTTTCAATGTCAGCCTTAGCTCAGGGTCTGTCCCAACTGTTTTTAAGCAGGCTGTGGTCAGGCCATTAATCAAAAAACCTAACCTTGATCCATCAGTTCTTTCAAATTTCAGACCTGTATCCCATCTGCCTTTTCTCTCTAAAGTTCTGGAAAAGCTCGTCTTCATACAACTTCAATCTTTCTTGGATCAAAACCATATTTTTGAACAATTTCAATCTGGTTTCAGGGCACGCCACAGCACAGAATCTGCACTGTTGAAGGTGCAGAATGACATCTTGTTATCCCTGGACGCTAAAAAACCAGTGCTGTTGATAATGCTGGACCTTACTGCAGCATTTGATACGGTGGACCATTCTATCCTCCTGACCCGTCTGGCTCAGCAGGTGGGTCTTCAAGGACTCGTGCTGCAGTGGTTCAAGTCATATCTTGCCGATAGAAATTACTCTGTGATGATCAATGATCTCTCTTCTTCTCCAGCACCATTTTCCTCTGGTGTGCCACAGGGTTCTATCCTTGGCCCGGTTTTATTTTCCTTGTATATGCTCCCCTTAGGTTCTGTGATATCCCGGCATAATGTTTCTTTCCATCTGTATGCAGACGACATACAAATCTATCTGCCAGTTGCCCAGAACTCTCCAGACACACAGTCCCTTCAGACATGTCTGGATGACGTTAAACATTGGCTATCACAAAATCTGCTCTGTCTAAATGATTCAAAGACTGAATTTATCTTATTTGATGCCTCTAGCCCAACAAAGGCAGCTCCCGATCTGGCACCCCTGACTACCCACCTCAGTTATGTAGTCAGGAATCTTGGGGTGTTTATGGACAGTAGTCTGAAGCTCGATAAACAGATAGACTCTGTGATCAGGACAAGCTTCTTCCAGCTTCGTCGATTGGCCAAAGTTAAACCGTTCCTTAGCTGTAGTGATCTCGAGAAAACAATCCACGCCTTTATTAGTTCACGCTTGGATTACTGCAATGCCCTCTACATCGGGTTAAACCAGGCCTCTCTGCACCGTCTACAGCTTGTCCAGAACGCAGCAGCAAGGTTTCTTACCAACACCCGTAAACATGGCCACATCACTCCTGTCCTGCTCTCTCTCCACTGGCTTCCAGTCCAGTTCAGAATTCAGTTTAAGATCTTACTGTTTGTTTTTTGCTCTATCCATGGCCTTGCACCTGCTTATCTGTGTAATATGCTGACCCTTTATAAGCCCAGCAGAGTCCTGCGCTCCTCTAACAACATCTGCTGGTGGTCCCAGGATCCAGGTGCAAAAAGTGGGGTGATCGTGCCTTTGCAGTAGCGGGGCCGAAACTATGGAACGCGCTGCCTCTGGAATTACGCTCCATCATGGAGCTGCCCCTGTTCAAGGCCAGGTTGAAGCACCATCTTTTTAGATCAGCTTTTGGCACTGGATCGACAGCTGATTAGCAAAATGATTTTATAGAAGAGTTTTATTGTATTGTATTGTATTGTATTGTATTGTATTGTATTGTTGGTTTTGTCTTGTTCTTTTTTTTTCTTTTGTTTTCCCTGTCCAGCGCTTTGATCAACTCATGGTTGTTGTAAAGCGCTATATAAATAAAAAATTGATTGATTGATTGATTGATTGATTTTCAAAATTCCATAATAGGTGCCCTTTAACTTGTCCTGTTAAGATGTGTTTGATTGAAATAGCTTTGATTTCAGTAATATGACCTCATAATGCTGCAAATTCAACAAATGACCATTTTCAGTTCTTTACAACCGCTAAAATGTGTTCAAACTCTGTTGTGCATAATAATTTGGAATCGAGCATTTTGAGTTTTTCCTTTTTGAAAAAATACTGTTTTCGTTGGGTGGTTTGTTCAATGAAATTCGAAAAAATTCGAAAATTATACTAACTGTATACTATCGACTATATACTATTTGCATCAACTATTTAAGAAAATCTGTGTAAAATATAATTTGCATTATAATTTAGAAAGTGGTGTATACTGTGTATAACCGAATAATTCTAATAATTTTTCGAGAAAGAATCAAATCTTTCCCATTTCCTTAGGGGTGAAGACTGTAAGTCTTTCCACTGAGCTGTGATTTTTTTTCATCTGGTTTTTAGCAGTCCAGGCACTTATCGCTACCATTGCAGTACAACCTCCAGCAAACGATATCGGCTCATAATCAGCGTACATCAGCACACAAATGTCTTCAAAACTGCCTAGAGCTGAAATCAAAGCTTTACTACAGTCCGAAACAGTTCAGCAATCATTTGGGGAGATGTTATCAAAGTTAAGGTTTTTTTAAAGTGTTTGTTTGTCCCTCTCTGTTGGTGCACAGGCCCGGTTCTCCTACCTACACATGAAGTACCTGTTTTGTTCCTGGTTGGCTGTTTTCGTGGGAAGCTGGGTGGTGTATGTAGAATACTCTTCATACACAGAGCTGTGTCGTGGACATGAGTGCAAGAACTCTATTGTGAGTTTTCAGTTCTTACATTAAATATTTGCTGACCAATATGGTAATCATTCTAGACAAGACTTCCACTGACACCTACCTAGCAGCTTGGATGCAGTAATACAAAAGTAATAGTTTGATGCAAAAGTAAAATGTTTCGATACTGATACCACTGTAAAAATGTACTGTTGTTCATTTATATAGCACTATTCAAGTTTTATGGTTTTATTATTATTATTAAATAAGGGATATGTGCACCTCAACAGCTGTTTTACAAATATTTTTACAAACATTTTATACTAAAGGGAGCCATCTAGAGGAGAGTAATTGTAAAGACACTGATTTATTAAATGGATCAGGCAATCTTTGGGGAGTACAATGTAATGGAATAAAATTAATAATGCAGCGTAGACTCTGACGTATGTGTATCTCCATGTCTTTCCAGTGTGATAAATTCCGGAAAGGGGTGATTGATGGTTCAGCCTGCAACAGCTTGTGTGAAAAGGACGGTCTTTACTTGGGGAAATGTCTCTCTGCCAAACCCAGCAATCAGGTCAGACACAACAAACTGTAGTTGCACCACGCACGCACGCACGCACGCACGCCGCACGCACACACACACACACACACACACACACACACACACACACACACACACACTGAAGGACCACACACACATTAATATAACAGTCATTCTTGTCTGATCCTTCATTGAGTGCGTGTTTTTGGTGATCTGGATCTGCACATTTATGAATTTGCTTGCAAACTGCAAAGTTAAAGTAAGCATGAATCCATCCAAAATCCATCCATTCACTCTTTCTAATACTGTATTACACTTGTCACCTTCTTGTTTAGGTATATTCTGGCAGTTGGGGGGATTTGGAAGGGATCGTAAAGTGTCAGATGGAGGAGGACCCTCATTATGATCTGGGTGCAGAACTGGAGCCCCGAAAAGAGTCTGCATCCTTTAACAGGCCAACCAAAGGGACATCAATGGAGAAGTTCAAAGAAATGGTCTTCAGCCATCTAAAGGTCTCAGATCCCAGGCAGAATTGTTCTTGTACTTAAATTATGCGCTTTAACAGTTTTAGCATTGGAGATTATTGAACCATTAAACATCTGACTTTGATATTTATAACCATCCATTCTCCAAACGACTTGTCCTATGTCACAGGGAAGCTGGAGCCTAATATAATATTATTGGAAATAATAATAATAATTATATTTATTAACAGTATGATTACACAGTAAATAAATAAATGAATGAAAACCTCTGTGTTACAGTGCACTGAAGGACCTGAGGTCTGAAGCTGTTATAATTAACCCCCTTTTTTTGTGTAAATTTCTGTAAACATTCATTACGTGTACTCCATGAATTTGCCTGTTTAGTAAAATAAAAAGAGATATTTCATATCCTAAAAGAAGACCTTTCTGCATGCAGAGACAAATGTATTTACCATCTCTTCCAGACAGCTGTTATATTAACCCATTTCAATGACACCTTTCCCTTGACAGGCAAAAGTAGGAGACCAAGCCAACTTAGCAGATTTGGTGACCCTTGTGCTTGGAGTCGCTGACAGCAACAAGGATGGCCAGATCTCCCTGTCAGAAGCACATTCAGCTTGGGCTTTACTGCAGCTGAATGAATTCCTGCTGTCCGTCGTGCTGCAGGACCGAGAGCACACCCCCAGACTGATGGGCTTCTGTGGGGACTTGTATGTGATGGAGAAGGTTCCTTACGTACCACTCTATGGCGTCAGCCTACCTTGGATTGTAGAGCTGTGGATTCCAGCCAGCCTGCGGCGAAGCATCGACCAATGGGCTGCTCCCTCCTGGCCCCGCAAGGCTAAGATAGCAATCGGCCTGCTCGAGTTCATCGAGGATGTCTTCCACGGCACATTCGGAAGCTTCCTCATGTGTGATGTTAGTGTCACTGGGTTTGGTTATACAGAGCGCCACGATATAAAGGTGGTAGACGCGAAGCGTATTGTACCCGAAGGTGCTTTTCAGGAAGCAATGCGTGAAAGGCGGTGCGAAGAGGACAGTGACTGTGTGTATGAAAGGGACTGCCTCACTTCCTGTGATCTCACTAAACACCGCTGCACTACGGAGGTCACACAGCCGAACCTGGCTAAAGTCTGTAGCACACTGAAGGACTATCTTCTGTATGGTGCGCCGTCAGACATTAAAGACGAACTGGAGAAACAGTTGTACGCCTGCATTGCTCTCAAGGGCGCCAGCGAACAGATGGAAATGGAGCACTCCCTGATTCTCAATAACCTCAAAACTCTGCTTTGGAAGAAGATATCTCACACAAAAGACTCATAATAATACATGCAACTAAGTTATTGTTCTTATACAGAACACAGAATATACAGTATGACTGGGGCTGTCTGAATGATATCGACCTCCCATATTTTGCCTAATATAATTACATATTTTTGTTTTTGGCCTGCATTTGCAGAGTACTGTCAATACTCTTATGGCACCTTGTTTTGTTACATTACTCATTTTTGACTCAATCCCAAATTCTAAAAGCTTAAGCAGCAGAGAAAACTTCTGCTAATGCATGTTCTCTCCAGTGCCAAGAGAAAAAGACAAAAGTATCCATGTTCAGAAAAACTGTGACAATCGAACTGTCTTGTCCAGGGGTTTTCAAGCTGAGGCCGGGCCCCCCATTTTACAGAAAAAAATTATAATTTTACAAAATGTTTTTTATTGCAGACAAAGTTACCTTGTTAACATGATAAATAGGTCAAACACAATATATATTTTTTACGAATTCAGAATTTTGAATTAATCTTTTATTTCTGATTAAAATAAAATAATTGTATTATGCTGACAGCTCTGGTTTCAGATCTGGGTTTTATTAAGGTGTAGTGGGTGAAAATAATATAGCAGTGAACCTAATATAATCAATACTGTACAAATAAATATTTTAATAATTTATGTTGAATTTAGTCCAGTGATAGCATTTCTTTATACATGAAATATATATATATATATATATATATATAATATATATATATATATATATATATATATATATATATAATATATAGATGTCATTACTTTATGTCAGGGATAATTAAAAACATTTAAATTATGTCATTTACTCACCCTCATGTCGTTCCAAACCCATAAGACTTTCGTTCATCTTTGGAACACAAATGAAGATCTTTTTGATGAAATCTGAGAGATTTCTGTCCCTCCATTGACAATGCAAAGTCCAAATTTTATGAAGACACACATGCGCTTTATATGATAGATTGAATTTAGGGTTTTTTTCACATATAAACATCAACTCCCTCATCAGTTGTGGTAAATGTAAGCTCAAGCATGTTCGCCTGACGAGCGAGAACCAACAAGGTTCATTCTCGTGTTACGCAGCACGTTTGAGCTTCCGCAAGAGGTTTGTTCTCGTGTCAAGCAGGTTCAGTTGAGCTTCTGTTTATGTTTGCTGATCAATTATTTTAATGTGAATAAAAGCCTAGAATGAATCTGTTCATCATATCATGATTGAGTCTCTTCATAACAGTTGGACTAAACCGTTAGATTCATGTGGATTAGTTTTACTATCTCTTTGAATCATCAAAGTGGTTGCATAGCTGTCAATTGGGAGTATAGATAGCTCTCAGATTTCATCAAAAAGATCTTCGTGTTCCGAAGATGAACAAAAGTCTTATGGTTTTGGAACGACATTAGAGTAATTAATGACAATGAATTTTCCTTTTTGGGTGAACTAATCCTTTAAAGGGGGCCATGGCATCAGAAATTGTGAAACCCCTGCTCTAATCTGCCGAAGATATACAAATCAAATTTCAGAACATTTCCATGCTTTAAGTACTAAAGATCTGAAATTATTTGCATGATTAATAATTTTCAGACTGAACGATAACAATTATGCTGTTGCTCATTTTCTTTGAGTCAAACTGAAACAAAAATTTTAATGATCAATTTTAGAGACAAGATGTGTGCATAAATGTTTAAATATTATTCTTTGAACTCATTTCATTTTAATAAACATCAAGCTCTTAATTTCATCTTTGTTTTATATTTGTATCGGTATATAAGCTAGCACCCTTATATAATTAGGACACAGGGTCCTAAACAAAAAAGTATACCAAGACTCATGTTGGCAAAATTAGTCGCTATGAACAATTTTTCAAAATTGAGTTTCACATTCTCTATAAATTATTTGTTGGAATCAGAAGGAAAAAAGGCATAGACAAGTTCAAAGTCAATAGTCAGCAAAGTCAATAGAGTAAAAGTTTTCCATAAGTTCCAAAAAAAATAATCACCTAGCAACCATAGCTTAAAATCCTTTCTAATAAAACCAAATATCTAAAGAAAAAATGTACTTCTCCCATGATACAATTGTTTGATTAACATTAATGAAACAGTCAGGCACAAGGATCTAATATAAAAGATACACATTTTACCCCCAACAGTTAACCAAACATTCACTTAAAACATAACAGATAATGTTAGCTTGAATACTCGCCAAGACAGACATTTTGAAATACTGTAATTCTTTGTATATCGGGATCACGCACCGTCTGAGCACAGGTCACGTTTTGAACTCCTGGCCTGACAGTGCATTCAGTTTATTCACTAATTCAGAAAAGTGTTCACTATAATACAGCAAACTGAAAGATTAAATTGCCATTGTTCGCCATTTCCTTATGTAAATGCTGAAGGTTACCCTAAAGTCAGGTGTTAAAGCATGGAAATACACAAACCATATTTAAAATTTGAAAATACACCAACTTTTTAAATGTTACAAGTAATCAGACAGAAAGTCTTTTTTGAAATTTTATTAGAACAAAAGATTTCTGCACAAATATGAGGAGACAACAAGGATCGCCCTTTAGTCCTCCTCTGCAGCTTGAGCGCGAAGGAAGCTGGCCTTCTTCTGGGCCACACGGTCCTTTCTCTGAGCCAGTGTGAGCTTGGCACGGTTCCATCTAGAAAGATAACCACTCAATGTTAGCAAACAAGTAGCAAGCAATTTCTCCCAGAAAATCAACTTTAAATACAGCACTACATTTCAATTAAACAGTCATTTAGGTGAGACTAACCAATTTTCCCTGACCAAACAAGCATTAGTCAAAGTCATTGATTTACTAAGTCCCAACTATAATAAATGAATGCTCTTTGCAGTCCATCTAACAATTCATGCCTGTTCTGAAAAAAACTGCACAGTAGAGTTTAAAACAATGAAACTTCCTCTAATGGCTCTTAGGGCTGGGCGATGCGGCCTAAAAAAACAATCCGATTTTATGTTTTTTTTTTTTTTAAGTATAGTGACAACACAATGACTGGTATGCTACCGTTTTATTATTGCTTGTCAAATTTCACAATTTCAATTCTTGTGATTTGATTCTGATTTTGACTCCATATCGATTCCTTTGGATAAATTAGGTACAGTAGATATTGTTAATTGCTCTAAAATAAATAAAAAAAACTCCCCTAATGCTGTAAACATACAAAGCCCTGTCAGCTGGTATTATTATTAAAGGTTAAAAATAACCTCAAATTATAATATTTTAATGATATAGGTCACAATTAGTGCTGCACGATTAATCGTATCGCAATCGCGATGTCAAGCCTATGCGATTATTATGACGCAAAATGCTGCGATTTTATATGAAATAAACAAATTAGGGCTGTTAACACAAAGCATCTGTTCTTTTTTGTCATCCTTTGGCTAGTGTTACTTACATGATCCCGCTTTTATTCATGCGAGACAAGTTAAAGAGAGCGCGCTGCCTGTAAATGTCCTGACTGAAAGACGCGCGCCAGTATCATGCGCATGCACAGACCGCGCGCCAGAATACAGTTCTCTTTCGCGCTTGAACGAACAATAACACACACAATTATGCCAAAATGTCGTTTGTCGAGTATCTTCATAACATAAGAGCAGTCTTATGATGAACGTGAAGTTGTGAGAGAATGAGGCTCGGGTGTCGAGATCCGCGACTCACACAACAAGGCTGCTCTTAAAGGGCCAGTAGCCAATAATGCTCTGTCAGTAAAGTTAATCAAAGAACAAAGGGAACAGAGAAAATGACCCACTGCTCTTGACTAAAGAACCTGTTTAGCTTAAATAAAAATTAGTCTATATATAATTTATAATTTATGCAGCGCATACTGTTTGATAACTTTATTCAATTTCTGTATATGTGCTACATGTTGGAAAGGAAGGGCACAGGTAAATATGACATTTATTGTTTATGTGAGGATTGTTTGAAGTTCACTTAAATTAAAAGCTGTTATATTTTTTAAAGCCTAATAAAAAAATGTAAAAAAAAATAAATAAAAAAAATCGATAGCCTTCAATTGTAATGATGTAATCACTGTAATGTTGGATGGCTATAATTAATGTTTAAAATGGGGGGGGGGATTTGTCTTATTGATCATTATAGGTGTTATCAATCATTTAGTTTTTGTTGCTAGTTTGAGTTGAGAAATACAGATTTCAGAATCATTACTAATCTGTGTGTGCATTTTGCTTAAGAACCAAGAAAATTGACTCAAGAAACCATTTGTTTATTATATCGCAATCGCATATCGCAATCGCAATATTGACCTCAATAATCGCAATATGACATTTTCCCCAAATCGTGCAGCCCTAGTCACAATGTAATAGTTATATTTAGCTAAATACTCAATAGATTTTTTTTTTAAGTCTAATTAACGTGCTATGGTCATTAAATGGCTTTCCTGAGGTAAATGCAACGTTATGTGACATTGTTCTCCAGCTATTTATGGACCTCTTTCCGCGGTTGAAAAACACTGATCGATTTTATTCATTTTGGTAAGTTGAACTGTAGGCTCTCTTTCAAATTACCTATTGATCATTATTTATTTACTATTAACTAGTAGTAAAGAGTAACAGATGATCGTTCACGTGCCGCTTGAACTAAGATCTGTCACGTCACATTTACAAGCACAAAAACGGTGTTTATTATCTGATTTTCGTAATTAAATCGTCTTTTGAAGAAATTTGTTTGATATCAATAGTAACCTTCTCTGTGTTAGTCAGTGTTCTCTTTGTTTCATGATTTTTCTCTTCATGAGAAAATGGATGTGTGGCGTGAGCATGTAAAAAGTGACAATTGCATGAGTGTCAACTCTGAGCCCGTTCTGAAGTACGGGAGCGTCGGCGGATGTTAGAGAAAACCTATTTTCATTCAAACAACTCGACATAAATTACACATTCGAGTTAATCAATAAAATCGATTTATCGCCCAGCCCTAATGGTTCTACTGACACGAAATGTCCAACTATTAACCAAAGCTGCTCTCAGTCCCGTCTTGAAATGTGCATCAACTGTGCAAATGTAGGACCAACCACAATTTGCTCAGTCTGAAAGGGTATCATCATCAAGCAGCAGAACAGTTATTGTGGACGTCAAACCTTGTCCAAATGGCTTAATTGACTAAATACTTTTGAGCAAAAACATGACTCTAAGGCCTGGTTTCACATACAGGGTTTAGATTAAGGCCAGGATTAGACCTTTTAGTAGCTTTTATTAACGTGCCTTAATAAAACTACTGGTGTGCATCTCAAGACAAAACAATGGCACTGATGTATTTTAGTCTGGGACTAGGCTAAAGGCTTGCCTGTGATACCGAGGGTAAGGCTGTGATATGCTCATGAACATCAACCTAAGAGCACAAGACATGAAGCAACCAAACAAAAGATATGTACCTCTTCTTCTTGACTTCCCGCTTGGGCTTCTTTTCATGCACTGGGTTCTCCCGGATGGATGAGTGTGCTTTTTTGTACATTTCCTCCATCTGAAGAAGAGAGACACATTAGAATATAGCAAAACAGTCACAAGACATTACAGTAAAGCAGGCTGATACACAAATTATGACAAATGTGAAACCAAGTCATGGATTTACAATTTTCAAAGGGAAATCCATCCCAAAATGTATGGGTGTATGCAAGGGAAAATAATTTAAACTATAAAGTAGGGATGCACCGATACTGCGCTGCAGTGCGCTCATGTACTCGTACTAATAAAAACTCATTCTTTGTACAGACAAAGAAACCCTTACTTCATACACAGCCTTGTTTTTTTTATCCCCATTATACTCTCTGTTGTCAATGTATCTAATTAGTGAAATATTAAACCAAATATAGTAACGATTATTTAGCTGTGGTGCGTGAGCTTATA
This sequence comes from Chrosomus eos, assembly GCA_036326025.1. Taxonomy (NCBI): domain Eukaryota; kingdom Metazoa; phylum Chordata; class Actinopteri; order Cypriniformes; family Leuciscidae; genus Chrosomus; species Chrosomus eos. Next base: position 23,918,492 of record CM070828.1, on the reverse strand, counting down.
AGAGAAAAACGTGCAGTGGATTGAGCACAGTGGCACAGATGGGCGAGCGCATCCCTTTTTCATAGACGTAAGTGGAAAGTTTGTAGTTCAGTCAGATGTCAATGGCAAAGAATAAAATAAGGGATGTAGCTTATTAACGTTAACTGACGAGAGAGTGCGCACTGTTGAATGCTCTTGATTGCTGATTGTTCACTCAGCACGTGTCATTTGGATTACAATTAAATCATATATGCAAGTAAAACATGAACTGTTTATGTATAACGAGTGTTTCCCTACATTATTACAAGACGTTTGCAGGTCATGAATGCAAATATTCAAAGGGCGTGTGCCCCGAAAACCAGCGTCTCAGACAGCGTGTGAATACTGAATTAAATTTGTCTTAAAGGGGCAGCAGTCTAATGAACCCACAGCTGTGTTTTAATGTTAATCAAACAAAGGACAAATAAATGACTCACTACTCTTGACTAAATAGACTACCTTTTGTAACTTTACAAAAAGATCCATCTATATTTTACATTACTTTATTTAAGTTTCTGTACCTGAACATTACTGTTAAATTTACCTGAAAAACACTAATAACACCATTTACATTTGTAGCCTTTGTTCTACTGTATATTTGTAATTTTATTATGTGTTATTTTATTATCGACTGCTTACTTTTCTTTAAGATTTTAAATTCACATTAATTAGGCTGGTAGTTTTTCTTGTAGTATCAAAATTGGAATAAAGAATTGATATTTCACTGGTCTAATCATCTGCTCTAAATGTGTGCTGTGCCATTAAATGAAAGATAAAAAATGATAGAGCAATAGAATGAACAGTGAAAGTAACAGAAGAATGGAAAAACTGAAGGAAATATATATTTGATTAACAAATTAAGCCAACTAATATGATTTATATTCTTTTGGTTTCACTACCCGATGCATTTAAAATTACAAATGCAGGTGTCGGTAAATACCAAAAATGAAAGTATGGGTATAGTACTCATTCTGGAAAAAGTGGTATCGGTGCATCCCTACTATAAACATCACTTCCAGCCAAAAATCATACGCAAGCCATACGTAGATCTCAGTATGTTGTGAAGCATGATACAAGTATATTGTGAAAGTCAAGCAAGAAGTGACCATTCTCCGTGCTTCCGCATAACTTCTTGTGTGATGTTCAGTGTTAATGTCACGCTTCACAACGCACTGACGTTTACATTAAGCGCCTTGCCTGGAAGCCATGGGTTATAGTTTATAAAGGATTCAAATACTTGTCCCCCTCACACATTACTTTTCTTCAGAAGACACTGTGGTCATATGGATTAAAGTAGTGTCATTTTGCATGGTTTTTGAGGTGTCAACTTTGAATGTTCCATCCACTTAGATTATACACTCACAGATGGGTTATTTATTTTTATTAGGTATGCATGCACCAAAATTAAAAATTTGGCTGATACCCAATTTGTATATAATTTGACAGCCTGATTACAAAAAAACAAGGCCATATCTTTCTTTTATGAAGTATTTCAATCACATTTTAATCTATTCAAAACCACCATGGCATGGTTGCACACCAACAGTGTGCATCTGAAGTGTCTAACCTAAAGGAAATAATCCCTTATTTATCAGCTTTAATACAACGGCCAAATTTTCTTATCGGGCCGATAACTAACTTTAAAAATAAACATATCGGACGATACCGATATGGTGGCCGACATATCGTGCATCTCTAATTTTTATTTTTTAAATCTTTGTTTGGAGTATTATCTTTTAAGCTCAACCCACTTTATATCAGGAGTCTTTAACTACTATGTTAAAAAACACCCAGTACATACTGAATCGGGGGTAACGCCATTCTTGATGAAGCGAGAGAACTGTTTCTTGTACGCGTCCTCATCCTCCTCCATCAAGTATCTCATGTACTCTGAGATGTTCAGGCCCAGGATGTGCTTGCGGTGGACCTCTGCATTGAACTCCTTGCTCTCAGTGTCGTAGCCTGGGAATCGCTTGGTACTAAGACAAATTACACGGTATTAATGAAAAGAGCTCATGCAGTTATGATGATTCCAATGTAAACATGTCTTAAAATCAGTCCCGTCTTGAATTGCAATCACAGCAACATGCTGCTCAGTTTCAAGATTTGTCATCATGTAGACAAAGTTATATGAAATAGGAAAACCTAGAACAAACAGTAAGAGGGTAGATCTACCTGTGAGGAATGGAGAGACCTCCATCCACCGCTCCCTTCAGGGCTCCAAATACCTTATTGCCAGTGGTGGTTCTGGCCAGGCCAGCATCCAGGTAGCAGGTGAAAGCTCCAGGCTGTCCATCAATGCTCTCCACATTAAACTCGTCCCCGGTGATCTCCACCTGGCCGTCATACACCTTGTCAAGGCCAAATTTGTTCAGCAGCTGGAAGAAAGCACACAATTGTCCAGTTAGAACCAGTGCTTGCGCCCTCGTATCAATTATCCAGAATCGAATTCATTCAAGTGTTAAAGAACTGCTAAAGGACCCATTTACTCCTGAAATTAACAGTTAGAGAAAATAGGATTGCAAGAGCATTGTGATCTTATCACTCAAACCAAATTTTGAGGTCATTAAAAACGCATGCAAAAACATTTCCTTTGTACTGTCAGAACTAATTTGTCTGGCTGTTCGCAGATTCTGGGCAAAGTGAAGTCACGACGTCCCATGACTGTTGACGGACACTGCCGTATTAACATAGACCCGCCCTGAGTGAGCTGAACACAGTCCAACATCGTTTAGACGGAGCAGCTGTAGACAAGAATTTCTCGTAAGCAACTCAGTGGTTTTGTTGTTGGATGTAATGAACCTAGCGGTCTTCATGTACTCTTGACATCAGAGCCACAGTGGATTCTTTTTGAAGGGAACGCGCCCCCTTATACATAAATGCATTTATGTTCGCGTGAATCATTTTACACCAGACTGCTTTGTGAACATGGGTCAAAAAAACCTTTTAGCAAAACCTGTTTTGTATTTGTAGTTACTCAAGGATGGATCAGTACAAAATGTTTGATCCATCTTACAGTCTCCAAAATGATAGGCTTAACGTTACTGGTCACTGCAGTAATGAAAGGGAGAGCACACTTTACAGTTCATCAGTTGTTTTACGTATATAAAGTTGACCAATTAAGCACCACCTGAAAAAGTCAGTATACATTGGTTTATTATTAGTTGTAACGAGTGTTGTGTAATTCGCGGTGTATGTTGATGATAATAAAGGGAGAGAGAGTTTATAGATAAGACTTCAATGCGCACTTGTACTGTTTATTCAGCTCTTACAGTGATTTTCTGGAGTGAAAACAGACTCTTTATCTTTTGTGTGATGCACAATAAACTTTATAAAACTAATCACTACATTTTTGGCCATCATTTGGACGGGGTCCGCTACAACAAGGCTTATAGTGACAAATTATAACCATGATTAAACTAAACTATAGGCTACCTGTTCTATCTCCATACAGCATATTTTCTCTGGCTCTGTTGGCAATGTCCGACTCCGGTTCGAACTGAAAACCGTTGACATTTCAGTATATGAGATTTGTTTGTTGCTCAATCTCTTGAAGCCCCACCCTCTTCTTGAAATGGGGATGGGGGAAGCAGCTAATTTGCATTTAAAGGGACACAAAAACTGTGTTTTGCTAATCTTCAAAAAGTGTCAATTTTAACATGCAATAAATTTATGTGGGGAATTTTGTGCTAAACCTTTACATACAGTCTGGGGACAGAGATTTATTTTACATCTTGTAAAAAGGGGCATAATAGGTGCCCTTTAACATTTTTACATCAAATTCAATTCCTGGAGGGCAGCTGTCCTGCAGACTTTAGCTTCAACCCAAGTTAAACATCTCGACCAGATTATCAAGGTCTTCAGGATTACTAGAAACGTCTAGGCAGGTGTTTGGGCTTGTAGCGTGGCCCTCCAAGAGCAGAGTTTGACATGTGCGTTGGAGTGTGCATGGATTTGCACTTCAAATTTCTACTGGAAACAGTAGACCATCTTGGTATCATGGGTTACCATTTCAACATACTACAATTTGGGACACACTTATTCTAATTTTGAACACTATTTAGGATGTATAGAATACAAACTGGGACACAATCACTTTTCATGGTTAAACAATACCTATTTAATGATTAATCTAAAATTCCTTTGCTAAATCTGGATTGACTTTAACCTTTTCAAGGTTTCAACAGAGTTCATAGTACATGTAGGACTACAAATAAAGAGTGCAGTTTTAATTATGTGTAACGCAATCCATCTTGGACAAATTTGATTTCCTGCAACTGAAATTACTCTTCACAGACATATTTCTTCATATCTGTCACCATGAAGAATCACTAGATAATAAGTTAATTACTTTGATGCAACTACTCTAGTTCTTGACAGATCTGCAAGGTAAAGTTTCATAAATCAATTTCAATGGGCAAATAAGTCAAAATAAGAGGCAAGTGCAAGACTTACCCTGCGGGCGAGCAGCAACCCAGTGCAGTAGGCCGCAGCATAATTTGTCAAACCCACACTGATGCCATACTTGGGCAGCTCATGAGAGTAGGCCGCACACACAATCATGTCGCCCTCGATCTTCGCATAGGCAATCTGGAAAAACAAACAAATCTTAAAATCACATTTGACTCCACACAGGGATATTTCTTCAGTGATTTCATATACAGACAAGCTTGATTCATCTTCTTATGATGCACAATGAGAACATGCATGTCAAATATTTTTAGAATACAGTTTTCAAAATCTACATTTAATGCATAAAATAAAACTACTATATACTAACATTAGCCACTTTTCCACAGTTGGGCCAAACAGTTCTCTTTGCTTGTTCCGTTCCAATGCCGATCCGGCCCAGCCGGTACAAATATGGTTCCATTTTCCACTGTAGGGCTAATATAAATACAAATACAATTGTTGCCTAGGTAATGCAAGAGTTTACAGGTGATGAGAAATGTAAATAGAGACCATGTTATGGAGGATGATCAGATATTTCTTTTAATTTTTTTACAACGTTCAAACAGCACGCTTCGTCAACTACAGAGAAACTGATAGTCAGACAACAGAGAAATGACCCGAATTGCAAAGTCAGTACACACGTTCTACCAGCACGGTTGGCCAATTCCCGGCGGAGAACGGTTTGGAATCATGCCGTACCAGTCTCAAGTAGCAATATAACTGGAACCGTTCGGCCCGACAGTGGAAAAGCGGCTATGGAATACCCACAGGACCATGGATTTAATATGTAACTACATGTTCATTCTAGAAAATTGAAGTATGGTTGGGGCTAGAAGGAAGGGTTACGCAAGCATACATTGCATGATTTTTTTTGTTGTCATTCGAGCTCACAGGTGATGGAAATTGTTAATGCCCATATGTTCATGGCTCACATTGTGTGAGAGGAATTACGAGCTGAGTGTCACGGGTCCCTCCCAACATTTTAAAATGGTCAAAATTGGGCTGACTCACTTTTTTTTAGTTTATAGGCTGTTTCCTATTGCTATATCATACACAACCACTTCACATAGGCTAGATCTATTAATATTATAACCCAGCGGCTGCAACCCTACACACACAATTCACTAACACGGACAAACACAAAAGTCTAGTTGTTTGTTTAAAGGAAAGGGTGTGCTGTTCTGCTTTAAAGAATGAGTAAAATGAGTTTACTCATTCTGCTTTACACGCTGGCAAAACTGAGTCTATAACAAGCTACAGGCAAAACAAGTGAAAAATGTCAATGAATTTGAGGTTCACAAAATTGAGATTGCTTGCCCATGTCTAACGATTCCAATGCTCCAAATAGCAATTAAACATCTAAAAGTATCTTTTTCTGAGAAGTAACTTTCCTTTGTCCATGAAAAATACAGTTTTTCTCTGCTCACTTCTCGCACTCCCCCTCAGCACAAGTTTGGGTTTTAAAGCGCAGCATTTCAACTTTGTGAATATTCATAGCGAATTCTTGTTGGCAGTAGTCTGAACCAATGAAATGTTATTTTCAAACTCATGCTGATGTAAACAAAATGATCTTACTCGCGCTGACCAATGCATCCAAAGCGTGAGCACAAAGACATAAATCTACACAATCCTAATCTTACACATACACAGAATTACAATATTTAAAAATATCCGTCTGGCAAGTATTCATGCAAACATTCGTTATGTCTTAAGCGAACGTTTGGTTAACTTCTGAGGAAAAACATCTGATGTGTATCATAGTATCAGATCCTTGCAGCACAGTAGCTCTTAAAGGCACAATATGGAGCTTTTCGGCTTTCAAAATAGCAAAAATAACTGTATCTATGTTATATATTTCTTTTAGTTGTGTACTAACATTATCCCAAAAGTTCCCACCAACTTTCAAATCCGGAGAAATTTATATTTTAATTTGAAGACACGGGCCGTGTCTTTATTTCCGTTTCGTCGCCCGTCTATGACGTCATATAACCTTTGACTCTAGTTTCTCTAACTTCGTGCGGATCCCGGCGAAAAACCGCCAAACGCAAATGTAAACACCGGACGCACGTCACTAAAATAAAAGACGATAAAGAATCAATAGTTGGATATCAATAATGGACCATGATTATGCTTTGCCTGCACGTTCTGCTGCTGGAGGCAGATCTGTGAAGCGGAAACGCACGGGTGACAGAAATGACTCGAGAAGGGTTTGGGACAGGAGAAGAGACATGACTCGCGTTAACATTGGAGTTGCATTTCCACGAGCTTCGTGACAACTGGAACTACAGAGAGATGCCGATCTCGCTTGCATTCTAATAAACAAGTAAGCACCCATTCAGTTAACTATATCTATCCGTAACTTATATGTTGTGAAACGATGATGGCATGTGTAAAACGCAGACGGACTAGCTCTCATGTACAGTATAATGTAAATTCACATTTGTTGTAGATATAGCGGCAGAAAGTAGCTTCATATGCAGTTCACCATCTTTTTCAATATTATAGTATAAACGTAATTATAATTATTAACGAAAGGTGACCGTGTTTTTTAACATCTATTAATACTAGCTAGGTGGAATATTGATTCAATAGCCCTGATAATTCATATATCTCTCCGTTCGAAGAGACGTGATTTTAAAAACACTAAGTTAGAATGAGTGAGGAATGTGGGGAGCGACAGAGCGCGCGTGTTCATTACAATGGCATTACATAAAGTGAATAGCCGTAACTAAACGTAACAAGAATAGAGATATAATATAAATAACAACACATTACCTCGTCAGTGAACATGTTATCTGCTGGAGATGCTAGATGGCTGGGGAATGACAGATCGCGCGTGTCCCAATGAACATCGTATAGCTGGTTCGCGCGCGCACTCCCTCTCTCTCTCGACAACGACAACAACTCCCATGAGCACACGCTCTTTCACGACGTCATCAGAATACGTCTTTTGCTATTATTTTGATTGAGTGACCCCTGGTGGCCAAAAGTTACATACTGTACGTTTAATATATAGTCGGTCTCAATGTCACCAAAACAATTGTTGCATCATAAAAAAAAAAAAAAAAAAAAAAGACCTCTCTATAGATACTTGGAATGAGCAAAATTTAGTGTTATTAAAATTAAATTTTAGGGTATGGTTGCTGGGTGCTTTTGTTTTGGAACTTTTAGAAAACTTCAACTTGATTTCTCTCAAAATTGACTTTAACTACTATCAACTCCAAACAAGTGTAGGTCAGTAATTTGTCCGATTCCAACAAAAAAAAAATCACACATCATTTCGAAGGTTTTTTGAAGGTACGTTATTTGTAACTGCTATGCACCTACATGTACACATTTAATAAGTATATTAATTGTATAGTTAAATAAGGCCACCTAATATAAACTGATACCAAATATTGCTTTTAGTGCTTAATAAATAGTTTGCCAAGTGACAATTAAACTTTTCCCCATAATATTCAAGTACTGATTATCAGCATTATAGAATACCCTGCTGCATGAGCACTTCATAAAGGGTCATGGTGCAAACGGTGAGCAGCTTTACACCCACCTGGCAGATGATGTCCCTGTTGGAGGAGCGGACAATCATCCTATACTTGGGTGTGTTGTACTTGTTCTTGTCTTGAATAACCAGGCGCTTTCGGGCAAAGTAATCAGTTTTTCCCTCTGAAAAGCAAAAAGAATACAATGAAAATCAGACCTGTCTGTATAACTTCGTATAACTGTTCAAAGTTCTGCATTTACCTCTCCTTCTCCTGAACTTCACCTGGTACCTCTTGAAGTAGGCCTTGTTCTTCACTACTTTAACAAATCCCTAAAGGACAACAAAGCACTTTAAAAGCCAATCACATCCGAGAATCAACCTGCAGACGCATAACAAATCGAAATGTCTGCTACAATGAAAACTGAAGAGATAGGACTGCAAAAGGCCTGCAACAAAATTAAGACATATCATGGCAACATTACACATAATGAGAGAGCGCGATTAGGTATTTAATAATAAATTCAGATTGCGCTTTTTGAGAGCGTGTGAGGTCACGGAAAAACATTAGCAATGTTGCCAATTTTCATTATAGTGTGCAACTCTCTCTGAAACTCATGTGGGAAGGGCTTGAAATCAGCCATAAGGCCACGTTTGAACTCGGGCTATCCGAGAAAATCTTATGCCATCCTTTTATTATCTTTCATCACACTGTAACGTAAGCGCACCAAACAGACAATTAACCTTTAGGGAACACAATAACAGAAGTATTTCGGCGCGTACTGACCATTTTGTAGACTTTTCAGTCTCCTAAGCCGGAGCCTGGAGTCAAACTAGGGAGTTTTGACTCCGCTGCACTGGAAAAGAAAGACTGATGTGCGCATGCTCGGTAAATACCACCGACAGCGGGTCAAAACAACACTGTGAGGAGGAAAGCACAGCGACACCTGCTCTTTTGGATGTATAAAAGCGAATATGAGCTAAAATACATTTGTATGACCAATGCTTATCAACAAATGACATCTGTCCAGCTCATATTGCTTTGTTCCAAGAAATAGGCCTTCTGGCTATGAAGATGCAGTTTAGCTGTCTACTAGCTGTTACGCTGTAGCCTACTGTCTTTTATTTTGATAGATTTTATTGTTTTACCTTTAGACAGTCAATTAAACTATGAAAATAGGCCTACATAAAAATATATATGATCGCATGTTTGACACAGTTATGATCTTGAGAAACAGGTTATTCAAATAAACATAAGCCATTGTTTTACTTCAAGTTTTTTTGTTGGAGTAGAAGATGTTTAGATTTAACGACATTTTTGTTATGTATTTGTATCTTGATGTTTATTTTGTAAAATTAGATTTATTGTTAATTTGGGTGAACTTTTCTTTTTGTTATTTTTTTCTGATTAACAAAAGGTTGCAACAATTGTGAAAAATTTCCACTAGAAAATTACAGCAACAAAGCTATAAACTGTGCAGAAATAATTGTGGAAAAGTGTATTATTTATGGAAAATTCTTTGTGTTCATATTGTTATTCATATTATTTAAAAATATTCATACATATTTAAAAATATATTTAAATATAATTTCCAAATCCATTATTTTCACAAAATGCTATTACTGCATAATATCAGATGAGATGGAAGTGACATTGTGATGGAACTATGTAAACAGTACATAAACTATGAGATCTGGAGTAATTATTCTTTTATAATTTTAACAGAATTCTAGGCTTATGTTTTCTTTTTGGAAATGCAGACAAAACCGTTTTGACAGCTCGACTTTTAGACACACCTTTAAAAGAGAAGACATCAACCTCATTACATGGAGAAAGTGATTCTCTTTTTGTGTCTTAAAATATGTTCCACGTATAAAGCAGTTCTAATAGGCTGATTGCTGCGTCAGTGATGCATTGTTGGAGAGCGACAGGTGTGTCCTCCTACATCAGAAAGAAATGAGATTAACGTCAGCAAAACCAAGGAAAACCAGAAAAGTTAGTTCCAGGGTTAGTTGCTAGCTGCTATCCGAAAGTTAGTTCCAATGTTAGTTGCTAGCTGCTATCCGAAATGTATGTCTAGTCACTAACTTCTAAATGAATATAGGCCTACATTTTGCAGATGACCTAGCCATCTAATGGTGAGTTGTTTATTCAATTACTTCTTTTCAGTAGAGCAGCTTGTATTAATAAAATCTGAATTTTGAAAAAGTATGGACAATCTCCATACAGCATATAATTTAAAATTTTGATAGATTGTGATTGCAGTGATGAAATACACATGGGGATTATCCAGAAAACATAGCAACTACTAAATTTAAAATTCTTGCTCACAAAGAAATTTGAACAGCTTTGAGTAAATTCTGTTGTGACAACTTATTGGCTACTAAGATATAGGCTTATGGCAGGGTATTGTGAGGAACAAATAGGCCTAGATAGATTTATTGTTATGTAAGTAATTATGAACTACATTTTCTTCATTATGTCTTTAAATGTAGCTACAGATGTAATTCATAAACAAAAGGTAGCTAATCTTTGATCACTGGAGATGCACAATTAAGATCCCTGGTAAACATAGAGGTTGACCTTGAAATTGTTAGTGTGGCTGTTTTTAATAGTGTACTTTTCTCTTGTATTATATTAATGTTGTCGGAACTCGTGTGTTTACATGTAGCCTACTACTGTTTACAGCAGAGGGCGGCAAAGAGATGATTTAGCCCTGCAGGCAGCGCATGTGTGCGCATGCGCAGTTGTGTCCAGCGCAGCCGCAGCGCATAGCCCGTCTTCTGATGGCATGAGTGACTGCTAGAGGAGCTGCGGTAACTGCCTTGCTGTCTGCGCACACACCACAGGGGCTTTATACATTCAGCCTCTCTATGAACTGGACTGTTGAAATCCTGCCCTAGTGTGAAAACTGACCGTTGACGACGGGCTTGAACCCTCAGTGTGCGCAAGGTTATGCAACTTTACATCGCTCCATGGAAAGTTAATATTTAGCTAAAACCCCTGGAATTGAAAAAGACTTCAAGGTAAACAGTTTGAGACGGGTTTTAATCTGGTATGTGTGTGTGTGTCTGTGCCTGTTCCAGTAGGGAGGTGAATGCCGACCAATGTCCGTTGTTTGTTGTGGTTGTTTATATAGTTGTCCATTTAGTTATTCAGGGTCAATTCATCTAGCTTCTTGTCAGCTAGTAAAACACAGTTTAAATACTAAAATAAAGTTTAACAGTTGTCATTTTTGAGGCTCTCAAAACAGTTCCAGCATTACAGGTTGAGATCTAGACTGTCCGTTAGCCTCCACTGCTAACTCCTTTAGCCAGAGTCTCAGACATCTCAGTTTAACACTGGTCAGAATGTATGCATAATTTATCACATTCCTCTAATCTATAGTTTATATTGATATAATCTGCTATATGTTGGCAATTTATCATTGTTATAAGTAGATTTAGCCTACTCTAAATCATGCACGCGTAGCCTATGTTGTACGACTGATGTTATGAGCTGGGTTGTTTGCCAAGAGAGAATGCCTTTGGATTTGCTCTGTTATTTCTTTTAGCGTTATTAATTTGAGTTTTGAATATTAGGTCCACATTTGTGGTCAGAGGTTAATGCACGTGTATGTGGTCACAACAATGTCACAGATAACAGTGCCACGTTTAGTCCAGGGTGGGGTGAGACCCAGATCAGAGGAAACTAGAGGAATGTGTGATCACTTTAAAAAGAAACAAACACATTAGTTCATTGTGTTTTTATACTGTGACTCAAAGCAAGCATCAATAATTCTGATGATCTGATCATCATGGGAGTCTTTTTATTGTATGCATTCAAAATAACATGTTGCCGCCATATTTGCCATTAGGCTTTGTTTTTATTTATTTATTTTAGAGTGACTAAGGTTTTGGAGATGTTGAGCAGGATACCAATAAGAACTGGGACAACATGATATCTAATCTTGATATTTCATAGTTTTCATAGTGCTATTACAGACAGATATTATATATTTTTGCTAATCTAGTAACTTTTGGTGTCATAACCTTATTTATTATGGTTACATGTATCAAAAATATCAAAAACAATATTAGGCTTGTTTTATAGGCCCATTTTTCTTTTTTAATTACTTTATCCTTTTTTTTGTTGTGGGGCCATTCAAAATGTTGTCAGGGCAAGTAAAAAATATATATCTAATTCATAGTTTTGAGTGTAAATGTTTGTGGAAAAGCTGTTTTAAAACTATTGGCATGGTAAAGCTGTTTTGTCCAATGTCTAAAGAATCATGTCATGTGTCAAAGGGCATTTTGATGGCATTATTACTTTTGTTATAATCTGTTGTGCTATTAAACATCACCATTTAAGTCCATTTTGACCTAATAGTTTTGTTAATCAAATGTAAACATAAGGGCCATACAGATTTGTGTGATTAGTTGATCAATGGCTTTAGAAAAACTGCCAACTACTTTGATGTTTTTCTCCTCTCCATTTACCCTTGGTGTTTACATTTTCAAGAGTGATGAGATTTCCAGTTCAGGAAGTCGGTACTGGAGAAAAAAAAGCACCTTCTTCCAGGTCAGATACTTACCTCTCACTTTCATCCTCTGACCCCATCAAGGTCACTAGAACCACAAGTGAAACGTGAACCACTGGATCTTTAACTCTGGCTTTGTAGTGATTACAGCTGATCCCCCTCTGATCGTGATGATCCACTTTAGTTGTGAGCCCTTCCTCCTTATTCTGTGCACACAAACTGCACTGTTATGTGCTGTTGTAGCACTTTACTGGAACATGCAGATTCAGGAAGTTGACTGTAGTGTGACCTGAGGTATTTTTGTCAGTCATATGATAAGATTTCCTTGATTTGTCAGGCTGATAAATAATCTTAAATGTGAAAAAGTAATTCTTCTAGACCAGAACATGTCTGTTTTGGTGGGAATGCTTGCTAATGCTTGCTTGATGTGTAATCTTTGAGGGAAGCTTTCTTAGTGATGGTGTCTGTAAAAGCAATTGAGATTATAACCGAATTCATGTGACCAAATGGCTTGCCTCTACTTGCCTTGTAGAATGCTTCTTGTCTGGTAGGGACGACGTTGTGTTTTGCTTAGCTTTGATGTTATATATTTTCCCTGTACAAAAACTGGGATCATTCATTGTTCTTATTCACACGACCCAGCCATGTTGGCACATTGCTCCATCTCACTTCATACAATTTGTCTAGTTGAATAGAAGAAGATCCCCTGCCGGAATGCTTTGTTAAAGTCTTGCTCTCAGTGGCCTTGTCTAAACTTGCTCTTTACCCCTCTCTTTCTCTGTCCTCCCTTTCTCACCTCTTTACAGACATACACACTCAGACAAACATCTTGCTTCCATTTGGCCTGAGCAAATGGAGCTTGTTTGCTTTGTAGACAGGCATTATTGCAGTTCCTTTTTCAAGAGTATCTTGTATCTTAGACTGCATGACTGAGGGAATTTCTTGCCTTATACGACTGAGTCAGGCAGTAGTGCACAGACGTAAGCAAACCAGCAGATTCCCTTGAAGCAAAGTGCTGACTGGGGAAAGAAAGCAGAAAAATATAATGCAACCAAAAGCTTGAAGCCCTGCTTGCAAAGGTCTGTCTCGCACAATGAAAGGCCCTTTTTTGGTGTGACAGTGACTACGTTTACATGCAGCCAATAACCCGTTCAAAACCGGGATATTCGCAATAACCCGGTCGCCCACGGCCATGTAAACACCGGCAAGAACCTGAATATGCTCATATTATATCGAATCGAATTTTTGGTCATGTAAACACGCATCGGCATATCCCCATAGTGATTTGTGTTCTGCGCATGTTCTATTCGCAAGGAATCTTGGTCTTTTGAGTAGAGGAACTTCTCAGCGCATACAAAAACCCGCGTGCAGTATACCGGAAGTAAACATGGCGAGACGCAGCATTATCCACGTGCTGCTGCTGTTGTTGTTGTCTTTGGATACAGGAAGAAGAATCGGAAATGACGCATATTGCGTCTTAAGGTTGTCCGTATGTCCAGACGCTAACCGTGCGTCTCCGTTCACTTCGGGATATTGCAATTCCATGTATATAGGAGCAGGGGCGTAGGAATGAGTTTAACATTGGGGGGGACCAGGGGTGATTTTAGGATTTTAATTTTAGGGAGGCTCAGTCCCCAATGACAATACGGAGGGGTTTTTCTTGGCTCAAAACGAGGAGGAAGACACGAAATCCTGATCATGTACTTATTTATAAGATAATTAGAATATTATTTTTCACAGAGCATAGGCTGTTATTCCCACAGTATTTGTGTGGATGTAGGCCAGTATCTCTAGGGGGGTCCGGGGGCATGCACCCCCGGAAGAAAATTTTGTACATTTTAAAGCTAAATTCATTAATCTGGTGCACTTTGAGTCATCCAAATCCACTGTTGAAAATAAATAATCCACCCACCAATCGACGAACCTATGAATTCTCTGATTTAGATATCTGCATCTAATTTTTTCTGCATCATATTTTCTGCATCATATTGTCACTTCAACCCAAATCGGTTTATTGGAATAAACTACTTGGGTTCAATTCAACTCGACTTCAGTGGACTACATTACACATATTAGACATGATTCATGGGTCTTTTTTAAAATTATCTTTCTATATATTTTTTGTCTTCATTTTAAAATCTGAAAGTTCTTGTTTTAGGTTCTTCATATGCCTATTATATAGGATACCTTGTTATAGCCTATATATATATATATATATATATATATATATATATATATATATATATATTTTATATATATATATATATATATATATATATATATATATATAAAGGTTTTAATAAGTGAATAAAACGTTTTTCATTATATCTTAGAAAAACATTAAGAGAACGTTTATATAGCCTAATGGGAAAATTGAACGTTTGAATAACGTCTTATAACCAAGCAAGAACGTTAATACAACGTTTATATAAAGGGAGGGAGAATTGAACGTTCTTATAACCTAAAATTGTTAACTGGGAAAGGAGAGAATTCGCGATTGCACTGAACACGTTTTAAGTGCAGGATTCTCTGAGCGAGCCCAGAGAGAGAATTCCTACAAGAGAAGTGTATCTGAGAGCGCGCCCGGGAGATTCGCGCTCGGCACATCATATTCCGCGCGCGAGCAGAGAGATTCACGCTCGCCCATTATATTAATGTACTTTCGCGCTACAATAATGCGCTCTCGACCTTTGGATAGTGAAACCAATCAAATACGTGTGTCTCACGGCCAATGCGTGAGAGTTGGCAAATATTTTTGTCTTCCGCGGTGTCATTTTTGGGTGGGACAAATGCGTCTGTCTCCAATATTGGGGGGGACACGTCCCCCCCGTCCCCCCGGTTCCTACGCCCCTGTATAGGAGAAACTCTCTCTGCTCACGCATGTAAACGGGTTATTCCTAATTTTTCAGAAACCCGAATAGTGACCATAACCCGAATATTGGCTGCATGTAAACGTAGTCAGTGACTCTGCTGTTATGTCGTGTCACAAAAGGCAAAGACCTTTTTATCATGCGTTATTCAGATGTATTTTTTGCTGCTCTGTCATCTCTGGCATCATCCCCTTTGATAAACAATGTGGAAAACTAGAAGTTCAGCCATGATTTACACTTGCTGTGGCAGAAGATCATTAGATAAGATGCCACCTGGAAGATGGCCTTCTGCTGCAGACCCATACAGAGGACATCATTAAACATAGTGTGGTTTGAAGACTTTAAACATTCCAGGGCTCAACGCTAAGGATTTGTTTCTACTGGCCCAGTTCAAATTTTTACTTGCCTTGCTAAACTTTAAGAGCTGCACGGATACAATTTACTGTTGCACATGCGTTTTATTTCTCAACTGTTTGTTCACTTAAGATATAACAGATAATGTATTTTATTTGTTAATGTAATTTGGTGTGAATATGTCCGTTCTTCAAGCACAAGAAGATGTGAAAGAGAGCTTAATTTAGCATTTGCATCCTGTCTGAGAAGTGACTTGTGCTTCAGATGGGTGTGCACACAAAACTTCTCACACTATTGAATTGATTTCTGTTTTGCGTCTTCTTGAACTTGAATATTAAAAACACGTGCAAATGATAAACTTTTGTGATGCAAGTTTGCAACACTGGCCCGGTTGGGCAAATGACAGTTGCATCGTCCTGAACGTCCTATACGCTTTGCCCTGGCCATCGGGCAGTCCTTATTGTTGAGCCCGGCATTCCATTAAAATATATCCCTAAAGTGTGCTACTTAATAGGGAAGCAGCAGACCATTTAGGCCATGAAGTCATTGACTATGCAGTTAGAGCTGCACAATTATTCTAGGGCTGGAAGGGAATGGCGCTTCAACATAATTGTAAATTAGTCTATTTGCGTGTGCGTCGATTCGTCACACTGTTTATGTTTATCTCCAATAGGGCTGCACGATTTGGGCCAAAATGATAATCACGATTATTTTGATCAATATTGAGATCACGATTAATTATCACGATTATTTGTTGATTTTAACCAAAACAAATTTTATTGCCACATAGGCTAATTATAACTGCTTTCGCATCCATATTGTGCTACATTTCTGCTAATGTATGTGCATCTTAATAAAATAGGTCCTCTTATTCACCAAAATTCAGTGCATCTCCTTAAAGAATAAAGAAAACAATAAAGAAAATGTAGCAAAACTTCAACAGGGCACTATTTTACATTTTACATTGTGTAAATCTATTTTAGGAAGCAAAATATAAACTTGCATTGTACCTGCATAATGGATATGAATAAAACACGCAAAATATACAATCAATAAAAAAACAAATATTCCATAACAGAATGTAACCAAATGAGAACATTTCAAGGCAGAACTGCACTATGGAAGTTCGATTAATGGATGAAATTCAGAGTCATTGTTATTTGACGCTAAAGAAATGTAAAATGTTGTGGTAGGCCTACAGTGTCAGTGATTAGTTGTGAAGTCTTACTGCATAAATTTAATCTATTTAATTCTCCATGTGAAAGTTTATGTGCTCAAATTATTTCTATTTGTTAAACAATAGGTCAAAACAAGACGTTTGAAAGACTGATTATTGGAGTCCATTAATCGAACTTCCATGCCTCTTATATAGTAAATATATGTAGTATGTACCAATTTACTAATGCAATGCTCACACTCGGTCTCTCACGCGCACTGTCACTCAGTCTCTCTCGCGCGCGACACAATCGGTAGGCGCGCGCTGTTGCTCGCACGCAGACACAATCGGTAGGCGCGCGCTGTTGCTCGCACGCAGACACAATCGGTAGGCGCGCGCTGTCGCTCGCACGCAGACACACTCGGTATCTCTCGCACACTTTTGAGCACGCTCTGAGGACACTCGGTCTCTCTCGTGCACTGTCGCCCGCACGCAGACCGTAGGTCTCTCTCGCGCACTTGGGCTCATGGAGGCACGTGATCAGACACTGGTTTACGGTGCGCTAGATTGGCACAAAAAAAAGCTTTCTCTGAACTGAATGACGCATTTAAAATATCGCTCGATCACGCGAATTTGATCGTGGGAAGCCAAAATCGTGATCGTGATTAAAATTCGATTAATCGTGCAGCCCTAATCTCCAATGGCTCCGACTCCCGGGCATGCTGGAAATGAGCTGTTATTACAAAAATATCGAGCCTGATCTAAAGTGTACGTACATTTTTTAAACGGAGATCTAAAAAAATGGTGCTACCATAGCAACACAACTTCTATACAGGAGCATCTGAATGGAAAATATCCGGGGCTGTCCTACCTCAAAACGACGAGATGCCAGCGTAAATATTTGGACTATTATAGTGAATTTTTACAACACTAGAATACGGTTGTTAGTCCCATATTTTGTGCTTAATACGGCTGCGTTCATACAGCAAATAGTTTTTTACGAGCTTCCGTGGGTGCAAGACGCACAGATCAAACATACTCTCTTGAACTGGTTACAAAGCATTTAAAGCTATTTTTGGTTATTTAAAATATCTAATAGATGAAATCACGCCTCGATTGCACTCATTTATTTACTAACGCACTATCAGTCATGGTAAAACTGCACTGTTTTTTGGACACAGCAATGATTGAAACTCTGTCTATGGTGAGTTAGAATATGGTTGTGACTTCAGCTGTTTGTTCAAACAGCTGAATGAACATATTCAAGCAGCTCATTTAATCCTGAACGAACAAAACATTTCAGGATTCACACTTTTAAGCAATTGCTGCTGTGAACACAGACATCGTAAAAACGTTTCCTAATTAGGGCTACACGGCATTTACTTGTCTTTTGTGATAAATTGTATAATTAGGTAAAAGTTCATGCGTAGATTATTTACGGTTATTATTTATTGGTAAATTAACCAAAGGATTATTCGGCTATTCAGAAAAGGTAAATAATCTGTTAGATTATTCGGTAGAAAAAAATCATTGTTAGTTACTGTTACATGTTATTTTGTTTATTTGTCTGTTGAGAATTTATGCAAAGTGCATTTGTGAGAAAATTTGGGTTAAATGTAATATAAACATTTTGGTGCAGAAAATAATTTTCGTTGCTTACAGCAAAGGAAGTCAAAAGCAGAAATGTGACTTGCATGAATTGTTCAGTAGAAATGTTAATTCATTTGTGAAGTTGTCTAATGCATCAATTTGAGGTGGGGCTACAGTTTTCCATTTGGATGAACTTCTGGTTATATTTTACAGAAAGACAAACATTCAGTAACATTTTAATTTGAATGAACAGCTGTTAATGCCTCTGTTAAAATAACTTTTTTTGTTGTTTTTTCACATAGAGGTTAATCGCTTTCCCATCACACTATGGAAAATGCTGGCCAACCAACCAGTAAGTTTTGCGTTTTTGGTCACATGCCTAGAGCAACTAACCTGACTCCGCCAGATGGATTTGCTCTGCATATCCATCTGGAAACCTTCCGTTGAAGTAGTTTTGGTAAGGGGCGAAAATACTGGTTAGCTGATTGGCCTATGTTGGTGATAGACGGGCCAAATCAACCAATCAGATCAACGAAGCATATGAGAGCGACGACGAAAACACAACCACAAGCCAGGCTACTCTTGCTGCTGCAGGTAAAGGCTCGTTAGCTCTGTAATTCCGTAATAACTCTGTAATTCCGATAAAACTTGCTCGATAGCCACACTGATGCTAGTTTCATCCGCTGAAGCCGCCATGTACTTAAGACTGAACTGTCGCGCTTCTCGTTGCGTCACACCTCAACCCGCCTCAAAGCCAACGCTGATTGGACGTTCGTTTGGTGAACTGCTCCCAAATTTTCTTTAACGGAAAGTATCCAGACTGATCTGCGAGTGAAACCTTGAAAGCTCGCGAGATCAGGATGGTCTCACGAGGCTATAGAGCAACTGCTATTACGTAAAACAATGGCTTGGTGGCACTCAGAAGTAGGCTACTGTATCTCGACTAGTGTTTTTGTGGTTGTTCAATGAGTTACATAGACAATGTTGGTAGACCAAGTGTCAACCTACAATTGTTATAAGGGAAATTAAGTATGATAATTACACAATACTATTAGAAGTATTATTTTGACTGAAACATTGCTTTGAACTTAAATAAATGCCTATAGTTGAATCTATTATAGGTTACTGTGAAAGTCTTGACTACATTGATTGATTTTGCCTGTTGTCAAAAGCCTAAACCTCTCCCTCATCTCACAGCCAGATTATTTTCCTTGTACTGAACACGTGTTGGAAATTATAAATGGCGGTTGTTTTCCAAAATGCTGTCTTTGTCAGTTGTTGTCCTAAAGCTCTCTCTATATTAATGTGTGTTGTTAGGGCAGCAGGTTCAAGTGGCCTTCCGCGTTAGGGCTGCTCGATTATTGCAAAAATCACAATTATTTTGGTCAGTATTCTAATCACGAGTTTTTAAAACAAATAGCCTATGTGGGCCAAAACCTTATAGAAGTTACCTTATAGATTAATTTATTTAATTATATCAATTAGGAGTGTAATGATACATCGCTATATAAAAATGCGATATTTATCTTTGATGTAACAATATGATTCGCGATAAAGTTTTTTTTTTCCCCAAGACTCAGCTTACTGTATTTATAAGCTATAATTCACCCAAAAATGTTAATTCTGTCATCTACTCACAATCATGTTGTTTTAAACAACATTAAAGATTTTCGTTCAACTCCCATACACAAATGAATATATTTCTTTATGATATTTATCTCCCTCCATTTAAAGTCCACCCTAAAACTTAAAAGATCCAAAAAATGTCTCAAAGGCATCATAAAAATAATCAATTGAATCAATTGTATCGTAAGTTCAGTATCGTGATTTATATTGAATTGTGACATGTATCGTTACACCCCTACTATTGATATATAGCAAGTAGCCTATATAATTGCTTGAAATAAGGTTGCTAAATTTTAGATACCAGCGAAATTTCGCAATTATCTATAATACCACAGCCGAATATTAGACTAACTAATGTAAAGTAAAAAGTTTTTATAAAAAAAAGTAAATAGGCCGCAATACAATAAAAAGGTAATTACGAACAACGGGACAAATAAAATAGAAAAAAGATACAAATGAAACTAATGGTGCTTTAATTTTTCATGCAAGTAAGTCTATAAGTAAACGCATCATTGTCGAATGGAAAATCGGAATTGTGATTAATTATACTGCCCTAACTTGCGTGCCACATTGATGCATCAATGAGATTGAATGTGACAATAAATGGTTCACCAGGGAGAAAGATTACCTGCAAACAACAACTTAATTTTGTGTTTTTTTACAATATTATTGTAAAACTTCAGATGACTTGCATTATAGTGCCAAAGTTGTGTGTGCTTCTTTTCTTTTTTGAGCTTGATATACATGGTTATGACCTGTGATTGAATGGAAAAGAGCCTTGTAAAGATTCTTCAAAATATCATGAAGGTGAGTAAATAATGACAGAAGTACAAGTTCAAGTTACAATAAAACATTAGTGTATGTTGCAGTGAAAACCATAACAGTTTTTAATGTTGATGCATATAATCATTTCAGTCTCTAGTCTCTTTATCAGACAGATACATTTTTTCATTATAAATTTTGCAATCAAAAGGTTTTTTTGCAGCTTTGTGCTGCGTGCTACATTAACAAGGTCAGCTAAGGACGCACCACTAATAAAGGTGGTCATTTCTAGTCGCTGTTTCCTGTTTTCCTGAGCAACGCAGGATCTGTGCCAGCATGCATGTCTGCAGGTTTCTACCCAGCTTGATATAATGAACGACTTTATTTGCTTTTTGTCTTTAACAGTCTCTTCTCTGGCTCTCACTCTGGATCTCTACCTCTGTCCATTTAATGGGTTGCTGGAAATTGTTGTGTTGACTTCAGCATGTTCAAAAGTCCACGTAGTCTGTTTTTTCCTTCTTCTAAACCACCAGCAGTGCGGATAAAAGTGCATGCACATCACTTTCTTGTTCACCTTCCAGGATGAGCTGAGGTTTGCCTGTCAGGGGTTTTTGATAGTATATCATTGTCAGCTGGGGATTAGTCTGGGGTCATGACGGAGGCTTCGAGTCATGAACTAATTAGCCTCTGTCCAATACATATACTCTTATTTCTCTAATGAAAAAAAAAAAGAAGAGAATTGGGTCACAGTATTTTTTTTACATTTTTTTTATACATCTCTAGGAATGGCAAATTCTTCAACCTATACATTTATGAAAAATGCAAATTGAATGATCAATAAATCGAAGTCTACATAATAATAACAACATAAAAATATATATACATTTTCAATATTCTAATTTAGTTTTTACTAGTTTCTCTACTAGTTCTGCACCAATTACTCATGCACATCCCAAACTGTAAAGTGAATCATAGCAGTTTTCTCATCTCACTTTAAAAAATCGTGACTTACAATTCATTATTTCATTATCATCTAATATAATACTGAAATGGTTGTTTCCTTCTGCAGTATGTTGATTGTACAAGAAGTTCTGTTTTTCACAACGCCTTTTCACAGAGATGATATTTCTTGTCTAAAAATTGACATCTCATTGTGGCCCATGGCGCATAGATATTACAGAAGTGTCTGTGTTGGCTTTCATGCCTGTTTCTGTTGTTGTACTTGGTAGATAATAGTTCCACTGTTAGAAGAGGGAGATATTTTTGGAGTTTTTCATGAAACATAATGAAAATGCATGCGTCCTGACCTTCCTCTCTTTTTTTTTGTTTGTCTTGTTCAGCAAACACAGCCCAGCACCTCTGCATGAATCATTTAGAAGGCCAGGGCTGAGGAAGTGATATTGCTATTCTGTTTCCTAGCAGTTACTCTTCTCCTCTCAGGGTATAAAAATACTCGTTCCCCGAGAGGCTAAGTTGGGCTTACCAAATGATGTTTTTATTACAGTATTTTATATACAGGAGTTTATACCTGTGTGATCTTACTCTGTAGCCACATTGGACCAGCGCTTTGGGAAATGGATGGATGGATAATTCATCTGCGGGCGCCATCTTCTGTTCAGATTCGGTGCGTGACTCTCACAGTGCATTATGGGTTTTCTCTAGCTTTTGCGGTGCATTATGGGATTGTATGAGTGCACTCAATAATGTGCACTGTGGTTTCGGACACCATGAGAAATAGTTGTCCCCTAAAATAGTTCCATATTTAAGGTTATAGGGGACGATATAGTCTCAGTTGTGCGAGTTTAGTTATTTTTGCTTTCTTATTTACATGTTGTATGATATTTAATAAATGTAGCTAATTTGTGAATCAGCCGACAAGAGTCTGAAATCTGATTGTGTCGTGTATGAAACCAGGCGAATTGTATTAGCATGTATATGTGTGCTCCTAATGCAAGGAAACAGCTGTGTTTAGGAGGCACAGCTGTTGGCATAATGAGAGACGCAGATCTCGGATTAACTGACCAGTTCTGTTTGGTGAATTAAATGAGGTTTTAATGTAAATTTGGGACTGGGAGTGATTGCTGCTGACCGTATTTAGCTGCAGTGTGCATGTGGCTCATTGTTTTTGTGGCTGAATTTTTTTAGTTATTGTTATTAATAAATAATAATGTTTTCAGGGTCAAAACTGAGATGAACATGGGATGAAAATTTTTTAACAGCTTCAGCTTTTCTTACCTGTGCCAAGTGTAGGCCTAACTAATATTTTACTAGAAAGCTTTGAGCAGACTTTGTATGACTTGTGAGCTAAATTTGGGCTGAACTTATTTAGCAAAAAAGTATTAAAAAAAAATATATATAGTATTATATTGTAACAAGGAATCAGTGTATTTATAAGTAGTGAATACATTTTATTTAAATCAGATACACCTGCTAATCCTTGTATCTGCACTTTGTTCCTTGTCTTCCTGTCTATGCCCCGCCTCTTCTGTGTCACTCTTCTGACTGTAACGCTATCTAAGAAAGGGTGTTTCCAACTTTGACTGCTTAGAGTCATTTCTAGGCATTCTGCTGGGGAATACTATAAAATTTTGTTTTTGGTGGTTGTGAAACCACAGAAGCCATGCATAGGCGTGTGGTCATAATAATTTGTCAGAAATGGAGATCGCAAGAGGAAACGTGATCTGTCTTATAGAGGATTCAGAGAAGTGCCGCATGCAAATGAGAAACCTGCTTTGTTGTAAAGAGGTAGACTTCCCCTGGGTTTATCATTACAGCTCACTTTTGTCGCAAAGCTTGGTGCGGTGAGCTCAGACGTCACAGAGGTTTTACAGGGAAGGATTTTTTTCTCTGTCGGGTGAATTCCAAGGCATGAATTAGTGTTACAGCTGTAAAAGGGAAGGCAGAAGCTTATACAACTGCTTCTGTCTACTTTACAGCTGTCTCTGTGTCTTCTACATGAGCACTTTGACCCTAGGTGACACCTAGACAACAGTGTGACTTTGGAATCTCAGAAGACCGCTGAGATAAATCACAAGAGAATCCTGTCTTCAAATACCGTTATTTCTCCTGTGGATTTGTTTATGGAATTAGCGAGGACCTCAGTTAGGGTGACATCTTTCTTCAGGTAAGAGCAAAGTACACCTAGGAAATCCTAGATGAAGGAGGAGGATTCTTGCCTTTCTAATGTTACACTGTCATGGCCTGCTGCACCTAGTTGTCTTAAGGTTTTTTGTAATGTCAATTGACACAAGATTCTGCTTTGTGCCTTTTTAGTGTCTTCACTAGTTTCAGTGCAATTCAGTTTTAGTGAGTCTGTGTTTTTTACTACTGCCGTTCTAGTGGAAAGTACACAACTGTCCAAATATTCCCTTAGTCCAAACCTTCTAGAGGTCATCTTTTTAAAAATATAGAATGACATACGGCATCGGTTTCCAATCTACAGTATACACACCTAATGAATGACCTAGTAAACCATTTTGCTTTTGTAGCTGTAAGGTATACGTGTTTCATAAAACCCTTTAGATAGCAGTTTAAAGAGTAGCTACATAAATGGCTTCACAAATACAGTTTTCTTTCCTGTGCTGATGTAGCCTAATTTTCATTGAAAGAGGAAGGTGGTCCAGGACATGTGTAAGGACTTTTTTCTTCTTTTTTTATTTTATTTTTATGTCTAAAGGATGTTGGCCATGAATCATGGTTTGATACTTGCTTTGATATGTTAAGTCAGAGACAAGTATTTGGTTTTGGGGTAAGGGACTTGCTCATTTTAGTGAGAATTTTATTGGATAAGATTGGACTTGCCCACATCAACTGGATGATGAGACCTCAAAATGTTGGTTATATAATAATAAGAAATGCAGCAAATGTCTGTATCTGCTAAATGTTCCCAAGTTTTAGGAGTACACTAGCATATAGATGACCTCAAAGCTATGGACATGGACTAAAAGACACTAAAATCAAATCCAAGTCTTTCATAGAGCCACTTGAAGAGAATGCCAAACAAAAGTGACGTCTGATGTCATGGAGCAGTTTTTGTCTGCAAAGGCTGTCTCTTATTGTCAGATGATTACAAAGGGTGATTTACTTATTTTTTATGGATGCTGTGCTTTAATGACAAATGAACAATGATTTTGCCTTATGGGAGAAATGTGCTAAGACCAAAACTTCACTGACTTATAAAAGCCTTATAGCCACAGTATAGGCTATAATGAATGCTTAATTTTATCAGACATTTTTGTTTTAGACATTTTTCTCTTTGGGCAAGTAACGTTTGGCAATTTACTTATAACCTCAATGTAATTTTCTGTTATTTGCAAAAAATCTAAACATTGAGAAAATCGCCTTCAAAGTTGTCCATTTATGTTCACGATTTTGCTGCATTCACTCACAAAAATGTTTTTTATATATATTTATAGTGTCAGAAATGTACAAAATATCTTCATGGAACATGATCTTTACTTAATATCCTAATGATTTTTGGCATAATAGAAAAATCAATAATTTTGACCCTTGCAATGCATTGTTGGCTATTGCCACAAATATACCCGTGTGACTTGTTTTGTGGTCCAGGGTCACATATTTGAAATCATTTCTTGGCAACATTATGAAAACATATAATCTAATAATTTTTTAAACTTCATCATAAACAGCAGGCCTTTACCAGCAACTATGTTTACCATTTCTTAAAGGGGCAGTTCACCCAAAAATATAAATTTACTCACCTTCGTGTTGTTCCAAACCTGTATGACTTTTTTCTTCTGTGAAACATACAATTAATTTTGTTTGTGTGTGTGGTCCCGCCCCCCCCCCCCCCCCCCCCCTATCCGTACAATGAAAGTCAGTGGTAACCAACATTCTTCATAATATCTCCTATTGTGTTCTACAGAAGAAATAACATGTTTAAATTGTTGGTCGAACTATTGCTTTAATAGTCTTAAAAATAGTGCTTGAAATGACACTATATGGCCCAAACGAAGTATGAAAACCAGTTTGTTTGTTTGTGGTAATATAAACTTTGCCACATTTAAATCAGTCTTCATGCACATTTTGGACAGTGCAAAGCTGTTTTCACTGACCTGAATTTTTTTATACACGAGAATGTCTGTGTAAGGGATTTTTCGGTCTTTCAGGCCATCCCAGCATCCTCACCAACAATGCTAAAACCATACCTCAAGTTTCAGTTCTTAAAACATCCCATTGCAGAAATGACCTCAGTTAGTTTTACAGTGTGTAAGATAGATTGTAGTAACATAAACACATAAAAACATAGTTATTTTATCCAGGATTAATTTAATATGCACTCTACACAAGATAAAAGATTGGTAGTGTTGTGGACATCCTGCCACATTGTTGAGATGTTTATTAGATCTAGTTCAGATGTTCTGATATACCCTTTTAATTTGCCTTTCATTGTTTAAAATATGAAAATGTAGCTTTACATTAATGTAGGTTACATAATATTGTTCTGCTTGGTCAAAACCTGCAGTCGCTCCTGTAGATTTTTATAATTTTTTTCCATAAACAAGAATGTCTTTTAATTTGTGTCTCATTGTATAATGCCATTTATGTAGCTTACATTTTATTTAGTGTTTGCATCATTGCATCATGTGTCAGAATCAGTTTACAATGGAAAAAAATGTAAATCGGTCTAAAACCTATGAAGTTGCATTAAACACACTTTCATCGCCTTTTTCGCCATTGGCTTTTGGCTTGCTTAGTTGGGGACATTTAACATTTAATTTTGAATTTAACAATTCTATTACAACTTTACTTTCCTGTTATCTCTGTAAAGCTGTTTTGAAACCATTTGTATTGTAAAAAGTGCTATATAAATAAAGGTGACTTGACTTGACACTTTATCTAGAAGGATGATGAGGATGATGATAATTTTAAATATTAAATATTTTAAATATTAGTACATTTTTTAGGCTAAATCCTGAAATTTTCAAGTGATTTGACAAATCATGTATTGCATAAAATCAAGATGCACAATTTATAACAAGAAATGTCTCATAACATATCATTAGTTTGTTCAAATCAAGCCTTTTAGAAGTTTTCTGAATTCAATGTAACAATTTTGTTTTCCCACTTAAATAATCTTTAATTAATTTTTCCACAGGTGGCGACAGACAAGGTAGCAGGCAAGCTGAGTTCGACTCTTTCATGGGTGAAGAACTCAGTGTCGCACACGGTGAGTCAGATGGCTAGTCAGGTGGCCACGCCCTCCTCGCTGCACACCACTGTGGCTTCATCCACTGCCTCACTGTCCTCGCCCTCCTCAGCCTCCCCGTCCCAGCTCAGCCCAGACGATGTGGAGCTGCTGGCCAAACTAGAGGAGCAGAACAGGTACGAGTGCTTCACCCAATGTCATCTGGATGATTTTTGTATCTTTAGTGTTTAACAAAGCACAACACTTTTAACTATTTTCCCATTCTCAAAGCATTTTGGGAGCACTGTTTTGTCAGAACATTGCAGTGCTTATTGGGTATTAACACCGTCTATTAGGGCTGTGTTCGAAATATTGATCCGCTGATGTACCGTCACAATTAGCCAATTAGTCAAATCATGTAATGTGACTGTCATGTTATGAAGTATACTGTGGGATGTGCTTGATATTAGGGCTGAAAAAAAAAAAAAAAAGATTTGTCAATTAATCGTTTTTGTAAAATGTGGTCGATTCGATATTGATTTGCAAAAGCCATCAATGTTTTTCCGTTAACATGACAGATGCAGGTGCACCTTTCAGCGTGAAAGACGTTCTGGACAGTTCAAGGAACTCTCACTGTCCCGATTCAGGGAATGTATACCATAGAGAAAGACAACACGTGTACAAGCATTATTTTATGCTGAAAAGCAGAAAGTTAAAGTCTACAAGTTTTTTTCTTTCTTTTTTTTTAAAGGAAATATTTGTGGTGTTAGTGTACTGGTGTTAGTGTAGCCTTCAGTCTTGGATACTTTCCCTTTAAAGTTTGTCCAAACTTATGTTGAGAAGCTCTAGTCTTGTCCAGCTTCTCTTCTGGTATGGTCCAAATTTAGCCTGCTCTTTAATACAAACAGTGATATGTCAAGAGTACTGACATGATGTTAACACAGTGAAGCCTTTACTGGGGTGGCTGTGTTGTGTTCTCAGACAAGTGGTGACACAGTTATTTTCCAAATATAGAACCTGGGAGAGATAAAGGTCTGTGGAGCTGTCTGTCTATCAGTCTTCCTTTTTTGTCTTTGTCTACAATTGTTTACATTATAACATGTATGAGAATAGCTCAACACAACTAGAAAATTTGCTCCAAACTGTGATGTTCATGCGAGTGACACTGATTCGAGTCTTGCTGGTGATGTGTCCTGACCCTATTTTACCTTTTACTCTGCAGTGTGTATATGTATATACACTCACCTAAAGTATTATTAGGAACACCATACTAATACTGTGTTTGACCCCCTTTCGCCTTCAGAACTGCCTTAATTCTATGTGGCATTGATTCAACAAGGTGCTGAAAGCATTCTTTAGAAATGTTAGCCCATATTGATAGGATAGCATCTTGCAGTTGATGGAGATTTGTGGGATGCACATCCAGGGCACGAAGCTCCCATTCCACCACATCCCAAAGATGCTCTATTGGGTTGAGATCTGGTGACTGTGGGGGCCATTTTAGTACAGTGAACTCATTGTCATGTTCAAGAAACCAATTTAAAATGATTCAAGCTTTGTGACATTATCATTATCATTGGTGCATTATCCTGTTGGAAGTAGCCATCAGAGGATGAGTACATACATGGTGGCCATAAAGGGATATACATGGTCAGAAACAATGCTCAGGTAGGCCGTGGCATTTAAATGATGCCCAATTGGCACTAAGGGGCCTAAAGTGTGCCAAGAAAACATCCCCCACACCATTACACCACCACCACCAGCCTGCACAGTGGTAACAAGGCATGATGGATCCATGTTCTCATTCTGTTTACGCCAAATTCTCACTCTACCATCTGAATGTCTCTACAGAAATCGAGACTCATCAGACCAGGCAACATTTTTCCATTCTTCAACTGTCCAATTTTGGTGAGCTCTTACAAATTGTAGCCTCTTTTTCCTATTTGTAGTGGAGATGAGTGGTACCCGGTGGGGTCTTCTGCTGTTGTAGCCCATCCGCCTCAAGGTTGTGCGTGTTGTGGCTTCACAATGCTTTGCTGCATACCTCGGTTGTAACGAGTGGTTATTTCAGTCAAAGTTGCTCTTCTATCAGCTTAAATCAGTCGGCCCATTCTCCTCTGACCTCTAGCATCAACAAGGCATTTTCGCCCACAGGACTGCCGCATACTGGACGTTTTTCCCTTTTCACGCCATTCTTTGTAAACCCTAGAAATGATTGTGCGTGAAAATCTCAGTAACTGAGCAGATTGTGAAATACCCAGACCGGCCCGTCTGCCACCAACAACCAAAATTGCTTAAATCACCTTTCTTTCCCATTCTGACATTCAGTTTGGAGTTCAGGAGATTGTCTTGACCAGGACCACACCCCTAAATGCATTGAAGCAACTGCCATGTGATTGGTTGATTAGATAATTGCATTAATGAGAAATTGAACAGGTGTTCCTAATAATCCTTAAGGTGTATATATATATATATATATATGCATGTATGATTTTTTCAAATGTTTTTGAAAGAAGTCTCTGTATTTGTTTTTATACAGTAAAAACAGTAAAATTGTGCAATTTTATTACATTTTCTGTTAAAATATTTCAAAATTTAATTGATTCCTGTCAATAATAATTTATTCCATTTTTTTTTGTAACAATGTAAAAGTCTTTACTGTCACTTTTAATCAGTTTCATGCATCTTTTCAAAAAAGTATTAATTTTGTAAAAAAAGAAATAAAAGTCTGAACGGAAGTGTAAATGTTAAATGATAAACAGTAACATTTATGGTAATGGAATACATGGGCCAGAATTTTAACTAATTTATCGCCAACTAATTTATACAAAATTTCATCCATGATTTCACATTACTTTGGATAGCTCCTAGTTTAGTCTAGGAAAACATTTGTTTACCTGTATGGTTTTGCACAACAAACTGATTGAGGGAAAAAATCAACTATGGATGTGCAGTTGTACTTTTTTCCATCTTATTATTCACTTAACCTGTGAAGGCCTCCTTCCCTTCCCTTTACCTCTGTACAGATAAAACGTAGTCAAAATGATTCCAGTGAAGGCCAGACATGTAATTTGGTGATGTCAATTTGTAAAGAAAGACTACGGTCCTGCGCACATATATATTCAAACGTGCATAGACTAAACACACAATGTGCATGTGCACGCCATCACCGTTTTCACAGATTCGAATTTTTGAAGTTTACACGGAGATGATTTTCGTTCTCGAGCCACCAAGCACTGTTGTCGTGCGTATGAGCGGCTGGAACACATTAAAAGTTTTCTGTTTTCAGTTAAAACGGTGTCGAGTAAGCAGCCCCTAAGTTAATAACTAATGATCTTTGCAATGGAAGTGAATCAGTCAAAAACTAACTTTAGCTGGACAATAACTTTATTCTAGAGCTGCTGTAAAGCCAAAACAATCTCTGTTACTTTAATTTCCTATTATCATTGTAAAGCTGCTTTGAAACAATCTATATTGTTAAAAGCGCTATATAAATGAAGGTAACTTGATTTGACTTGACTTCAGATTTAGTACGTTAACCCACTTTGACCTGCAACCTTTACTAAAAAGCAGAAGTGGAAGTGGCGCTCAGGCTAGCTGACCTTTGACCCCAGTCTTCATCAGAACAGCTGGAGGCCACAGCTGGTCCCAGAGATCACTAACAATAACCTATCACCCACTGTCTCTCACAGTATGCATGCCATTAGTGTAATGCTGCCTGGCACATGTCAGTGAGTGTGTCTTCTCTCAAGTCAACACAAGCCTCAGCACTTTCATAATGCTCACGTTAGGCAATTCATCTGATATTGATAGCAAAGCAGATTAAAACCGATATATATATATATTTATATAGACAGTCAGGCCTTTTAAAATCAGCTGAATTTACTTAAACTGCCACATTAGAAACCAAGAAAGAGGCATGTAATAAAATAAAGGCCTTTTCCTTTCTGGTTTCACATAAGAAAATGTTAATGTATCAGCATCTGCAACTAATTTCCTGGTCTTTTTAAAGTGTTAATGGGCATGTTGAACTTTTCGTAAGCATTTATTTGAATTTGTTGTTGGCAGATCAAACACCTGCCCCTTTCCTCATTGAGTATTGATTAGGTTGGAGGCCCATTGCTTGCTATCACCTTGTTGTTTTTGGTATCACAGACTGGTTTCAGTATTAGAGCGGAATCAGTGTGATCCGCTTGGGCGAATGCAACACCCACACAGAGTTCTCTCTGCAGCTAGAAACTAGGGCAGATGATCTGTGGAGTGTTTGGAGATCTGATTCTTTACATGGCCATATGAGCTCGTCTTACAACTGCAGAAATGGGGCCTCGAGTGCCACTAATGAATCTAAGTTAGGGCTGTGCTGATACAATCAGATGTGGATATATCACAATTTAATTTCTTACAATATTACATTGATACTTTAAGTTCTTGTTTATTGTTTAATTTATATTTTCTACAGTTCAGATAATGAAGAAGCAGCAGTTAGTCTAAACCAACATTTTGCTGTGCTGTCGGAGATACTTCTTACTTCATACTCATACTTCGATACTTCATACTCAGCAAAACTGAGGCATGTACAGCATTATTAGAGATTGATACCACAGATGCGCTCTGTCTCTCTGACAGACTGAGACTCTCTGGCGTATCTGGAAAAGTTTCAAACACAATTATTTCTTGATGTATTCGATAGTGAAATATATCACAATGTGTATAGTAGTGGGAGGTTACCACTACCCAGCTCTACTTTACACTACTGTTCAAAAGTGTGTGGTGATTTCTTTCTTTCTTTTTTTAAAGAAGTATCTTATATATATATATATACTGACCCTAAATTTCTGTGGTAATTGCTTCCACAGAATTGGACTTTATAACTCTTTATATCTCACAATTCTGAGAAAAGAAGTCAGAATTGTGATATAAACCTCTTGTGATATAATCGCAATTGCTAGAAATAAACTCTAATTTGCGAAAAAAAGAAAGACAGAATTGCTAGATGTAAACTTGCAATTGTAAGAAAATAAGTCACAATTATCTTTTAAATCGTTATATTTTGTGGGGGAAATAAGCTTCCATAGTAATGTACATGGTCAAAACACTTCATACCATGGTCCAAAATGAAAGGCCAAATTAGAATAAACAATTGACTGAGTAAAATGCAATTTTTTTTTCTTCATGAGTTTGTAACAGGTTGTGTTTTACAGAGAGACAAAACATGGATATAATATACATACAAGTGAATATGCAAAAGAAAAAACTGCTAAATAATTCAGTTGTTTTAATGCATAATACGGGTTCATAGCCGTTAAGAAATAAAGGCCATTATTATTTTTAATTCCCCCACAATTAGCAGGTGTGGCACACAGTTGTGAGCCTTCTCCATGCATACTCGACAAGATTTTAAACTCCACTGGGATTTTGCTTTGCCGCTGCACTGGTTGAGGGCCTTTGCACTTTAGATAAGCAGTGTTTGTGTGTGTGTTTATGTGGGCTCAGAAGAGAGAGAGAGAGAGAGAGAGAGAGCAGGGTGAGACCGAGACAACAAGAGTGTGTGAGAGAAAATCCGGTTGTTTCACTTCTCACAGGCACATTTGGGATTACTTGGAGGAATCCGAGGAAAGACATGTGGATTGCAGAATGAACTTCCCATGGTGAGCAGCTTCACAGTAATACCTTTGATCAATTCTCTATCGCACAACACTGCAGATGCAGCGGATCTGAAATTCACAGCCAGTGTTTTCAGGATTTTAGTAGCGCAGTATTTTCCGCTGTCAGTCTTGGTTTTTGTTTGTGGTTGCTTTAATTAATTCATAGAAAAGTACTTGGCTTTCTATCTGCTTTTACAAAGTAAAATGTTTTTTTTTTTTGTGTCGTGTTTGTTTCCTCTACAATAATTTGCTTTGCACTTTAACCAGCAGTAAATCATTAACACAGAAGCAACAATTGCAATACAAATTGTCTTAAATGCTCACTGAATTCATCATATAGGTAAAGCCCAGTACTTTATGTACTTTATTTAACTAATTATTTGCTTTGCTTTATTTGCATTTAATATAGCTTCTAAATAGCT
This sequence comes from Chrosomus eos, assembly GCA_036326025.1. NCBI lineage: Eukaryota > Metazoa > Chordata > Actinopteri > Cypriniformes > Leuciscidae > Chrosomus > Chrosomus eos. The sequence continues at coordinate 23,885,448 of CM070828.1, read as the reverse complement.
TTATGATGGCTTGTGAGTGGACATAAATGTACAACAATCTGCTGGGTTTTCCCAATGTAAACTTTCTGACCTTTGAGTAAATACCATCTTGATAGAGGTTTGCATCAGGGCTGCAGTGCCGTAGTAGCAGCACATGCACATACTCTTGATACATTGGAGAAAATCAGGTGATGTGTGTTCAAGCCCAGCAAGTGACCTGATCTCATTCCAATTACTCTTTCTCTCCAGTATTATTTCCTGTTCCCTCTTCACTGCAAAGATTTAGCTATTTCTAGATTTTGCATCTTAAACAGGCTTTCTCATTTGTGCCCACACAAATGCAAGCTTCAACTTGCCCCAAATATTATGGAGATTGTCTAGAGAGCTCATTATACACCTGAAGGGATAGTTCACCCCCCAAAAAAAGAAATTTAAATGAAAATGGATTTACTCATCCTCAAGTTTTTCCAAATATGACTTTCTTTATCCTGTGGAACATAAGATAAGGTATTTTTAGAAATTGCCAAAACTGTTTGGTTACCATCAATCTTCAAAGTATTATTTTATTGTTAAGCAGAACAAAGAAAGTCATACAAGTTTGGAACGACACAAGGGTGAGTAAATGATAACAAAATTGTAATTTTTTAAAATTTATTTAGTGAACTGTTCCTTTTATAATAACAAATGTTCTTCAAAGTTTCCTTTTAGTTATCTTTTGGTCTTGACTTAACGGAAGGCATGTTGTTTGTCCAATGCATTGATAGAATTATTATTCATTCTAGTTCAGGGTTTCCGCGGGGCATTAAAAAGCATTAAAAGTCATTAAATGGATTTTGTGAAAATTAAGGCCTTAAATGGCATTAAAAAGCATTAAATTTGATTCCTACAGGCATAAAAAATGTTCATAGTTTTGAAGAGAATTTTATATCAATTTATTTGAATATAGCCTTCATATGTCGCAAAATATGTACGTTAGTGTGTGATAAACCTATTTTTTAGCGTAACATTGTGGTGCGCGAGCTGATCATCAGAGAAAACCGCGCAGCGGCACAGACGCGCGAGCTGGTCGAGCACATCTCTTTAAACAGACATCATGAAAGGTTTGTAGTTTAGTCGGATGTCAATGGCAAAGAAAATAAAACAAGGCATGTAGCTTATTATTAACGTTAACTGACGAGAGAGAGAGCGCAGTTCTGTTGAATGTGATTGCTAAATCGTCCACTCAGCACGTGTTATTGCTAAATCGTTCACTCAGCACGTGTTATTTGGATGACAACTAAATCAAGTAAAGTAAAACATGACCTGTTACCTGATTTATGTATAACTCCCTACATTATTACTGGATGTTTGCAGTCAATAAGTTCCATGAATGCAAACATCCAAAGCGCGCACCCCGCAAATCAGCGTCTCAGCGCGCGAATACTGAATTGAATTGTCTTTTACGTCTTGCGCTTGTACGGAGGAATTCACACTAAATTATGTAAAAACGCCCATATTTGCGAGTATCCTAGTAAACAAAGTCAGGTATATCAAGTGAACGTAGCCATGTTCAAATGGGGTCCGTGCGTTCGGTCTTAAAGGGGCAGCACTTCAATAAACTGCTGTTTTAATGTCAATCAAACAATGAATGGTCAAATAAATTACTCACTGCTCTTGACTAAATAGTCTACCATTTTCAACTTTCAAAAGATCCATCTATATTTAATTTATCCAGTAATGAATATGCATTATGCAATATTTTTCCACATTTGATTACTTTATTCAAATTTCTGTACCTGTAGATCTACCCTAAAAACTCTAAAAACACTGCATTTCATTCGTAGCCTTTCTTTGTTCTATTGTATTTATTTGCAAGTTGATTATTCATTCTTATTTTGTTGCTGACTGCTTACCTTTTAATAATGTTTTAAATTCACACTAATTAGGCTGGCAGTTTTTGTTGTAGTATCAAAATTGGATTAAATAATTTATATTTCACTGGTGTCTAAACATTTGTACCACTGACCCAATTCTCAGCACTGACCCTTCTGGAGCTGATCTAGTGTAAATATGTGCTGTGCTATTCAATGAAAGATAAAATATGATAGAGCAATAGAATGTACAGTAACAGAAGCCCATTCAATGCATTTTAGCAGGCTTAATTAAGCATTCAAATAATTGAAAGAAATATATATTTGATGAACAAATTAAGCCAACTAATATGATTATTACTAATACATTTAAAAATTACAAATGCAGTGAAAATTCAGGGATCAGTTACGGTATCGGTATCTCGTTCTGCAAAAAGTGGTATGGGTCCATCCCTAATTCAAAATATTGTGATATTTTTTTGTTGTTGTTGAAAAAATACAATTGTTTCACGCTAAATCAACACTGCAGCCCGTCTGAGATATAAAGCTATTTATCATGGCTATGAGCATGATATTAAGTATATAAGTATATAATACAACTTTCATTCTTCAGGTCAATCATATATATTAATGGGGGAAGAAATCAGTTTCATTATACTTTCAATGGTTAAGGCGATTTCCCATTTCCCAAGGCAAATTACGCCTATGTGTTCCAGGAAATATATATTATATATATCCGTGGTGAGTCATGGGTCGTGTATGGCATTAAAAAAATTCAAAATGGCATTAAAAAGGCATTAAAAAGGCATTAAATTTAATTTGAAGATACCTGCAGAAACCCTGTAGTTAGAATAATCAGTTGATCCAAGTTTAGAGGTGACTAAGACAACCACAATCAATTATATTACATTCCCCTATATCCCACTGCAACTTGTGACTCGAATTTAAAGTAACCTTAAGCTACTTTGAATGCAGTTTACAGTGTGCTTCTATCAAACATAGGTTTGAAAAGTTACATTTTGGAGGATTAAGGGCCAGTATTTGGAGAAAAACAGAGTATCTCATTTTTCTTTTCTGCCCACCTACCACCAGTAACTCATTCAGCATCGCAACCCCTCAGCTGTGAACCCCATGACTCTCTCTCACTGCCTTTCACCCCTAACAACCGTGGCCCCCCTTGTATGACCCAAAAGCGGCTGTAACTGGATCCAGCCTCAGAGCCTTGGCCATGACGTCACCTAGTGCTGCCTTTAGAGGCCCGGGGCCCCTCTCTTTTTCCGAGATCAGGTTTCCATGGCCTTGTGTCTGTGCTGTCAGCTCTTAAATTTTGAGGTTACTCACGAGCATTGTCTGCTTGTCTTCCAGCTGATCCAGGGTCAGGTTCACAATGATAGTCTTCCCCGCTGACAGTCAGGCGGAGAGGAACAGTTTTTTTTTAACTCAAACTATTGTACATGTGTTTTACTACTTTGTTTTGGAGTTTCATGTTTTGCTGGAAGTGTCAGAAAGATTTAGTCTCTTTTTTCATACCTTATTTGTCTTTGTTTTGTTTTGTTTGTTTATATTGTCCTGTTATTTTTTTGTGTGTGAACATGCTAACGTGGTTAGCCTTGGCTTTTTCCCCAAGCTAGCACACTCATGTGGCAAGCAGCCAAAGAGTTGTTAATTCTGAATAGTTAACTTTTAAGTCTTAAAATAGTGTGACTGTATTGCTACTGTTAACACTCATTAAACATTTCTATCTGCTCTGAATTGTAGGTTTTTTTTTTTAGAAATATATTAATGTATCAAAAAACAAGCCATCCAGTGTTTTTTTTCTCACATCAGGCAAAAAGACTACTTTTGCCACAGCAACTGCTACTGTTGCCCAAAATACATCATTAATGTCAACATGAACATGTGGGTTCCCTAAATTTGCCAGCAGTGACATCACAAATGTTTCAAAATGTTTTACAAATGTAGAATGGCTGGAAATGTTTTTTCTTTTTGCTGGCATCTTGCCCTCATTCCTGCCCCAAAAACCAGTTTGCCATTCAGTTCACTGATTATCAACTTAGAACACTTCCCTGATACTGGAAGGAAAGTTGACATAAATCAAATGTTGTGACTGTTATTGTGTTACCTAATGTGATCGCTTCTCTTATCGCTGTTCCATTTGTACACCAAGACTTCCTTTAAGGCAATACAAGTTTTTCACTGTATCAATATTTAGTTTATGTTGGTTGGTATTAGGGTTTGGGCAAAATTCTGGAATTGTCAAAGTTGGAAACTTTCTATGGGAATTACTGGGAATAAACTGAAAATTTGCAAAATTGCAGGTTAACCTATAACAGGGAACTTACATGTAGTTGAAAAAAAACAAAACAAAACATATAGCAGTGTAATCTTGGTAAAAACAACCAGATTTAATTCAAATTCAGTTTAATTTCTTGTGTAACAGGGAATGTTTATTTTTTCAACATTCATGTTTTTTTTGTTCAATGAAATAAAGTTCTACTACTCACAAATAAATCAGTCGAAAAATACATTTTCTTTACATTTGTATTTGTTAACATGCATGTCTGCTTAAGACTAAACACAAAGTTTATATTTTGTTTGTGTATATGATACAGTTTGTCTAAATTATCCAACATTTCCAATTAATTCCATTAAATTCCTGTTGAGTTTCCAAATTGTATTTTTTTCCCAGCTTAACTTCCAATAATGGAAAGTTTTTCAAAAGTTTCCAGAAATGTACCAATAATGTTCTGCCCCTTTGCAACCATAGGTGGCATGTCTAATGTCACAGTAAGATTTTGTCTTGGTAATGGTAGCCTATTTATCACAATATAGATGTTTTTTCATTAATGCTTAATATGCAAATAAATTAAATATTTCTTAGTTTCTCTTATTATTTGGAACTTTATCCAAAAGATAATAACAAATGAATAATATTTCTGATACCAGTGCAATAACCACTGTCTCATATTGTATAACATATATAAATTGCGATTTTCTTATGACTCTTTATTGAACATTTGGTTTGTATAATGCTTAAGCAAACCTTCACCATGGTAAAATCATACTGCCCAGGTATGCTTTCACCTGATTTAGGTTAACATTGAGTTCATATATCAGTTTTTCGGTTTTCTTTGTGCTTCTTTTAAAAGAACAAGCAAAAATGTTCATTTACTTTTGTTAACTATTATCTGCTATGGTTGTCTTTGCAGGTTGTTGGAGACGGACAGTAAGTCTTTAAAATCTGTGAATGGCTCTCGAAGGAACAGTGGCTCCTCACTGGTTTCTAGTTCCTCAGCCTCCTCCAATTTGTCGCACTTGGAGGAGGATTCGTGGATCTTGTGGGGACGCATAGTCAACGAGTGGGAAGATGTGTGGAAGAAGAAGGAAAAACAATTAAAGGTAAGCAGATATATTATACATCAAGCTACAGTGTGCAAATCAGATTTATGCCATTTATTATATGAACGAACATATGGAATTACAGCTAATTATTCTTTTATTTAATCACAACCGTACATGAGATATAGAGAACAGCTGCAGCGACATAAAATATAGTGCACAAGTACACAGCTAAACAGAGTATTGCTTTGGCAAAATAGTGAAACGCATTACAAAGAGGGTCATAAAACATATGGCCCAAATTAAATAATATGTGAGTGATTTATCGGTAATGCTGCTGTGTTCATGAATAAAGAAAAACTGTAAATGTGCATTGCCATTGCTGAATGAGGTGACGAACAGAAGTAACAGGAAGGTTGGCTCACAGAAATAAAGGATTGTATTCACTGATGACAGCCTCGGCCACAAAGTAGCTTTTCTAGAGCAATTGTAATAATATATTTGAATAGACCCTTTTACAGCCCCCGTGATCAAATAGTTGCGCGCGCATTTTGGCAACGGAAGTGGTGTTGTTTCTCACGGGCGCTAACGTGTTAGCAACTCCGAAAGTTTATCAAAACGGTTTATAAGCTCGTAATTTCTCTCGGGTGTACACGCTCGGTTTCTCAACTAAATACGTATATATATCTGCCCATTGTATATTTGGCCATCTGCTAACGTCTTCTATCCACTCCACTATAGTACACGGATCTGGTAGCCGGATACCATTTGATAAAGTCAACTTTTTGAAATAACTTTCTCTGTCTGTGTTGCTTAATCCGCTCGCGTAGCTTGACACGCTGCTGATTCTCGCCATACTTCCATTGCCAATTTGCACGCGCATACGTTGCCACGTCATCATTTTGTACAAACAGTAAAAGGGTCTATTATAAATATTCAACATTTTATTATAAAAAAGGGTTTATAAAAAAACACATTATTGATGGAATGTGGTTTATAACCTTCATAGTGAGCCTACAATTTGTTGTTTGCTCTTTTTTGACAAATATGTATAAGTAGGTCTTCAGAAACAATCCAAATGATAGAAAATATATCATAAGACAGTTTTAAATCTTTCCTAACTTTCGAATGGCTGGTTGAAATCTTTTTTCAAGTAGTCCTTTCCGAAACATTCCTCTAAAACTACACGGAAACTTTTTACACATCTCACTCTTACAATAAAATTTCCGTGGAAACGATGGGAAGAAAGAAAATTATATAAATCACATATGCAAATTTTGCAGTTGCCTGCACAATATTGCCACTTTCCCACAGAACTTACTGAGCTCAGTGAGACTGAGAAATGCAGTTTGTGTTACTGTATGACTTCTTACAAGCCAAAAGGGAGGATCTGGGGCTCTTCTAGCAGCAACAGAAGGCCTTTGTAAAGCCTGGCGTTTTAACAAAGACACAATCTCCAGCACACCCCTAGAGTGCTTTTGAAGAATCTCAGTGCTAACAGCGTATGTAGGTGGACTCGCATCTCAGACCCTCACAAGAATGAACAGCTGTAAATATCAGCCGTATGAGCTGTGCAGATGAGCACAGGAAACAGCTTAATCAGGTCAAACATAATTCGCTTACAAAAATATCGAGCTGTGCTGTAGAAGTCTCTGACATGATTATATTTAGCAGCATAAAATGGTTTTATCCTGTCTGAGTTACAAACTAAACCCTTGGGAGAACATCTGAATGCTGACAATCTTGAAACCTTCCAGTCATTTTAAGGTGTAATACTTCAAATAAACTAATATCTTCTTAAACCATGTAGATGTGGCAAGTCTGGGAGGAACTTGCTCTTAAGGCTGTTATGTCCTGACTTTCAGTGTTAATATTTAAAAGTGGTCTGTTTTTTTCATAGGAACTGGTCAGGAAAGGCATTCCGCATCACTTCCGAGCAATAGTGTGGCAGCTGTTGTGCAATGCCCAGAATCTACCCATAAAGGAGCAGTACTCTGAGCTGCTGAAGATGACCTCGCCCTGTGAAAAACTCATCCGCAGGGACATTGCCCGTACCTACCCCGAGCACGAGTTCTTTAAGGAGAAGGACAGTTTGGGTCAGGAGGTGCTTTTTAATGTTATGAAGGTAGGTTTTCTCCTTGCATGGGCAAATGGAGCAATGATTTCCATTTAGAGATTGAAAGAGATAGTTTCATCAGCACATTGACATGAAATCTGATAATTTCAGAAAAAATAAAGACAAGAAATTTACTCCGGGACTGCTCATCAGTAAATCTAATAAGATTAAAGAAAAAAGTTTCTTTTTCTTTTCATCTGTCCATAGAACGTTTGAAATGTAACTGACACTACTGTAACTTCAAACGGGATGGGTTCTATGGTCAGATGAAACAATTAATAGCTTTTTTGGCAGCAAAAACTTAATATGGGTTTGGTTCATACAGGGATAAAAAAGTACCCCATGTGTAAAATGAAATACTCTGCTCTATCTTTAATGCTGTGGGCCTAAGTTTTTGCCAGAGCTCCTGGACATATTGTTCGGATACATGGCATCATGGATTCAAATACTAACAGATAAAAAATCAAAACCTGACAACCTCTGTTTCTCAACTGTTTCTATGCGACATGAAGACGGGATTTCAATTTTGTTGAGCACGCCCTAATTCCATTTCCATTTCTCATGAAGGAGACTTGATTGGGAGGGTAAGAGCAGAATATTTCCATAAGTCCAAAAATAAGGGCCAGCCTAATGTGCACCCCTGTTTATAGGACATCAGTTTAAGTTTAATGTCTTTTAAAGCCAGCTCACCCAAACAAAACACCTAAAGATCACTTGAGGTTGTTTTTAAAGAGAGGATGGGTAACTCACAGGCTTGTCTGGGGGAAGAATAGAGATAATTCTGCACTTAACTCAGCTAGGATTGTATAAACGATTGTCCAGCTCTCACCAAATCTTACTTTTCTGTTTACAGGCTTATTCCCTGGTCGATAGAGAGGTGGGTTATTGTCAGGGAAGCGCTTTCATTGTCGGCCTTCTTCTAATGCAGGTATTAAAACAGTCAAAAATATTCCACACATAATGCTGTGTTATGAAACACTACAGTATAATATTTAAGATAATGCTGAATGAGCAATGTAAAACATTTTTAATGTCATATGAATAATTCTGTGATGTTCATTTATAATATATATATATATATATATATATATATATATATATATATATATATATTATATATTATATAAACAGATTATAAATGGTTTTGCACTAATAATAATAATGATGATGATAATAATAATAATAATAGCCATTACATAATAATCTTCAAATAAATGTATGTCTGTTGGTAGTGTTTCTAGTCTGTAATTATATGATGTATAATTGTCTTCTCACAGATGCCAGAAGAAGAGGCTTTTTGTGTGTTTGTGAAGCTGATGCAAGATTACAGGCTGAGAGAGCTCTTTAAACCCAGTATGGCTGAACTGGGCCTCTGCATGTACCAGTTTGAATATATGATTCAGGTCAGTGACTGTCTGCCAAAATCTGACTTTTAAACTTAGCTTAACGCACCCCAATAAATTAAATTAATGCATTTTATGAATTGCATTCTTGCTGTCTCTCTGTGATTTTACAGTCTATTTTGGTTTATCCCTGCAGGAGCAGCTCCCAGAGCTCCATGTGCACTTTCAGGCCCAAAGTTTCCATACCTCCATGTATGCTTCATCTTGGTTTCTCACCATTTTCCTTACCTCGTTCCCTCTTCCTGTAGCTACCAGGATCTTTGATATATTCATGTGTGAGGTAAGACTTTATTGTTTCTCTCTCTCTCTCTCTCTCTCTCTCTCTCTCTCTCTCTCTCTCTCTCTCTCTCTCTCTCTCTCTCTCTCTCACTCTCCACACACACACACACACACACACACACACACACACACACACACACACACACACACACACACACACACACCACACACACACACACACACACACACACACACACACACACGTTTTACATGCTAAGCTAATTGAAAACACAGAAAACTGGTGTATTTTAGTGCTATCTCCCTCTGTTGGCTTCACAATGCTACTGCAAATATTTTCGGATCTTGAGTTTTCACCAGTAGGTGTCCTTACAGGGTTTAGAGGTAGTGTTTCGTGTGGGGATGGCCATTCTGCAGATGAATCAGGCTGAGCTCATGCAGTTGGACATGGAGGGAATGTTGCAGGTGGGGTATTTATCATCATTTTCCTTTCAAGGATAAACTTGTGTTTGTCTTAATTATAGTAGTTATGTTAGCCAATACTTTCTGTAGAAGCTATCCACACCATGATTAGAGTCTAGACTGTTATCTGTTTCAGCTAAGCAGGACACTAATGAATTTGTTGTACAAATATGCATAATTCAATAATAATATGCAGTTTTGTTATTGTCAATCTCTATTGCAGCACTTTCAGAGGGTTATCCCTCACCAACTGGATAGTGGACCAGACAAAGTTATCCAGGCTGCTTATCAAGTCAAGTACAATGCCAAGAAAATGAAAAAGTGAGTTTACTTTAAGTGAATTTCTTTTTTTAGTATGATTTTGGACACAAAAAAATCTGAACTGTTTATTTATGCCTTCACAGATTGGAAAAGGAGTACACTACAATTAAAACCAAGGAGATGGAAGAACAGGTGGAGATCAAGGTGAGACAGTCATCCCACCGCCCAGCTTGCATTTTGCTAAAATTATGCCTTTCCAAACATTTGATGATGTTTTTTTTACAGTTATTGTCTAGCAAAGCTTTTAATATTAAAAAGGTTATAACATTATACATTGTTTTAAATTACTTTGGCATTAAATAAATGAAAAATATATCAGCAGCCGAGGGAGCAATAGTAATAATGGCAATCTGACTGTAATCAATCTCTCTATATTTTTCCCTCTTTTGGAAAGACGTGGAAATGAAATATGGAAAAAAAATTCATTTCAATATGTTTAATTGAAACCCACAATAATATTGCCAAAAAGCTCATAACATTGTCTAGTAGTACATTGCAATATTTTATTGATGTATTGCATTCTAACACCGTTAATGTTGACACTCTATTACAGAGACTACGCACAGAGAACAGACTCCTGAAGCAGCGAATAGACACTCTGGAGAAAGTGAGTGATAAATAAGAGGCAAAGCAAACCATTAATCAATCAAACACATCCATACACCGTTGTCATCCAAGATTTGCTTATCTTGAAATGGGTAATCTCCTTGCTGTCAGTTATCACAACTCTTTGGTGACAACAATAACAAATGCTCGTGCACACACCCTATTGGGTGCATCATGACTAACTGCTTGTGTGCATGTCATTAGATAACCTGTTGTGTTTTTTGAGGCTGGTAAGTACAGTGCTAACAGAAAGAGAAATATTTTGCGTGCGCACATGGGTATGAAATGTTTGTACACTACTTGTACTTATTTTGGCCAAAGTGGTTGTCCGACAGACTTTTTTTGAGCATGGGTGAAAACCCAAACCTGCAGTGGTGCATGTCAGAATATTCTCTGCTTGTAAAGGCATGTTTGTGTCATGCATGAAAAGAAAGCCCACAGTGCAGGTTATTAAAAAAAAAACAAGAACCCCCACCCCACCCACATCCACTTGGTTTTCATCACCTCTCAGCATGGAACCATTGTACTAAAATAAAGTACTAACGCCTTCAGAAATTCACCATTCGTAATCCCAGGGCTGCGTTCGTCATATAGCAGACCTAGAGCCTTTAAAATAACACTCATTCCGTTTTATTTATTCTCACCTTTCTGACTGTCCTCTGCTTGACCTCCTTTTACACTTTTCACCCTGTTGTGGTGCACAATCTTGCTTTATTCCATATCCACAGCACGAACGCCATGCACAAACTATGTTCCTTTTCTACCCCACCTCACTATGATGGTTTCAAAGCTTCATATTTATAGAAAATGTTCATCTAGAACAGTGTCTTTACAATGTTATTATGTAGGGGTACAAAAAAGAACACTGTTTTCTGTCAAATCAGTCTTATTGTTTTGTTCTGTGTTGTAATATCCTTTGGTCTCTCTCCTCTCTTTGCTGTTTCCTTTGTGGATTTTCTCCGTTTTTAGGAAAGTGCTTCTTTGGCAGATAGATTGATTCAGGTACAATTTTCACTCTCCTCTCCACCCTTTAGCTCTGTTTTTCCCCTTTAAGAACCCTGCAGTTCTGTCTTTAGCTGTGCTTCATTTCCTTGATTTGCTGATATCTCACACCTACTCACAATCAACAGTAAAATAAGGCAAACTGCAATTTCTGACTTCAGGGAAGAGGTATCACTGTGCTTATTATCTTTGGGTTGCAATCCTGATTATTGGTTACAATAATGGTTACAACTACAATAATCCCCCCTTTGATAGTCAAAGCAATTTTAAGTGCTAAATTGAAAGCCTAAAACTGCTAACAGCATGACAGAGCTTGAGATCCAGCATTATTTTTCTCCATCAACACATCCGTTTCCACCCATTCCGATTCTCCGCTCACCCCTCATCCATAATTGGTCACGTCAGGGTCAGGTGACACGAGCCCAAGAGGCGGAGGAGAACTACCTGGTCAAGCGGGAGCTGGCCACGGTCAAACAACACAATGAGGAGACCAGTGCACATCTGGAGCAAGCGCAAAACGCCATCCGACAGCTCCAGCAACAGCAGCCGTTTGCGGTAAGGACAGTTCAGAGACAGCGCCTCCTCCCGGATGAGAGGCATGCTCTTCGAACACAGAAACCGTATGACTAGACTGAGAAATGTTTTGCTCCCTCATGTAACAGTTTGCAGTGGCAGCTGTACTTGATTCTTTCGCGGTTGCCTAGCAGCAAAATCTCAGCGACCACAGAGCTGCAAAAGGCAGCTCTTGTAATGATGCTCTTTACATGCATGACTGCAGATCAGAACAGCAGAGCTGGGGTCATTTGCATGCACAACTCTTGCCAAATGGGGTTTATGTATATGTAGGAGTTTTGTCAAGTATGAGTGTAACTTGAGAGAGTCTTGAAGCCACTGCCTGTTTGATAAAATCTACATTCTCAACAGGAGGATGGGATAGGGCTCATCAATTATTAATGTGCACATGCTCAACACAGAGAACAAGTGGATAATGTGTCATGTGCTGTGGGGAAAGTGCTGTTTTACATAATGTTGTGTTGCAATCTCATTATGGTTTAATGTTGCAGATGGTAAAGCCATGAGCATGAGTGGAGAGAACCTTTTTTTTGTTTTTGTTTGGTGAAGATTTTATGTAGTTGGTAAAACCAAACCACAAGAGCTGGTCAGATGTTATGTCCATGAGTATTCAATTATAACACTGACATTAATTACTGACAGGTTGGGATTTGATTGACAGAATTTTTAATCAAACTTTTTTTATTTAGAAGGGGAACCCACGCTACTCTGAGGAGTTCATCCTGCAGTTGGAGAGAGAACTGGTTCAGGCCCGACTTAAGGACGCTGAGTCTCAGTGCGCACTGAAAGAGATGCAGGACAAGATCCTCGACATGGAGAAGGTGGTAGAACTTTATTAGCATTCTCAAGCACACATGTACACCTCTAGGCAGTTTTGTCTTTCCACCATAGTGGTGCTTGTACTCGTTCATGTTTACAGTATTAGTTGGCTGAGATTTCTTTTCCTTAAAGGGTACCTAATATGGAATTTTGAAAATTACCTTTCATGTAGTGTGTAACTTTAGATCTAAGTGAACAAAAACAGCCTGCAAAGTTTTAAATATGAAAGTTCACCGTATACAAAGTTATTGTCTCTCAAAAGTAAGAGTCGACTCTGAGTCGCTGATATGAATCGATAGACGAACGATGCATTTTCTCTAACTTTCGTACGTCACTTGTACAAGTTATTTGAATAAGACACGCCCACTCATTGTGCGCGCCAGAAAACAGTGAAAACAACATGTCGACGAGCTGTTCTGAAGTGCGAATCAAAAGCGAACTTTTTTTTCACTGCCCAGGGACGAGCATGTGAAGAATCTTTTATATTTACAACTATACCACACAGGTATAGCCACCTTGAGCTGTGTTCGCGTTATTTTAATGAGGATTCCTTTACAAACATTAAATGCTTTCATGGATTCGCGAGTCGGTTGATACTGAAGGAACGTTCAGTACCAAGTTTATTTGGATCGGCTTCCTCCTCCGAATCACAACCTGTAAGTACTGTTAATAATTGTTGCTTTTATGGGTTTTGTAGCATGCTCAATATGTGTGTGTTGTGTGTGTGTGTCAGTTACGCTCAACGCAGCTTAGGTCTCCAAGGTGTGTTGTGTGTGTGTTGTGTGTTGGTCTCGTGTGTGTGTGTGTATGTGTATATGTGTGTGTGTGTGTGTGTGTGTCAGTTACGCTCAGCGCTTAGGTCTCCAAGGTGTTGTGTGTGTGTGTGTGTGTGTGTGTGTGTGTGTGTGTGTGTGTGTGGTGTGTGTGTGTGTGTGGTGTGTGTGTCAGTTACGCTCAGCGCTTAGGTCTCCAAGCTGTGTGTGTGTGTGTTTTTTGAAATATGTAAAATGTTTGTCATTGTTATTGGAGGTTAAAGAATAGAGCGGATTGTAGTACTGCAGTGCTTTATCCATATGTTTAAGCTTTGGGTTAACGCGAAAAATAACTGACTGGGTCGTCTGACCAATCACCGCAGATTAGCGTCACGCAAAGGCGGGGTTTGAAAAATGAGTCGTCAAACGAATCATTTGGGAATCGCTGAGCAAATCAGGTAAAAATAAATGCATATTATAAGAAAACAAAAGTGTTTTTTGTCATTGCATGCATGTAAAACTGTTGTTGGGGACTCCCAGAACAACATTAGGAACATTTTGCCATAATAGGTACCCTTTAAGAAATTCAAACTATCAGTATCAGCAGAGAAATATGGTATCGGTGCATCTCTAATACAAATTTTGAGACCAACATGCTTGAGGGGCAGAGCTGCCTTTTCTGCTTGTTTTTCTTCACATTGAATTAATTCCAGGTTTGGTTCCGACTACAGCAACCTGACTGCTGAAAATGGCTTTCTGGTGTATAAGCTGACTTTTGTGTATATTTGTTTCTGTTATAGAGAAATACATCCTTGCCAGATGAGAATAACGTGGTGCGTCTTCAGGAGGAGTTAATTGGTGTAAAGCTGAGGGAGGCAGAGGCTCTTACAGGGCTTAAAGAGCTTAGACAGCAGGTTAGAGACCTGGAGGAGCACTGGCAGGTGAATACACACTCACATAGATATCTGTTTCATTCTCAATATTAAAATGTGTGTAATTCCCACAAGCTTACTGTGTTGCTGTTATACCATATGCTCTCCTTTTCATGCTTCCAATTAACACACAAATGTTTTATTAAGATATTTGTGGCGTTGTGTGCAGAGGCATCTGGCGCGCACAGCAGGCCGCTGGAAAGACAGTCCGCGGAAAAATGCAATGAGTGAGCTTCAGGATGAGCTGATGAGCGTGAGGCTCAGAGAGGCAGAGGCACAGGCTGAGCTCAAAGAGACCAGACAGAGGATGCTGGAACTGGACACCCAGGTCTTGACACGCATGTCACTCACACCTTTGCAGTGTGTCGGGCATTCATGATAATGCCTATTTCTAATCCTATTTTCACATCACTCATATTTTTCAAAGAATCATAATTTGTGCAGGACTTAAGACACAGACTTGCTTAGCCAGACTTTTTTCCTATATCTATACATCTTTTGTTATGTTTAGGATGGGTAATCAGATATTGCCAAAATAATTGACTGCAGTGCAACAAAATGACACTTTATTATAATAAAACTACTGAAATTATTGTTTTGAGCCCTTTACTGCTGGCCACTTAATTTAAAGAGGAAATCAGAAGTCAGAACATATACCTTCACAGACAAGGCTTAACTGAATGTTTAATGGCCATTTTACTCAAACTAACCTCAAAAACACAACATTCAATCTCGAAATAGAACACTTACTGGGCATTTGACTGTGAAGTGTTTAAGAACGAATTAACATCAATTCATAAACAAGTTCATAAAATAGTAATTAACCCATGTAATATAGGCAGTTGACTATCAAAAACAAAGCACCTAAATGTAATTTGACTCCACCAATCTCAAAAAACCAATTGTCTAATGATTATTTGACTCCACCCACCTAAAAACTTCAGGCAATCTTGGTTCCCAAGGTGCTTATCAAATAATAACTAACCCATGTAGTATACGCATTTGACTCCAACTCAAAAACGAAATACTTAATGGTAATTTGACTCCACCCACATGAAAACAATGTGAAATTATAAGATAGTTTCTTTCTTCTGCTGAACACAAAGGAAGATATTTTGAAGAACGATTGGAACCAAACAGTTTTTTGGCACAATTGACTTCCATAGTAGAAAAAAAAATACTATGGAAGTCAATGGTGCCAAAGATCCAATCGTTCTTCAAAATGTCTTCCTTTGTGTTCAGCAGAAGAAAGAAACTCATACAGGTTTGCAACAACTTGAGGGTAAGTAAATGATGACAGAATTTTCATTTTTGGGTGGAGTATCCCTTTAAGCCTAGTCCCAGACTAAACTGCATGTTTTAACTGTAAGCAACTTGCACTGACAATCTTAACATATGTCAGTGCCATTGTTTTTTCTTAGGGACATTTATAAAAGCTACTTAAATGTCTTTATTGAACTAAGGCCTAATCCTGCCTTAATCTAAGCCCTGTCTGTGAAACCGGGCCATAGTCTCGCGCAGCCAGACCTTTGCCTAACGACATGTGGCCTGGGCTCTACTGCCACTACAGTTGTCTCAGGAAGAGGCCATCTGACTGACATGTAAAGTGACCAATCACAGTTTTGTTTTGTTCAACATCATGATTAGGAGTGGGCACATGTGGTGACACAATTACAGACCTTTGTGCTATAACAAACTATTGATGCTATTTACCTGAATATGCAGCATATATTTCCTTATCAGTACAGTACTGTACTTTACTTGATCTTCCATTTATAGATGAGAGAACACTTAACATCAGAACAATTGGGAATCCAAAAGGTTAGCCAAGCTTGGAAATGAATAATTTTCCTGTATTACTTTCCACATGCGCATTTTGTTTTTTAATCAGCTTTTAGTTGCTTTCTGAAGTCTGAACACAGCTTTGTTTCCTGGTGAACAGTTAAAGATCACCGCACACTTGGCTCCCAGAAAACCTGTAGAAGTCGGCCAACAGATTCAGACTTTTGCCTTTGAAAAGTGTTTTGTCTGCCAAATGCATCAGTTCAGCTAGTGGGTAATGTCTGAAGTGTGTAATTTCTAAAGCTGAGACTAGAGAGACACAGATTACACAGATTACATACACAGATACATACACAGATTTTAGGCCAGTAGAGGGAGACAAAGTTAATGCATTTTTACTCTGACATGATAGGCTGTATCTGTTATCAGAGTTGGCACTGCTGTCTTTTTTTAGGAAAACTGCAAATTCTTTGAGTTTTGAATTCATAATTTTTTTTACTCACTTACAGAATCAAAGACATAGTAATCAACTGCGGCGAGCAGAACTGGAGGCACGAAATCTACATGAGCGACTGCAGGGTTTGACCAACCAGAACAAGATGTTGCATGCAGAGCTGCAGGAGATGAAACGGAAACAGGCTGAAATAGAGTGCAAGGTGATGATCATTTACATGACATTATCGCAGTCAGTACCACAGCGATACATTTTTGCACTTTGCAGTGGTAGTCTTTAGGCAAATAATATCATTATTTTACAGAAGGATTTATTTTATTCTAGTTACCATTACACCTTTTTATGCAATTAGTAATCTGCCAAAAATAAAAATACTTTTTATGATACAAGAAAGCAAAATATGCCTCATTACCACATCTTTGTATGATTTAGTTGCATTTCCTCATTCATGACTTGGCTTTAAATAGGGTTTAGTAGTTCCTGTCAGTGCTTCAGTTTTTAGAGATCAGCAGAGTAGATGCTAAGTGTGTTTCTGCTTTCAGTTAAACATACAAAAATAAACCATTCAATAAAAGCTGAATATATGTTCACAGTTGTTTCATTTCACAGTTTTTTCTCTTTCTCTCTCCAACAGAATAAAGAAGAGGTAATGGCAGTGAGATTGAGAGAAGCTGACAATATTGCTGCCATGGCTGAGCTTCAGCAGCAGATCTCTGAGCTTGAGATTCAGGTACAAATAAGCAAAGAATCACACTCCATCAGTCCAATTTACTCTTACACAGCCCAGCACATCACAGTGCCGTCTATCTGTCCTATACATGACAGTAGTCTCTCCATAGCAGAGCTGCTCATAGTTCCCTTTCATAGTATTGCTTTTTTTAGTTTCTAGAATACCCGTTAGATGATATTTTTAAAAATGTGATTATACTTTTCTGCTATCATATCATTTTGAGTATATTTGGCCACAATATTTAAGCTCTAGTGTGTAAATTAGTTTGTTTTTTCGCACAGGGATACTTTGTAAACATAGTTCATCATGGTTCAGTCTGACTGTAAATTGGCTGAAAAAAAAAAACATCCTCAGGATGCTGTTTTTAGTCAAGAATGGTGAATTGCTACCTTTTATGTATGAAAGGCCACATTTTTGTATTGTGCGTTTTCAAAAACATGTTTTGGTAGATTTGGTAAGATATGTAATTTTTGTAAATAATTTTGATTGAACCAAAACCCACACAAAAAGTGCACATAATGTAGGCCTATGTTAGATGCCTTCAAATGTTATAAATAACATCTGTAATTCTTCTTATCTAGCTTTGCAATATGTTAAAAAAAAACTTTCTTATACACAGTTTTTCAGCATCGTACAATCGTGTCAGATGTGTACAATCTTTTCAAGTAAATCAGTTGAAACTTACTGCAATTACTGCAGCTTTGATAGTACAGTTAAATAAGAGCATACATGTATGTCAACCGTAATTGAAACGCAGGTGTTTTGATTTGAGGGAAAGATTATATTAGTAAAATTCACTGGATTAAAGTGAGAAGTGAGATAAGCGTTTGATCTCTTCAGAGAAATGCTGCGTTCCCCATACAGGAAGACAAATTATTTTAAAGATTGGCTATGTATGTCATCAGTGCTGTTTTATATCAGTGTGGGGAGTTTGACTTTACTTCCTGAGACGAATATAAAGCAGGCTTTTTTGTATTCGAAACTAAATCTCACCTTTATGAGAGTTTGTTCATTTTGGTTGCAAGCTTTTCTCTTCAACAGTTTTTTTTTAATCTGTGTATAAAGTGTAATGATGTTGGGCAGTCTGCGTAATCTAACATTTAGCTGTTTCCTTTCTTTGAGAGATTTGTATTTTGCTAGATGTATGCAAGTGATTTATGTGTGCTGAAATTGCATCAAGTTCGCAATATATCAGATTAGACAAGCATGCTCTGTTTAGGCATGTGCAGCTCTTAGCTGTGGTTCTGTGGTTTTGGCTACCTACATGGCTTTTACCCTGAGGGCTGTGGGCAACAGATCTGGCTCACCATACTTTAATTCACTTTTTGACTGTTGGTACAAGACACTGAAGATG
This sequence comes from Chrosomus eos, assembly GCA_036326025.1. Lineage (NCBI taxonomy): Eukaryota > Metazoa > Chordata > Actinopteri > Cypriniformes > Leuciscidae > Chrosomus > Chrosomus eos. The sequence continues at coordinate 23,866,737 of CM070828.1, read as the reverse complement.
AGAGAAAGAAACTACCCATTGTTTGTTTATCTCTCAGTCAAGAACACACCAAATGAAAGCTTATTTTCATGATTGAAATCTATTTTAATTCAGGCTAACACAGTTATTGAATGCAGTTTATTATAAATTTCCCGCAGTTTATTAGTGCTGTTAATGCATTTGTTTTACATGTATGACTGTTCATTCTGTTCTGTGTTATTTACTAAAAACTGACTTACTTAAACCTTAGATTAACTAAAACCTTTTGTAGCTAATAAGAATTGGAACAAAAAAAGAACACCCGTTTATTAGTAAATGATAGCAAACATCATTGTTATGGTAATTTATATATACATGAAAACTTAACCAGGCATAGCAGGTTAGCAGCATCTTTACACATGCAAGATTAAGTCCATACATTACTAAGGGAAAATTCTGCATTATTTTGCAGTGTTCAATGTTTTTTTTTTTGTTGTGTTTTAATGCAGTTTAGTGCAAATTAAACTATTTGTCATCCACACACACACATAAATGGCCGAATGTTTTGAAATTTTAAAATGTTTTGCTTCATCAGAATGGGATGACACTTGGTGACTTTTTCGCATTAGCTATGTGAACATACAAAAAAAAAAAAATCATGGACATCGTTTGGATATGTTAAAGGGTTCGTAAAAAAAAGTCACAATTGGCTCCTTCGCGGTCAAAAATGACCGACATAAGAAATGAATGGGAAGTACAAAAAATACGAAAACTCAGAAACTTTTTGGTGGTACTAACTACAAATCAGCCAGAAAAAAAGTGCACAGGGATGGAACTCTAAAATATCAAGAATGCAAATTGGACACGGACACACACACACACACACACACATAAAAAAAACACAAACAAACAAGTTAGTTAAATAATTGTATTATATTATGAATCATTAAGAATTTGCATAGCTATTTCCGTGTTACCGACATAGCATCAAACCAATAGTTTGTGTTCACCTTTCGCCCACTCTGCTTGACATGACCCATTGCTGGAAAATATAGCACCATGATGTCACCATAGCTTTATTCCTCTGGACTGACTCTGAGTCACCTGGTTAGAGTGTGGTTTTTATTTTCACTGGAAAGATCCACTATAAAGTAAACCTACAGGTCTGTCTGACACCAGACACCAACACTAACCCAGCTCACCAGCATACAGGAGATGTAGACACCTTTCAGAACGCCCACACAACGTGTCAGTCCCGAGTCTGTTAATAGTTATTGTGATTGATGTGCAAGTAAGACTGAATGAAGCCTTCACAACGAAAATGCAGAGCATCAGCATTGCTTCTTTTCAGCATTGTTATGAGCTCTTGCCTAACTAAGAGTGGAGTGGTTTCTTTTTTTTTTTTTTAGTTTTAACACCTAGCAGAGCTCAGGGTTGAAACGGCTGCTTGCATGGCCCATGGGACCGCAGCTTAGCTATCTTCATTACCAGATGAGAAACCACTTCCTATCAGGCAGAAAAACGCTCTAAGCAATAATCAAAGCTCACATTTTGCTTTATGCTTTACTGCTCGGCATTCACTTGTTCGACTGTAACAGAGAGATTTAGCTTGGAACGTGTTTGTAAGATGCATGCATAAATGTGAAGAAAGAAAGGGCAATAAGAGAAATCTCAGTAGTATAGTTATGAGTTGCTGCAGAGAGAAAAAGTGACATTTAGTAGAAGTGTTTCAAATCACAAGCACCCGAAACACTGAAATGACAGTGTTTGTTGCCATGCCAACCTGATATCGAACAACAAATACTGTTCGATGTCCCGAAACATTGTTTTGTTTTAACATTTAAGGTTCTTTTCTATATCTGATCTGCGAAGTTCCTTGTAAAGTTACAGGTAAACATTTTTAATTCGAATATTTTCAATTTTACACTTAGCATGCATCAAATTTGAAAAAGGAGTAATGTCACAATAGAGTTAGTTCCATCAGATAAGAATTGCTCAATTTAACGAAGCTGAATCTTCCTCAGAATCAAGCCAACAGTTCAACTCTAATACATCAGTTCATCAGCATCACCATTTGATCGAGTCATTGTGGCTCAGGTCTGTTCTGCTTTTTGCGTGAAACGGTTATGCTGTTTACCTGTTGATTTATAAAGAACAAAAAAAGTTGTTGTGCAAACTCAAATCTTTGGATATGCTGTTTTTAGGAAAATATTTTCAACTCTCTCTGAATGTATTTTAGCTACTGATGAGAGTTGTTTAATTTTTACATGTATATATATTGTCATGAAAGGCTTAACATTTCGTAGTTTCATTTTAACTAATTTAATACAATTTGCATTAAACTGGGACTCATACATGCATTGTAGTGTATGTACCTCACACGTCTAAAACTGCACAAATTAGGGATGCACAATAGTTGGTCCTATATTGGTTATCGGCTGATATTACACATTTCAAATTAAATGATATCAGTTAGCATGGGATATATGCATTTACATTTAAATTATCTTCAAGTTAATCTTGTAAACGGACTAATCCTGTAGTAAAACTGTTAAATGTACACTTTAGCAAATCTCATCATAATGTTGTTATGCCTAAATTTACTTTGCATTTTAAATATTTATTCTAGTTTTAAGTAGGGCTGACTATGGACCGATTTTATTTCATTTCACAAGCTTTTAATTTAATTCCTGTTTAATATCATATACTGTATATCCGACAGATATAGCACATGTCAGTTTTTCTTTAAACAATTCTTTCTCAACTTAAGCTGAAAACTTTACAGGGAACCCTGTCAGTTGCTACAATACTATAATATTTACAGGTAAAATTAATTAGGGCTGGAGCTAACGATTATGTTTCGATTAATCTGATGGTCATGATCATGATTTCTTTAATATAATTTTTTTAACAATATTATTCCACACCCTAACCAATGCTGTCCTCCAAACAATGTGTAATATAAAGCCTATGAAAACAAATATAGTGCATGTATCTATGTAGGCTATGTTGTAAAATATAAGCAAAAAAGGGTTCAAATACATTCTAAACCTAAAAATAACTGACTGCTTACTATTTTAAAGCAGAAATTAATAGAGGTCGACCGATAGTGGATTTTACCGATAACGATATTTAGGTTTGACCGTACATGCCGATAACCGATAATTCAACCGATATTTTTTAAAATGGATGCTGGATTAAAAAAAAAAAGTAATACTCACAATAAAACAGTGCTGAACCGAAATGTGCTAAATTAAATAAATATATAAATATTAATATATAAAAACTTTATACAGAAAATAATTTAAACATTAAAATATTACAGATTTCAGAGCTATAACCTAGAAACATACGTACATTTCATAGGTAACATATTGCAAGTCCCATTTGTAAACAAGGATGTATTAGCTAGCTTTCATAAACTATGCACTATGCAATATACGTTTTTACTGCATGTACTAATATGAGCAATACAAGTGTACCTTTATCATTCATGTTAGTTCATAGTACATTAATAACAAATAAAATAAGAATTAAAACTCCATTTCAAATGCATTAGTAAATGTTGAAATAAACTAACAATGAATAAATCTTCTACAACTTGTATTAATCTTAGTTAATGCTAAAAATGGAATCTTATTGTAAAGTGTTACCATTTCATATAATTCCAAAAATTCCAAAGAGTCGTGCTTAGCCATTAAAATGTAATAAAGACCTGTATAAATACGTAATTTAGCCTATATAGTCTCTCACTTTATTTGCTTCTATTTTAGAACACTTGATAATTATCTAATCAAAATAACAAGATTTATTGTAGTGATTAAAACGATCTTAAATCGAACACGTGTATGATTTGTTTATGTTTCTCTCGGCTGCATTAACATATCAATGTTGAGAAAGCAATCACGTCACTAGTTTTAAATATGCAACTTCGTCGGCTAATGAATGCATAAAAGTGACCAGCCGGATATAAAATAATGCAAATAGATGATAACAATTGCGCCATAAAACATTTAGGTCAGGTCTGCTTGTGTTTTTGTCACATTGTTTAAACCGCTTGACTGAGGTAAGGTTAGAGTCCTCACAGCCTCGTCGGCAAACTACTGTTCTTTCTCTGCTGATGCAGCATCTAGTCAATAAAATAATTACTTTATAATGATATGGCAATACTTTAGTGTGTTATGTATTCATACCGTTTCGCTGACTGTGTTTTAAATGCGAGTCTGAAGTGTCAGCGGCGCTCTCTCTGCTGCGTGTTCTCTCCGTGGTCCGTGCTGCGCGCAGCCTCACGTGTTAATGTAAACAACTCAGCCAGTGATAGTTTATTATTTGTCCTCTAGAGGCCGCTCTCGCTCTGTATAATGCCAGCAGTCTCTTCAGCGCTCTAGTGCTGTGTAATGACCGCGCGCACTTCTCAGCCGCTCCAGCAACGGATGCAACCCGGAAAAACTATCGGTGTGGATTTTTGCCGATAACGATAGTTCCACCAATCAACTATCGGTGCCGATTAATCGGCAAAACCGATGAATCGGTCGACCTCTAGAAATTAAAACGACTAAATTAAAACTAAACAAAAACACAAAATATTAACTTGTACAAAGGTATGAAGAACACACATTTCTCCTCTGAACATAGTAATTATATTACTACAATAGTGCCTTTACTGTAACTGCTTATAATTATGATTACTTGTGTTACATGTAGAATTTTAAACCTACACTTAAAGGTCCCCTGACATGGGGTTATTTTATTATGTCAGAATGTTTCCTGGTTTGCCTTTTAATGTTCGTATGTTTTTTAGATCAAAAATAGTCATAAATTAGAAATAAAAGGCATTTTTCCTAGCCTGATTTTAGCCTCTGATTTGAACACTCTGTTTGAAGGGGCGTGTCTGCTGTGGGATTCAGTGGAACCGGCCACTGCTGTGATTGGCTTACATGCGTGCATATGACAACGAAATAGCTACGCGTTACATGTGAAACTCTCTCGAATACCTTTACTATTAGACGTTTTTACTAATACAGCTATCGATATTAACGAATTGTGAGATGTTTATAAAGTATTTAAATCTATTTCCATCACATAAAATGTTGTCGTGATGAGCATTGAGCAGATGACAGTCTGTTGATCGCGAGAATGAAGATCTTATCATTGCAACGCAGTTTCTGCACTCTCTCTAATGCTTTCAACAATGCAAACACGATTATGTACATACAGATGTACGTGCATCATTGATTTCATAACAAGTTTGGCAAGTGTTCAGATAAACTCGCGCTGTGTGATTGGCCCGACGTTTTCTGAACCGATCATAATTACTCAATGGATCGAGTCCAGACAGAACTTCCCGACCAAAAAAATTTGTGGGCGGGGTTCGGGCTGGCATCCAGGCTATACATTTATAGATATTCTAAAAGACTACTTTTCGTCAAGGTTTAGATATTTTTTGGTTAGATAAGTCTCAGGTTTTGCATTATGATTTCGGGATTGATTGATTATATTACTGGCCGTGTGTGTGTCCAATTTGCATTCTTGATATTTTAGAGTTCCACCCCTTTGCTGTGCACTTTGTTTCTGGCTGATTTGTAGTTTGTACCACCAAAACTTTCTGAGTTTTCGTATTTTTTGTACTTCCCGTTCATTTCTTATGTCGGTCATTTTTGACCGCAAAGGAGCCATGTATGTTCACATAGCTAATGCGACAAAAGTCACCAAGTGTCATCCCATTCTGATGAAGCAAAACATTTTAAAATTTCAAAACATTTTTGGCCGAAAAAAGCTCAGAGGATAAAGTTTTGTATTACAGGTTGAACGACTTGATTAAAGTTGAGTTGAAGTTAACTAGTCATCTAGTTGAAGTTAACTAGATGAGGTCATTAATGAACAAATCTAGCTGAGAGTCGAACGCGGGTTGCCCTGTGAACAGTAATGACATATGACACAGCGCTGCTCACAAGGCTATTGTTCCTACATAACAGCTTATTTTCATCGGTTCTTTTGTCTTTGGGTCGTTATATTTCTCACATATTTTTGCTTGTTCTAAATCAGATACTGATAAAGTAGCACAGTAAAGATTATATTTATATGAATGCATTAGTGAGAGAGCGATTGCTTGTGAATTAATTCTACCTGGCAGCATCTCTACTAATAGTGAAGCAGTGTGTTTTAGTTACTAAGAAATATATGCTAGAACTTTTCAGTTTCTTAGCTATTTTATTGATAAATCACATGACAGTGTTGACAATACATTTCTGTGTACGCGGTCTGCGAGCTACTGTCTGTATACGTTACAATGCAGCAGCACATTAGATCAGAACGGCGATTAACTTGCGCGTATATTAAGCTGTTTAAAACATGGATTCACCCGATTAATTTTGAGCATCCAGATGTAATAATCAAACATATCTTGTGGAGTGTTCTCGGAGTATGCATTTAATTGCTTTTTTAACTTTTTATTTTTTATTTTTTAATGGAGCTTATACGTGGACTTCAAATATTTCTTATCCTGTTGCGCCCTCTGTAGGCCGTGATCAGTGACTAGTTGACGTCAAACTTGAAGCATAATTTAATTGGGAAGAGCATGTTTTCTGCTTTTTGGGTTCTCATGGACCGGGGTGGGGGGTGGGGGGATGGGGGGGTACTGAAGTAAAGAAGCCATTACTCAGACGTTTGATGTCCCTAGCTGCAGTCTGCCACCTGCTGATTTCATGCAGCTGAGTGTAAGGAAGTCAGCTAACTGCCTTTCCCTTATCACAACACTATGAGGGGGGAGGGGGAGAAACCTCAAGAAAAACACAAATTCTTGGAACACTTTAGATCCCTCTCCATCCCCATCTTTGGCCTATCAGAGAACTGCATGCACAGCCGAACGCAGACCACAGGAATTGAAAACACCCATCCCTGCTAGGGTGTGTGTGCATGTTGATCTTACCTCAGTACCTATATAATACACCCCTCTCTGCTTCTCCTTTTCACTCTTCACTCTGTCCTTGTGTGGCTTGCCATAACTGTACCGATACAGGGGAAAACGGCTCTTTGCAGCATGTTTGTAGTGTATGTTTTGATTTCCCTTTTTAACAGGTGTGAATGTGGTGGGTAAACATGTTATGTAGTGTGTACACATGTCTGTTCAATACCGCAGCTCCCCCAAGGTATTCAGCAGCAGCGAAAAACTAGTGGTACAACGGATCACTTAACTCACGGTTCGGATCATATTATGGTTTTTGAGTCATGGATTGGATAATTTTTTGGATCAGCCAACATTTTTTTTTTTCAATTATATAAATATTATGTGGGGGTTAAATGACAGTGTTCACTGTATAAATTAAATATAGATCTTTGTTAAAGCTGTGTTGTTTGATTTAACGTTAATGATAAAGATAGCAACAGGTATTTATAGTGTGCTGTCACTTTTAGACCTAATGATACATTTTTCTCTCAACTGTTTATGTTCACTTAATGCAGTGGTTCTTAAACTTTTTGTAGTGCCATACACTCTGCAGTCTAAGTGGAAGAGGGGGTACGCAGACAGATGTTAAATTCCTCAGTCATACCTTTTTCATTAAAGGGTTAGTTCACCCAAAAATTTAAATCGTCATTAATTACTCACCCTCATGTTGTTCCAAACCCGTAAGTCCTTCGTTCATCTTCGGAACACAAATGAAGATATTTTTGATGAAATCCTAGAGTTTTCTGTCCCTCCATTGACAGCAACATCATTGGAACTTTCAAGGCCCAGAAAGGTAGTAAAAAAATTGTTAAAATAGTCAATTTTTAACTACAGTGGTTCAACCTTAAAGCTACACTGTGTAACTTTTTTAGTTTATTCTTAGCTAAAAACACTTAGTTCTTTCAAAAAATATATGTGCTCATTAATGTATATTTACTTGGTTCAAGTAATAAAGTATTCTCGTGAGTGTATAATATGCCATTGAAAATACATACGGGTAAGGGGTTCTAATGTCGGTCGCCATGTTGCCCCTCCATCTTGAAAGTACATTAGCCAAAGAGGGACATACCCCGTTAATTCAAGCTTCGCCTTTCGCGTTTTAAAACGCGTGGGTTAGCACTCGAACTGCCTAACACTCGAACTGGAAGCCATGTTAATCTTGGACTACATTGGCCACCGTAGGAGTTAAAATGAAATCAAAATTGAGAGGAACAGAAACTAATATTCACTGGATGGTCATATACCTTTTCACCGCTAGATGGGGGTAAAAATCACACAGTGTAGCTTTAATATTATGAAGTGACTAGAATTCTTTTTGTGCGCAAAAAAACCCCAAAATAACAACATTGTTCAACGATCTCTTCTCTTACATGTTATTCTCCTACGCTGTTGACGTAGTGTAAACAGTGCAGCGCTTCTGGGTTCTACATCAGAATGTAGGCTCACTATTGGGCAGCGCTGGTCATGCGTGTGATGCTGGCCAATAGTGAGCCTACGTTCTGATGTAGAACCCAGAAACGCTGCACTGTTTACACTACATCAACAGCGTAGGAGAATAACATGTAAGAGAAGAGATTGTTGAATAAAGTCGGTGTTTTAGGGGTTTTTTTTGCGCACAAAGTATTCTCATTGCTTCATAACATTAAGGTTGAACGAAGGTCTTACGGGTTTGAAACGACATGAGGGTGAGTAATTTATGACAGAATTTAAATTGTTGGGTGAACTAACCCTTTAAGGGACAACATTCTGCCCTCTTAAATCGATTTTTCCATTTTTTGCAGAAATACTGCTGTGGCTTTCGTTGGCAAATTAGAGCCAAAAATACTGACAATAATATGTTTAATATGAACATCACTTAATATTACCCTTTTGTTTGTTGAACACCGGTATAAAATCAATGTCACATTTGCAATCGTAAGTTATGCCCTGAAGAAATTATTGGATGTCACTTCAGCTTAAAGATTACTAATAGAGGTATATTTGTTTCCACCAATCGCTGCACAAGTTGCCTAGTAATGTTAGTAGTTGCCCACTACTGGTTGCCTAGTAATGTTTATGAATGACATCCAATGAGCGGAGAAGGATCACGCGCACTCCACTCCTATTGGTTGTCGCTCCCGAAAGCCGCTCTTCATTTGCATAAAGTTAAACAGATCTCAACTTTGTCGCGTCGCCAGACACGCCCCATCTGGTCGCCAACGGTCGCTGTCGCCGGAAATTGCTCTCTCCCCATTGAATTGAATGGTATCGTGTCGCTTTGTTGCTTGTAGTGTGAACGGGGCGGGAACACTCTGGGTGATTCTCAGCCGAGTGAAATCGCCCAAAAAGAGGCGGTACTCCACAGAATGTGACTTGGCACTGATTGGACTATATCCAGAGGCAGAACAACAGTGATGGCTAGCGTAACTCTGTGGTCAACAGTGTAATAATTATAGATTTAATTCACAATTTACATCTGTAATTACATGGAGATTGGATGTTCAGTTTAGCGGGTGAGTCAGTGCATGAGAATTAAAGCGAAAGAGAGCAAGTTAGGCAAGACTGCACAGACAGTACCAGAGCATTCCAAAACACGAATATTTTCATAACAATGGGCTGCTTAAAATTAAGACAGTTATCAACATACAGGGGTTGGACAATGAAACTGAAACACCTGGTTTTAGACCACAATGATTTATTAGTATGGTGTAGGGCCTCCTTTTGCGGCCAATACAGCGTCAATTCGTCTTGGGAATGACATATACAAGTCCTGCACAGTGGTCAGAGGGATTTTAAAGCCATTCTTCTTGCAGGATAGTGGCCAGGTCACGACGTGATGCTGGTGGAGGAAAATGTTTCCTGACTCGCTCCTCCAAAACACCCCAAAGTGGCTCAATAATATTTAGATCTGGTGACTGTGCAGGCCATGGGAGATGTTCAACTTCACTTTCATGTTCATCAAACCAATCTTTCAACAGTCTTGCTGTGTGTATTGGTGCATTGTCATCCTGATACACAGCACAAAACTGTGCTCTTACCCTGCTAATTGGACCTTCACAGTCTGCTCTTATTGGTTCAATGTGCAATTAATGAAGATTGGCCACCAGGCTGGTCCAATTTAGCCATGAAACCTCCCACACTAAAATGAGAGGTGTTTCAGTTTCATTGTCCAACCCCTGTAACTGATATTCAAAATGGTTAGCAAGCGCTGCTTTATGTTTCGTATATCTGCGTATATCTAGTATTGTTTCAGTTTCTTATGGAGGGGCAGAACGCACATGCTAGTTTGCAGTCAGCTGTTGTCTGTGCTGTGTGTTCAAGCACAGCTTTTCGGTCCAGATGTAGCCGACGCGAGGCGTCAACACCGTTTTCGTCGCTGCGAGTTCTTGGAAGTCGGCTTGGCTCAAAGGGTCAGGCCCTGTTGCTTTATACAACAGGGTCAGGCCCTTCCTATTGGAGCTTGCTAGACGACAACTTGTCCAAGCTTTTGTTCTATCCAAACTGGACTATTGTAATGCTCTCTTGGCTGGCCTTCCAGCATGATCTGTCAAACCTCTGCAACTGACCCAGAAGGCTACAACAAGAGTGGTCTTTAAAGTGCTGAAGAGAGTGCACGTCACACCTTTCCTCATAAAATTGCACTGGTTGCCAATTGCGGCTCGTATCAAATTCAAGGCACTGATGTTTGCCTAGAGAACAGCCACTGGCTCTGCACCCCTTTACCTAACTCACTACTTCAGACCTATGTGCCCTCCAGAAGCTTGCGTTCTGCTAGTGATTGGCGCCTTGTGGTGCCATCCCAAACAGGCACAAAATCACTTTCACAGACCTTGACTGTTCCAAGCTAGTGGAATGACCTGCCTAACTCAACCCGAGCAGTTGAGTCTTTAGCTATTTTCAAGAAACTGCTGAAGACTGAAGATATTTTTCATCAACACCTGACCCATTAATACTAACACTTACTATTCTATATCTATTTATAAATGTAAAAAACCTTGCTATGTGTACTGCGCTAGACTAACTGGGACTAGTCACAGCACTTGCATTTTGTTGCCCTATTGTTGGTTTGATTGCTTCTATTGCTCTGCTCATCTTAGTCGCTTTGGATAAAAGCGTCTGATTAAATGTAAATATTGATATCTGTCATGGCTTTGTACAACATTAATGGAGAACGGGTCAGAGTAATGGGCGTGCCGAAAGGTACACGAGGCTACAACAGAAACAGCGTTCGCAACCTATTTAAAAAGACCTTTCTGCATGAACATTATTCTGACCTGCAGAGACCTACACTTGCATTAATGAGCAAAGTGATGTTCCGCCAATACATGTAACACCGTGTCCTAACCAGATGTGATGTGAAAAGATTCTAGCGACAAGAAATGTGTTTGTCCACACCAGACGCTACATGACTACAAGCCAATCAGGAGAGCATGTGGACTGCTCTCTGCAAGAGCACTGCACTCGCAATGAAATTGAATAGTAAACACTAACCATGTATTATGGAATAGTAAACAATAAGAAAAATACATACTGAGTGACTGATACAAGCTTTGTCGTAGAATACGCTTGTTTGTTTACACTGAGTTCTCGTTTCCTTAAATTTATTTTCAAGATCTGACTTAAGATTCAAACTCACATTAAATTATTTTAACATTAAATAAAGCACATAATCAGTACCTGAGATTATCATTGTCATACTTTGTATGTTGTTGTTCCAGCTGCAACGTTTCTAAAATAGAATTGGCATGGCTGATTAGGACAAAAACACTGATTAACATAAAAAATACACCAAGTCAGATCTTTTCAGTGAATCCGGATATACAGTTCACAAAACTGGTCTTATGGAAATAATTTTGTAAATGGTTACTAGTTGTTCTAGGTGGTTTGCATATTCTCTCATTCCTTTTCCTTCTTTTTTTCCATTTAGAAAGAGGAAGGGAAGGTCCAAGGTCAGCTCAACAACACAGACTCCAGCCAGTACATCAGAGACCTCAAGGATCAGATAGCAGATCTCAAACATGAGGTAATTTCAATGCGTTTATAAATATTTTTGTATATTGTTTCAAAATATTGTATAAGACTATTTACTTCATGTACCTTTAAGCTGAAGTTTATCGTAGTCGTCAAAGTCAACTAGGCGAGTGTGATGTTCAACCCACCTATGAGATGCTTCTTTTCCTGCCTGATGTTTGTTTTTGATCTTTACTATTTGTTTTGTGGTTAGCTTCTTATTTTCAACATGAGCGCTTTATGAGAACTTTGAACAGATTTGTTAGTTTATTTCACAGGGCTTTTTAAGTGTTAACTACGCCCTGTGCATGGCCTCTTCCTGCACTTCAGTTTGCCCTGCACACGCCCCGTCGCACTCTGTAGCGCTACACCTATCCGCTCACAGGTAGTGTAACCACCCTGAAATCTGTTCCGTCGACCCTGTATTTGAATAAATCGACTGAAACTGTGACTCATGGTCAACCTAATCGAATTGTCAGGTCATCAATCAGACAGATAAACGTAGAGGTACACACAGATTTTACAGTGACACATGTTCCCGGCTTACTTAGCATTACCTTGGCTCTGCAGTCATTGGAGATGGCACACTGAAATAATTCTAAACAAGTAGCAGTTAAATCTATTTTTTTTGTTTCTCCTTTATTCTCCAGTTCATGTTAAAGTGCACCTTTTATTTTAGTGTGTTATAGCTGTTTGTGCACGTAAACGAGTGCACAAAGTCCTCTCCAAAGGGAGTTAATCTCTAGGTACTTTTAAGAAAGTAGTTCAAATATACCAAGAAAAAACAAAAACTTCTTGTGTCAACTCTAGGTTGTCTGTAGGTGGTTTCGTTTTTTTGTGGCTAATGTGTTGTTTTGGTTGTTGCCCACTTCTGGTAGTGGGACTTGATTCTAAACCGTTAAACTTCTCTGTGTTAAATAGCTACTGAGGCTTGGCGTCTTGAAAAATTGATCAAAATCAACAATTAGTTATAATTGTTTTAAGGATAACTTAAAAAATAATCCATGGAAAACGTATGTCTGTCTGTCTGTCCTATATAGAGATGGTTTGGTCGTGGAATGATTCAAGGGGTCACAAGACCACTTGTAAAATTACGTTTCCTTATTTTCTGAATTAAATAAACATATTTCCAAAAGTAAATAATAGTTTTTATATAGACAATTGATTGGAGTGTTTTACAAAATTGTTAAATAATTCTCATCTATGCAGATATGACATCACTGTGGCGACTGACTGCTGTGGTGGCGGCAGTCGATGTTCTCGTAGATGTTACTTTGAGTCAGTAGCTTAAAAGTTTGAGAACCACTGCTTTATGTGTCTCGGGCTAATGTGAAATATGGATAATGCAAATATGATAGTTAATTGGGTTAATTTACAGTAAGTGTTATTAGGCATTAAGAATCTGGTCTATTTGAGCTTATTTTGCCAGCAAGTGATGTTTCTTAGGTAGGTGTTATAGGTCGATATAGATTGTGTAATGTTTATTTGGAATTTGACATCACTAGCAGTTGTAAGCATTGTGTTGGGAAATGTGTTGACACAATATGTGCAGCGAGCATGACTTAAATGATGTTTCTTCCTTTGATCTATTTACGGAACAACCAGTTTTGAACATCCCTAGTGTGATGTTTAAGAAATCAGTCAAATGTCACATGTCGCATTATTTTTTTTATTAGCGAGACAATATTTTACATGGTAAAGCAGCTAAATTGAATGTAGAGCGACAGAACAGAAAATGGAAAGCATTTAATTGATTTATACAGAGGGCAGGATGTAGTGTGATTTTTCTCCTCCTCCCTAATACTGACAACAAAAGGCTGGTGGTTTGCGGTCAAACAACTTTCTACTAAATCCATCTCAATCCCTATCTACAAAGTGCAGCAAGACAGCTTTACCTCTTAAAACCTGCCAGGTTCCTCTTCGTACACAATCAAGCAGTAGCATGAATCCTGTCTGTAGCCACAAACCCTTACGAACAAGACTGATTTGGATGTTTGTGAATGTGTAGTTTGAGAGAAAAGCCATTTAATAAAAGTCCAGTTAAATTAATGTTGTTGTTGTTTTTGTTTGCTTCAAAAAAATGTTGTAAGTACAATTAGAGTTAATGTTTTTACGTTAAAATGTATTCATTTATTCAAATATTTTGCCGATTCAAAGTGAGTTATAAATTAGGAACATCACAAGCAATTTGTCAAGAGCCAACGATAATCAGTCCATAACGCCAAGTTTAGTAAAACCTCTCACCTTTACACAATATATATCATTTATCTGCAGATTTTTACTAGAGATTTGTGGAATTTAAGTTGTAAAGTTGGGCTTAAAAGATCAGCCACACTAAAGTCGGCTTAGTCATAACCTTAAAACAAAAGGACGGATGTCTGGTATCTGGTTGCTATTTAAATCACGTAGTTGCTAAACAGCGAGAGGTTTCCAATCAGCCGCATTTGCACCAAGCAAAACCATACTCAAGCTAATCTCTCAACATCACAAAGTCATACTTGTGGCCTCACTTGCCATTTTGACGCTGTCTTCCGGTTTGCTCTCTTTTTTCTTTCTTTAGCCTCCACAACTCACACATCAGCCCTCTTCTATATGCACTGCATTCATATCTCACATGAACACTGTTCTCATTTGAAAAACTCTTGGTTGTTTTGTAATTTGGGTAAAATTAGCTGGAATGACTGTACATTGTGGAAGGGACATAAAACAAAATGTTACTTATTGTGGTTACACGGCAATACCCATGAATACGTCTCTCCCCACATGTCTGTCTTTCTGAGGCAGAATGTTTCAGGTAAGAGTGTATGCATCTCTAACAACTGCGTGTTATACCACAGAGCAAGTTTCTCAGTTCAAAACCACATTTCACACCAAGACTTTTGTTATTGGCTTCGATTTACTTGTTTGTTTTTTAGCATGGACTTTTATTTTAATTTAACGGGCTTTATAATGAACATTTATTATAATATATGATGCATGGTTTAGCCTTCATGTCCAGATGACCTCCTGACTTGATTCTACTTGTTTCTTAAAGGTATAGTTCACTCAAAAATATTTTGCTCACCCTCATGTTTTTCCAAAAAAATATGCGTTTCTTTCTTCTTTGGAACACAAAAGATGATATTTTGAAAAATTACTTTTTTTTGGTCCATACAATAAAAGTAATTCTTCAAAATGTCTTTGAACATCTTTAGGGTAGGTTAATAATAACAGAATTTTCATTTTTCGGGTGAACTATCCCACCTGATCTCAAGGAAAACAACTATTTTGCTAGATGCGAATTCGTATGAATTTGTATGATTATTAGGACAAAAAGTATGAAGGTCCACCCTTAACCCAACCCTAAATACAACCGTCACTGGGCCGTAAGCAGATCTTATGAAAACATACGAAGTAGAATTCATACGAATTAGCCATCAATTTGCTAAAATTTAAAATAGTTCTGATTTGCCATGAGATTGCGTTGTTGACTGACTGTAGTTAAAGTTGTTTGTGTTAAACTCATTTTGGCCCTATCATCCCACTATATGTGCTTGTTTAAATGTTTTGTGCTGTCCAGAGATTGTGCATTGGTGTGTGGCAACTGTTATCTTTCCTATTATCATCTTTTGTGAAGAATGGTTTCCTGGTGCTTATTTGCATGTTGTAAAATGAAATGTTAAAGGTCTTAAAGTTTCAGTTGAGCTGATGTTCTCTTTCCTCTTCTCACAGGTCCGATGCTTAAGAGGGCAGCAGGGATTACCCGACCAACCCAGTTTTGATGGGATTCATATAGTCAATCACTATGGAGGTGACAATGAATCCTACCAGTCCTCTGATGAAGATGGAGTGAAGCTGTCACCCCACCTGACCAGTCATCAGGTTAGAGGCCGGATCACACTACATCCAAACCTCGAGGACTCAGAAAGTGAGGGTGATGAGGAAGGAGATACCCTACGACTTAATGTGCCCTCAAATGGCAGCCATAAGACAACTACAGTATGATCGTATGGATTGGTGACACAAACTGCCATCAAAGGTCTGGGAAGGTAACATGGTCTGTAAGCTCGTCCTACAGCATTGAGTATTGGACTCGAACTGGAGAACTTGAAAAGCCCTCATTCATCTTTACAAATGGACTTGTGGAGTCTTATCTCTCTGAAGGTCATGGTTTACATCTGCATTTGTTTTGTTTTTGCCAAAATGCGTCAGATGTTTGTCCTGGCACTACTTTTAATTTTAGCCGCAATAAAGATGGCTATTGTGCCTTTTTAGGCTCTTTGAGACCCTTGTAATAAAAGTAATAATTTTGTGGCACGAGATTCCCAAACCTTAAAAGGGGGTGTTTCTAATACCCCACAATTTTTTTCACATTATGAGAAGCGACTTTGTATAGCGTAGTGTTTTATGCATTAAGATTTTGCATTGTCATAGCTTTTATTTTTTAAGTCATCCTTTTTTAAGAAACCATGAGAAACTAGTCAATGCATAACTGTGAGGGATATTAAAGAATGGAACACTATCATCTTTATAAGGACATTTATATGTTCCATATTTATACAACAGTGTCATATCTAAAGTTATCAAGTCCTTTTTTTCCCTGGCATGAATTATAAGAGTGGGTCTTGAACACATTATGAAATGTGGGTCAAGGAACCAGCATCTATGTAAATATGTACATGTTTTGATTTTTTTTTTCATCTCCATTATTACTTGAAAAGATGTATTCAGTGGATGTCATGTCTATATTGTAATGTATTGTACAGTTAAAGGACGTATTACTGAATTTGGGAGGTCTTTGGAGGCAACAACTCTTCCTGGCACACTGCTGTCCAATAACTTTTATGTACTGTAGCTTTGATGTAGTCATTTCTCTATTTCACAGGATGGAGTTCTGATTTGTTTTTGTGCCTGGAAAGATTCTATGAAATTCTTGCTGATTTACAATATTTTCTACAAAATGTGGTATGCTGAGCATGTTATGAATCATGAATACCTGCAAACTGATGCAATTGGAGTCAGAGAGCGGTGTTTATCGGAACAATGTTCTCCTATCTCTGGCCTTACTCAAGCCAAGCACTCACGGCTATCACAGGCAATGAGAATACAAGTATACACACACTGTCCCTCCTTTTCTTTTCACATACATATTCATACCGACTAGCTTTTGAATCAGTTTGTTTTTTTGCACAGATGACATGCATATGACTTCACGACAATGAAAAAATACTACTAATCCCTGTTTATGGCAATATATTTAATTGAGCGTCACTCTACATTGTTGTTCTCCAATGAGTTTTTGTGTCCCAGTGGACTTTGGTAGTCATCTTCAAAGCAAAAGAATGAAGTTATTTCAGAGAGCAAGCCTTTAAACCTATCATGATGGATGTAAAGTTGGTACACTATTTGTCCACCTTGCCCACATACAAAATAAAGACTTTGCTAAACGAGTTTGCAAAGCACAAAACACTAAAGTTGTTTAAAGCAATTAAAAAAACCCATTGTAATATAAACTAAAACCTTTCAAAAGTTGAGTGTTTAACAGTGAATTCCTGTGGAATGTTTCTGTGGGCATGAAACGCTTTACAGACTGTTGACAATGCAAGATAATGTCTTGAAGATGATGGACATGTTGATTCATATCACAATAAAAAGACCATTTGATAGTAGCCTGTGACTGGCTTGCTTTGTTCGCTATTTTCCATGCAGCTGCTTGAAAAATAGTCATTTAGTAAAACTAAAATGTGGTAATCCAATTTTAAAAAAATGTATTATTCACAACATTTAATAGAATAGCCTATTTTGTACATTAGTTTATCTTGAAATCGAAGAAAAAAAACAAGTACCAATATCTGGGCGTGTATTTTTGTCTTGTTTTGTACTATTAGGATTTATTTATTTATGAATTAGCCTATTTTGTGTAACGCTGTTTTCAAGACAAATTCAAGCACAAAAAATTCAGTGAACTGAAATAAACAGCTGTTGAAGGTACAGCCCTCTAACACTGGAATACTGAGATGTGTCGCAAATAACGTTCTTCAGGAAGCTTGTGCGTGTGTGTGTGTGTGTGTAGATGCTCGTACGCTTAAAACCCATGAGATGAGATTGACTGTGCACTCTTTGCCTTAAACGAAAATACCTGAAATCAAATGAAACTCCTGAAATCATCTTTCAACGAATTGTGTTAGGCTATCGGGTAAGTAGGCACTGCAATTCCTGTCGGGGAATGAGCTCTCGTTCAATTTAAAGTGACTGATAAAACGTAACTCTTGAATCAAGGTTTCGCTAAGAGCAATCACAGTTCGCGCGTTTCCAGTTATGCATGACATTTCATATAGTAGGATATAGACCTAGGTTACGTATTTAATAAAACTCGACTTATCTCTGGAACGTTTTACCAGTAGGCTACAAATTAACGTTTTAATTTGCAGCTCTTGGTATTTCGTTGATGTCATTCAACTGCGATAAACAGAAAAGAAGCGTTAGCCAGATTTTGGTAGCGTTATTTGGTTGCTCAGAAAAATATGATTTAGCCTATATAACTAGAGCAGGCTCTGTATTTTAGAAGTACAATATTTAAAGCACATAATCCTAAATATTAAAAAGTATTTTTTAGAAAAAAGGGAAGCATCAATGGTCATATTGCTTTTTTGTTTATTTTGGTCAGAGTTAATTCATATATCATGACACTGTCGCAGGTGGAACGACATAAAAGTAGGCTATTTTGTGCTGTTATTGAGATAACTATTTATTTATTTATTTATTTATTTATTTATTTATTTATGTATTACCCTCGTGTTCGGTAGCCTATAGCTGGCCGTGTTTGGGTTTCAGTCACTTTCGTTATATGGGATAGCCTAAATATGATTGTTTCCAATGTTTCTCGTGATGGAGTAGGCTACACAGAAAATGTGAGATAATGTCAGAACATTAGTCAAGATATTGGCAAATGTCCTATCTACCGGATACCCTGTGGTGGCATGTCTAATCGACGGAGGGCACATTGCGCTTTGATTTCCTGCGCTTCGCTGCTGGCAGTAGGCTATCAAACACACTCACTCTTCTGTGGATCCTGGACTGTGCGATTATAGCCTATCTGATGAGCGAGACAGATTTCAAAAATCCATATAAACTGACCATAAAGTGAGCGAAACATGTCCAAATAACGAGATGAATCAGTAAAATGAACGGTTAGCCCCACATTAATTAACAGGTTTTGCCTAAATGACAGACTGCAGTAGCGCTCTAGGTAGTGAAGTGAAGCGATTACTTTGCGAGACGGCTGTCACGAGTCAAAGGCAGGTGAGACGGAGACTGATTGGCTGATGTACGGGCTCCCACTGATTGTCTGCCGCACGAGCTGAATGCGTGTCCCTGTTGTGTCCACGACAGATCACCAGCGTCCACTCTGAACAAGGACGCTCTGTTCACCGAGCAGCCACGAAACTCGAGATCACCGTGACCCCGCTGGCGTGTGGACAGCTTTATTTCATGTCTACCAAAACCAAGTTTTACTTGATCACCACGATAAAGTCCGGTTTATGAACCTAGCCTAGTCAATTATGAATTCAACAGCAGCGTTTTTAAGAACTTTAAGCTGCATTCTATTTTCGGACATTAACTTTAGGGGTGAATTCTGGTTGATTGGAATAATTTTAAGACTTAATAAATAAATAAAACTTCATTTTGAAAATTAAATAAATATATAGGCTAGGCCTATATATTAAAGCAGCCTAGCCTAAAAATTGAATTAAAAATGTAGCTACATTTTTATCAACAAAAAAAGAGGGGGAAAGGATTTTGACTGTTATTGAGTAGCCTAGAGGTAACAGGGGTTTATTGTTTTATTATTGACAGTTTTATTGTTCATTCGACAGTTGTTGGCCTTGCGCAAGGTCACGACAATTCAGTGTGTTTAGAAATATAATTATCTGATAGGCTATATTTATCTTAGGCTATAGTTTTACCAAAGACTGTTTTAGCAAAAATCCAATTGTTTTCTTTAAAAAATCATGATAACGGGGATGACTTCAAATGCCTATTCTGGACAATTGTAGCAAAACATAGATAAAGTGATTAAGAGAGGAGATATTTTGGCTTTGAAGAGTTTAATAATGAAGACGTTTAGATTGTCATAGTGTTTAGTTTATGGAACTGTAACTGAGGGGTTGTTTTTGGCGCATTACCCGAAACTTAGGCTAAAATAATCAATAGCCAATATTTCAAATGGAATATTTTATGTAGACCTACTTTTTAGATGAAAGTGTGCATATTTGCTACTAGCCTACAGCAAACAAAAATAAACAGGCCTACATTTAGTCCGCACGATTTTTTTGTTAGAAGAAAAAAAAATATACAATAAATAGACCTATACATTTTTTGCATTTTATATATGTTTATATGAAGGACTCAAAATCTCCCCTTGTGCATGATCTATATGTGAACGCAAAACAAATTAAATAAGCAGTTTCTAAATTGATTAAAAAAAACGAAAATATAAACCATTTTGTTATAACAGCAAGTCCTTAACACAAAAACCTGCGCAAATCGTTAGCTGCAGAAGGCATGCACAGGCTGGGTTGCCGTCTCCTCGTTTCCTCTCCCCCTGCAGCTAGGGATTGAGTAACACATTGATAAAACAGTGTATCACTTATCCTGATAGCCACGGTTCCCCGCGGACCTGTCTGTCCTCTCATAGAGGGGCGGACCAATCACAGGCCTAAGGCTTGGTAGTTGTCCCTTTAAAGCACCTGTCTTCATAACACCTGGCAGACGAGAGAATTGCTTTACGCATGCTCCCACTCTGCCATCCTCTATACAGACGCGCTGCTCTTCAACCAAATGGTCTTCAAATCTTTTCAGAGATAAAAAGCCACCGCATCTCCGTGGATCTGACAGATTGCCTGATCTTCACTAATGACCGAGGACATCGAAGGAAGGAACTAGAGGAGACACAATGCCTAGGTCTTTCTTGGTGAAGAGCAAAAAAGCACACAGCTACCACCAGCCACGATATTTGGAGGATGACTACAAAAGACTTGATTCTATTTTAGCTCACATATGCGCAGGTATGTCAAAATTCCATTTAAAATTCTAAATTACATATGATTTACAGAGAAGAACAATGCACAATGCATTGCAATTGTCAAACAGAAAATGTATATTATTTATGTAAAAAAAAGCCCGCTTGTCCAGTTACCTTTCTTGTAGATTTTTTTCTTTTTATTCCTACATAAACATAATGAATTCATTGTTTATTTTTCTAAGAAAGAAGGTGATGATAAAATACTGAGCGTAGCCTACAATTTGTGTGGGGGAAACTCTGGATTCTCGTTGTAGCCTATCCATAGTTGTGAGATTCACATTCAATGGTTTACAGCTGTGGTTTTGACGAAGAAAAAAAATCATTACAGAAAGCAAAACTTCATACGAGTCAGAGTGCTGTACGGATGCTCTGACAGGCGACACGACTGATGCTTGTTCACCGGACTCTCACCTGGTGGATCAAGCTGATATTTCCTCCAAGTCTCCTCTCAGCTCCGGGGGAAGCGTGTGCGACCGCTCGTCAGATTACGAAGACTTTTGGCGACCTCCATCACCATCAGCATCACCGGGTATGGGTGTACTTTATTGAAGATATCTAAATATTTTAAGCCCATCAAATTGCACCTATAGTGTGAATGCAAGTGATTGTTTTATTCAATTTCTGTCCGATAACAATCCGAAATGAACGAAAGCCATTTTAAGATTATAAATAATAAATAATATAAAAAAACGATGTTTATCAAATATATATCACAAAAACGTTTGTTTTGTTTTAAAAGTTGACCCTGGCTTTAAGCTATTTGACCTCATCAAATTTTAGCACATAACGTAGGCTATATGTAAAAAATAAATAGCACCATAGGCCGTCTCTAAAATGTCTGTTACAGAGCGCTTAATCTGGAAAACATCTAAAAGACATTTTAGATAAAGCAGTTTAAATATGCTACATTCTAAATGATACTACACAGATATTTTCTAAATGTCTATTTAACATCTGACAGGAAACGTATTTGAGACATCCTATTGCAGATGAGCAAGCAATCTTGCTGATAGCTATCATTCATATCAATAGTCACTTTAAAATAGGCCTAGGCTAGGCCTATATTTAAAACACTATAGGCTAATGGATCGTTTTTCTCTTTAACAGAGTCAGCCAAATCTTTTTCACCCTCCGTTGAGGAAACACAGCCCTTCGCCGTCCCTTTCAGGCCTTACGCGTGGAGCAGGTACTCGGGATGTGAAATCAGACAGCTGGTACATACTCTCAATCATCACCACTCTCACGAGCGGCCAACTCCTCCAGCCTATTACAATGAGCGCGTGCATGTCGAGCCCTCTCTATTCACTGAACGAGGATCTGGCGCAGGCATTTACGGCTCTCCTGCCACCCTATTCGAGCGCGCCACTGCCTCTGGATTTTACGATGACAGCAGCATACTGGGAAAAGGAACTGAGATAAAGTCCAGCTCCGATGCGATGTGTAGTCGTCTCCTGCTAAATGGCGCATACAAATGCATCAAATGCAGCAAGGTAATGTTTAGGCTTAGCGAAAGTTAGTTTGACTGTTTTTAGAAATCACGATTAGACATTATTTATTAAAGATGATCCTCTCTGCTCCACAGGTGTTTTCTACACCACATGGCTTGGAAGTTCACGTTCGGAGGTCACATAGTGGAACAAGACCCTTTGCTTGCGACATCTGTGGGAAAACGTTCGGACACGCTGTCAGTCTGGAACAACACAAAGCTGTTCACTCACAGGTGCTCACATCATTCATGTTCATATTTAGGAACAAAAATCATAGCACAATTGTTTAATTGGTGTAACTGAAATCGATTGAATTTGAACAAACACGCCTTTTATCCCACAGGAGAGAAGTTTTGATTGTAAAATCTGTGGCAAAAGTTTTAAAAGATCATCCACTCTTTCCACTCATCTCCTTATACACTCTGATACACGACCCTACCCATGCCAGTACTGCGGGAAGAGATTTCACCAGAAATCAGATATGAAGAAACACACATTCATCCACACAGGTAAACGAAAAAAAAAAGGTGTAGCCTATGGAAATGTATCTAGAACTTTACCTATATAGAACTTTGGATGAAAACGTTGACGTGTGGATTTTCTCTCTCCTAGGGGAAAAGCCACACAAATGTCAGGTGTGTGGTAAAGCTTTCAGTCAGAGCTCCAATCTGATAACGCACAGTCGAAAACACACTGGATTCAAACCGTTTGGATGTGACCTCTGCGGCAAAGGATTCCAACGCAAGGTCGATTTAAGAAGACACAAGGAAACACAACATGGACTGAAGTGAGGAAACATTGGTTCATGAGTCAAGGACTTTACCAAACACTATTGGAAAACCCGTCGGGACTTTAACAGGCTTTTTAATTTAACGAGCTACAAATAGTCATTCATAAATCATTAAATCAGTGTTTTAGAGTTGGCGACTAAGCGTTTACATTAGTTGTAGAGCTGTTTATGCTTTGTGAGATTTGCCTAAGAGTCAGCAGCAGGCCAGCAGGTCTGACAGCTTTCATGGTGATATTATAACAGGGTATCTTCGTTCAAATCAATAGTCCGCTGCAGAAACTTGTCAGGCATCGTGTCTGAACCCAAAATATTTTCACCAAAATAATCAGGGACGAAATATAACCGCCGCGAGAAAGGACACTGTATCACCCAAAATATCAGCTGAAGGAGAGAAAAATCACCGCATCTCAAAAGAATGTCACTTTGTTTTCAACGCTGCAAATGGGATGCTGGCAAAACAAGCACTACAATAGACTGCGAGATTTCATCAATAAAATGATTGTTTGTGTACTATAGCCCAACTTAAATTATCTGGCTTGTCGAACCATTACAGTCATCATTTCTTCTTTTCTATTAGGTTCGTTTTCTTTAGAGTAATAAATAACCTCAAATAGGCCTACCTTGTCAGATCAATTAAATGGACAAATACCCTATTTGTTTTATATAATTTACACTATTTATTGAAATAAAGAATATTACGAAGAGATATTTCTATAGCGTGTATTTTGTGTGTGTGTGTAATAAACAAAGTTGTTGTTTCATACTGATTTGTTAAATCTCTGTAGGCTATCGGATACTTTAGCTAAGCATAGGCCATTTTATGACTGTAAATTAAGGCATTTCGTTATGTTTTAATTAAAAATAGCATATGCCTACCTATTCGCAACAGAGCTGTGGGAAATTCCACTTGTCACGTAGCCTACGTGTTTCGCGATCAGTGCATTCGCATTATCTTATATTTTCAAGATAAGAATTAGGCCTATTGAAACACCATTAAATAGCCTAAGTTAATGGGAATCAAGAATTATTCGATATTAGGAAAGAAAGGGACGAGAAAAATAAAGACACCTGATCAATTATAAATCTCAGTAGGCCTATATAGGAGACCGCAAAGAAAGTGTCACAAAATAACCATAGGCTATACTACTGAAAAAAAAACACAGAAAAAAGGGAAAGCTACTCCATTGACCTGATCTACTAAAAAAATACACTTATGTTTGAAGAGAACATATTTAGCCTATAGCCTAAAGTTTAAATGAAATTCAACAAAGTCATCAAAGTGATATGATCATGTTGCAAATAATTGTTCTATTTGATTCAGGTCTGATTTTTTTACTGCTCTTCAATTTACTTGATTAATATGAGCGAATGCAGCACAATTCTTTTGAATTTGGTCTCAATTTAATTTCACTCCCTCTACATTTACTTAATTTAGTTGTGTTGGGACTAGTGAATAAAACTGCAAAAATAGGATCTATTAAAAACTGTATATTTATAGGCCTATTGTTAGTTATATTTAACATTTTATGACAGATAACTATTTTTAACTTTATGCTCATCGTTAATTTAAAAAATGACACAGGAAAATATTTTTCATCTAAAACTTGGAGTAACATTTTTACATCTGTCCATTTGGTTTCAGACGCTGTAATTTCCCCACTGATTTATTCCTCAGTCTGAGAAACACATGCCACATTTAAAATGACTGAAAGCACTTTGATTCGTATTTATTTTTAATATGTAACTATTTATAATTTCATCAAATAATTAATTATATGGGACAATAGCCTAATTAACTATTAGTCCTCAAGTACCTGACCAAAATCGTCATATTTCTTATATCGAAATTTAATTCATTTGTTTTTGCAAATGATATGGTGCAGATATCAAATCAAACGGCTTGTTGCTTCGTCTTATCTGACCATGACAATTATTATTCCCTTTTATTTACACTCTAAACAGTTGGATCTCCGCTGTTAAACTAAGTGTAAATAAAGGGAGTCTATTCAGCAGAAACAGTTCACTCATGCCCACGGAATATGGGGGGTCAGTGCTTTCTGCTGCATGCAGTCTAAAATGGCCCCGGGATATAACGTCAGCTTAGGGAACTGGCACAATGAAGGTAAATAATATACGGTTTAAATTCCAACAACGCAAACACGCTGCATTAGCCGGAAAAAAAAAACTGTAGCATATTTTTCTCATTTTCCAAAAGTAGCCTACCCCTCAATATTTTTCGAGAAGCCATATTAGTTCTGTGTTACAACTTTTTACTGCACAAGATTTAGTGTGAAGAAACAATCAAAGATTGAAATCACTGACTTTTTATAGCTCAAATCTTACTGCATTCAGGCCCGCGAAAATACTGAATATTTTAAAACCCCGAAGATTTGACTGAGAGGAACAGGAAAATGCATATTTATTCTAGATAAAAGAGAGGTAAGCACATGGCTGTGGGATTTACATGTCCTGCTGCTGTGAGGGGAAATCGAACATGACTGGAATCAGGATAATATTTAGAAAGTAACATCATTTGGAATGAAACCAAATATTCCGTCATTTTACATGCAGAATTCGGCATTTCCGTTCTACACAAAAAATAATTTTTCATGATTTGTTATCACAACTTTTTATCTTTTGCCAAATCAAGTAGGCTAATTAATGTGGTTCAGATAACATAATATTTTGAGTTTCTATTCATTAAACCAATCTTCTCCGTTTGACACGACAAAAGTTTTTTTCCTCTGTTACAGATGAGTAGCCTACGTTATCAAAATTATTCCCGTTCACGCAGAACTGCTGAATCGACTAAAAACGCTAAATATTATCATTGCTCAGTTGCTTTGAAAAAAAAAATCTGTATTGTAAAAAGCGCTGACAAAGGTCACATGACAAAGCCAGGTGACATGACGATTTTTATAAACTAAAATTTTTCATTTTAATGAACTCAAAATTTTAAGGCAACCAGGAACCTTTCTTTAAGTTAAACCAACAATATTTTTATTACAGTGGTCTGAATTAGAGTAGACAGAGTGGCAGTGTGGGTATGGATGTTGTCCAGAGTGCTGGAGGGATTGCAATGCCTTTACGCAGGTCAGTATCCACCACAGTTTCAATCCTCTGCAGTTCACTCAGAGGGAAAGTGCAAGCTTGGACCATTAGGCCAGGCCAGATTTCAGTGAGGTTTTTAAGACCGTTGCCCCACAGCCTCCAGGCATATCAAATATGAATAGAAGAAGTCCTGGAAAGAGCCCAATCAATTTCAGTGGGCGAGTAATCAGAGCACTTCATTCTCTGGCTTAAGCACAC
The DNA here is from genome assembly GCA_036326025.1 of Chrosomus eos. Taxonomy (NCBI): domain Eukaryota; kingdom Metazoa; phylum Chordata; class Actinopteri; order Cypriniformes; family Leuciscidae; genus Chrosomus; species Chrosomus eos. Next base: position 23,840,194 of record CM070828.1, on the reverse strand, counting down.
ACTTACCACTTACACTTACACTTACAGACAGACACAGACCACACACACACACACACACACACACACACACACACACACACACACACACACACACACACACACACACACACACACACACACACACACACACACACACACACACACACACACACACACACACACACACACACACATATACTGGACAAACTATATATTCTATCCCCCTACACTGCCCTGTCCCTAAACCTACCCCTTACAGGATACATGCTGGATTTTAACATTTAAAAAAAAACATTGTTTTTTATGTTTTTTAAGCTGTTTGAAATATGAGGACGCATGCAATGTCCTCATATTTCACGTGTAAGTTGTAATACCAGTGTAATACCCATGTCATTATACACATTTGTGTCCTCATATATCACAAAAACAAGCACACACACACACACACACGCACACGCACACACACACACACACACACACACACACACACACACACACACACACACACACACACACACACACACACACACACACACACACCACACACACACACTTTTATGGGGACTTTCCATAGACAATGATTATGCTTTACAAATTGTAAACCTATACCCATCAGAATTTTTCAACATTTTTACATTTTCAAAAAAAACATCATGAGTATGATTCATAAGTTGTTTTCCTCATTAGAAACAAAAATGTCCTAATTTATTTTGGCCTCATAACTTGGGATTTACCTGAACTTTCTTCTGCAGAACATATTTTTGAAGGAATAATTGGTTACCATTGACTTTCATTTTATGGACAAAAAACTAAAAGAACAGCACAGTGATCTCAAAACATGTTTAATGATACTAATGTTAGTAAAATAACATGTTTGCTTCTCCAACAACTGAATCAAGGACACACACCAAGTCGTGTTTTATTTCAGTTTTTCTACAATGTATAGAACGAATCTATAGACAAAGAGTGAAATATCACCAGCACACTCGCCTGGTTTATATATAGCTGATAAGATAATATTAAGGACTAAATTCTAGCCAGGAATCCTTCAAATTCCCAATCATCATGACATCCTCTGCTGACTTGAATAATTCAATTCAATTCAATTCACATTTATTTGTATTGCACTTTTCACAATACTGTGTTACACATATGGAAAAAGACTGAAAACCAGTGGGAAAAAAATAGGGAGATCTAAAAAGAGGGAAATCTGGATCGCTTGGTGTGTTGTTTAAAAAATCATTTAAACATTTCCCAAGCACAAATATTGTGCAAGCAATCAAGCATAAACAAGGTATCACCTGTGAAACATATTCTGGTATTTTGATGAATTACTCAGTAGTCTCTCACTTAGAAAGATAAACAGAGGTGACAGAAGAAATGCAGCGCGTCTACACCTCTGTGACTGGAGAGCAGTGGAAGGTCTCAGGGAGACAGGGCTCAGATACTGTGTTCTTTTGTTGTGGCGCTTGATTCATTATTTACTTGATCTGAAAAATAGACTGCAAGACAACTGCACAGCTGTCATCAGGCAGTAGGGTGGTGATACAAATTATTCATGATTTTAGAAAGAACAGTAGAAAAAAAGGGAGAAAAACACATAAGGAATTTGGTTGGCACACATAACAGACCCTCACACAATCTGTGAGAAGAACGCACAGGGTTATATGAACTATGCTTGATAAAAAGATGTGCTTGATTTAATGTACTGTATATGAAATCTATAAACTACAAATTTCCCTTAGTTAATAATGGTTTTGTGAAAATGTTGTGCATTGTGAAAAGTGCTATACAAATATAACTTGACTTTTTTCAAAAAACAGGATATATAATATATGCTAAAAAAATATGAACTCTATCATGTACTTACTGAGGATAAAACTGACTCACTAAGTACATAACACAAAGAAATACAAAAATTAAAAAGTAATCTCAATAGAAAAGTCTGATTTGTCTTAAACTGCATCATGTTAGTGTGTGAGGCCATCAGAGTAGTGTCTGTCTGCTCCTATTCATCCTATTCCAGCTTGACATGACACCTCAGCACAGACTCAGGGGAACAGGGAGGATTTTCCCAGTCTGCTCTGGGATGTCCCAGCTGAGCCTGAGTACCACGCTTTTACTGCCTAAACTCTGCACACTTTTGTTTTGCGGCCCTTGTTGTTTTCAGGAGTGTTTAACAAGGTAAGTCTCCAGAGTCCTGGCACGCTCTAAAGTCAATCATTCCAGAGTCCAATGGGGCTGGAGTATGTGTGTGTGAGGGAGTGTAACAGAGAAAGGCTGTGTGTGTGTGTGTGTGTGTGTGGTGCAGTGGTGATTGCCACAATTGGGAGACATTAGACCTGGGTGAGCGGCCAAATGTGAGCTGACGTTTTCCTTCAGGTTAAAGCCCTGAAAGCTTTTCCATTAGTTCTCTCGCAGTGGGGCCCACCAACCCCAGCACAGCACGCAGTCGGGCTAGTCAGCCTCTGAAAGGTGGGTGCAGTAGGTCGCTGCTCATTTAAAGACATGTTTATCTGCTTCATTTAGCATTACATATCACTACCACTATTTGGATGCTAGCTGTCGCTCGAATGAAGCCGTAAGGGGATGTTTCATATTTGTTGGATTTTTCAGTGCACCTGTAAAATTTTGTTTAAATAATATGTTCATAAATGATATAAAATAATTGCTAGATATGTGTAAACAGCATTTGATTTTACAGTATCAGATAACTATTTAAAAAAAATCTGCTTTCCAAATCAGACAGTTTCACGAGATGGGATTAAGACTATTAAGAATGGAAACCTAAAAACATTAAAAAAAAATTGACATTTCCCAGAAATCTACCCCCCCCCCCCCCCACTCTTATTAATAAGTCAAATTTCCATGACATTATTCACCCTGCTAGGCAGCAATTTCTTTAGCTGTAGTACATCGGTTTAGTTCTGTTTCATCAACATTTAAAGAGTAATCTAATAGCATATGAATCCCGACAAAAGCACTAAAAGGATTCATGTTGGTAAAAGGTTGAAAAAAAAGAAGCTTTCTGGTCAGAAACAAATACAATGTGACAGACAGGCAGGCTGCACAGTTACAGTAGAATTAAAAGCTATAAATATATGTAAGAGTCTTTTCCCCTCACTCTATTACCAAAGCCCTTGTCTACATTTCAAGAAAGATAAAAATAAAGTTCAAGTGAGTTTCTTAAGGGAATGTTTTAGTATATTTAGAGTTTATAACACATAAGTAGTGGTCCATCATTATCGGTCAGCATAAATCCCTCTTCTATAAAGAGTGTGATTTTTGTAAGTGCGCACATGCAATCTAAAAGGTTGCGAATTGATACAGTCCTCCACTTAACCAGGCCTGACTAAAGCAATGAACCTCTCTGAAAAATTCATAAGATCCATTTCACAAAATACCATGCCAAAGCAAAAGGATGTATCAAACTAGAAGAGAGAAGGAGAGAGGGATGCAGGCAAGCTGATATGCAGAGACAGAGAGAGAGTGCAAAAAGAGACAGGAGATGGTGGTGGTGAGAAAAAAAGACAAAAGATTTATTCTCAGTAATAATAAAAAATTGATGTCGAGGCATTCAAGTAAAGTTCCTTTTGATGTTCTGATTTAATGAATGATTTGAGGCTCAGATGTAGGTTTGCTGAAGCTTGTGCTAATGTCTGTTCGGGGTCTGTGTAGTCATGTGTCAGTCTGTAGCACCATCAAGCCATTGCACTGCTTCTCAGCAGATCAAGCAGTCCACAGTGAGCTGGTAAGTACTTCCAATGTCCCAGAGGTCCAGTACGCACACGCGCTCGCATGCACAGCCTCCTCCCATAGACGCATTCTGACACTAAACGCACAAAATACACCAACACGTTTGCTCACCAACTCAGACTCACTGATATGTTCCTACACTGTTTAAAAGCACTAGAGATAAAAGGCTGTTTCATGTAATGGTGTATGTGGGAACAGCTGTGATGTTTTTCTGCATTTGTGTGAATGTGGTTGGTGTTGACTCTCTGATGGGCAGTGAAGTGTGAATGGAACAAAAGAGCAAGCTTTAACAAAACTAACGCAACATTCATTTGTGTAGGGTCCACTCTATTTAAATCTCACACAATCTAATTGCATTAAATAATAATGGTCTCATGACTAACAGAAAAGGCATACACAATTATACACAAGAGTCAACATGTTGCAACCGTGTATCACATGAAATACGTTCTGAGGAAACTATTTTGCAAATCGCAATTACGTTACATGCCAACATATAAGCAGTGCTATTACGTTGGTCCTTAACCTAATCTATTGCAGTGCTATTACGTTTGTCCTGAACATAATACATCCAAAGCAGGTTTCTTTTCACACGTAGCAGCACAACGTAATTTATTTACGTATGAACAAATCTACCAACGTAGAAATTTGTACGTATTTCTATTTATGCATAATCGTGGCATTAATGTTTTGACTCTATTGCATTCAAATGTCTTATCAATTAAGTTTTCATTCGCATTTATTAATATAATAGGCCTATGTTACTAAATATTAACATTTCGCTCTGTGCCTTCTGCAGCAAACTTGTTTCGGAGGACTAGCATACGTGGTTAAAAAGGAATACACTTTTAACCTTAAAAATACCTTGTTTAATCGTTTAACAATTTTGTAGTATTTATAGTGTATTTCCACAAAAAGCATTTTCTCCAATAAAACACAACATACTGATACATTCACAAAAGACATACATTTTATTAGCTTGATGTAATCCAAATCCTAGAATCCATACGTTGTTTGCAAGAAACAGATCCAAATTCAGCCTTTTATCCAGTGATCTTCATCTTTATTTCACAGCAGCGACCGCAAACGTCAAATCTATCCCGTGCTGGTGATGAATTCAAATTCAAAATTTGCGCCTTCAAGAAGCGTTACGACATGTTTTACGGCCGTGAAATCAAACGCTCATTGGCTCTCGCCTGCTTCGTCACAGATTGCGACATACCGTGTTTCAGTCGGTGTAGTACATTTGAAATGGAGAAGCGCGCGCGCCTTGCCGCCTTCAGAGAGCGAACCGAAATCGGATTAACATTTTCATGGATTAACGTTATTAAATTCTGATCTGTACCTCATACACAACTACTATAATACTGCCAGAGAGGGCTGCGACTGCAACGCATCATCATGTGAACGACTTTTGGTAATGTTAACGTTAACGTTACCGGTTTTGACATTTTCGCAATAAATAAAATATTGTGAAATGTATAACTTGTCTGTCTGTTATGTTTTTTTTCTTCATCATTGTGTTAGCCTAACGTTACGTAGTTTTAAGGAATGGTTATGGGTAGGTTTAGGGGGTCACCGTGATTTTGCCAAGTAAGACATGGTCCTGGATCAACATATGTTGTTGATCCTGGATCAACATTCCTGTCCCAAAATGTAGTCCTTACCCATATCCTACCCCTAAACCTAATCCTACCCATAACTTTTCCCTAAAATCAGAGGGTAATGAAAGGTGAATAACACTGATGTTTAAGTACTTTATCCTGGTTCTAAGCCTAAACATGACATAAACTGTAAATTTGTCCCTCAAATCTGATTGGTTGATCGGAAAGTTGATCCAGGATCAACAAAGATGTTGATCCTGGATCATTGGTGAAATCACGTTCACCAGGTTTAGGGGTAGGAGCAGGATAGTGGCTCAAAATATATTTTAATGATATTGTAAATAAAACTGCCATTTACGTAACGTTACATCTCTGTCCAAGTGTTTTATCCTTTTTATATTCTGTATAAAATGGATATGTTTAGGTTTTCTGTCTTTGAAAATAACGTATTAATACCTACGTATTAACAATGAGACCAGGCTGCTATATTAGGTTAAGGACCAACGTAATCAATAATGCTATTAGGTTAAGGACCAACGTAATAGCACTGCTTATATGTTGGCATGTAACGTAATTTCGATTTGCAAAATAGTTTCCTCAGAACGTATTTCATGTGATACAGGGTTGACATGTTAGACATAAGTAAATTACATTTAAACAAGAGTGTAACAATTAGTCATTTATTTCTGACTCGAGCTATTTTATACAATAAAACTGGGCAGCTCGTATTACTATAAAATGAATGTGTCACACTCAATATTTCAAAGAGAGAAATTAATCTTAAGCTCCAAATTAGAGACTGCTTTTGATTCTGGTCACTGTAAAAGATTACAGAGATCTGAGGACAAAGATCTGGGTTGCAGGGGTAGATGAGACCGGCCCTGCTCGTTTCCCTGCTGTTGTATGCTAAATCATTAATGATCACAAGCAGTACCTGATCTGCTCAAATCAACTCAGAGTTTTTCCAGCCTGCTTTCCACACAGTCCAGTTATAGATGTTTGCACAACAACAGCGTGAAGAAGCAGGTGTGGCTAATGACCTCCAAATTACATTTACTTGATTTATCACATTCACTTTGTTGTAAAAGAAACCCCAGCGAGAGAGAGAGAAAGGTAACTGTGAGATAAAGCTTAAAAATAATAAATAAATTCACATTGTTAGACAGAGTGAGATATAGTTGCAATTGTAAGAAATAAAGGCAATTTCATGAGAAATAAAGTTGCAATTGTGATAGTAATATTGGTAACATTGGTAGAAATACAGTTTGAACTGCAATATATTGTCACACTGCAAGATTTAAAATGGTATTTATGTAATATATAAAATCACAATTAAATATCATTTATGTGAAAAAAATATAGCAATTGAGAGACATACAGTTATAATTGTGAGATATAAAATCACTTGGCAAAAAAGGTAACACTTTATTTTGATGGTCCCTTTTGAACATTCTGTTGACTAGAAGTAACTTTGCAACTGCATGTCAACTAACTCATATTAGAGTATTAGTAGACTGTCTGCTGAATATCTGCTAACTTTTTATTGTGATGGTCCTCCAACAGACAATCTACTGACTAGAAGTAAATTAGTAAACCAGTTTACTAATACTCTACCATCACTCTAATGAGAGTTAGTAGACACTTACTATTACTTATAGTCAACAGAATGTGTTAAAGGGACCATAAAAAAACTTGCTGAATATAAACTGAGGGATATAGCCACATTGTAAGATTTAAAGTAATATTGTGAGCTGGAGACAGAAACAGACTTCTACAGAAACATTTTATGGTCTGTTGTCGTCAAAAAGTTTGGCCCAAATATTTGACATAAGACCAATATCACACAGCTTGGCAAAGTCCAGAACAGGATATAATAGGATATGACACTCAATAAGTGTCAATACAAATCATCACCTGTATTTACATCACACAAGTTATACTGCTGATTTAAAGTTAAACTCTAAAAAATAATAAAAACTGATGATCTGTTGATCTGAATGACAGGCAAACAAGGTGGTTCAGAGATATATTTGGCTGAAGAAATAAAAATTAAAACACTTGTACTCGTGGATAAAAGGAGAGAGGGAGGGAGAGAGTGGAAAAAACAAACGCCTAAAAGCTTCCATCACCTTAATAAAATCATGGGAACCAGTACACAGTGTGTCAGCATCTCTAAACACCAGAGAATGAGCAGACTGACAAAATTGCTTTGACAGCCTGTTCACATGTAACATCCTAGCCTCTTCTGCCATTGGGGGTTGCCTACAGAGATGAAGGCACAGGGTACCCGAGCACACAAGTGGACTCTGTCGTGCTGGTGAGCACAGTATTGATCAAAGGCAGACAGGGTGTCTCTCCTTCAGAAAAGGGGCCAGCGTTATCCTTGTCAATTAAGGTTCACACACTGTACGTATTGATTTGGAACAACTCAACACAGGTAATCGCCATCAAAATGCCGATTTACAAAAGGACAAGCAGGCTTCGGCAATAGGAGCACCTGTATGGTTGTATGGATCTGTTGTTTTCTCCTCCTCATGATCCCAGTCACTCTGGCAACACTCAGATATACCATTTTAGCATTACAGATGCTGCTTCTCCCTTGAAGATTGAGCACATAAATACAAGCTGCATGTCTTCATTTGCACGTTTTAAATAAGGGAGTTAACTACTTTGTAATCTGATACCATACATCAAGCCCTAACTGATTTTACTTGACTCTGACCCCTCCACTGTGTATGGTAAAGGTTCACGCAGGGGCTTATAGCTATTACTTGAGTAGTTTCCATGAATCACAATATTTATTGTTTAGTTTTTTTTTAATCTTCCTACTGTTACCAAATCATGGGGAATGGAAAATCTGAGCCATGTCCATATAAAGTGCACTATTGCAAATCAAATGCACTGGTCCATCTGTAGGCAAGGCAGTGAAAGCTAAGGCACAGACTCTAGGGAGTGACCCCTAAACAGCACAGTTTTTCTTGACATGCTCGCTGGGGTTTAGGGAGGGATTTTGGCAGACAGCTTCAGCTCCAGACATGGCCTCTAGGGGCCTTCAGGGCCACTCTATTGCCAAGAAATAGGCAAGAGAGTGGCAGAGTAAACAGTTCTGTCAGCAAGCCATTATTAAGAATAGCAAGTGCAAAAGAGCATAGGTGTCTCACAGTATGTGTCTGTGATGGAAGGCACATTAAACTCAAATATATTTTGTGAGATATGATTGTTGTTTATATAATCTTTAATGTTAGTTTTTCTTATGCAAAAGTTTAAAATAAAAACTATTAAATATAACAGAATGCCTTATTTCTCTTTGCTCAGAAGTCTAAGCCTGAAAAGCTGATGTGTCCATCAGATAGTCAGGTTACACTTTTGTTGTCCTGTTGCTGTTCCCTATTAAAAATACATGGATATATGATAGTAGTGACCTGGGACAGGCCTATAACACACATACACTCAAAAAATGCTCCATAAAAGAGGCTTCAAGTGAATTTAGTGCATCTTATGCACAAATATATTCAAAATTTTAACTCAAAAGTGTCACCAGAAACAGTGTACAAATGTCGTCGTACTTCTGCCAAGGCATCAGTATACAGAACACACCTTTCTGACTAAATGCAAAGCCAAAAATGTTAACTACATTTACATTTAGTCATTTAGCAGACGCTTTTATCCAAAGTGACTTGCAACTGAGGACAAAACCAAGCGAGTCATCGTGAAAAGGCAAAAACAACGCAAGAAGTGCTCAAGATACAAAGTTCACACATAGCTCGGAGTAGTATAAGCCAGGCAAGCGAGGATTTAAAGGAAAGGGAAAGTTTTTTTTTTTTTTTGTTATGTTAAGTGCTCCCTAAAGAGATGAGTTTTCAGTTGTCTTTTGAATGCTGTCAGGGATTCTGCATTCCGGATGACGGTGGGGAGATCATTCCACCAGCATGGAACCGTGAATGAGAAAGTTCTGGAGGGTGATTTTGTGGCTCGCTGTGATGGTACCACGAGCCGCCGCTCATTGACCGATCGTAGGCTTCTGGTAGGGATGTAGACTTGTAATAGTGAGTGAAAGTAGGAGGGAGCTGAACCTGTGGTCAATCTGTAAGCAAGTGTCAACACCTTGAACTTGATGCGAGCAGCGAGTGGTAGCCAGTGCAGAGAGATGAACATATGAACAGAACTAGCAAATGTTTCTTCTTATAAAATATTTATATTTTATATATATATGCTTTATGTGGTATCGTATAAATAAATTAGTCAAGTCAAACATTACTGAATATCAGAAATAATTTGGTGACATGAGGTTACACCAACAAATGTGTTTTGTTGAAACAGGAAGAAAATGCTCCTAAAGATATTGATTGCCTGTCATCACTTTTTTTACAGTGTATTCTGAAGCGATGTTGTGGCTTGTTTGTTTATCAAAATTACAAATGAATGACTGATTTATCAGTATATATCTGCTTCTTTGACATTTTTTTTTACTTCATCCCATGCTATATTAATATAGAATGAAAAAATTGCATTCAAATTCTCTTTGCAACACCTTGTGAACATACAACGAGTGCAAAAGGATATGGGCTGACCACGCAAAAACAACAAACCTGTTTGTCTGTCAGCATACTGTGAGAGATCTTTTTTTTTGCACTCGACTTTCATTACACACAGTCTGTTCACTGTCAAAACACTAAATCAGCAGTCTTCAATTAGCCACGGGCAAATCTGAAGCTAACAGGCAACCAGCCTGTCCTTTCCTGTTATATTTACATTGTGCCTTTTGTTAAAGCCTTTCACCACACTGTAATACACAGAGCAAACTTTGCAGCTGCTGCTTAAATCATATTGCTCAAACCAGGTTTGTCTCCATACACCTGAAATCAGGGTCTATAATACTTGTCCATGCAGGAAGTCAAAGACATGGCTCATATCAGGTTACATGTCCATTGGAGCAATTCTGGACCTATTAGGGATTTAGCTAAGGGTTAGTACACACATGCTCACCAAAGATTAACTAAGCAATATCTGATGCGCTTTCATTATTTTCATGGCATGACTTGTTTAAATAACGCCAGGGCTTATCTGAGAGCAGTCTACTAAGGTTATTATGAGTCAGCGTGGTCTTCTGTATAATCATGTGTATGAGAGCAAAATGTTTAACCAGTTATACTTAAGAGCCTCTAAAAGTCAATTGAACAAACAGAATTTTGTTTGAGTAAATATTAATTGACTGTAAATTATAATGAGAAATCTGATGACTGTTTTCCAGGGCCTTCGAGAGAGTTCTGTCTATCTATTTTAGATTGCTTCTTAATCCTATTAGCAGACACTCAGCTGCAATGCTTACTAAGAGGTTTACAAAGGGTCCCCTGTCAGATTGCCTCTTGCTCGATTCTTTTCAAACATTCTGACCTCCATTGTAAACCTAGCTATCCTATTCTTTTGTGCTTCATTTTTATTGCAGATGTCATTCAGATCTTGAGCAGAAAAGCCTCGGTTATAATCCTGACCTTGAAGAGTCACTTGTATGGACTATTTTTGAAAAGACCAGCTCTGAAAATGGCAGTGAATCAACTAGAGGATGTAGTTCAAAGATGGGTGAGGAAACCGAAAATTAAGTGTCATTATTTTGTTGTGTTTTGTGTTTGTATTTATATCAAGCATAAATTGAATGTGTAAATCAGTATGCATTATGATAATGACTGTAAAGAGCATAACCAAAAGGGAACATGCAGGAGTGAATATGCTCTGAATGGTTTGTGCATTTGTTAGTTAATATTCATTTGAATCCCATAAACATGACTTCAAAGATTTACAGTGTGATTGTTCTATTGTTTTTTTTTAATCAAATATTTGACAATGACTCTTGTACATGTTTTCAGAGAACAACTGAAGACTTTAAACCAGAGGACCATGATCTCTTTCTGAATGCTGGTCGTACCTGCATTGTCCAAGGTGACAGCAGTCAACTACTGGACTTCATAAAAGAGGAGGCCAATCAGGTAAATCTGGAAGCATTGGCATAATGCTTTTAAAAACTCATTTTAGATCTTGGTATTCAAATGCATTGGAAAGTATTTCTCACCCATTTTATGATTTAAAGCTTTTTGCATCAACAACACTAATGCAAACAAGGTATCCTTAAGAGACAGACAGGTGCCACAACATGTTACACAGATATATCCCAGGCTCATTTTTATGACATCAATCCACTGGGATTGGGAGACTTTGATGGCCTGTATCTGTACTAAACCGCCACTTTGTCCTTCTGGCAAACTGACAGGCCCCATGACCCTTGGGTGTGGGAATGCAGTTTAGTGGAGAACCAGTCAGATTTCTTGCTTCACTGGAAGCCCTCTCAGGAGCAGGACTCCATTAAGTGCTGTTGATTTACCAATTTCTTGCACTGCTCCACTTTTCCATGCATGTAGCACATACTAAATAACATGCCATAGCGGTTTTAAAGCATAGCTTAAATGCACCAAATATACACCATATTTTCAAATGACTGATTTCAAAATAATAACAGCCAGTATCCATCAAATGCTAAATTGTCATGAAAATGATTGTGAATCAATTAATTTCAGGTATGTGAAGAATATAGGTCTAAAATATATGCAAATACATATAAAAAGTTTAAAAAATACAAAACTGTTTCATTTAAAGTAAAAATGTAAAAGGATAAATGTCTTTCTAGCACATAGTAAGGTCTATGGGCAGTGGCTTACTGCCGGCACTGGTGAATGAAGTGCTGAGAAAGGACCGGAGTCCTGCCCACTGTCAAGCTATCCTCAATCAACTTGTACAGGTAAGATTTTGCTTACTCAAATATGTGACCCTGGATCCCAAAACCAGTCACAAGTAGGCTAGCACAGGTATATAAGCCAACAATACAAGTGAAGATAATGTTCCATGAAGATATTTTGTAAATTTCCTACCGTAAACATATAAATAATTAATTTTTCTAAGTAAATGCAGCACAATCACAAACATAAATGAACAACTTTAAAGGTGATTTTCTCAATGTTTCGATTTTTTTTGCACCCTCGGATTCCAGATTTTCAAATAGTTGTATCTCGGCCAAATATTGTCCTATCCTAACAAACCTTACATCAATGGAAAGCTTATTTATTCCGTTTTCATATGATTTCAAAACGTTTACCCATGTGACTAGTTTCGTAGTCCAGGGTCACATACTGTTCTTAAATACTATGAATAATAAGATGATGACAATACATAAGCATAACTTTTATTGCAGATCTGCAATGTGAAAGAACTGCTCGATATTTTACTTCACCAAGTGGAGAACACTGATCCAAATGCCATCTCAGACTCCATAATTGTTCTCATGCCTCTTATTCAGTCAGGTAACTGAATTAAACCAGTATAAAAAGCATGTTTATAACTTAAAATAAAAGCCAAAAACAAACAGGGCTTCCTCTACTGCAACTATAAAGAATGAACACATTTTCTGTTTTTTCCCTTTCCAGTGCTGTTGCGAATGAGCGAATGTAAGGCCCCTGGACTGGCTTTGGCCCTTGATTCTTTGCAGAAACAGATTTCAAAACTGCCTGTACCATACTCTCACAAACAGGAACAGGAAGATGTGTATGGGCTCTGCCGATGCTGCACTGCAGTACTGACCTTTGTACAACCCTTTGTACAGGAAGCCAAGAATCAAGACACAAACTCAGTGTCCACCAAACTAAGGGCTGCTCTTCTGAAGTTGTATGTTTTCAAACCTGTTCTTACTAATGCAATCACAATATTTGTTTCATTGAAAATACGTACTGCTTAAATTAGCCATTCATCTAAGTATGTCAAGTCAATTTATTTGTATTGTGCTTTTCACAATATATGTTTCTTACAGATTTACTGGGCTAGGCAATATGACAATATATACCAATGATAGAAGTAATCCTCTCAATTTAAATCGAACTATACTGCCTTCATAGTGCTGTCATACTGTATATCAGTGCTGCAGTCTATCAGTGCTACACGTCTAATTGCTCAAAGGCATTTAAGCGATATGAATATTGGTTGGTATTGTTATATTAATAGATTTTAATATTAGTTGGTTTTGTTCTAAACAAGAGTAATCGGTAAAGAAAAAGTACTGATGAAATGAAAATACGATCATTGTCACAGGTGAAAAGTCTGAAAGACTTGATGAAAACCCCCCGAACCCACATGAATTCCATGTGATCCAAACTGGTTTACGCTGGTTAGAGCTGGTGGACCAGTATAGTCATGCTGTTCCCAAGCAAAACTGAACTAGTGTAACTGAACCACCAGAACTCCCGCTTCCCATGCCAGGGGACAAGCAAACAAGCAACCAGCATCCCATGCTGGTCCCAGCATGCAAAGCATACCTTATACTGGTGACCAGCAATGCTGGATTTTTCAGCAGGGAAGTCTGATGCCTATAGGCACATGTGTGAGCATTCAAAACTAATGGATGTTCAGTTTTGTCCCAAATAAGAATAAACAATAATTTGTCTTAAATGAAAAATAGCCTGTTGTCAGAGAATATTTTGCTAATTTAATTAGCAGTAATTTAAGCAACAATGTGGAGAAACATGTTACCCGTCATAGATTATAAGCATGCGATCTTAAGCAATATTTTTTACCTAATTCTTCACAATTTTCTTTCTTTCTCTAATGGCTCAGTTGCATGAAGAGTCTAAGTGAACCTCTCCTCCAAGTTCAGCTGGACAGAGAGGCAAACATGACAGAAATGTCACCCCTGTGGAATTTTGCCACAGAAATAATGGTAATGATATCAGTCACATTCTTGTTACTATTAGGCATGGTCATTTTGGAAAAAGAATGACCTTCTAAGTGCTTCTGTGCTTCTAATACTAGGCAATCTTAGCAGAGATCCAAGAGTCTCTGCCAAAAATGCTGTTCTACGATCCTTTGAGGGGGAAAGAAGATGATATAATGGAGAAAGGTGATTGTCTTCCAAATGAATCAAGAGCTTGCATGGCTTACTTGCTGTTTGTCCAGCTTATTGCCATAGAAGTGTTTCCTGCAGTTTTTAGGTAAGTTGCAGTTAGACCTCAAAACTTTAAATATGTGTTTTTTCCCCTCTCGCCATGTGTGTAAACAGACTCAAAGACAGTGTGAACTGTTGAGACCACAAATCTCATGGGATTTCAAAAGCAGTTTAAAATCCCCTTCATTTGAGAATCTTGTTTTGTGCTCAGGCCTTCAGATACACCATAAGGGTTTAGAGCTTCGACCAGTGTTTTTTATTTTTATGTTACACAAACAGTGTCTTTATGAAAATGGTTTACATGACTGATATACTTTTAATGTACCAGAGCTTTTACGTAGGTTTAATTTGACATTTTATTTCAGCCCTGTTTTCGTCCTGCAGTGCAATATGGAATACATCAATCTTCTGTTGAGTAGGTGTGTACACAATGCAATTTTTATTTTATTTAAAAAAAGCCAACATTGTGTACCATGTATTTAGTCCAACTTCCCTTCCTGCTTTGTATCCCTATGCAGAAAGGATGAATCATGGATTTTGAAAGGACTGGTAAAGTGAACTTCCACCAACAATTATTATAGTTACAAGTGCCGAAAATTACTTACATTTTCAGTACTGAGTAGTAACTTACTAGCGCTGTCTTTTTGCATTTTAAGGACTTATATGTTAAAAGTTTGGAAAGAGTAACAGACAACAGTCTTCCAGCGGAGCTCTTAGAGCTGAGACCGTTTCATGAGGTTCCACAGGTATGCAACACTATGTATTGTTATGAAATAAACAAAACAAATACATTTTGAGTTGAAATGTACTATTGTGTTTTATACTGTGTATGTTAAAAAAATTAAATAAACATAAACCCACTTCTTAAAACCTACATAATTACATATTGGTGAAAACTAAGGACACACAATATATCGGCACCATCAGTTTTTCTTTTCTCCAGAATTTGAATAATTGACGAATCCCTGGTGAAAACAAAAGTTTTTTTCAGCAATTTTTACTTTTTTTAATGACATTGTTAACTTACAAGAGAACTTTTGTTATTTGTTCACAGAACTTAATTAAAATTATGATTGACTGTCCTATCCAGCATTTGGTGAGTATAGATGAGACACAACTTGCATGTAAATCGGATCTATGTGAATTAAAGCCAGTTTTATGTTTGCTCTTTCATTAAGAGAGCAAGAAGTCTTGTGGTGTTCCAGCTCTTTATAGAGAAGCTTAGTGGTGAAGCAAAGCACAAATTTTTCAGGTATGGTATCTAGATAAAAGTGCTATCAAAATTTGAATGGAATCTGTTGGTGTATGTAAATATAAAAAGTCAGAACATCGCTGGGTATTAATTGCTTATATCTTCTTTGTAAATGCTCTAAGACGCATCATGAAGACAAGCCATCATGCAGGCGTAGAAAGTATCATCATCAAAAACATAAGGTATCAAGTGGAACTGTGCAGAAAGGTAGTGTACAAAACAATTGTATATATTCATATATGTCCACTTGTCCAATTGATACGATTGTTATCAACTCTGAATCACTGATGTTAGAAATATTTATTTTCTTTTGTTATTAAAGTCAGCCTATAAGGATGGCTGGTTTGAGGGGACATGGCTCATCTCATTGCTCAGAGACACCATCACTCTCCCACATGGCCATGAAACTGACTTGCTACATGGGATGGACAGGTGAACAAGACCTGTATTTTTACAAAGCTTTTACTAAAGGAAAACAATCGCCCGACAAGCCACTGAATGCACATAACTACATCTTGATGGATCTAATCAACTTTCATATCAACAAATCATTGACATGAGTCGTAACCCAAGTACAGAACATATGGCAGCTGTCTCTATTTTAAATGTTAGATCTCCTACTAACTAAATACAATCCATCCCTAACCATCATTTATTTATGAGTGTATAGTCCAGGTTTACTGCCACGATCCCACAATGCAGAACAGATGGTGAGTAGTCCAATTTTTGAGGCAGATCCTGTGTCATTCCTAAAATGATACTAAAACCTGAGTGATTGACATACCTTGTCTGGATAATCTGTCCTGATAAATTACTTAGGCCTTGCTTCATCCAGTTGATGGTCAGCTTCTGCGTAACTCTTTCTGTATAAAGTACGAGAAATATCTGAAGACAATTTTTGATTTGTTTTTTTTTCCATATTAATATGTTATATTATATTCTTCTTTATTGTTTTTAAAGGGTCATGGAGTCTCTGAATCTCCTGCGGTATTTATTGATAAAGGAAAGAGAAATTTCCGTAAGATTTTTACAACAATTTGTCAAAATATATAAATTATACCATATATATATAACACCAACATTTTACTTATATTTTAATCATGTTCTGTTAATAAGACCCACCCTGTTATTTTCAGACTGGAATATGGATAGACCTGTGCCACATTGCAGAAAGTTACACAAAATTATTACGAGTATGTCTAAGCATGTCAAAATCATACTATGGAAAAGAGTTAAAAAGACTTAGAGAGGATAAAAAGATCAAGGCTAAAGGTAATACATGCTTTGTGTTCTTTCTCAGTTAAATGTATATATTATGTAGTGATAAAAAAATTAATTTGACTTGTAGTAACATCTTTGTTTCCCCACAGAATTTAAGGAGGCCTCTGGGAAGAGATCAGTTCAGAGCTTGATTGTGAAAAATGAGACACTTGGCAGCATGCCACGCGAGGCACAGGATAAGGTTAGATTATCAGTAGGCCTACGACTTATCTGAATTCAGTTAAAATAAGTCATACATAACACTAAATATATCATTTGCAGGTCTTGCAGTGTGCCCTAGTCACATATGACTTAATGGAAAGCCTTGTGGTCCGTATAGAGGAGATCATTGAGGAGACTCAAAAATGAACAAGTGGGCACAATTACTGTGATCTGAACGGAATAATGTATTTATTTAATATATTTACAATCCCTGTACCACGCTGCATTTTGCAATGATAAAAAAACAATGTGAGAGCTACAAAATCGATATTTTCAATACTGTATTCGTACTCTGAAGTCTTTTCCAGCAAAGTTTATACTTTTTTTTTAAATGGTTTATGAACTATTTTGCTATTATGAAGAAAAAAAGTCTTTACAAGATGAACAAAATAGGAATGGCAATTAACAGTTTTACACAACTTACCATGAAACAATAGTGACATCTGCTGTTAAAAATAAGTATAGCAAACATTAAGAAAATAAATGGACATGAACATAAATATCACTAGAACTGTATCTCTTGAAGCACCCCCCAAACTGGGCTATGATCAACGATGTGAGCACAAGCCAAAGACATCTGATCTCTCAAATTCTCCACATTGGGTTTACTTGTGGCCTGGAATAAAAAGGCCATTAAACCTTTTGCAAGCACCATGCTAATATACTTCTTATATATGGAAGAGAAATTATGATTTTTTTTTAGTATACTTTTATAGTATAACATTAAAAACCATAACTTAATTCACCTCTAGACAGCATTCATTGTGAAATAAAAACATTACTAGAAAACTAAAACAATAAAGCAAAAACTGAAGTGCAAGACATCACAGGTTACCTTAGCGATGATCAGCATTCCCTTCACTACATCAGCAGTACTATGCACGGGCATGACTCTAAGGTTACAGCCAAGGAATCTGTTGCAAAAATTTAAATATCAGAATTACACTTTAGAATTATTTTTTTTTAAATAAAACATTATTTGCTGCTGGCCAGAACTGAGCTCTTCCACACAGTGTGTTCATTAACCATTTATTATTAATCATCTTTGGAAAATTATTGTGCCACACAGGCATCTTATTCAATGAGTGTGAATGAATCTCTAGATGCCATGTCTAGAATTCTGACTGCTTGGCTGTATGTAATGTATGCTTTCAAAATAATGTTGTACATTTGTAGATTTGAATTGATCATGCACCTGTTCTGCACTGATGAGAATATGTCCACTCTCTTTTTCCATAGACTGGGGCTTGAAGTAGAAGAAAACTGTTTCTATGGACCTCCATAAATTTCTCAATTCTCTCAAAAAGTTCTGTATTCTCAAGCTTAACTGAAAAATCCTCCAGTGTGACCAGCAAGAACGCTGTACCTGTGCAACAGAAAAGTGAAGAGAAGGCAACTCTTCAGCGTACACCTGGAATCTATTTTCACAGACTGTTTCCACAGTTTTTAATGTACGTATTCATGTACATTTAAAAAACTATACATATATATGTCATATATCATTGGCATTAAATTACAAAAAACTAGGCATCACTGCTGCAAGGGTGTTTCTACAACTGAAATGTGACATATTTTTCCCTTCTGGCTGCCATAATCAATCTCTCTCTCTATATATATTTTTTCCCTCCTTTGGAAAGTCGTGGAAAGGCTCTTGTGGATTTTTTCTTTTAATATTGGGACAAATGAGAGTGTTAAAATCATATTTGCTGTAGTCTTCTGTTCACCACTATAGAAGTTTACTCAACTATGACTTTCACTTTTGAGAATTCCGGAAATGTGAAAAGGGTTCTTAATAAAAAACAGTGTTGAATATTTCTCATTTTGGCTTTCTACAAATTAACTGATTAAAAAATAAAATAATAAAAAAATGTTTTGCATACTTTTCTAAACATTCTGACCAAATAAAATATCAAACTCTAGGAGTTTGCTACCTACAATATTTCTGTCTTCTGTACTTTTGTAACAGTGAAAGTGCTTGCCTGAACTTCTCAGTGGTTTCCTAACAGAGAAAATTACATAAGGCTAGTTCTGTATAGGCCAAACCACAGATATAAATTAGAATGCTAGCACTTCCAGCTGAAATCAATACGTTTTTTTTTGTAATAGTTTTGTGTTAAATGCCAGAAATAAGGTCTATGGTAAGACAAGATCCAGCCTAAATATTTTTAACTAAAGACATTTTCACATTTTATTTTACAACACAAAATAAATACATCAATAATACCCCTTTGAGTTTTTTGATGATTTGATTTTTGTTTGAAGTGGCTAAATGGAACATTATTATTATTAGACCTACTATCTATAGCCTTCGTGCTACGTTTAGCTATTCACTTCTGCCAATTGAATTTAGGGTTCAAAAATTATCAAAGTTGTGTTCTTTTGGGCAAAGAGCGTATATTTGTTCTTCTATTCTTTGTTTTGGGTGATGCTAACTTCCGGGTTGGCCTACAAATATTATTGTCATCACTGCAGCACTCTATATGGGTATCATTACGCTTAAAGGGACACCAGGCAGGATTCACGTTTTTGTCAAACTGCGACCCCTAGAGTCGCTGTGGAGTACTTGTATTTAACGTTACTGTCAATACCACTCACGCAGAGCGTGACATGGTGTGTTACATAGTATAATAGTACATTGTGTTTAATTTGTCGTTTAATGGGATCTAATATATGTTGTTAGTGGTGAGAATTTTCACGTGATTAAATACATAGATCCTACAATTATCCCCATGTACTTTAATGGCCCAGAGGCAGAACTTTTGCCAAGTGTGTCAGAGGTTCTGGGTTCTAATCCGTACTAGCCTATAGTTTATTTTCCTCATCAAAACCGATTGTTCATTAGTGGTTGTATTTCAAGCAGGGACACGTTTTTTTGTGCATTAGGTTTTGTGATTTCACCGTAACAAAGAGAGTCTCTCAGTGTCCGCAACGGATTGAGGCGCGCGTCCGTGTGAAGACTGTGCGCGTCACAACATAACACTGTATCCGCACCACTGAGCGCAGCGGCAACAAGCACTTTGGTCACTTGATTTCAAAAACAACACATTTCAGATCGCCTCTTATTTAACAAACAAACGAAATGAATGCTCTACTAGAGTTACCTGGATATGTTTTATTTGTTTGTATTGGTACATCCGTGCCGCGAGATGTTTCAATGGGGACATATCACACCCGCAAATTACGCCTATGCTCGTGTCTGACTCCTCGCTCGGTCAGTCTGCCGTTACCTCCATCTCTGTTCCTCCGACAATGCTTTCTGCATCTTATATGCCTGCTCAGCCATGACGATAGTGTGACAAACTCCATCCCTCTCTACCTTGTTCCTGGATGGGGGCGTGTATGTGTGCAGTGCCGTAAAGGAATACGTTACATCGCGAGAGCTGATATCACGCGATACTTCCTGACTCTGAGGCCGGCGGCCCGCCGCACCAAAGTTGCAAGTGAGATTTTTCCGCTCACAGGCACCAGGGGGGGGCGAGACGACCACCATTCAACCCGAAAGAAGACATATAACCATTTCAATAACTCTGAAGCTGTTCTGTTAAGCTAAAAAAAAACTGCATAGAATCCCTTTAAATAATAATAATAAAAAAAATATATATATATATTTACAAAGTTTACTTTCAATATTAGACACTAACAAAGATCTATCCACAGTGAAAAAGGAGTAAGAGAATCCAATGTATCCCTCCCACGTATCTCGAATATTTTCACAGCGATGTGGACTAACGTTAACTTACGTAGTTCGATTTCCCAAGCGCATGTCAGTTCGAAGTTGAACTTGCAGCGTATAACGTTACATGTTCTCCTTCACAGTTGGCATTGTCCTATGCTAGGCCTACTAGCTTATTGTCCTAAGCTAGGCCGCCTACTACTATTACATTTTGTTGCCAGACAGATTGCTCTACATTGTGATGGACAGGGCAGGCAGGAGGACTGCAGTTCTGAACTAGCGGAAGCTTCTGCACATTGAGCTGCAATGCTGCATACAAGTTTTCGTTCGTTACTGCGTTGAAAAAAAAAAAGTAGGACAGGATTAAATAAAGGATTAAATTTACCGATGAAGTTTAACTACTTTTTACCTGACAAGGGGAAAACAAAACTAGAGGACAGAATGTTGTCCGAGCGGCGAATCCTGTGCTGCTGCGCAAGAATCTGTGAGGGTTCATCACACTGCGAAGACAATACAAAATAAAAGCAGACACGCACATAAATAAGTGTGATTCAGTCGGCCAATAAGTCAAATTTGTACAATCAAAAACAGAAAAAAAAATATTTTACTTAAAGCCATGACAACTACAAACTATAAACTTTAATAACAAGCTATAGCCAGCCAACGTAAACACGGACAACCAACCTGAGGTGAGGTGCTGATTATAACGGTTGTTTTCCAAGAGGGGTTGGTATCGCTTGTCATTTCTAGTTTGTTTGCTTGATATTCAGTTACGGTGCTAACTGCTAGCAGTTTTCTTCAACAGCCTCCAGAAAAAAAGAAACGGTTTTAACCAGTCCGTCAACTGACGCGAATGTTAGAGCGGGTGCGGGCAGACTGTGAGAAAGAAATGCTGAATGGTAATTCCCCTTGTTACTCAAATTGTCATACTCAAAATATAATTTATGGAAAAGACCAAAAAAAATACCTGAAGTAAACTAACCTTTCTAAACCTCAGTTCATTTGGTCTAGTTTATTTGAGCTTATTTGGTAGGAGAAAAAAAGACACACATTGGTAAACTGCTATGAAATTATGTTTTTTAAAGGTGCTCTATGTAACAATTAGCGGCCTCTAGTGGTGATGTTTCAGATTGCAACCAATTTTTATAAGAGCGCTCGTGCTCGTTCTCACAGACAATACCGTCTATTACGCAAATATCTCGGCGAATACTAGGCGGATTCGGGGAGCACCGAGCTCGTTGGGACCATCTAGTCGAGCTGAAAAGAACCATATAAGTTACATAGTTTTTGGTGGTGTTTTCGCGGAGATATTAGCAGAAAACAATAGGTTACTGTCGTAACCCCGGTTCTCTGAAACATCGAGTGGAGAGATCCACCTATGGGAAGGGCATCCGTACCTGCCCTCTGCAGAAGCATCCAATTGCACCAAGTCTGGCTAGACAGACAGAAGCGCGCAGCCAATGCCAGGTGAGGCCACACCCCCTCACCTACGGGCATATAACCGCTGTGCGCGCTGCTATTCTTCAGTTGACATTCGCTTCCCATAGGTGGATCTCGAACACGAGATGATGAAAGAGAACCATCGGGCGCACTGCAAAATTGCGGACGCCGGTGACGTCATGATCTCAGAAGAAATCGCTCGTATCTCTGGAACGCAAAGACCCAGAGAGCTCAAATTCGGGCGAGGAGGTCCCAGGGGGACCCTTGCACGAACGCTAGAGTGGCGGGCCTCGGGGATGCCGGACATAACCGGACGTAACTGGACGTATAACCGGACGTAAGGAGCGCGCATGCACGTCACATCCGTTGGATTTCGCGGTAAATCTGACCCGGAGACTTCACATATAAATATGAATATTGGCCTTCAGAAGTAATAGCAAAACTCGACAAGTGGATCATTGTAATGTGTGATTACAACCCCTTCACACACAGGCAATAAAAAAGGATTCATTTTAGTAGAAAAGTTCCACATAGCACCTTTAAAGGAAATTATATTGATGTTCTAAATTGACGAATAATTACAGATCTAATTAGCCTGCACAATATTTTTTACGAGTAATTTTTCGTTATTTTGTTGTTTATCGGTGACAACTTTTGTCTTTTCCCAGTTTTATTTCTAATAAAGCTAATCAACCAAGGAGAAGGGATGGCAGTTGTTGGATTTTGTTGGTTTCTTTAATAGAATCATACAAATGAATACAAATTGAAATACAATGCAATGGCCAATTTACAAGCCATACATTTCACGTCACATTGTAGCCTACTGATATCTCAAATAAACAGGGAAATGTATACGTAAACCATACTTCTTTTTGTTTTAACTATTAAAATCCTTCACTAAACAAATCAAATGATGAAGAGTCACACAAAACCCCCAAACATTATAACAGGTAAACATGTAATAAAAAAGGTAAAATGCAAAGTAGCCTACATAAAGAAAAAGTACACTAAACTAAATTCTAAACACAACACTTTTGTTTTTGTCCCCATTTTTCATGAGCTGAACTCAAAGATCTAATCTGGCTGCGTTTACACTCAGCATTCACATGCGATCAAAGATCACCGTGATCATTAGCCAATCAGGACATGGTGCGTTTACATTTGTTCACATTAAGTAGCCTCTGTATCTGGATAACCGATCGGATTTATGTTTCCTGCATAATATTTAAAGTCCCCATGAAGTCAAAATTGACCATACTTACTTCGTTTGCCTAAATTGATAGTTTTGTGGTGAACAATTCATCCATGCAAGTCAATCCACACAAAAATTTTTTTTGGCTTCGTAATCTTTAATCAAATTCTGAAAATGCCCCTCCCCTCTGCATTGGAGGACCTTGCCCGATGACGTTGGCTTGACGGTTTGGGTGTCTGCTTAACATCCGTAACCACGCCCCTCCAACTGACATTAGATAGGCACACGGCGTGTGAAAGGAGAGATGGCGAGGAGGTGCATTTTTCTAGATCCAATCAGGTGCTAGTTGAAAAAAAAGCCACGCTCACTATTTTGCCTCATTTAGTATAGAGAGCCTAAGTCTCTCCCCTTCCGGTCGACCACCATGGGACCTTAATTCGGAAAAATATTGTATGGTAGTCAATGGCGAGAGACAACAAATATTTTGATCTCGTTTGAATTGTGCCCTGAATTACACATATGATGTTTATCAATTTAAAAGATACATTTTAAAGTCAAGAAAGTCGCAGTTTGATGTAAAACTGTTGAGGTATAAGACTGAGAAGATACGTAATTACAAAGACTACAAACCCAAAAGGCGCGCATTTTCTCTCAATGAATGAAGATAACTTTACTGAAGCGAACGTCTGTCATTTTTTCTATATTCTTACGTTATAATCGTAACATTACGCCGTCATGCCTGAGTGTTTTGTTCCAGACTGCACACACGAGCAACGGATCTTGCTCGTTGTTTCACTTCCCGGGAGATGTAGTTCATTGAGCGATTTTCACATAAAACTAAATGTTACTCTTCTGTTTTATGACAAACTGCGACTTTCTTGACTTTCATAATTATCTTTTAAAATGACAAACATCATATGTGTAATTCAGGGCACAGTTCAGACGGAATAAAAAGATAACTTGTCTCTCGCCATTGACTGCCATACATATTTTTTCCGAAATAAGGTCCCGTGAGCCGGAAGCGGAGGGGCGGGACTTAGGCTCTCTATTCCGTTTCTCTCGGAAATACGTCACAGCACTGGAGAAAAGTCGCTTGCAACTTCCGGTTCACGGGGACTTTAAATTAGGTCTGTGGCACAACACCAGATTAAGAGTAAATATGATACAAATTAAACAATGTCCCAATTCCTTTCACTCACTCACTTTACTTTCCTTTGCAATCTCCAGTAATTAGATCAAATTAAGTTTTTTGAACGAAGGAATACTTCCAGAGTTGATCATACAAAAATAACTGGGTTGATGTTAAACAAGTCACATCATCGATCATCTTGGGTTTAAGGTTATAGCGTTTAATGACTATATTGACAGAAATGGGAGATTTATAAACATGCTGAAACAATAAAAACATTCAACATTTAAAACATTAAAAAATTCAGATTCCGATTATTCCTCTGGCAAAGCAGCTTGCAGCTCTTCATTAAAGATCTCATGACTGACTGTGATTGTACAGGCGATCGCCTCGTTTAGATAATGTTGCACAATTAAAATGAAAAATGACACACATAGTATGTAAGTTGTGATGTCACGAGAGGCTGTGTCCTGGAGGGGCGGTACATTTCCCTGAGGTGGCTGCAACCACAAACAGCTATGGCTCCATCTGCTGGTGGAGTCGGGAACTCCACCCCCCAATACACCACATTCCTGCACACCTGAGACTGATCAGGGTCTGATGAACTGAAGGGCTTTTTAAGGGTGAGAGACACAGTTAGTGTGTGTGGGAGGCTTGGGAGACAAGCTTCAGGTTGTCCTCTCTACAGAAGACCAGACCGCTCCAGTATCATTTCCACGAGGAATACTGAAGGTTGGAAATACTTACTAAACATTTGAAGGACTTACGGCTGGCTTGGCCACGGGCTGCAGCATGGATTAAACTAAGGTTGGAAAAGACTGTTTACTTTCCCGAGGGAAATGGGATTATGATTTCCTCACTTCACCAAGAGGCACCATTTAAGTTTTGACTGTTGAAGACCAACCTGATCCTTAGTTACACTTTTGAGTTTGGAACGCTGTTTTGCTAATTCCCAAGAACTGTAATAAAATCCTTGTTTACATTTGAACTTTGTGTCCTGGCACTACTTGAACTGTCCCGCTGAAAGCTGTGTTGCCTCTCATGACGTCACATATGGTGGAGAATGCGGGCAAGCTCAAGCGTTAATAGTGCATGTCAGAAGAGGACACTGAAAATTTGATTGCCCACTTTTCCAAATTGGCCGTAGGCCCCCCACATAACAAAATGGAGGAAATTTTGAAAGCCCTTGTTGCTGGTCAGCAAGCCCAGATGCAGGCGAATATGGCTCTCTTGGAGCAGCAAAAGAGAGCCAACCTTCTGAAGGCAGAGGAATTGCAGCTGCAGAAACAGATGGCCGTTCAGAATGTCCGACCAATAAAGGCAAGTGACTTTATATCCAAGATGGGGGCCACAGATGACGTTGAGGCGTTCCTGCATGCCTTTGAAGCCACGGCCACTAGGGAAGCCTGGCCCAGGGCACAGTGGGTTGGACTGTTATCCCCCTTTCTAACGGGGGAATCGCTGAATGCTGTCCGGGACCTGGGCCCCGACCAGGTGACTGACTATGATGCCCTTAAGACTGAGATCCTTAGCAGAAATGGGCTCACCAAGTTTGGTATGGCCCAGCGCTTCCACAGCTGGACCTTCCAACCAGACCAGCCTCCTCGTGCACAGATGCACGAACTTGTCCGGATCACGCAGAAATGGCTGGAACCGAAAAAGAATACGGCAGCTGCAGTAGTGGAGGCCATTGTGGTGGATCGTTATTTACGGGCCCTGCCTTATGAGGCGAAAAGGTTCATCAGCCACCTCAGGGAAATGTACCGCCCCTCCAGGACACAGCCTCTTGTGACATCACAAAGTCTAAATAAACAGTTTTAAAGATTGACGTTTATTGTTCAAATAAGTTTAATTTCGTGTCTAAACTGCGTCTGGCCATTACTTTCTGACAGCCACTCGGGGAGACTGGGCGGAGATTTAAATTACGTTCACCTGTGAATGCAGACACGATGGCTGGATTCCGTTTACAATACACTGAGATCCGATCACAATGAGTCCTCGACTACCTCCGAA
This sequence comes from Chrosomus eos, assembly GCA_036326025.1. Taxonomy (NCBI): domain Eukaryota; kingdom Metazoa; phylum Chordata; class Actinopteri; order Cypriniformes; family Leuciscidae; genus Chrosomus; species Chrosomus eos. The sequence continues at coordinate 23,813,694 of CM070828.1, read as the reverse complement.
CCGGGACACGCTGATCGGATAACATTCCGATCAGATGTGCGTTTACACTGTCTTTTCAATGTGTATGTGGATGTATGATTTGTGCATGAATGTGCGTTTACACTTGTCTTTTCAATGTGTATGTGGATGTATGATTTGTGCTCCATTTGTGCTAAAAATACTTAAACGGTTTTATTTATTTTCGAAATGGCGCATCGTTTCGCTAGATAAGACCCTTATTCATCGTCTGGTATGTTTAAAGTCCTTTGAAGCTGCACTGAAACTGTCATTTGGACCTTGAACCGTTTTGGCTACTATTGAAGTCCATTATATGGAGAAAAATCCTGGAATGTTTTCATCAAAATCCTTAATTTCTTTTCGACTGAAAAAAGAAAGACATGGACATCTTGGATGACATGGGGGTGAGTAAATTATCAGCAAAAGTTTTTTAAAAAGTGAACTGATCCTTTAAGTTGTTTACATGAAGGTTTTTCAGTCCGATTGAGCTGTCAATCCGATTATAAGGGTCCATGCAAACGCAGCTAGTGAGCACTACTACTTTGCTGAGATAATCTATCTACCTCACAGGTGTGGCATATCAAGATGCTGATTAGACAGCATGATTATTGGACAGGTGTGCCTTAGGCTGGCCACAATTAAAGACCACTCTAAAATGTGCAGTTCTCTTACGAGAGGTTCTCTCGTATTGCGAAAGCTAGTTTACGCTACGGGAAAGATTCATCTTTTCTGAGAAATTGAAGCCAAAAAATTATCCTATAATTTTGTATCCATTGTCAACGCAGTTCAGCTGCAGCGGACCATGAGAGGGCTAGCTAGCCGCTCATTGGTTCGCTCACGGAGAACTGCTTAAGCCTATGAGAGGGCGCGAGTGAACCCGCGACCAATGAGAGTCTGACTTGCTCTCATTACGTCAGAGCCCGCCGAAACGGGTGTAGACGAGAGTATAAATTTTTACCGACATAGGCTGAATACTCTGGTTTTTTCATATAATGAAGCGAGAACGCTAGTAGCACAAGCACGGCCAGGAACGCAATACTCGTTCCCTCATCTAGAGAGAACCGAGGTTACGTTAGGTAACTGATTCGTTCTCTTACGAGAGGTTCTCTCGTATTGGGTAAGCTAGCTTACGCTACGGGAACACCTGCTCAACGCCGTGCGTGCTAAGCATCCACTATTAGTCCCAGGGGAGACCCCGGGGAACTCTATGAGTGGGAATGAATATATGTACATGTGTCAAAAGGCCAGCAGAGCGGGCCGGTGATTGTGTAGTACATAAGCACATGATAGAGAGGGACAGAGCGAACTCGGTCTGTGTAATTAACTCCCTATAGTGCAGCTCAACCAGAAGAGCTGTAACATACTAGACTGCTAGTAGTTTATCCTGCAAGGCGGGGACTTCCAGATCGTAAAATCTGACAAAGGTGGAGGGGGAAGCCCATCCCGCTGCCACGCAAATGTCGTGAATGGAAATTCCGCTGGACCATGCCCACGATGAGGCCATGCCTCTAGTGGAATGAGCCCTGATGCCCAGAGGGCATGGCAGGTCTTTTGATGCGTATGCGGCTGCGATGGCATCAACAATCCATCTGGATAGAGACTGTTTCGAGGCGGCCAACCCCTTGGTGCGCCCACCGAACGAAACAAAAAGCTGCTCGGATCGTCTGACCGGAGCAGTGCGAGTACAGTATAATCTCAGGGCCCTGACCAGACACAGGAGATTAGAGTCAGATTCGCTATCAGAAGCAGGCAGAGCAGATAGGGAGATAACTTGTGCCCTGAACGGGGTGCCGATCGCTTTGGGGACATAACCATGCCTAGGTTTGAGAACGACTAAGGAGTCATTAGGTCCAAACTCGAGACAGGACGCGCTAGTGGACAGTGCGTGTAGGTCTCCCACCCGTTTTACTGACGCGAGTGCGAGTAGAAAAACGCTCTTTAGCGACAGGTACTTTAGGTCCACGGTGTTTAGCGGTTCGAATGGGGGGGCTTTCATAGCATTGAGAACTATGGAAAGGTCCCAAATCGGCACCGAAGGGGGGCGTGGGGGGTTCATCCTTCTAGCTCCCCTGAGGAAGCAGACGACCAACCCATCTTTGCCCAGTGACTGGCCGCGCCGGGGTTCAGCGAACGCCGCGACGGCTGCCACATACATCTTAAGAGTGGACGGGGATCTGCCCTTGTCCAGCATCTCTTGGAGAAAATTTAGCAAGGAGGGAACCTCGCATGACCGTGGGTCCAGATCTTTTTCGGTGCACCATTTTGAGAACACAGACCATTTTGACGCATAGAGCCTTCTAGTAGAAGCCGCTCTAGCCTGCATGATCGTGTTTAACACTCCCTCTGGCAAAGCAACGGGTAGTCGTTGAGCACCCACGCGTGTAGCGCCCAGCGCTCTGGGTGGGGATGCCAGATCGTGCCGCGAGCTTGGGAGAGGAGATCTGCTCTGACTGGAATGGGCCACGGCGCTGTCTGTGACAGCTGAATGAGCTCCGGAAACCAAGTCTGACCCTCCCAGCACGGGGCTATGAGGAGCACAGAGTGGCGCGTTTCTCTGATTCTCTGAAGCACCTGTGGTAGCAACGAGACCGGAGGGAAAGCATTAAGCGGGCGGCTGGGCCAGGTCTGGGCTAGAGCGTCCTCGCTCTTCGAAAAAAAATATATTGGGCAGTGGGTGTTCTCCGCTGAGGCGAAGAGGTCCACCTCTGCTCTGCCGAATATTCGCCACAGTTTCTGGACTGTAAGAGGGTGCAGGGACCACTCCCCGGGGGGAATGGGGTTCCTGGACAGGCTGTCTGGACCGTCGTTCAGATGGCCCGGCACGTGTGTCGCTCTGAGCGAGAGCAGGTGACACTGAGACCAAACTAAGATGCGTTCTGTCAGCTGGAAGAGATTCCTGGATCTGACTCTGCCCTGACGGTTTAGATAAGAGACCACGGCTATGTTGTCCGAACGGATCAGCACGTGGTGGCCCTGAATGCGCGGGAGAAAGCGCACGAGCGCGTTCTTGACCGCCAACATTTCCAAACAGTTTATGTGTAGGAGGCTCTCTTGAGCTGACCAGGGGCCGAAGGCCGGTGAGCCCTCGCAGACTGCACCCCAACCCGTGTTGGAGGCGTCTGTCGAGATGACTTTTCGGCGTGAAAAGGTCCCCATGGAAACGCCCCGCTGAAACCATTCTGCCACAGACCATGGCTGCAGAGCTGTGATACAGGTCTGCGTTACCTTTATCAGCTGGCGACCCGTGGTCCACGCCCGGTGAGACACACGGCTCCTTAACCAAAGCTGAAGCGGGCGCATGCGCAGTAACCCCAGCTGGAGTACCGCGGAGGCTGAGGCCATGCAACCCAAAGCTCTCTGAAATGTTTTCAAAGGCGTGAGTCTGTTCATCTGAAAAGATGCGGCGAGACGCTGCACACGGTGCGCGCGCTGCGCTGACAGACGCGCCGTCATCGTGACCGAGTCCAGCTCTATACCCAAGAAGGAGATAGTCTGACTGGGTTGTAGTGCACTCTTTGTCCAGTTGACAGAGAGGCCCAAAGCTTTCAGATGGTCGAGGAGAACTGTACATTGAGACAGTAGCTCTCTCTGAGATTGTGCCAAAATAAGCCAGTCGTCCAAGTAGTTCAGTATTCGCAGCCCCTGACTCCGCAGGGGGGCGAGCGCCGCATCCATGCACTTCGTGAACGTACGGGGTGCTAGGGATAGGCCGAAAGGTAGGACAGTGTATTGATAAACCTGGCCTTCGAAGGCGAAACCTAAGAATGGCCTGTGAAGGGGATTTATTTGGATCTGAAAGTATGCATCTTTCAGATCTAGTGATATGAACCAGTCCCCCTGGCGCACATGCGCGAGGAGTTTTCTGATAGTGAGCATTTTGAACGGTCTCTTCATGAGAACTTTGTTCAGAAATCTGAGGTCTAAGATTGGTCTGAGACCGCCGTCTTTCTTGGGGACAAGAAAATAACGGCCGTAAAACCCCGACTCGCTCATAGACAGAGGCACCCTCTCTATAGCCTTTTTGCAAAACAGATTTGCTGTCTCTGAACGGAGCAGCGTCACTGCTTCTGGGTTCACAGTAGTTTCTAGCCGCGCTCGGAAGCGAGGAGGGCGGCGGCGAAACTGTAAGCGATAGCCTAGCCTTATCGTGTTTAGCACCCACTGGGAAATTCCCGGAATAGCTTCCCACGCTTTGAAGCGTAACGCTAGGGGGTGAATGGCTACATGGTCCCCGTCGCTGCACTTCGCGTGCTGTGTAAGCGCGCTGATAGTGTCTAGAACAACGGGACTTACACTCGGAGAGGAGTTTATGGGCCCTGTAACAGAGTGAGCAGAGAGAGGGCGCGCGCACGGGCTCATGGGCGCGCTTATGCACTCTGACACTCGAGCGGGTTTGGACCGCTTTATGAGAGTGGACTCTGTGTGAGACAGGGGAACTGAAGTGCTTTTGTGTATGAGTGAACACCGTGTTGTGGGCACATTTCGTACACAAGAGGCTTTTATGCTCTTTCTGAGATTTCTCTGGGTCGCCGTGAAAACGGCTTTTGTGCTCATGCAAGCGGGAAGGGAGACCGGCTTGGTGATGGCAGAAAACACTGCTGCAGTAGCCGCCTGGGCGGAGACTAACAGAGGACGAAACTTTGACGGCGGTCCGGCCGCAGCGGGAGAGCGCCGTCTTTTTCTTCAAAGCTGTGCTAGGCAGACTTTGCCTGATCGGCTTTCAGCGCAATTCTAGGCCGAGGCCCTCGAGGAGGCGGCGGTCTGTGGAGATCCTGAGACTCATTGTTGTGCCATTCATCCATGACCATCACCTCATGTTGCAGCATGATAATGCACAGCCCCATGTTGCAAGGATCTGTACACAATTCCTGGAAGCTGAAAACATCCCAGTTCATGCATGACCTGCCAATAGCCAGCAACTTCACACAGCCATTGAAGAGGAGTGGACCAATTTTCCACAGGCCACAATCAACAACCTGATCAACTATGCGAAGGAGATTCCCCCCCCCCCCCCCCCTCCTCCTGCAAGTGCCTTTTGCTCAGGAAATCCACCTTATTTTGCAGCTCGGAAGTAAGATATTTTCTGTGAATGTGTGAGACTTCGAATTCATTAGCCACCAGGTAGCATAAATAATTAGAAGAATTACAAGGTGCAGTAAATGGTAAAACTACCAGTTTGCATTATCAAGCAGCATAACAGGCTGTTTTGTACAACTAAAAATAATGGAAGCAGATGATTCCGGAAGCCAAGCCAGACACATTATTGCTCATATGTTAAAAATAAAGATACATTGAACAAGAATACATGCACAAGGTTCAGAGATTTAAGAAACAATTTTAACTTAAAGTCATCATGAAATCAAAATTGTCCCTATGTTAGCGCATACTAGTCTTGAGGTGAACAAATAATCCATGCAAGTTAATACACAAAAATACGCAAGTTAATACAAAAAATAGTTTGTCATGGTAATCTTTAATCAAAATCTGAAATGTTACTTCTGGTCTGGTCTTCCTTCTCTAATGACGTCAGTTTGACGGCTTGGGTTGAAAACGCTTAACCACTCCCCTCAATCCGAAAGATGCAAAAGATGGAGAGTAGGTGCGCTAAAGTAAAACCCTGCACTCTATTCAATATTCTGTTCCACTTGAAAATACGTCACAACACTGGAGAAAAGTCGTTTGCAACTTCCAGTTCACGGGGACTTTAAAGGATCACTATTGTTTGAAGATTGGTACTGAAGCCAGGACTCAGCATGCAAAGAATGCTCTCTTTAAGAGGCTACAATAAAACATAGGCTACTGCATACAAAACTAACTTTCCAGTATAAAATATGAGATTTTGTTTCCTACCCTTCTGAAACTTCAGGATTTGAAATTGCCCCATTTGTGACATCATGATTTTCCAAAACACGCCCCTTAACATGTGTTCTAAATTCCCTATATAAGAGTATACGAAAAGGACTTTATGAAACGTTTTACTGTGTACTCTGCTGGGTAACGATAGATTCCGTTATTGTGTTTACTTTCATTTTCACCAGCCGTTTGCTCCGCCAATTCCTCAGGTGTTAATGTGCATGATTAATTGTAAGTTTATTTATTTATACACAGTTATAAGTGATTTACAGTCATGCTCAGAATTAATGGCACCCCTGGTAAAATGTGTTTCCTCATATTTAAACTCCTGTGAAACAAGAAGTCATGGCTGGACAATCCATGTTCCTAGTTCCTTGGTGTGCTAAAAAAGATAAACATTAATGGGAATATACTTCATATTCATATTTTACTCTTTTAAAAAAATCATACTTTACATATTTTAAAAATTCTAGGGGTACCAATAATTGTGGCCAACATGTTTTGAAGAAAAGCATTTATTTCATTATGTGATTTCCCCCCACTTTCAATTCTTTTACTTTAATGAAAGGTTAGATTTTTGCTAGATTTTTGCCAATTTTTTGAATGAAAGATCAAAAGGATAAACAAAGCAGATTTATTTTTTACAGCCAGTTTTGATCATATTTACCAGGGGTGCCATTAATTCTGAGGACGACTGTATGTTTGTTACATTGTTGTATTCAAATATTCAGCTAGTGCAACCAAACTTTACATTGTGAACAACATCATAAAATGAGAGTTAGGCCCTGTCCACACGGACATGGGTATTTTTATAACCGTGACTTTTTCTACGCGGTTCCGCCGTTCGTCCACACGGAAACGCACTGAAACCGAACGTTTTTGAAAACCCCTGCAGGATTTTCAGAAACGCCCGTTACAGTGTTGTCGTGTAGACAGTGAAACCGGTGTTTTCGCCTTGTGACGTCAGAGTGTGCGCCGTTATCCACTGTGTTTGACGTCAGATTTGCACCTACCGGAACTGGTAATAACTTTTTGTTAGGCTTCTGATTGGCCAACGTGGCTTTACAATTAGGGTTATATCGCCGCCTGCTGGCGTGGCATGCTCTTGACCGCGCTTGATAGCGTGTTTTTGCGTTTTCATGTAGACGGAGACCGAGCATGTGTGAACGGGATTTTTTTTTAAACGCTGGAGGAAAAACTCCGGTTATAAAAAATACCCGTGTCCGTGTGGACAAGGCCTTATACAGTGATTCACTTATAATGTGACTGTGACGATTATCGGCTGGCTCCACTTCTGTTCTGCCCTTCTTTGGACTGATCACGCACACACCCTGAACTGATTACGCACACACCTGTCACTATTGATCACTCTCACACCTGTTTCCATTGATCACTCTCACACCTGTTTCCATTGATCACTCTCACACCTGTTTCCATTGATCACTCTCACACCTGCATCTAGTTCCACACGCAGCTCCACACACATTTACCTCACTGTCACTATGGCTGCGTTCACACAGCAGGGGCTTAATGCTCAATTCCGATTTTTTGAAAAAATTCAACATTTTTGCAAGGCCGTTCACATTTCCAATTAAATTTGACCTTTTGTGATCTCCTGTGTGAACGTGAAATGACCAGAAGTGACCCGCATGCGCAGATGAGAAGAGTACTCAACGGTCAACGACGTTACTTGTTGTTTGCGGAAGTAGCTAAACATGAATGAAAATTAAGAAGGAGGAGGGCCATGGCGTTGGCCATGGCGTTTTGTGGAGCAGTGGTAGCAATGTCGCCGGTACAGAGAAACGGTGTGGGTGCGGAGTCGCAGCCAGGAGTGGTGGGATACTGATGTGAGTGGCTTCACTAATACAGAATTCATCAGTAACTTGTTTATCTTCTCATTCCTGCCTACTTCAACGCAGAATTATGACGTTTGTCGCATATCAATGGCGTGCGGGTCGGATACATGTGACCTGGCCGTTCAGATTGAGGTCGCATTTCAAAAGATCGGATACGTATCAAATTTGGACCACATACCCAAGTGGCCTGGGTCGCATTTGAAAAGATCGGATCTGTGTCGTTCAGACTGTCATGAAAAGATCAGATACAGGTCGCATAGGGGCAAAAAAATCGGAATTGGGTCGTTTCAGCCTGCAGTGTGAACGTAGCCTATCACTTATGGCTTAGACTTGTATGATTCACTGTTGTGTACATCTCTGAGCGTTTCTTAGACTGTTATCCTGCCCTTGTTTGCTACCCTTGCCTATCTGACCTATCTGACCTATATGTGATTAAACTTACGCTGCATTTGGATCCCTCTGAGTCTGGTGTTTCATGACAGAAGACTAAGCCATAAAATGGATCCAGCAGTTGTGAGTAACCAGGCCCTACGGAATTTCCTTGCTGCTCTGTTTCAAGAGGGCCAGCCCATCGAGAGGTATGTGAGGGACTTTTTGGCGTGCTGTCATTTGGGATCGTTAGATGACACCCAGCTCATGGACCTGTTTTGGAGCGGGCTAGATGAGGACATCGCTCAAATGATGCCGGAGGACTATACCGGTCGGACCCTAGAAAAGTATATTGATCTGGCCCTTTTCTTGAGCGGTTCGGCATTTACTGTGGGCTTGGCTGAAAAAGAACCCCGCAAGCTCAGAGTACCCCCTGAGTCAGTTCACGTGTCGCTCGTCCAGCCTTAGTTTCTCCATGTCACGCCTACCATCAAGCCAGCCACCGGATCGGTCTATGGCCGTCCAGGATTGGTGTCCAGCGAGGCCGATTCCCGCTGATTTCAGCACGTGCTGCCAAGTGGGCCATCATTCCAGGGTCCTGTCCCACCGAGCCTGTCCAGCCAGAACCTGTCCCAGAGCCTTCACCGCTTGTCCCGTCCCGTCCAGCCGTGCCGAGCCTGCGCTCCACGTCAGCCCTGCCGAGCCTGCGCTCCACGTCAGCCCTGCCGAGCCTGCGCTCCACGTCAGCCTAGACGAACCAGAGCTTCCTGTCTATCTAGACGAGCCTGAGCTTCACGTCAGCCTCGCCGAGCCCTCAACGAGCTATTGTCAGCTCCCGAGCCATTGTTAGTTCCTGAACTTGGTTCCATTGATCACTCTCACACCTGCATCTAGTTCCACATGCAGCTTCACACACATTTGTACCTCACTGTCACTATCACTTATGGCTTAGTCTTGTATGAATGTATGATTCACTGTTGTGTACATCTCCGAGCATTTCTTAGTCTGTTATCCTGCCAGTGTTTGCTACCCTTGCCTGTCTGACCTATCTGTGATTAAACTTACGCTGCATTTGGATTCCTCTGAGTCTAGTGTTTCATGACAGTGACAGTATATGCAGCACCATCTATCCCAATCCTGTATGCAAGCCAAGTGATAAGGTTGCAGTTTTTAATCCTATGTGACGTTGGTTTACATAACGTGTCAGAAGTGAGTTGCTGTTTATGTTTGTGTTACTCAAATGTTTTTAGACATGCACTGATGTAAATTTTTATTCTGTTTATTCCAGAAAAACCACATTCAATACGTCTGCAAGCTTATGACATTACATGACCTAAATCTCTCATACCAGACCATGCGCTGTACGACAGCTCATATCACCAGCCAAGGATGTATCACCCAACAGCACAGCTAAACCTCTGTGGACAGGCCGAGCCAGTCTCGACTGTGGATCAGCTTCCCATGAGTGAGTTATCTCTGGTGCAGTATGGAGCAGGTCAAGCTACATGTCATATGGGCAGTGTTGATAATGGATCTGGTGATTTTGCTAGACAGCTATGCTTTAGTCATTCTTGTTCACCGGTACCTTACATGCGTGAGAGATCACTTCCGATGCTTTCCGGAAAAGACCGAAGCACCCGCGACCTGAGATCACTTGGACGTGGCTGTGTTTACAAGAGGTAAAAACAATATAAATACTGTTCGTTTTCTCACACAAAATGCTCGTTTCGTGTCTTAGGCCATCAATGTGTACTTACATTTACCAGTCATTAAATCATGTTTAATTTGGACTTCTCTGTGCATGCTCTTTGAGGAAGTGACCATAGACCTGCATTATGACTGACAGACGGTTTGACCTAAAAAAAATCAAAATTGAAACTACTGCAGAAACAAAGACACCTACATCTTGGATGCCCTTGAGGTAAGCTAAAACATACCAAAACTTAATTTCAAAGTGAACTATCCCTTTAAACCACTATATCACTTAACTGCTCCCTCCATCTTGAAATTTCAAGTGGCTCGGACAATTTTCTTGTCAAGTGACCCATGGAGACTGCTCATGCCAATTTTCACGCTTGTATCATAAACTGAACGATTATATCACTTAGCCGCTCCACTACACAGACAGATGGCTGTTGATCTTTAAAATTACCAAAGCAATAGGCTATATGCACGCATAAGTTCCGCATTTGACGCAAGGATGCTCTTCAGTTTCCGGTTGGGGAGATTAAAGCGGAGGAAAACCGAGGAAAACACGATTATGGCAGAGTCTTCAAAATGTACTGTCCTCCCGTCTTTGAAACGAAACTTTCATATGTTTAGATGTAATTTTATATATAGTCATGTTTATTTAATATAATTTTAAAAAGAAGCATAAACACAACGAGGGGTGTCTGTTTTTGTCTGTTTTTGTGACTAACGTTTCTTTAGTATAACCATGGAGTATAAAATTCAATATAAATTCTCGGTATTGCATTGGACTCTACGATCGGCGGAAGTTATCGAGCATCCTTAGACCTTCACCAGAAATACCGCTGTGCATAGAGCCCATTGATGCCTCTTTCTCAGTCAGCACGCCCGTCGTGCTGTTTTGCTGGAGGTTATCAACGACTTGTGGCCTATTTTAGCTTAAATTTACTGACAATGTTCTCTTACGAGAGGTTCTCTCGTATTGCGTAAGCTAGCTTACGCTATGGGAAAGATTCCATCTTTCTGAGAAATTGAAGCCAAAAATTATCCTATAATTTTGTATCCATTGTCAACGCAGTTCAGCTGCAGCAGACCATGAGAAGGCTAGCTAGCCGCTCATTGGTTCGCTCACGGAGAACTGCTTAAGCCTATGAGGGAGCGCGGATGAACCCGCGACCAATGAGAGTCTGACTCGCTCTCATTACGTCACCGCCCCCGAAGCGGGCGTGGACGAGGCTATAAATACCCCGAAATAGGCTGAATAATCTGATTTTTCATCCTTCAGCGACGCACCTGCATCTGCTGATCCTGAGAGAGAAGCCGCCGTCGTCGAAAAGGCACCTTCTAGCGAGCGTTTGGGAGACTGAGGAAGCCGGCCGTCTTCGCCACCTTCAGCCGTCCTGTGAGCTAGCGCCATCCGACGGAGTGTATCCTTTACTCAGAGTTTAAAATCCTATTGTATCTAAAAGAGCGAGCGTCTTTTTAAAGATGTCTCGGAATTCCTGCGGCTCCTGCCGCGCTCCTCTCGAGGCTGGAGACCGCCATGTCATCTGCGCCGTCTGCCTCGGACCGGAGCACGCTGAAGTCGCCCTCGCTGACGGCGGCTGCGACGTCTGCGATACTATGCCTATGTTGACCCTGCGGGCTCGACTGTTGGCTGAAAAGCGCTCCCAAGCCACCTCTGTCTGCGCCGCGGAAGAAGAAACGCCGCGCTCAGAGGCCGCCGGAGCCCCAGCAAGAAGCGTTCATTCCACCGGAGCCTGTAGCCTCCCGCTCTCCCTCTCCGCCGCTTCCGGACGAACAGTTGCCGCCGAGTGGCCGCTCTGTTGCCTCCGATGACGCCGCGGACATCAAGGACTCATGTTCGCTTCTCGCTTCCGACAGTGAGGATTGGTCCGGTTCTCAGGTCTCTTCGAACCGCGAATCCTCCAGGACTCGCGCTGGCATTGAAGAGGAACTAATGCGCCTCCTCACGCAGGCCGTCGAGCGCCTCGGTCTCGAGTGGTCTCCTCCCCCCGAGCAGACCATCAACCGCATGGACGGCAGCTATTTCCGCCAGCGCTCGACTCCCGCTGCCAAACGGGCTGCGCCCTTCCTGCCCGAGCTGCACGCTGAGCTCTCAAAGTCTTGGAATGCCCCGCTCTCTGCCAGGTCTAGCTCTGATTCTTCCACCCCGCTCCGCGTTGTGGACGGAGCCGCAGAGAAGGGCTACCTCACCATCCCGCCGGTTGAACACTTGGTCGCCGCACACTTATGCCCGCCCTCTGCTAGATGGCGCTCATCACCTGTGCTTCCCTCGAAAGCCTGCAGAGCGACTTCAAGTTTTCACGGCCGCGCATACTCAGCCGCCGGCCAGGCGGCGTCTGCACTCCACTCGATGTCCGTGCTGCAAATCCTGCAAGGCGATTTGCTGCGTGAGTGGGATGAGAGCGGTAAGAACCCCCCGTCAGTCGCGGATTTGAGGAGCGCCACGGACCTTGCCCTTCGCGCTACAAAGTCTGCTGCTCTAGCCTTGGGGAAATGCATGGCCGCCATCTGCGTGTCTGAGAGACACCTATGGCTCACTCTCGCCGACATGGGAGATTCCGAGCGCGCCGCCTTTCTCAACGCCCCGCTCTCTCCAGCCGGCCTCTTCGGATCTGCTGTCACGGGTATCGTCGACCGCTTCTCCGAAGTACAGAAAGCTTCGCAGGCCATGAACCTTTTCCTGCCTCGTCGCGCTAGCTCCTCTGCAGGCTGCCCACGTGATCAGCCTCCTGCACGAGCCCCACCCCAGCGCACAGCTCAGCACAACCAGACTGCTCAGCGACCGGACCGCCGTCAAAGATCTGCCCTCTGTTAGTCCCCGCCCAGGCGGTTACTACAGCAGTGTTTTCTGCCATAACCAAGCCGGTCTCCCTTCCCGCTTGCATGAGCACAAACGCCGTTTTCACGGCGACCCAGAGAAATCTCAAAAAGAGCATAAAAGCCTCTTGTGTACGAAATGTGCCCGCAACACTGTGTTCACTCATACACAAAAGCACTCCAGTTCCCCTGTCTCACACAGAGTCCACTCTCATAAAACGGGCCAAGCCCGTTCGAGTCCCAGAGTACATAAGCGCGCCCACAAGCCTGTGTGCGCGTCCCACCTCTGTTCACTCTGTTACAGGGCCCTTAAGCTCCTCTCCAAGTGTAAGTCCCGTTGTTATAAGCACTATCAGCGCGCTCACGCAGCCCGCGAAGTGCGGCAGTGGGGACCATGTAGCCATTCACCCCCTAGCGTCACGCTTCAAAGCGTGGGAAGCTATTCCGGGAATCTCCCAGTGGGTGTTAAACACAATAAAGCTAGGCTATCGCTTACAGTTTCGTCGCCGCCCTCCTCGCTTCCGAGCGCGGCTAGAAACTACGGTGAACCCAGAAGCAGTGTCACTGCTCCGTTCAGAGATAGCAAGTCTGTTGTGCAAGAAGGCTATAGAGAGGGTGCCTCTGGCTATGAGCGAGTCGGGGTTCTACGGCCGTTATTTTCTTGTTCCCAAGAAAGACGGCGGTCTCAGACCAATATTAGACCTCAGATATTTGAACAAAGCTCTCATAAAGAGACCGTTCAAAATGCTCACTATCAGAAAACTCCTCGCGCATGTGCGCCAGGGGGACTGGCTCATATCACTAGATCTGAAGGATGCATACTTCCAGATCCAGATAAATCCCCTTCACAGGCCATTCTTACGTTTCGCCTTCGAAGGCCAGGTTTATCAATACACCGTCCTACCGTTCGGCCTATCCTTGGCACCCCGTACGTTCACGAAGTGCATGGATACGGCGCTCGCCCCCCTGCGGAGTCAGGGGCTGCGAATTCTGAACTGCTTGGACGACTGGCTGATTCTGGAACAGTCTCAGGAAGAGTTACTGTCTCATCGTACAGTTCTCCTCGACCATCTGAAAGCTTTGGGCCTCTCTGTCAACTGGACAAAGAGCGTACTACAACCCAGTCAGACTATCTCCTTCTTGGGTATAGAGCTGGACTCGGTCACGATGACGGCGCGTCTATCGACGCAGCGCGCGCACCGTGTGCAGCGCCTCGCCGCATCTTTTCAGATGAACAGACTCACGCCTTTGAAAACTTTTCAGAGAGCGTTGGGTTGTATGGCCTCAGCCTCTGCGGTGCTCCAGCTGGGGTTACTGCGCATGCGCCCGCTTCAGCTCTGGTTGAAGAGCCGTGTGTCTCACCGAGCGTGGACCTCGGGCCACCAGCTGATAAGGGTAACGCAGACCTGTATTACAGCTCTGCAGCCATGGTTAGTGGCAGAATGGTTTCAGCGCGGCGTCTCCATGGGGACTGTTTCATGCCGAAAAGTCATCTCGACAGACGCCTCCAACACGGGGTGGGGGGCGGTCTGCGAGGGCTCACCGGCCTTCGGCCCCTGGTCAGCTCAAGAGAGCCTCCTACACATAAACTGTTTGGAGATGTTGGCGGTCGAGCACGCGCTCAGGCGGTTTCTCCCGCGCATTCAGGGCCATCATGTGCTGATCCGTTCGGACAATATGGCCGTGGTCTCCTATCTAAACCGTCAGGGCGGAGTCAGATCCAGGAATCTTTTCCGGCTGACAGAGCGCATTCTAGTTTGGTCTCAGTGTCACCTGCTCTCGCTCAGAGCGACGCACGTGCCGGGACAGCTGAACGACGGTCCAGACAGCCTGTCCAGGAACCCCATTCCCCCCGGGGAATGGTCCCTGCATCCTCTTACAGTCCAGAAACTGTGGCGTCTATTCGGCAGAGCAGAGGTGGACCTCTTTGCCTCGGCGGAGAACACCCACTGCCCAATATTTTTCTCAAGGAGCGAGGACGCGCTAGCCCAAGCCTGGCCCAGCCGCCCGCTTTATGCCTTCCCTCCGGTCTCTCTGTTACCACAGGTGCTTCAGAGAATCAGAGAAGCGCAGCACTCGGTGCTCCTCATAGCCCCGCACTGGGAGGGTCAGACTTGGTTTCCGGAGCTCACGCAGCTGTCACAGACAGCGCCGTGGCCCATTCCAGTCAGAGCAGATCTCCTCTCCCAAGCTCGCGGCTCGATCTGGCATCCCCACCCAGAGCGCTGGGCGCTTCACGCGTGGGTGATCAACAACTACCCGTTGCTTTGCCAGAGGGAGTGTTAAACACGATCATACAGGCTAGAGCGGCTTCTACCAGAAGGCTCTATGCGTCAAAATGGTCTGTGTTCTCAAAGTGGTGCACAGATAAGGGTCTGGACCCACGGTTATGCGAGGTTCCCTCCTTGCTAAATTTTCTCCAAGAGATGCTGGACAAGGGCAGATCCCCGTCCACTCTTAAGGTATATGTGGCAGCCGTCGCGGCGTTTGCTGAACCCCGACGCGGCCAGTCACTGGGCAAAGACGGGCTGGTAGTCCGCTTCCTCAGGGGAGCTAGAAGGATGAACCCCCCGCGCCCCCCTTCGGTGCCGATTTGGGACCTTTCCATAGTTCTTGATGCTATGAAAGCTCCCCCATTCGAACCGCTAAGCACCGTGGACCTAAAGTACCTGTCGCTAAAGACCGGTTTTCTACTCGCGCTCGCGTCAGTAAAACGGGTGGGAGACCTGCACGCGCTGTCTACCAGCGCGTCCTGTCTTGAGTTTGGACCTAATGACTCATTAGTCGTTCTCAAACCTAGGCATGGCTATGTTCCCAAGGCGATTGGCACCCCGTTCAGGGCACAAGTTATATCCCTATCGGCTCTGCCTGCTTCCGATAGCGAATCAGATTCTAATCTCCTATGCCCGGTCAGGGCTCTGAGATTATATGTCACTCGCACAGCTCCGGTCAGACGATCCGAGCAGCTTTTTGTTTCGTTCGGCGGGCGCACCAGGGGGTTGGCCGCCTCGAAACAGTCCCTATCCAGATGGATTGTTGATGCCATTGCAGCAGCATACGCATCGAAAGACCTGCCATGCCCTCTGGGCATCAGGGCTCATTCCACTAGAGGCATGGCCTCATCGTGGGCATGGTCCAGCGGGATTTCCATTCACGACATTTGCGTGGCAGCGGGATGGGCTTCCCCCTCCACCTTTGTCAGATTTTACAATCTGGAAGTACCCGCTTTGCAGGCTAAACTACTAGCAGTCTAGTATGTTTCAGCTCTTCTGGTTGAGCTGCACTATAGGAGGTTAATTCACAAAGACCGAGTTCGCTCTGTCCCTCTCTTTTATGTGCTTATGTACTACACAATCACCGGCCCGCCCCGCTGGCCGTTTGTCACAGATACATATATTCATTCCCACTTTCGGTGTTCCCCGGGATGCCCCGCGGGACTAACAGTGGATGCTTAGCACGCACGGCGTTGACCAGGGGTTCCCGTAGCGTAAGCTAGCTTACGCAATACGAGAGAACCTCTCGTAAGAGAACGAATCGGTTACCTAACGTAACCTCGGTTCTCTCTAGATGAGGGAACGAGTATTGCGTTCCTGGCCGTGCTTGTGCTACTGGCGATGTTCGCTTCAGAATTGAAAAAAACAGATTATTCAGCCTATTTCGGGGTATTTATAGCCTCGTCCACGCCCGCTTCGGGGGCGGTGACGTAATGAGAGCGAGTCAGACTCTCATTGGTCACGGGTTCATCCGCGCTCCCTCATAGGCTTAAGCAGTTCTCCGTGAGCGAACCAATGAGCGGCTAGCTAGCCTTCTCATGGTCTGCTGCAGCTGAACTGCGTTGACAATGGATACAAAATTATAGGATAATTTTTGGCTTCAATTTCTCAGAAAGATGGAATCTTTCCCGTAGCGTAAGCTAGCTTACGCAATACTCGTTCCCTCATCTAGAGAGAACCGAGGTTACGTTAGGTAACCGATTCGTTTTGTGCACTTAACAATATCAGATTGTAGCGTTAGGATCTCATATTAAAGAGGCTTTGTTATGTGGTCAACAACAACAGAGGCAATAAAGTATAAATGAGGTTTAATAAATGAACTACACTACATGTAAAACAAGAATATAGATGAAACAAAATGAAATAAAAACAATAAGAAAAGAAAGGTAGAAACACAGGGAAAATACCCTCAGAGACAGCCACAGGATACACACTTTAAAGCGTCTAAATTTAGATGGAACAACTTTGCATTCAGACCTGTTAGTGTTGCGTAGGAGCAAGCTTGCGGCGTCCTGGAAATGGGAGGCGGACTTCTTTGATTCTTCCAAGCGTGGTTGATTAGCGGGAGATTCAAACGTCCTAAAACAGTTCTGTATGCGTGAAGGTAGTCTTATCACCGGAATGCTGGAAGACTAACGAAACGCACGTGGGTATCTCGGTCGGAGGACGAGGACCGCACTAAGAACAGACTGGCTATACGCAAAAAAAAAACGAAGACAAAATAAAACAGGAACAAAATAAAAAGATTACATTGGGTAGCAGGATACACAGGACAGAGAGCGAACATCTCTAGTTTGGGGTTTTTAAGGTTGAGTTGAGCACGCCCTGGTAAGGCGTGACGGCCAATGACACTGGCCCATTTCGAAGAGCGCGTATGCCCCTGGTTGGGTGGGGTTCAGCGGTAGTTTGCATTTTTATGATCAAAGTGTAAAATTAAGCTTATTTTGGTAATGGCATATACATGTGGTTATACATTTCACGATATTGATATACAGCTTAATAGATAGATCAGATTACCACTGAGCTACATCCCCTCATGTTGATAAATGTGTTCTGTTATTCACCTTCATGTGGCCTTCAATCAAAATGTATTGGTGATTGAGCCCAGGACCTCATACATGTAAAGCATGCGCTCTACCACTGAGCTACATCCCCATGATTTAGCTGTTGTATTTCTCTTGTTTAAATAATCTTATCTTTATGCATGATGCCTATTTGACTTAAAAGCCAACATTGCTTGAGATGCTGGGGATTGAACCAAGGACCTCATCATGCGAACACCTCTACCACTGAGCTACATCCCCTTGATTTGCTGTAGTATTTCTTTGTTTAATATTTATGTTTAGCATGATGCCTATTTGACTTAAAAGTCCAACATTGCTTAGAGATGCTGGGGATTGAACCCAGGACCTCATACATGCGAAGCATGCGCTCTACCGACTGAGCTACATCCCCTCATGTAATAAAATGTGTTCTGTTATTTACCTTCATGTGGCTTTCAATCAAAATGTATAGGTGATCTAACCCAGGACCTCATACATGCAAAGCATGCGCTCTACCACTGAGCTACAATCCCCTCATGTTAATAAATGTGTTCTGTTATTTACCTTCATGTGGCTTTCAATCAAAATGTATAGGTGATTAACCCAGGACCTCATACATGCAAAGCATGCGCTCTACCACTGAGCTACATCCCCTTGATTTAGCTTTTGTATTTCTCTTGTTTAAATAATCTTATCTTTATGCAAGATGCCTATTTGACTTAAAAGTCAACATGCTTGGAGATGCTGGGGATTGAACCCAGGACCTCATACATGCAAAGCATGCGCTCTACCACTGAGCTACATCCCCTTTAGATCTAGCTGTTGTATTTCTCTTGTTTCTTCTTTATGCAAGATGCCAATTTGACTTAAAAGTCCAACATTGCTTGGAGATGCTGGGATTGAACCCAGGACCTCATACATGCGAAGCATGCGCTCTACCACTGAGCTACATACCCTGATTTAGCTGTGTATTTCTCTTGTTTAAAAATCTTCTATGCAAATGCCTATTGATTTAAAGTCCATCATTGCTTGGAGTGTGGGTTGACTCAGACCTCATAATCAGAGATCGGGGATTGAACCAAGGACCTCATGCGCTCTACCACTGAGCTAGATCCCCTTGATTTAGCTGTGTATTTCTCTTTTTCTTTATGCAGATGCCTATTTGACTTAAAAGTCCAACATTGCTTGGAGATGCTGGGGATTGAACCCAGGACCTCATACATGCGAAGCATGCGCTCTACCACTGAGCTACATCCCCTCATGTTGACAAATGTGTTCTGTTATTTACCTTCATGTGTGCTTTCAATCAAAATGTTGAGAGTGATCGAACCAGGACCTCATATATGCAAAGCATGCGCTCTACCACTGAGCTACATATCCTGATTTAGCTGATTACATGAGCTACATCCCTCATGTTAAAATTGTTCTGTTATTTACCTTCATGTGCTTTCAATCAAAATGTATAGGTGATTGAACCCAGGACCTCATACATACAAAGCATGCGCTCACCACTGAGCTCCATCCCCTGATTTAGCTGTAGTATTTCTCTTGTTTAATAATTTTATCTTATGCAAGATCCTATTTGACTTAAAAGTCCAACATTGCTTGGAGTTGCTGGGAATTGAACCCAGGACCTCATACATGCAAAGCATGCGCTCTACCACTGAGCTACAACCCCTTGGTTTAGCTGTTGTATTTATCTTGTTTAAATAATCTTTTCTTTATGCATGATGCCTATTTGACTGAAAAGTCTAACATTCGCTTGGAGATGCTGGCGATTGAACCCAGGACCTCATAATGCAAAGCATGCGCTCTACCACTGAGCTACATCCCCTGATTTAGCTGATCTACACTGAGCTACATCCCTCTTGTTAATAATGTTTCTGTTATTTACCTTCATGTGCTTTCAATCAAATGTATAGGTGATTGAACCCAGGACCTCATACATACAAAGCATGCGCTCCACTACTGAGCTCCATCCCCTATTTAGCTGTGTATTTCTCTTGTTTAAATAATCTTATCTTTATGCATGATGCCTATTTGACTTAAAAGTCCAAATTGCTTGGATATGCTGGGGATTGAACCCAGGACCTCATACATGCGAAGCATGCGCTCTACCACTGAGCTACATCCCCTTGATATAGCTGCTGTATTAATCTTGTTTAAATAATCTTATCTTTATGCATGATGCTATTTTGACTTAAAAGTCCACATTGCTTGGAGATGCTGGGGATTGTAAACCAGGACCTCATACATGCAAAGCATGCGCTCTACCACTGAGCTACATCCCCTTGATTTAGCTGTTGTATTTCTCTTGTTTAAATAATCTTATCTTTATGCAAGATGCCTATTTGACTTAAAAGTCCAACATTACTTGGAGATGCTGGGGATTGAACAAGGACCGCATGCGCTCTACCACTGAGCTACATCCCTTGATTTAGCTGTTGAATTTCTCTTGTTTCTTTATGCAAGAGGCCTATTTGACTTAAAAGTCCAACATTGCTTGGAGATGCTGGGATTGAACCCAGGACCTCATACATGCAAAGCATGCGCTCTACCACTGAGCTACATTCCTTGATTTAGCTGTTGTATTTATCTTGTTTAAATAATCTTTTCTTTATGCAAGATGCCTATTTGACTTAAAAGTCCAACATTGCTTGGAGATGCTGAGGATTGACCCAGGACCTCATACATGCAAAGCATGCGCTCTACCACTGAGCTACATCCCTTGATTTATCTGTTGTATTTATCTTGTTTCTTTATGCAAGATGCCTATTGACTTAAAGTCCAACATTGCTTGGAGATGCTGGGGATCGAACCCCGGACTCATACATGCGAAGCATACGCTCTACCACTGAGCTACATCCCCTTGATTTAGCTGTTGTATTTATCTTGTTTAAATAATCTTATCTTTATGCATGATGCCTATTTGACTTAAAAGGCCAAAATTGCTTGGAGATGCTGGGATTGAACCAGGACCTCATACATGCGAAGCATGCGCTCTACCACTGAGCTACATCCCTGATATAGCCTGATCTACCACTGAGCTACATCCCCTGATTTAGCCTGATCTACCACTGAGCTACATCCCTCATGTAATAAATGTGTTCTGTTATTTACCTTCATGTGGCTTTCAATCAAAATGTATATGTGATTGAACCCAGGACCTCATACATTCAAAGCATGCGCTCCACCACTGAGCTCTATCCCTGATTTAGCTGTATTTCTCTTGTTTAAATAATCTTATCTTTATGCAAGATGCCTATTGACTTAAAAGTCCAACATTGCTTGGAGATGCTGGGGATTGAACCCAGGACCTCATACATGCGAAGCATGCGCTCTACCACTGAGCTACATCCCTTGATTTAGCTGTTGTATTCTCTTGTTTCTTTATGCAAGATGCCTATTTGACTTAAAAGTCCAACATTGCTTGGAAATGCCGGGATTGAACCCAGGACCTCATACATGCGAAGCATGCGCTCTTCACTGAGCTACATCCCTTGATTTAGGTGTTGTATTTCTCTTGTTTAATAATCTTTTCTTTGTGCACAATGCCTATTTGACTTAAAAGTCCACATTGCTTGGAGATGATGGGGATTGAACCAAGGACCTCATACATGCGCTCTACCACTGAGCTACATCCCCTTGATTTAGCTGTTGTATTTCTCTTGTTTCTTTATGCAAGATGCCATTTGACTTAAAAGTCAACATTGCTTGGAGATGCTGGGGATTGAACCCAGGACCTCATACATGCGAAGCATGCACTCTACCACTGAGCTACATCCCCTGATTTAGCCTGATCTACCACTGAGCTACATCCCCTCATGTTAATAATGTGTTCTGTTATTTACCTTCATGTGGCTTTCAATCAAATGTATAGGTGTTTGAACCCAGGACCTCATACATAAAGCTCACCATGAGCTCATCCTTGATTTTCTTGTTTTCTTCTTTATGCAATGCTATTGA